>CM069905.1:92565045-93165045 GCA_036172215.1 Camellia granthamiana
TGTATTTTGCTAATTATGGGTTGAATGGCTATCTAATCACACGTGCTTAAGTTAGGTTTAAATATCTATGGGTTTTTTTAACTTGTGTCATAGAGTATTTTTTTTTTTTTTCTCCTCAGAATGGAGTGTTATACAGTATTCTTGGCTGCTAAGTTTTTATATAATATTTTGGGGGAAAAATAATATATAAATTAATAAACTTTACTAACTATTTTTACAATAATGAAATTTTGATATCTAGAATTTAAAAAATTATTCGGTGTTAGAAGGGTACAACCTTTCATCAATTACAAATGTGAGATTTCTTATTAGTCAATGATGCTGCTATGTTGACATTGGGGTGTGGCCCAATGATCTAGTAGTCATATCTTAAGGTGTGGTGAGTTAGAGGTCCAAATGTAGCACAAAAGTTTGAAAACAAACTATCCATTTTGTTTGCTAAGTGGACTGGGTCGAGCTAATGTAGCACTTAGCCCATGAAAACTAGAGGTTTAATAATTGGAATTAAATCCTGGATTAAGACTGGATCTCGATTTTGGGTCCTATGAGGCAGTTCCATATAGGCAGCAATACGTAGTGGTTTTGTACCAGTTTCACTACTTGTAGGCTGTAACTCTAAAGGTTGGGTTGGAGGATGGATAGACACAATATTTTTTCCATCAGTACTTACCCAAGTGTGCTGGACTTTTTCAAAGATATTTATTTGGCCTTCTGGAGGAGAAATATTCTTCACATACCAAAAAGGGAAAGATTGAGTAATTTGGTGTTTTTCCAAGTACTCATAATACTGGATTTTATACTGCCATAATTGTTCAGGTGTATGGGTTTTAAAATACCATTCTCTAAATGTTCTGTATTCTTCTTTCTGAAAGTCCTTATTAAGGGCTTTTCTAATTTCACCACCTGCTGTAAAATCCATCACAGCTCAAAATTCGTATCGCTGGCTGTAGGGCTATAAGGCCTTCTGGGTTCTTCATGCCTTCTAGATCCATAAATACCATGAGGTCTCTGGTTTTCTGAAAACTGGACTCCCTGTATAATGGGATCTATTTGCTCAGGTTGGCTAGGTTGTTTGTTTGGCCGTTCTGGCTCACCTGATGCTGAGAATGAATGTCGGGAAGATTCAGGAAAGTCTACTCTATAATTCTGACGAAAAGAAGGAATAGATCTGACCCTGGCAGTAGACCAACTTCTGGTCAGTGGCTGTGGTGATTTCTGAAATCGGATGCAAACATTGCCATTATCCATTTGGATAACATCTTCTAGACTTTGCTGGATCCTTGGCCTGGGAGGCCCTGCATTAGTTATTTGCCATCTTTCTGGAAACGTTATTTTTTCCCATTCAATCATCTTGGGCATAGCTACCCGGCCACTGTAAAGATTAGTATCAATTAATACTGTATGACCGTGAGGGGTTTGTCTCCGAACATATGGATTTAATGTTGTTAAAACCTTTAAATATATTCTGGATATTACTGTGAAGGGTGGAGACCGTGGAAGATATTCATAACCACGAGATAGAACTCTTAGTTCTAAAACCTTAGATAGGTTTTGATCTGAAAGGGCTATACTTAAATTTGGATATATATCGAAATAAACTGGACCATGAGCAAGACTGGTTTCAGTAGCTCCCATAAGAGAAGCTTTCCAATTAAGACACCTTCCATCTCTCAAGGTGCACTGTATACTGGTATTCTGACCAAGTAAGGTCAAAGGTTTAAATGCGATCTGAACAAGTCCTATATGGACATATTTGTATTTGTCAAAAAACGGTATAAGATCCTGGACATGTATCAAATACATGAGTTCATCATTATTCTGAACAGAGGCTGCATGCTCAAATGTTTTGATGATTCTTTTGCTGGAAAAGTCTAACTTACCAATTTTATAAATAGTGTCTGGTTTGACTTTTGGAATAGTCCACCTATCAAGGGCTTCCTTAACTTCCTGATAGGCAACTAGTTCTCTGGCTTCTGATGTAGAAGCTTCTGTATTGGCTACTGGATTTGCTACTGTAGAAGCATCCTCGGTAGGTACAGTACTCATCTGGTTGTATAGTGACCATAAATGTATAATTAAAATTAAATAAAACTAACTATAATTAACAGTAAACGTGGCTCTGATACCAACAGCCGGAATGCGGTGTTCCGGGGTGCGGCATTCACTGGGAATTTTGTCAGAGTCGGTGGACATCTTGAGGTTGAGAGAGAGAGAGAGATATAGAAATGGAGAAGAAGCGGTGAACATATTATATATGGAGAGAGGGAGAGTGAGAGAGGCACAGAGATAGGAATTCAATCAAAGATTTTTTTGATTCGATTATTATAATTTGTGAGCATTTAGCTGTTTTTTTATAACATCATATATTTCCCTCGTTTGGAAAAAATATGTATTAAGTAATTTGGAAAAGTTCATGACTGAATATTTTAGTTATTAGGTACAGAACATCATTTTGAAAACTTTGCTTAAACATCTTGTATTTTGCTAATGATGGGTTGAATGGCTATCTAATCACACGTGCTTAAGTTAGGTTTAAATATCTATGGGTTTTTTTAACTTGTGTCATAGAGTATTTTTTTTTTTTCTCCTCAGAATGGAGTGTTATACAGTATTCTTGGCTGCTAAGTTTTTATATAATATTTTGGGGGAAAAATACCATATAAATTAATAAACTTTACTAACTATTTTTACAATAATGAAATTTTGATATCTAGAATTTAAAAAATTATTCGGTGTTAGAAGGGTACAACCTTTCATCAATTACAAATGTGAGATTTCTTATTAGTCAATGATGCTGCTATGTTGACATTGGGGTGTGGCCAATGATCTAGTAGTCATATCTTAAGGTGTGGTGAGTTAGAGGTCCAAATGTAGCACAAAAGTTTGAAAACAAACTATCCATTTTGTTTGCTAAGTGGACTGGGTCGAGCTAATATAGCACTTAGCCCATGAAAACTAGAGGTTTAATAATTGGAATTAAATCCTGGATTAAGACTGGATCTCGATTTTGGGTCCTATGAGGCAGTTCCATATAGGCAGCAATATGTAGTGGTTTTGTACCAGTTTCACTACTTGTAGGCTGTAACTCTAAAGGTTGGGTTGGAGGATGGATAGACACAATATTTTTTCCATCAGTACTTACCCAAGTGTGCTGGACTTTTTCAAAGATATTTATTTGGCCTTCTGGAGGAGAAATATTCTTCACATACCAAAAAGGGAAAGATTGAGTAATTTGGTGTTTTTCCAAGTACTCATAATACTGGATTTTATACTGCCATAATTGTTCAGGTGTATGGGTTTTAAAATACCATTCTCTAAATGTTCTGTATTCTTCTTTCTGAAAGTCCTTATTAAGGGCTTTTCTAATTTCACCACCTGCTGTAAAATCCATCACAGCTCAAAATTCGTATCGCTGGCTGTAGGGCTATAAGGCCTTCTGGGTTCTTCATGCCTTCTAGATCCATAAATACCATGAGGTATCTGGTTTTCTGAAAACTGGACTCCCTGTATAATGGGATCTATTTGCTCAGGTTGGCTAGGTTGTTTGTTTGGCTGCTCTGGCTCACCTGATGCTGAGAATGAATGTCGGGAAGATTCAGGAAAGTCTACTCTATAATTCGGACGAAAAGAAAGAGTAGATCTGACCCTGGCAGTAGACCAACTTCTGGTCAGTGGCTGTGGTGATTTCTGAAATCGGATGCAAACATTGCCATTATCCATTTGGATAACATCTTCTAGACTTTGCTGGATCCTTGGCCTGGGAGGTCCTGCGTTAGTTATTTGCCATCTTTCTGGAAACGTTATTTTTTCCCATTCAATCATCTTGGGCATAGCTACCCGGCCACTGTAAAGATTAGTATCAATTAATACTGTATGACCGTGAGGGGTTTGTCTCCGAACATATGGATTTAATGTTGTTAAAACCTTTAAATATATTCTGGATATTACTGTGAAGGGTGGAGACCGTGGAAGATATTCATAACCACGAGATAGAACTCTTAGTTCTAAAACCCTAGATAGGTTTTGATCTGAAAGGGCTATACTTAAATTTGGATATATATCGAAATAAACTGGACCATGAGCAAGACTGGTTTCAGTAGCTCCCATAAGAGAAGCTTTCCAAAATTAGACACCTTCCATCTCTCAAGGTGCACTGTATACTGGTATTCTGACCAAGTAAGGTCAAAGGTTTAAATGCGATCCGAACAAGTCCTATATGGACATATTTGTATTTGTCAAAAAACGGTATAAGATCCTGGACATGTATCAAATACATGAGTTCATCATTATTCCGAACAGAGGCTGCATGCTCAAATGTTTTGATGATTCTTTTGCTGGAAAAGTCTAACTTACCAATTTTATAAATAGTGTCTGGTTTGACTTTTGGAATAGTCCACCTATCAAGGCCTTCCTTAACTTCCTGATAGGCAACTAGTTCTCTGGCTTCTGATGTAGAAGCTTCTGTATTGGCTACTGGATTTGCTACTGTAGAAGCATCCTCGGTAGGTACAGTACTCATCTGGTTGTATAGTGACCATAAATGTATAATTAAAATTAAATAAAAACTAACTATAATTAACAGTAAACGTGGCTCTGATACCAACAGCCGGAATGCGGTGTTCCGGGGTGCGGCATTCACTGGGAATTTTGTCAGAGTCGGTGGACATCTTGAGGTTGAGAGAGAGAGAGAGAGAGATATAGAAATGGAGAAGAAGGGGTGAACATATTATATATGGAGAGAGGGAGAGTGAGAGAGGCACAGAGATAGGAATTCAATCAAAGATTTTTTTTGATTCGATTATTATAATTTGCGAGCATTTAGCTGTTTTTTTATAACATCATATATTTCCCTCGTTTGGAAAAAATATGTATTAAGTAATTTGGAAAAGTTCATGACTGAATAATTTAGTTATTAGGTACAGAACATCATTTTGAAAACTTTGCTTAAACATCTTGTATTTTGCTAATTATGGGTTGAATGGCTATCTAATCACACGTGCTTAAGTTAGGTTTAAATATCTATGGGTTTTTTTAACTTGTGTCATAGAGTATTTTTTTTTTTTCTCCTCAGAATGGAGTGTTATACAGTATTCTTGGCTGCTAAGTTTTTATATAATATTTTGGGGGAAAAATACTATATAAATTAATAAACTTTACTAACTATTTTACAATAATGAAATTTTGATATCTAGAATTTAAAAAATTATTCGGTGTTAGAAGGGTACAACCTTTCATCAATTACAAATGTGAGATTTCTTATTAGTCAATGATGCTGCTATGTTGACATTGGGGTGTGGCCCAATGATCTAGTAGTCATATCTTAAGGTGTGGTGAGTTGGAGGTCCAAATGTAGCACAAAAGTTTGAAAACAAACTATCCATTTTGTTTGCTAAGTGGACTGGGTCGAGCTAATATAGCACTTAGCCCATGAAAACTAGAGGTTTAATAATTGGAATTAAATCCTGGATGAAGACTGGATCTCGATTTTGGGTCCTATGAGGCAGTTCCATATAGGCAGCAATACGTAGTGGTTTTGTACCAGTTTCACTACTTTCAGGTTGTAACTCTAAAGGTTGGGTTGGAGGATGGATAGACACAATATTTTTTCCATCAGTACTTACCCAAGTGTGCTGGACTTTTTCAAGGATATTTATTTGGCCTTCTGGAGGAGAAATATTCTTCACATACCAAAAAGGAAAGATTGAGTAATTTGGTGTTTTTCCAAGTACTCATAGTACTGGATTTTATACTGCCATAATTGTTCAGGTGTATGGGTTTTAAAATACCATTCTCTAAATGTTCTGTATTCTTCTTTCTGAAAGTCCTTAATAAGGGCTTTCTAATTTCACCACCTGCTGTAAAATCCATCACAGCTCAAAATTCGTATCGCTGGCTGTAGGGCTATAAGGCCTTCTGGGTTCTTCATGCCTTCTAGATCCATAAATACCATGAGGTATCTGGTTTTCTGAAAACTGGACTCCCTGTATAATGGGATCTATTTGCTCAGGTTGGCTAGGTTGTTTGTTTGGCTGTTCTGGCTCACCTGATGCTGAGAATGAATGTCGGGAAGATTCAGGAAAGTCAACTCTATAATTCTGACGAAAAGAAGTAGTAGATCTGACCCTGGCAGTAGACCAACCTCTGGTCAGTGGCTGTGGTGATTTCTGAAATCGGATGCCAACATTGCCATTATCCATTTGGATAACATCTTGTAGACTTTGATGGATCCTTGGCCTGGGAGGTCCTGCATTAGTTATTTGCCATCTTTCTGGAAACGTTATTTTTTCCCATTCAATCATCTTGGGCATAGCTACCAGGCTACTGTAAAGATTAGTATCAATTAATACAGGATGACCGTGAGGGGTTTGTCTCCGAACATATGGATTTAATGTTGTCAAAACCTTTAAATATATTCTGGATATTACTGTGAAGGGTGGAGACCCTGGAAGATATTCATAACCACGAGATAGAACTCTTAGTTCTAAAACCTTAGATAGGTTTTCATCTGAAAGGGCTATACTTAAATTTGGATATATATCGAAATAAACTGGACCATGAGCAAGACTGGTTTCAATAGCTCCCATAAGAGAAGCTTTCCAATTAAGACACCTTCCATCTTTCAAGGTGCACTGTATACTGGTATTCTGACCAAGTAAGGTCAAAGGTTTAAATGCGATCTGAACAAGTCCTATATGGACATATTTGTATTTGTCAAAAAACGGTATAAGATCCTGGACATGTATCAAATACATGAGTTCATCATTATTCTGAACAGAGGCTGCATGCTCAAATGTTTTGATGATTCTTTTGCTGGAAAAGTCTAACTTACCAATTTTATAAAGTGTCTGGTTTGACTTTTGGAATAATCCACCTATCAAGGGCTTCCTTAACTTCCTGATAGGCAACTAGTTCTCTGGCTTCTGATGTAGAAGCTTCTGTATTGGCTACTGGATTTTCTACGGTAGAAGCATCTTCGGTAGGTACAGTACTCATCTGGTTGTATAGTGACCATAAATGTATAATTAAAATTAAATAAAACTAACTATAATTAACAGTAAACGTGGCTCTGATACCAACAGCCGGAATGCGGTGTTCTGGGGTGCGGCATTCACTGGGAATTTTGTCAGAGTTGGTGGACATCTTGAGGTTGAGAGAGAGAGAGAGAGATATAGAAATGGAGAAGAAGGGGTGAACATATTATATATGGAGAGAGGGAGAGTGAGAGAGGCACAAAGATAGGAATTCAATCAAAGATTTTTTTTGATTCGATTATTACAATTTGCGAGCATTTAGCTGTTTTTTTTATAACATCATATATTTCCCTCGTTTGGAAAAAATATGTATTAAGTAATTTGGAAAAGTTCATGACTGAATAATTTAGTTATTAGGTACAGAACATCATTTTCAAAACTTTGCTTAAACATTTTGTATTTTGCTAATTATGGGTTGAATGGCTATCTAATCACACATGCTTAAGTTAGGTTTAAATATCTATGGGTTTTTTTAACTTGTGTCATAGAGTATTTTTCTTTTTTTCTCCTCAGAATGGAGTGTTATACATTATTCTTGGCTGCTAAGTTTTTATATAATATTTTGGGGGAAAAATACCATATAAATTAATAAACTTTACGAACTATCTTTACAATAATGAAATTCTGATATCTAGAATTTAAAAAATTATTCGGTGTTGGAAGGGTACTACCTTTCATCAATTACAAATGTGAGATTTCTTATTAGTCAATGATGCTGCTATGTTGACATTGGGGTGTGGCCCAATGATCTAGTAGTCATATCTTAAGGTGTGGTGAGTTAGAGGTCCAAATGTAGCACAAAAGTTTGAAAACAAACTATCCATTTTGTTTGCTAAGTGGACTGGGTCGAGCTAATATAGCACTTAGCCCATGAAAACTAGAGGTTTAATAATTGGAATTAAATCCTGGATTAAGACTGGATCTCGATTTTGGGTCCTGTGAGGCACTTCCATATAGGCAGCAATATGTAGTGGTTTTGTACGAGTTTCACTACTTGTAGGCTGTAACTCTAAAGGTTGGGTTGGAGGATGGATAGACACAATATTTTTTCCATCAGTACTTACCCAAGTGTGCTGGACTTTTGCAAGGATATTTATTTGGCCTTCTGGAGGAGAAATATTCTTCACATACCAAAAAGGGAAAGATTGAGTAATTTGGTGTTCTTCCAAGTACTCATAATACTGGATTTTATACTGCCATAATTGTTCAGGTGTATGGGTTTTAAAATACCATTCTCTAAATGTTCTGTATTCTTCTTTCTGAAAGTCCTTACTAAGGGCTTTTCTAATTTCACCACCTGCTGTAAAATCCATCACAGCTCAAAATTCGTATCGCTGGCTGTAGGGCTATAAGGCCTTCTGGGTTCTTCATGCCTTCTAGATCCATAAATACCATGAGGTATCTGGTTTTCTGAAAACTGGACTCCCTGTATAATGGGATCTATTTGCTCAGGTTGGCTAGGTTGTTTGTTTGGCTGTTCTGGCTCAACTGATGCTGAGAATGAATGTCGGGAAGATTCAGGAAAGTCTACTCTATAGTTCTGACGAGAAGAATGAGTAGATCTGACCCTGGCAGTAGACCAACTTCTGGTCAGTGGCTGTGGTGATTTCTGAAATCGGATGCAAACATTGCCATTATGCATTCTGATAACACCTTCTAGACTTTGCTGGATCCTTGGCCTGGGAGGTCCTGCATTAGTTATTTGCCATCTTTCTGGAAACGTTATATTTTTCCCATTCAATCATCTTGGGCATAGCTACCTGGCTACTGTAAAGATTAGTATCAATTAATACTGTATGACCGTGAGGGGTTTGTCTCCGAACCTATGGATTTAATGTTGTTAAAACCTTTAAATATATTCTGGATATTACTGTGAAGGGTGGAGACCCTGGAAGATATTCATAACCACGAGATAGAACTCTTAGTTCTAAAACCTTAGATAGGTTTTGATCTGAAAGGGCTATACTTAAATTTGGATATATATCGAAATAAACTGGACCACGAGCAAGACTGGTTTAAATAGCTCCCATAAGAGAAGCTTTCCAATTAAGACACCTTCCATCTCTCAAGGTGCACTGTATACTGGTATTCTGATCAAGTAAGGTCAAAGGTTTAAATGCGATCTGAACAAGTCCTATATGGACATATTTGTATTTGTCAAAAAACGGTATAAGATCCTGGACATGTATCAAATACATGAGTTCATCATTATTCTGAACAGAGGCTGCATGCTCAAATGTTTTGATGATTCTTTTGCTGGAAAAGTCTAACTTACCAATTTTATAAATAGTGTCTGGTTTGACTTTTGGAATAGTCCACCTATCAAGGCCTTCCTTAACTTCCTGATAGGCAACTAGTTCTCTGGCTTCTGATGTAGAAGCTTCTGTATTGGCTACTGGATTTTCTACTGTAGAAGCATCTTCGGTAGATACAGTACTCATCTGGTTGTATAGTGACCATAAATGTATAATTAAAATTAAATAAAACTAACTATAATTAACAGTAAACGTGGCTCTGATACCAACAGCCGGAATGCGGTGTTCCGGGGTGCGGCATTCACTGGGAATTTTGTCAGAGTTGGTGGACATCTTGAGGTTGAGAGAGAGAGAGAGAGATATAGAAATGGAGAAGAAGGGGTGAACATATTATATATGGAGAGAGGGAGAGTGAGAGAGGCACAGAGATAGGAATTCAATCAAAGATTTTTTTTTATTCGATTATTATAATTTGCGAGCATTTAGCTGTTTTTTTATAACATCATATATTTCCCTCGTTTGGAAAAAACATGTATTAAGATATTTGGAAAAGTTCATGGCTGAATAATTCAGTTATTAGGTACAGAACATCATTTTCAAAACTTTGCTTAAACATCTTGTATTTTGCTAATTATGGGTTGAATGGCTATCTAATCACACGTGCTTAAGTTAGGTTTAAATATCTATGGGTTTCTTTAACTTGTGTCATAGAGTAATTTTTTTTTTTCTCCTCAGAATGGAGTGTTATACAGTATTCTTGGCTGCTAAGTTTTTATATAATATTTTGGGGGGAAAGTACCATATAAATTAATAAACTTTACTAACTATTTTTACAGTAATGAAATTTTGATATCTAGAATTTAAAAAATTATTCGGTGTTAGAAGGTTACTACCTTTCATCAATTACAAATGTGAGATTTCTTATTAGTCAATGATGCTGCTATGTTGACATTGGGTTGTGGCCCAATGATCTAGTAGTCATATCTTAAGGTGTGGTGAGTTAGAGGTCCAAATGTAGCACAAAAGTTTGAAAACAAACTATCCATTTTGTTTGCTAAGTTGACTGGGTCGAGCTAATATAGCACTTAGCCCATGAAAACTAGAGGTTTAATAATTGGAATTAAATCCTGGATTAAGAGTGGATCTCGATTTTGGGTCCTATGAGGCACTTCCATATAGGCAGCAATATGTAGTGGTTTTGTACCAGTTTCACTACTTGTAGGCTGTAACTCTAAAGGTTGGGTTGGAGGATGGATAGACACAATATTTTTTCCATCAGTACTTACCCAAGTGTGCTGGACTTTTTCAAGGATATTTATTTGGCCTTCTGGAGGAGAAATATTCTTCACATACCAAAAAGGGAAAGATTGAGTAATTTGGTGTTTTTCCAAGTACTCATAATACTGGATTTTATACTGCCATAATTGTTCAGGTGTATGGGTTTTAAAATACCATTCTCTAAATGTTCTGTATTCTTCTTTCTGAAAGTCCTTATTAAGGGCTTTTCTAATTTCACCACCTGCTGTAAAATCCATCACAGCTCAAAATTCGTATCGCTGGCTGTAGGGCTATAAGGCCCTCTGGGTTCTTCATGCCTTCTAGATCCATAAATACCATGAGGTATCTGGTTTTCTGAAAACTGGACTCCCTGTATAATGGGATCTATTTGCTCAGGTTGGCTAGGTTGTTTGTTTGGCTGTTCTGGCTCACCTGATGCTGAGAATGAATGTCGGGAAGATTCAGGAAAGTCTACTTTATAATTCTGACGAAAAGAAGGAGTAGATCTGACCCTGGCAGTAGACCAACTTCTGGTCAGTGGCTGTGGTGATTTCTGAAATCGGATGCAAACATTGCCATTATCCATTTGGATAACACCTTCTAGACTTTGCTGGATCCTTGGCCTGGGAGGTCCTGCATTAGTTATTTGCCATCTTTCTGGAAACGTTATGTTTTCCCATTCAATCATCTTGGGCATAGCTACCTGGCTACTGTAAAGATTAGTATCAATTAATACTGTATGACCGTGAGGGGTTTGTCTCCGAACATATGGATTTAATGTTGTTAAAACCTTTAAATATATTCTGGATATTACTGTGAAGGGTGGAGACCCTGGAAGATATTCAGAACCACGAGATAGAACTCTTAGTTCTAAAACCTTAGATAGGTTTTGATCTGAAAGGGCTATACTTAAATTTGGATATATATCGAAATAAACTAGACCATGAGCAAGACTGGTTTCAATAGCTCCCATAAGAGAAGCTTTCCAATTAAGACACCTTCCATCTCTCAAGGTGCACTGTATACTGGTATTCTGACCAAGTAAAGTCAAAGGTTTAAATGCGATCTGAACAAGTCCTATATGGACATATTTGTATTTGTCAAAAAACGGAATAAGATCCTCGACATGTATCAAATACATGAGTTCATCATTATTCTGAACAGAGGCTGCATGCTCAAATGTTTTGATGATTCTTTTGCTGGAAAAGTCTAACTTACCAATTTTATAAATAGTGTCTGGTTTGACTTTTGGAATAGTCCACCTATCAAGGGCTTCCTTAACTTCCTGATAGGCAACTAGTTCTCTGGCTTCTGATGTAGAAGCTTCTGTATTGGCTACTGGATTTGCTACTGTAGAAGCATCTTCGGTAGGTACAGTACTCATCTGGTTGTATAGTGACCATAAATGTATAATTAAAATTAAATAAAACTAACTATAATTAACAGTAAACGTGGCTCTGATACCAACAGCCGGAATGCGGTGTTCCGGGGTGCGGCATTCACTGGGAATTTTGTCAGAGTTGGTGGACATCTTGAGGTGGAGAGAGAGAGAGAGATATATAGAAATGGAGAAGAAGGGGTGAACATATTATATATGGAGAGAGGGAGAGTGAGAGAGGCACAGAGATAGGAATTCAATCAAAGATTTTTTTTGATTCGATTATTATAATTTGCGAGCATTTAGCTGTTTTTTTATAACATCATATATTTCCCTCGTTTGGAAAAAATATGTATTAAGTAATTTGGAAAAGTTCATGACTGAATAATTTAGTTATTAGGTACAGAACATCATTTTCAAAACTTTGCTTAAACATCTTGTATTTTGCTAATTATGGGTTGAATGGCTATCTAATCACACGTGCTTAAGTTAGGTTTAAATATCTATGGGTTTTTTTAACTTGTGTCATAGAGTATTTTTTTTTTCTCCTCAGAATGGAGTGTTATACAGTATTCTTGGCTGCTAAGTTTTTATATAATATTTTGGGGGAAAAATACCATATAAATTAATAAACTTTACTAACTATTTTTACAATAATGAAATTTTGATATCTAGAATTTAAAAAATTATTAGGTGTTAGAAGGGTACTACCTTTCATCAATTACAAATGTGAGATTTCTTAATAGTCAATGATACTGCTATGTTGACATTGGGGTGTGGCCCAATGATCTAGTAGTCATATCTCAAGGTGTGGTGAGTTAGAGGTCCAAATATAGCACAAAAGTTTGAAAACAAACTATCCATTTTGTTTGCTAAGTGGACTGGGTCGAGCTAATATAGCACTTAGCCCATGAAAACTAGAGGTTTAATAATTGGAATTAAATCCTGGATTAAGACTGGTTCTCGATTTTGGGTCCTATGAGGCACTTCCATATAGGCAGTAATATGTAGTGGTTTTGTACGAGTTTCACTACTTGTAAGCTGTAACTCTAAAGGTTGGGTTGGAGGATGGATAGACACAATATTTTTTCCATCAGTACTTACCCAAGTGTGCTGGACTTTTTCAAGGATATTTATTTGGCCTTCCGGAGGAGAAATATTCTTCACATACCAAAAAGGGAAAGATTGAGTAATTTGGTGTTTTTCCAAGTACTCATAGTACTGGATTTTATACTGCCGTAATTGTTCAGGTGTATGGGTTTTAAAATACCATTCTCTAAATGTTCTGTATTCTTCTTTCTGAAAGTCCTTATTAAGGGCTTTTCTAATTTCACCACCTGCTGTAAAATCCATCACAGCTCAAAATTCGTATCGCTGGCTGTGGGGCTATAAGGCCTTCTGGGTTCTTCATGCCTTCTAGATCCATAAATACCGCGAGGTATCTGGTTTTCTGAAAACTACTCTCCCTCTATAATGGGATCTATTTGCTCAGGTTGGCTAGGTTGTTTGTTTGGCTGTTCTGGCTCACCTGATGCTGAGAATGAATGTCGGGAAGATTCAGGAAAGTCTACTCTATAATTCTGACGAAAAGAAGGAGTAGATCTGACCCTGGCAATAGACCAACTTCTGGTCAGTGGCTGTGGTGATTTCTGAAATCGAATGCAAACATTGCCATTATCCACTTGGATAACACCTTCTAGACTTTGCTGGATCCTTGGCCTGGGAGGTCCGGCATTAGTTATTTGCCATCTTTCTGGAAACGTTATTTTTTCCCATTCAATCATCTTGGGCATAGCAACCTGGCTACTGTAAAGCTTAGTATCAATTAATACTGTATGACCGTGAGGGGTTTGTCTCCGAACATATGGATTTAATGTTGTTAAAACCTTTAAATATATTCTGGATATTACTGTGAAGGGTGGAGACCGTTGAAGATATTCATAACCACGAGATAGAACTCTTAGTTCTAAAACCTTAGATAGGTTTTGATCTGAAAGGGCTATACTTAAATTTGGATATTTATCGAAATAAACTGGACCATGAGCAAGACTGGTTTCAATAGCTCCCATAAGAGAAGCTTTCCAATTAAGACACCTTCCATCTCTCAAGGTGCACTGTATACTGGTATTCTGACCAAGTAAGGTCAAAGGTTTAAATGCGATCCGAACAAGTCCTATATGGACATATTTGTATTTGTCAAAAAATGGTATAAGATCGTGGACATGTATCAAATACATGAGTTCATAATTATTCTGAACAGAGGCTGCATGCTCAAATGTTTTGATGATTCTTTTGCTGGAAAAGTCTAACTTACCAATTTTATAAATAGTGTCTGGTTTGACTTTTGGAATAGTCCACCTATCAAGGGCTTCCTTAACTTCCTGATAGGCAACTAGTTCTCTGGCTTCTGATGTAGAAGCTTCTGTATTGGCTACTGGATTTGCTACTGTAGAAGCATCTTCGGTAGGTACAGTACTCATCTGGTTGTATAGTGACCATAAATGTATAATTAAAATTAAATAAAACTAACTATAATTAACAGTAAACGTGGCTCTGATACCAACAGCCGGAATGCGGTGTTCCGGGGTGCGGCATTCACTGGGAATTTTGTCAGAGTTGGTGGACATCTTGAGGTTGAGAGAGAGAGAGAGTGAGATATAGAAATGGAGAAGAAGGGCTGAACATATTATATTTGGAGAGAGGGAGAGTGAGAGAGGCACGGAGATAGGAATTCAATCAAAGATTTTTTTTGATTCGATTATTATTATTTGCGAGCATTTAGCTGTTTTTTTATAACATCATATATTTCCCTCGTTTGGAAAAAATATGTATTAAGTAATTTGGAAAAGTTCATGACTGAATAATTTAGTTATTAGGTACAGAACATCATTTTCAAAACTTTGCTTAAACATCTTGTATTTTGCTAATTATGGGTTGAATGGCTATCTAATCACACGTGCTTAAGTTAGGTTTAAATATCTATGGGTTTTTTTAACTTGTGTCATAGAGTATTTTTTTTTTTTTTCTCCTCAGAATGGAGTGTTATACAGTATTCTTGGCTGCTAAGTTTTTATATAATATTTTGGGGGAAAAATACCATATAAATTAATAAACTTTACTAACTATTTTTACAATAATGAAATTTTGATATCTAGAATTTAAAAAATTATTCGGTGTTAGAAGGGTACAACCTTTCATCAATTACAAATGTGAGATTTCTTATTAGTCAATGATGCTGCTATGTTGACATTGGGGTGTGGCCCAATGATCTAGTAGTCATATCTTAAGGTGTGGTGAGTTAGAGGTCCAAATGTAGCACAAAAGTTTGAAAACAAACTATCCATTATTTTTGCTAAGTGGACTGGGTCGAGCTAATATAGCACTTAGCCCATGAAAACTAGATGTTTAATAATTGGAATTAAATCCTGGATTAAGACTGGATCTCGATTTTGGGTCCTATGAGGCACTTCCATATAGGCAGCAATATGTAGTGGTTTTGTACAAGTTTCACTACTTGTAGGCTGTAACTCTAAAGGTTGGGTTGGAGGATGGATAGACACAATATTTTTTCCATCAGTACTTACCCAAGTGTGCTGGACTTTTTCAAGGATATTTATTTGGCCTTCTGGAGGAGAAATATTCTTCACATACCAAAAAGGGAAAGATTGAGTAATTTGGTGTTTTTCCAAGTACTCACAATACTGGATTTTATACTGCCATAATTGTTCAGGTGTATGGGTTTTAAAATACCATTCTCTAAATGTTCTGTATTCTTCTTTCTGAAAGTCCTTATTAAGGGCTTTTCTAATTTCACCACCTGCTGTAAAATCCATCACAGCTCAAAATTCGTATCGCTGGCTGTAGGGCTATAAGGCCTTCTGGGTTCTTCATGCCTTCTAGATCCACAAATACCATGAGGTATGTGGTTTTCTGAAAACTGGACTCCCTGTATAATGGCATCTATTTGCTCAGGTTGGCTAGGTTGTTTGTTTGGCTGCTTTGGCTCACCTGATGCTGAGAATGAATGTCGGGAAGATTCAGGAATGTCTACTCTATAATTCTGACGAAAAGAAGGAGTGGATCTGGCCCTGGCAGTAGACCAACTTCTGGTCAGTGGCTGTGGTGATTTCTGAAATCGGATGCAAACATTGCCATTATCCATTTGGATAACATCTTCTAGACTTTGCTAGATCCTTGGCTTGGGAGGTCCTGCATTAGTTATTTGCCATCTTTCTAGAAACGTTATTTTTTCCCATTCAATCATCTTGGGCATAGCTACCTGCTACTGTAAAGATTAGTATCAATTAATACTGTATGACCGTGAGCGGTTTGTCTCCGAACATATGGATTTAATGTTGTTAAAACCTTTAAATATATTCTGGATATTACTGTGAAGGGTGGAGACCGTGGAAGATATTCATTAGCACGAGATAGAACTCTTAGTTCTAAAACCTTAGATAGGTTTTGATCTGAAAGGGCTATACTTAAATTTGGATATATATCGAAATAAACTGTACCATGAGCAAGACAGGTTTCAGTAGCTCCCATAAGAGAAGCTTTCCAACTAAGACACCTTCCATCTCTCAAGGTGCACTGTATACTGGTATTCTGACCAAGTAAGGTCAAAGGTTTAAATGCGATCCGAACAAGTCCTATATGGACATATTTGTATTTGTCAAAAAACAGTATAAGATCGTGGACATGTATCAAATACATGAGTTCATCATTATTCTTAACAGAGGCTGCATGCTCAAATGTTTTGATGATTCTTTTGCTGGAAAAGTCTAACTTACCAATTTTATAAATAGTGTCTGGTTTGACTTTTGGAATAGTCCACCTATCAAGGGCTTCCTTAACTTCCTGATAGGCGACTAGTTCTCTGGCTTCTGATGTAGATGCTTCTGTATTGGCTACTGGATTTGCTACTGTAGAAGCATCTTCGGTAGGTACAGTACTCATTTGGTTGTATAGTGACCATAAATGTATAATTAATTTTAAATAAAACTAACTATAATTAACAGTAAACGTGGCTCTGATACCAACAGCCGGAATGCGGTGTTCTGGGGTGCGGCATTCACTGGGAATTTTGTCAGAGTTGGTGGACATCTTGAGGTTGAGAGAGAGAGAGAGTGAGATATAGAAATGGAGAAGAAGGGGTGAACATATTATATATGGAGAGAGGGAGAGTGAGAGAGGCACAGAGATAAGAATTCAATCAAAGATTTTTTTTGATTCGATTATTATAATTTGCGAGCATTTAGCTGTTTTTTTATAACATCATATATTTCCCTCGTTTGGAAAAAATATGTATTAAGTAATTTGGAAAAGTTCATGACAGAATAATTTAGTTATTAGGTACAGAACATCATTTTCAAAACTTTGCTTAAACATCTTGTATTTTGCTAATTATGGGTTGAATGGCTATCTAATCACACGTGCTTAAGTTAGGTTTAAATATCTATGGGTTTTTTTAACTTGTGTCATAGAGTATTTTTTTTTTCTCCTCAGAATGGAGTGTTATACAGTATTCTTGGCTGCTAAGTTTTTATATAATATTTTGGGGGAAAAATACCATATAAATTAATAAACTTTACTAACTATTTTTACAATAATGAAATTTTGATATCTAGAATTTAAAAAATTATTAGGTGTTAGAAGGGTACTACCTTTCATCAATTACAAATGTGAGATTTCTTAATAGTCAATGATACTGCTATGTTGACATTGGGGTGTGGCCCAATGATCTAGTAGTCATATCTCAAGGTGTGGTGAGTTAGAGGTCCAAATATAGCACAAAAGTTTGAAAACAAACTATCCATTTTGTTTGCTAAGTGGACTGGGTCGAGCTAATATAGCACTTAGCCCATGAAAACTAGAGGTTTAATAATTGGAATTAAATCCTGGATTTAGACTGGTTCTCGATTTTGGGTCCTATGAGGCACTTCCATATAGGCAGTAATATGTAGTGGTTTTGTACGAGTTTCACTACTTGTAAGCTGTAACTCTAAAGGTTGGGTTGGAGGATGGATAGACACAATATTTTTTCCATCAGTACTTACCCAAGTGTGCTGGACTTTTTCCAGGATATTTATTTGGCCTTCCGGAGGAGAAATATTCTTCACATACCAAAAAGGGAAAGATTGAGTAATTTGGTGTTTTTCCAAGTACTCATAGTACTGGATTTTATACTGCCGTAATTGTTCAGGTGTATGGGTTTTAAAATACCATTCTCTAAATGTTCTGTATTCTTCTTTCTGAAAGTCCTTATTAAGGGCTTTTCTAATTTCACCACCTGCTGTAAAATCCATCACAGCTCAAAATTCGTATCGCTGGCTGTGGGGCTATAAGGCCTTCTGGGTTCTTCATGCCTTCTAGATCCATAAATACCGCGAGGTATCTGGTTTTCTGAAAACTACTCTCCCTGTATAATGGGATCTATTTGCTCAGGTTGGCTAGGTTGTTTGTTTGGCTGTTCTGGCTCACCTGATGCTGAGAATGAATGTCAGGAAGATTCAGGAAAGTCTACTCTATAATTCTGACGAAAAGAAGGAGTAGATCTGACCCTGGCAGTAGACCAACTTCTGGTCAGTGGCTGTGGTGATTTCTGAAATCGGATGCAAACATTGCCATTATCCACTTGGATAACACCTTCTAGACTTTGCTGGATCCTTGGCCTGGGAGGTCCGGCATTAGTTATTTGCCATCTTTCTGGAAACGTTATTTTTTCCCATTCAATCATCTTGGGCATAGCAACCTGGCTACTGTAAAGCTTAGTATCAATTAATACTGTATGACCGTGAGGGGTTTGTCTCCGAACATATGGATTTAATGTTGTTAAAACCTTTAAATATATTCTGGATATTACTGTGAAGGGTGGAGACCGTGGAAGATATTCATAACCACGAGATAGAACTCTTAGTTCTAAAACCTTAGATAGGTTTTGATCAGAAAGGGCTATACTTAAATTTGGATATTTATCGAAATAAACTGGACCATGAGCAAGACTGGTTTCAATAGCTCCCATAAGAGAAGCTTTCCAATTAAGACACCTTCCATCTCTCAAGGTGCAAGGTATACTGGTATTCTGACCAAGTAAGGTCAAAGGTTTAAATGCGATCTGAACAAGTCCTATATGGACATATTTGTATTTGTCAAAAAATGGTATAAGATCGTGGACATGTATCAAATACATGAGTTCATAATTATTCTGAACAGAGGCTGCATGCTCAAATGTTTTGATGATTCTTTTGCTGGAAAAGTCTAACTTACCAATTTTATAAATAGTGTCTTGTTTGACTTTTGGAATAGTCCACCTATCAAGTGCTTCCTTAACTTCCTGATAGGCAACTAGTTCTCTGGCTTCTGATGTAGAAGCTTCTGTATTGGCTACTGGATTTGCTACTGTAGAAGCATCTTCGGTAGGTACAGTACTCATCTGGTTGTATAGTGACCATAAATGTATAATTAAAATTAAATAAAACTAACTATAATTAACAGTAAACGTGGCTCTGATACCAACAGCCGGAATGCGGTGTTCCGGGGTGCGGCATTCACTGGGAATTTTGTCAGAGTTGGTGGACATCTTGAGGTTGAGAGAGAGAGAGAGTGAGATATAGAAATGGAGAAGAAGGGGTGAACATATTATATTTGGAGAGAGGGAGAGTGAGAGAGGCACGGAGATAGGAATTCAATCAAAGATTTTTTTTGATTCGATTATTATTATTTGCGAGCATTTAGCTGTTTTTTTATAACATCATATATTTCCCTGGTTTGGAAAAAATATGTATTAAGTAATTTGGAAAAGTTCATGACTGAATAATTTAGTTATTAGGTACAGAACATCATTTTCAAAACTTTGCTTAAACATCTTGTATTTTGCTAATTATGGGTTGAATGGCTATCTAATCACACGTGCTTAAGTTAGGTTTAAATATCTATGGGTTTTTTTAACTTGTGTCATAGAGTATTTTTTTTTTTTCTCCTCAGAATGGAGTGTTATACAGTATTCTTGGCTGCTAAGTTTTTATATAATATTTTGGGGGAAAAATACCATATAAATTAATAAACTTTACTAACTATTTTTACAATAATGAAATTTTGATATCTAGAATTTAAAAAATTATTCGGTGTTAGAAGGGTACAACCTTTCATCAATTACAAATGTGAGATTTCTTATTAGTCAATGATGCTGCTATGTTGACATTGGGGTGTGGCCCAATGATCTAGTAGTCATATCTTAAGGTGTGGTGAGTTAGAGGTCCAAATGTAGCACAAAAGTTTGAAAACAAACTATCCATTATTTTTGCTAAGTGGACTGGGTCGAGCTAATATAGCACTTAGCCCATGAAAACTGGATGTTTAATAGTTGGAATTAAATCCTGGATTAAGACTGGATCTCGATTTTGGGTCCTATGAGGCACTTCCATATAGGCAGCAATATGTAGTGGTTTTGTACCAGTTTCACTACTTGTAGGCTGTAACTCTAAAGGTTGGGTTGGAGGATGGATAGACACAATATTTTTTCCATCAGTACTTACCCAAGTGTGCTGGACTTTTTCAAGGATATTTATTTGGCCTTCTGGAGGAGAAATATTCTTCACATACCAAAAAGGGAAAGATTGAGTAATTTGGTGTTTTTCCAAGTACTCACAATACTGGATTTTATACTGCCATAATTGTTCAGGTGTATGGGTTTTAAAATACCATTCTCTAAATGTTCTGTATTCTTCTTTCTGAAAGTCCTTATTAAGGGCTTTTCTAATTTCACCACCTGCTGTAAAATCCATCACAGCTCAAAATTCGTATCGCTGGCTGTAGGGCTATAAGGCCTTCTGGGTTCTTCATGCCTTCTAGATCCACAAATACCATGAGGTATGTGGTTTTCTGAAAACTGGACTCCCTGTATAATGGCATCTATTTGCTCAGGTTGGCTAGGTTGTTTGTTTGGCTGCTTTGGCTCACCTGATGCTGAGAATGAATGTCGGGAAGATTCAGGAATGTCTACTCTATAATTCTGACGAAAAGAAGGAGTGGATCTGGCCCTGGCAGTAGACCAACTTCTGGTCAGTGGCTGTGGTGATTTCTGAAATCGGATGCAAACATTGCCATTATCCATTTGGATAACATCTTCTAGACTTTGCTAGATCCTTGGCTTGGGAGGTCCTGCATTAGTTATTTGCCATCTTTCTAGAAACGTTATTTTTTCCCATTCAATCATCTTGGGCATAGCTACCTGCTACTGTAAAGATTAGTATCAATTAATACTGTATGACCGTGAGCGGTTTGTCTCCGAACATATGGATTTAATGTTGTTAAAACCTTTAAATATATTCTGGATATTACTGTGAAGGGTGGAGACCGTGGAAGATATTCATAAGCACGAGATAGAACTCTTAGTTCTAAAACCTTAGATAGGTTTTGATCTGAAAGGGCTATACTTAAATTTGGATATATATCGAAATAAACTGTACAATGAGCAAGACAGGTTTCAGTAGCTCCCATAAGAGAAGCTTTCCAACTAAGACACCTTCCATCTCTCAAGGTGCACTGTATACTGGTATTCTGACCAAGTAAGGTCAAAGGTTTAAATGCGATCCGAACAAGTCCTATATGGACATATTTGTATTTGTCAAAAAACAGTATAAGATCGTGGACATGTATCAAATACATGAGTTCATCATTATTCTTAACAGAGGCTGCATGCTCAAATGTTTTGATGATTCTTTTGCTGGAAAAGTCTAACTTACCAATTTTATAAATAGTGTCTGGTTTGACTTTTGGAATAGTCCACCTATCAAGGGCTTCCTTAACTTCCTGATAGGCGACTAGTTCTCTGGCTTCTGATGTAGATGCTTCTGTATTGGCTACTGGATTTGCTACTGTAGAAGCATCTTCGGTAGGTACAGTACTCATCTGGTTGTATAGTGACCATAAATGTATAATTAATTTTAAATAAAACTAACTATAATTAACAGTAAACGTGGCTCTGATACCAACAGCCGGAATTCGGTGTTCTGGGGTGCGGCATTCACTGGGAATTTTGTCAGAGTTGGTGGACATCTTGAGGTTGAGAGAGAGAGAGAGTGAGATATAGAAATGGAGAAGAAGGGGTGAACATATTATATATGGAGAGAGGGAGAGTGAGAGAGGCACAGAGATAGGAATTCAATCAAAGATTTTTTTTGATTCGATTATTACAATTTGCGAGCATTTAGCTGTTTTTTTATAACATCATATATTTCCCTCGTTTGGAAAAAATATGTATTAAGTAATTTGGAAAAGTTCATGACTGAATAATTTAGTTATTAGGTACAGAACATCATTTTCAAAACTTTGCTTAAACATCTTGTATTTTGCTAATTATGGGTTGAATGGCTATCTAATCACACGTGCTTAAGTTAGGTTTAAATATCTATGGGTTTTTTTAACTTGTGTCATAGTGTATTTTTTTTTTTTTTCTCCTCAGAATGGAGTGTTATACAGTATTCTTGGCTGCTAAGTTTTTATATAATATTTTGGCGTAAAAATACCATATAAATTAATAAACTTTACTAACTATTTTTACAATAATGAAATTTTGATATCTAGAATTTAAAAAATTATTCGGTGTTAGAAGGGTACTACCTTTCATCAATTACAAATGTGAGATTTCTTATTAGTCAATGATGCTGCTATGTTGACATTGGGGTGTGGCCCAATGATCTAGTAGTCATATCTTAAGGTGAGGTGAGTTAGAGGTCCAAATGTAGCACAAAAGTTTGAAAACAAACTATCCATTTTGTTTGCTAAGTGGACTGGGTCGAGCTAATATAGCACTTAGCCCATGAAAACTAGAGGTTTAATAATTCGAATTAAACCCTGGATTAAGAATGGATCTCGATTTTGGATCCTATGAGGCACTTCCATATAGGCAGCAATATGTAGTGGTTTTGTACCAGTTTCACTACTTGTAGGCTGTAACTCTAAAGGTTGGGTTGGAGGATAGATAGACACAATATTTTTTCCGTCAGTACGTACCCAAGTGTGCTGGACTTTTTCAAAGATATTTATTTGGCCTTCGGGAGGAGAAATATTCTTCACATACCAAAAAGGGAAAGATTGAGTAATTTGGTGTTTTTCCAAGTACTCATAATACTGGATTTTATACTGCCATAATTGTTCAGGTGTGTGGGTTTTAAAATACCATTCTCTAAATGTTCTGTATTCTTCTTTCTGAAAGTCCTTATTAAGGGCTTTTCTAATTTCACCACCTGCTGTAAAATCCATCACAGCTCAAAATTCGTATCGCTGGCTGTAGGGCTATAAGGCCTTCTGGGTTCTTTATGCCTTCTAGATCCATAAATACCATGAGGTATCTGGTTTTCTGAAAACTGGACTCCCTGTATAATGGGATCTATTTGCTCAGGTTGGCTAGGTTGTTTGTTTGGCTGTTCTGGCTCACCTGATGCTGAGAATGAATGTCGGGAAGATTCAGGAAAGTCTACTCTATAATTCTGACGAAAAGAAGGAGTAGATCTGACCCTGGCAGTAGACCAACTTCTGGTCAGTGGCTGTGGTGATTTCTGAAATCGGATGCAAACATTGCCATTATCCATTTGGATAACATCTTCTAGACTTTGCTGGATCCTTGGCCTGGGAGGTCCTGCATTAGTTATTTGTCATCTTTCTGGAAACGTTATTTTTTCCCATTCAATCATCTTGGGCATAGCTACCTGGCTACCGTAAAGATTAGTATCAATTAATACTGTATGATCGTGAGGGGTTTGTCTCCGAACATATGGATTTAATGTTGTTAAAACCTTTAAATATATTTTGGATATTACTGTGAAGGGTGGAGACCCTGGAAGATATTCATAACCACGAGATAGAACTCTTAGTTCTAAAACCTTAGATAGGTTTTGATCTGAAAGGGCTATACTTAAATTTGGATATATATCGAAATAAACTGGACCATGAGCAAGACTGGTTTCAATAGCTCCCATAAGAGAAGCTTTCCAATTAAGACACCTTCCATCTCTCAAGGTGCACTGTATACTGGTATTCTGACCAAGTAAGGTCAAAGGTTTAAATGCGATCTGAACAAGTCCTATATGGACATATTTGTATTTGTCAAAAAATGGTATAAGATCCTCGACATGTATCAAATACATGAGTTCATCATTATTCCGAACAGAGGCTGCTTGCTCAAATGTTTTGATGATTCTTTTGCTGGAAAAGTCTAACTTAGCAATTTTATAAATAGTGTCTAGTTTGACTTTTGGAATAGTCCACCTATCAAGGGCTTCCTTAACTTCCTGATAGGCAACTAGTTCTCTGGCTTCTGATGTAGAAGCTTCTGTATTGGCTACTGGATTTGCTACTGTAGAAGCATCTTCGGTAGGTACAGTACTCATCTGGTTGTATAGTGACCATAAATGTATAATTAAAATTAAATAAAACTTACTATAATTAACAGTAAACGTGGCTCTGATACCAACAGCCGAAATGCGGTGTTCCGGGGTGCGGCATTCACTGGGAATTTTGTCAGAGTTGGTGGACATCTTGAGGTTGAGAGAGAGAGAGAGATATAGAAATGCAGAAGAAGGGGTGAACATATTATATATGGAGAGAGGGAGAGTGAGAGAGGCACCGAGATAGGAATTCAATCAAAGATTCTTTTTGATTCAATTATTATAATTTGCGAGCATTTAGCTGTTTTTTTATAACATCATATATTTCCCTCGTTTGGAAAAAATATGTATTAAGTAATTTGGAAAAGTTCATGACTGAATAATTTAGTTATTAGATACAGAACATCATTTTCAAAACTTTGCTTAAACATCTTGTATTTTGCTAATTATGGGTTGAATGGCTATCTAATCACACGTGCTTAAGTTAGGTTTAAATATCTACGGGTTTTTTTAACTTGTGTCATACAGTACTTTTTTTTTTCTCCTCAGAATGGAGTGTTATATAGTATTCTTCGCTGCTAAGTTTTTATATAATATTTTTGCGGAAAAATACCATATAAATTAATAAACTTTACTAACTATTTTTACAATAATGAAATTTTGATATCTAGAATTTAAAAAATTATTCGGTGTTAGAAGGGTACTACCTTTCATCAATTACAAATGTGAGATTTCTTATTAGTCAACGATGCTGCTATGTTGACATTGGGGTGTGGCCCAATGATCTAGTAGTCATATCTTAAGGTGTGGTGAGTTAGAGGTCCAAATGTAGCACAAAAGTTTGAAAACAAACTATCCATTTTGTTTGCTAAGTGGACTGGGTCGAGCTAATATAGCACTTAGCCCATGAAAACTAGAGGTTTAATAATTGGAATTAAATCCTGGATTAAGACTGGATCTCGATTTTGGGTCCTATGAGGCACTTCCATATAGGCAGCAATATGTAGTGGTTTTGTACCAGTTTCACTACTTGTAGGCTGTAACTCTAAAGGTTGGGTTGGAGGATGGATAGACACAATATTTTTTCCATCAGTACTTACCCAAGTGTGCTGGACTTTTTCAAGGATATTTATTTGGCCTTCCGGAGGAGAAATATTCTTCACATACCAAAAAGGGAAAGATTGAGTAATTTGGTGTTTTTCCAAGTACTCATAATACTGGATTTTATACTGCCATAATTGTTCAGGTGTATGGGTTTTAAAATACCATTCTCTAAATGTTCTGTATTCTTCTTTCTGAAAGTCCTTATTAAGGGCTTTTCTAATTTCACCACCTGCTGTAAAATCCATCACAGCTCAAAATTCGTATCGTTGGCTGTAGGGCTATAAGGCCTTCTGGGTTCTTCATGCCTTCTAGATCCATAAATACCTCGAGGTATCTGGTTTTCTGAAAACTGGACTCCCTGTATAATGGGATCTATTTGCTCAGGTTGGCTAGGTTGTTTGTTTGGCTGTTCTGGCTCACCTGATGCTGAGAATGAATGTCGGGAAGATTCAGGAAAGTCTACTCTATAATTCTGACGAAAAGAAGGAGTAGATCTGACCCTGGCAGTAGACCAACTTCTGGTCAGTGGCTGTGGTGATTTCTGAAATCGGATGCAAACATTGCCATTATCCATTTGGATAACACCTTCTAGACTTTGTTGGATCCTTGGCCTGGTAGGTCCTGCATTAGTTATTTGCCATCTTTCTGGAAACGTTATTTTTTCCCATTCAATCATCTTGGGCATAGCTACCTGGCTAATGTAAAGATTAGTATCAATTAATACTGTATGACCGTGAGGGGTTTGTCTCCGAACATATGGATTTAATGTTGTTAAAACCTTTAAATATATTCTGGATATTACTGTGAAGGGTGGACACCCTGGAAGATATTCATAACCACGAGATAGAACTCTTAGTTCTAAAACCTTAGATAGGTTTTGATCTGAAAGGGCTATACTTAAATTTGGATATATATCGAAATAAACTCGACCATGAGCAAGACTGGTTTCAATAGCTCCCATAAGAGAAGCTTTCCAATTAAGACACCTTCCATCTCTCAAGGTGCACTGTATACTGGTATTCTGACCAAGTAAGTTCAAAGGTTTAAATGCGATCTGAACAAGTCCTATATGGACATATTTGTATTTGTCAAAAAACGGTATAAGATCCTGGACATGTATCAAATACTTGAGTTCATCATTATTCTGAACAGAGGCTGCATGCTCAAATGTTTTGATGATTCTTTTGCTGGAAAAGTCTAACTTACCAATTTTATAAATAGTGTCTGGTTTGACTTTTGGAATAGTCCACCTATCAAGGGCTTCCTTAACTTCCTGATAGGCAACTAGTTCTCTGGCTTCTAATGTAGAAGCTTCTGTATTGGCTACTGGATTTTCTACTGTAGAAGCATCTTCGGTAGGTACAGTACTCATCTGGTTGTATAGTGACCATAAATGTATAATTAAAATTAAATAAAACTAACTATAATTAACAGTAAACGTGGCTCTGATACCAACAGCCGGAATGCGGTGTTCCGGGGTGCGGCATTCACTGGGAATTTTGTCAGAGTTGGTGGACATCTTGAGGTGGAGAGAGAGAGAGAGATATATATAGAAATGGAGAAGAAGGGGTGAACATATTATATATGGAGAGAGGGAGAGTGAGAGAGGCACAGAGATAGGAATTCAATCAAAGATTTTTTTTTATTCGATTATTATAATTTGCGAGCATTTAGCTGTTTTTTTATAACATCAAATATTTCCCTCGTTTGGAAAAAATATGTATTAAGTAATTTGGAAAAGTTCATGACTGAATAACTTAGTTATTAGGTACAGAACATCATTTTCAAAACTTTGCTTAAACATCTTGTACTTTGCTAATTATGGGTTGAATGGCTATCCAATCACACGTGCTTATGTTAGGTTTAAATATCTATGGGTTTTTTTAACTTGTGTCATAGAGTATTTTTTTTTTTTCTCCTCAGAATGGAGTGTTATACAGTATTCTTGGCTGCTAAGTTTTTATATAATATTTTGGGGGGAAAATACCATATAAATTAATAAACTTTACTAACTATTTTTACAATAATGAAATTTTGATATCTAGAATTTAAAAAATTATTCGGTGTTAGAAGGGTACTACCTTTCATCAATTACAAATGTGAGATTTCTTATTAGTCAATGATGCTGCTATGTTGACATTGGGGTGTGGCCCAATGATCTAGTAGTCATATCTTAAGGTGTGGTGAGTTAGAGGTCCAAATGTAGCACAAAAGTTTGAAAACAAACTATCCATTTTGTTTGCTAAGTGGACTGGGTCGAGCTAATATAACACTTAGCCCAAGAAAAATAGAAGTTTAATAATTGGAATTAAATCCTGGATTAAGACTGGATCTCGATTTTGGGTCCTATGAGGCACTTCCATATAGGCAGCAATATGTAGTGGTTTTGTACCAGTTTCACTACCTGGAGGCTGTAACTCTAAAGGTTGGGTTGGAGGATGGATAGACACAATATTTTTTCCATCAGTACTTACCCAAGTGTGCTGGACTTTTTCAAGGATATTTATTTGGCCTTCGGGAGGAGAAATATTCTTCACATACCAAAAACAGAAAGATTGAGTAATTTGGTGTTTTTCCAAGTACTCATAATACTGGATTTTATACTACCATAATTGTTTAGGTGTGTGGGTTTTAAAATACCATTCTCTAAATGTTCTGTATTCTTCTTTCTGAAAGTCCTTATTAAGGGCTTTTCTAATTTCACCTCCTGCTGTAAAATCCATCACAGCTCAAAATTCGTATCGCTGGCTGTCTGGCTATAAGGCCTTCTGGGTTCTTCATGCCTTCTAGATCCATAAATACCTCGAGGTATCTGGTTTTCTGAAAACTGGACTCCCTGTATAATGGGATCTATTTGCTCAGGTTGGCTAGGTTGTTTGCTTGGCTGTTCTGGCTCACCTGATGCTGAGAATGAATGTCGGGAAGATTCAGGAAAGTCTACTCTATAATTCTGACGAAAAGAAGGAGTAGATCTGACCCTGGCAGTAGACCAACTTCTGGTCAGTGGCTGTGGTGATTTCTGAAATTGGATGCAAACATTTCCATTATCCATTTGGATAACATCTTCTAGACTTTGCTGGATCCTTGGCCTGGGAGGTCCTGCATTAGTTATTTGCCATCTTTCTGGAAACGTTATTTTTTCCCATTCAATCATCTTGGGCATAGCTACCTGGCTACTGTAAAGATTAGTATCAATTAATACTGTATGATCGTGAGGGGTTTGTCTCCGAACATATGGATTTAATGTTGTTAAAACCTTTAAATATATTCTGGATATTACTGTGAAGGGTGGAGACCCTGGAAGATATTCATAACCACGAGATAGAACTCTTAGTTCTAAAACCTTAGATAGGTTTTGATCTGAAAGGGCTATACTTAAATTTGGATATATATCGAAATAACTGGACCATGAGCAAGACTGGTTTCAATAGCTCCCATAAGAGAAGCTTTCCAATTAAGACACCTTCCATCTCTCAAGGTGCACTGTATACTGGTATTCTGACCAAGTAAGGTCAAAGGTTTAAATGCGATCCGAACAAGTCCTATATGGACATATTTGTATTTGTCAAAAAACGGTATAAGATCGTGGACATGTATCAAATACTTGAGTTCATCATTATTCTGAATAGAGGCTGCATGCTCAAATGTTTTGATGATTCTTTTGCTGGAAAAGTCTAACTTACCAATTTTCTAAATAGTGTCTGGTTTGACTTTTGGAATAGTCCACCTATCAAGGGCTTCCTTAACTTCCTGATAGGCAACTAGTTCTCTGGCTTCTGATGTAGAAGCTTCTGTATTGGCTACTGGATTTGCTACTGTAGAAGCATCTTCGGCAGGTACAGTACTCATCTGGTTGTATAGTGACCATAAATGTATAATTAAAATTAAATAAAACTAACTATAATTAACAGTAAACGTGGCTCTGATACCAACAGCCGGAATGCGGTGTTCCGGGGTGCGGCATTCACTGGGAATTTTGTCAGAGTTGGTGGACATCTTGAGGTTGAGAGAGAGAGAGAGATATAGAAATGGAGAAGAAGGGGTGAACATATTATATATGGAGAGTGGGAGAGTGAGAGAGGCACAGAGATAGGAATTCAATCAAAGATTTTTTTTGATTCGATTATTATAATTTGCGAGCATTTAGCTATTTTTTTATAACATCATATGTTTCCCTCGTTTGGAAAAAATATGTATTAAGTAATTTGGAAAAGTTCATGACTGAATAATTTAGTTATTAGGTACAGAACATCATTTTCAAAACTTTGCTTAAACATCTTGTATTTTGCTAATTATGGGTTGAATGGCTATCTAATCACACGTGCTTAAGTTAGGTTTAAATATCTATGGGTTTTTTTAACTTGTGTCATAGAGTATTTTTTTTTTTTTTTCTCCTCAGAATGGAGTGTTATACAGTATTCTTGGCTGCTAAGTTTTTATATAATATTTTGGGGGAAAAATACCATATAAATTAATAGACTTTACTAACTATTTTTACAATAATGAAATTTTGATATCTAGAATTTAAAAAATTATTCGGTGTTAGAAGGGTACTACCTTTCATCAATTACAAATGTGAGATTTCTTATTAGTCAATGATGTTGCTATGTTGACATTGGGGTGTGGCCCAATGATCTAGTAGTCATATCTTAAGGTGTGGTGAGTTAGAGGTCCAAATGTAGCACAAAAGTTTGAAAACAAACTATCCATTTTTTTTGCTAAGTTTACTGGGTCGAGCTAATATAGCACTTAGCCCATGAAAACTAGAGGTTTAATAATTGGAATTAAATCCTGGATTAAGACTGGATCTCGATTTTGGGTCCTATGAGGCACTTCCATATAGGCAGCAATATGTAGTGGTTTTGTACCAGTTTCACTACTTGTAGGCTGTAACTCTAAAGGTTGGGTTGGAGGATGGATAGACACAATATTTTTTCCATCAGTACTTACCCAAGTGTGCTGGACTTTTTCAAGGATATTTATTTGGCCTTCCGGAGGAGAAATATTCTTCACATACCAAAAAGGGAAAGATTGAGTAATTTGGTGTTTTTCCAAGTACTCATAATACTGGATTTTATACTGCCATAATTGTTCAGGTGTATGGGTTTTAAAATACCATTCTCTAAATGTTCTGTATTCTTCTTTCTGAAAGTCCTTATTAAGGGCTTTTCTAATTTCACCACCTGATGTAAAATCCATCACAGCTCAAAATTTGTATCGCTGGCTGTACGGCTATAAGGCCTTCTGGGTTCTTCATGCCTTCTAGATCCATAAATACCTCGAGGTATCTGGTTTTCTGAAAACTGGACTCCCTGTATAATGGCATCTATTTGCTCAGGTTGGCTAGGTTGTTTGTTTGGCTGCTCTGGCTCACCTGATGCTGAGAATGAATGTCGGGAAGATTCAGGAAAGTCTACTCTATAATTCTGACGAAAAGAAAGAGTGGATCTGGCCCTGGCAGTAGACCAACTTCTGGTCAGTGGCTGTGGTGATTTCTGAAATCGGATGCAAACATTGCCATTATCCATTTGGATAACATCTTCTAGACTTTGCTGGATCATTGGCTTGGGAGGTCCTGCATTAGTTATTTGCCATCTTTCTAGAAACGTTATTTTTTCCCATTCAATCATCTTGGGCATAGCTACCTGGCTACTGTAAAGATTAGTATCAATTAATACTGTATGACCGTGAGCGGTTTGTCTCCGAACATATGGATTTAATGTTGTTAAAACCTTTAAATATATTCTGGATATTACTGTGAAGGGTGGAGACCGTGGAAGATATTCATAACCACGAGATAGAACTCTTAGTTCTAAAACCTTAGATAGGTTTTGATCTGAAAGGGCTATACTTAAATTTGGATATATATCGAAATAAACTGGACCATGAGCAAGACTGGTTTCAGTAGCTCCCATAAGAGAAGCTTTCCAACTAAGACACCTTCCATCTCTCAAGGTGCACTGTATACTGGTATTTTGACCAAGTAAGGTCAAAGGTTTAAATGCGATCCGAACAAGTCCTATATGGACATATTTGTATTTGTCAAAAAACAGTATAAGATCGTGGACATGTATCAAATACATGAGTTCATCATTATTCTGAACAGAGGCTGCATGCTCACATGTTTTGATGATTCTTTTGCTGGAAAAGTCTAACTTACCAATTTTATAAATAGTGTCTGGTTTGACTTTTGGAATAGTCCACCTATCAAGGGCTTCCTTAACTTCCTGATAGGCAACTAGTTCTCTGGCTTCTGATGTAGAAGCTTCTGTATTGGCTACTGGATTTGCTACTGTAGACGCATCTTCGGTAGGTACAGTACTCATCTGGTTGTATAGTGACCATAAATGTATAATTAAAATTAAATAAAACTAACTATAATTAACAGTAAACGTGGCTCTGATACCAACAGCCGGAATGCGGTGTTCCGGGGTGCGGCATTCACTGGGAATTTTGTCAGAGTTGGTGGACATCTTGAGGTTGAGAGAGAGAGAGAGATATATATAGAAATGGAGAAGAAGGGGTGAACATATTATATATGGAGAGAGGGAGAGTGAGAGAGGCACAGAGATAGGAATTCAATCAAAGATTTCTTTTGATTCGATTATTATAATTTGCGAGCATTTAGCTGTTTTTTTATAACATCATATATTTCCCTCGTTTGGAAAAAATATGTATTAAGTAATTTGGAAAAGTTCATGACTGAATAATTTAGTTATTAGGTACAGAACATCATTTTCAAAACTTTGCTTAAACATCTTGTATTTTGCTAATTATGGGTTGAATGGCTATCTAATCACACGTGCTTAAGTTAGGTTTAAATATCTATGGGTTTTTTTAACTTGTGTCATAGAGTATTTTTTTTTTTCCCCTCAGAATGGAGTGTTATACAGTATTCTTGGCTGCTAAGTTTTTATATAATATTTTGGGGGAAAAATACCATATAAATTAATAAACTTTACTAACTATTTTTACAATAATGAAATTTTGATATCTAGAATTTAAAAAATTATTCGGTGTTATAAGGGTACTACCTTTCATCAATTACAAATGTGAGATTTCTTAACAGTCAATGATACTGCTATGTTGACATTGGGGTGTGGCCCAATGATCTAGTAGTCATATCTCAAGGTGTGGTGAGTTAGAGGTCCAAATGTAGCACAAAAGTTTGAAAACAAACTATCCATTTTGTTTGCTAAGTGGACTAGGTCGAGCTAATATAGCACTTAGCCCATGAAAACTAGAGGTTTAATAATTGGAATTAAATCCTGGATTAAGACTGGTTCTCGATTTTGGGTCCTATGAGGCACTTCCATATAGGCAGCAATATGTAGTGGTTTTGTACGAGTTTCACTACTTGTAGGCTGTAACTCTAAAGGTTGGGTTGGAGGATGGATAGACACAATATTTTTTCCATCAGTACTTACCCAAGTGTGCTGGACTTTTTCAAGGATATTTATTTGGCCTTCCGGAGGAGAAATATTCTTCACATACCAAAAAGGGAAAGATTGAGTAATTTGGTGTTTTTCCAAGTACTCATAATACTGGATTTTATACTGCCGTAATTGTTCAGGTGTATGGGTTTTAAAATACCATTCTCTAAATGTTCTGTATTCTTCTTTCTGAAAGTCCTTATTAAGGGCTTTTCTAATTTCACCACCTGCTGTAAAATCCATCACAGCTCAAAATTCGTATCGCTGGCTGTGGGGCTATAAGGCCTTCTGGGTTCTTCATGCCTTCTAGATCCATAAATACCGCGAGGTATCTGGTTTTCTGAAAACTACTCTCCCTGTATAATGGGATCTATTTGCTTAGGTTGGCTAGGTTGTTTGTTTGGCTGTTCTGGCTCACCTGATGCTGAGAATGAATGTCGGGAAGATTCAGGAAAGTCTACTCTATAATTCTGACGAAAAGAAGGAGTAGATCTGACCCTGACAGTAGACCAACTTCTGGTCAGTGGCTGTGGTGATTTCTGAAATCGGATGCAAGCATTGCCATTATCCATTTGGATAACATCTTCTAGACTTTGCTGGATCCTTGGCTTGGGCGGTCCTGCATTAGTTATTTGCCATCTTTCTGGAAACGTTATTTTTTCCCATTCAATCATCTTGGGCATTGCTACCTGGCTGCTGTAAAGATTAGTATCAATTAATGCTGTATGACCGTGAGGGGTTTGTCTCCGAACATATGGATTTAATGTTGTTAAAACCTTTAAATATATTCTGGATATTACTGTGAAGGGTGGATACCCTGGAAGATATTCATAACCACGAGACAGAACTCTTAGTTCTAAAACCTTAGATAGGTTTTGATCTGAAAGGGCTATACTTAAATTTGGATATATATCGAAATAAACTGGACCATGAGCAAGACTGGTTTCAATAGCTCCCATAAGAGAAAGTTTCCAATTAAGACACCTACCATCTCTGAAGGTGCACTGTATACTGGTATTCTGACCAAGTAAGGTCAAAGGTTTAAATGCGATCTGAGCAAGTCCTATATGGACATATTTGTATTTGTCAAAAAACGGTATAAGATCCTCGACATGTATCAAATACATGAGTTCATCATTATTCTGAACAGAGGCTGCATGCTCAAATGTTTTGATGATTCTTTTGCTGGAAAAGTCTAACTTACCAATTGTATAAATAGTGTCTAGTTTGACTTTTTTGAATAGTCCACCTATCAAGGGCTTTCTTAACTTCCTGATAGGCAACTAGTTCTCTGGCTTCTGATGTAGAAGCTTCTGTATTGGCTACTGGATTTGTTACTGTAGAAGCATCTTCGGTAGGTACAGTACTCATCTGGTTGTATAGTGACCATAAATGTATAATTAAAATTAAATAAAACTAACTATAATTAACAGTAAACGTGGCTCTGATACCAACAGCCGGAATGCGGTGTTCCGGGGTGCGGCATTCACTGGGAATTTTGTCAGAGTTGGTGGACATCTTGAGGTTGAGAGAGAGAGAGATATAGAAATGGAGAAGAAGGGGTGAACATATTATATATGGAGAGAGGGAGAGTGAGAGAGGCACAGAGATAGGAATTCAATCAAAGATTTTTTTTTATTCGATTATTATAATTTGCGAGCATTTAGCTGTTTTTTTATAACATCATATGTTTCCCTCGTTTGGAAAAAATATGTATTAAGTAATTTGGAAAAGTTCATGACTGAATAATTTGGTTATTAGGTACAGAACATCATTTTCAAAACTTTGCTTAAACATCTTGTATTTTGCTAATTATGGGTTGAATGGCTATCTAATCACACGTGCTTAAGTTAGGTTTAAATATCTATGGGTTTTTTTAACTTGTGTCATGGTGTATTTTTTTTTTTTTTCTCCTCAGAATGGAGTGTTATACAGTATTCTTGGCTGCTAAGTTTTTATATAATATTTTGGGGGAAAAATACCATAGAAATTAGTAAACTTTACTAACTATTTTTACAATAATGAAATTTTGATATCTAGAATTTAAAAAATTATTCGGTGTTAGAAGGGTACTACCTTTCATCAATTACAAATGTGAGATTTCTTATTAGTCAATGATGCTGCTATGTTGACATTGGGGTGTGGCCCAATGATCTAGTAGTCATATCTTAAGGTGTGGTGAGTTAGAGGTCCAAATGTAGCACAAAAGTTTGAAAACAAACTATCCATTTTGTTTGCTAAGTGGACTGGGTCGAGCTAATATAGCACTTAGCCCATGAAAACTAGAGGTTTAATAATTGGAATTAAATCCTGGATTGAGAATGGATCACGATTTTGGGTCCTATGAGGCACTTCCATATAGGCAGCAATATGTAGTGGTTTTGTACCAGTTTCACTACTTGTAGGCTGTAACTCTAAAGGTTGGGTTGGAGGATGGATAGACACAATATTTTTTCCATCAGTACTTACCCAAGTGTGCTGGACTTTTTCAAGGATATTTATTTGGCCTTCTGGAGGAGAAATATTCTTCACATACCAAAAAGGGAAAGATTGAGTAATTTGGTGTTTTTCCAAGAACTCATAATACTGGATTTTATACTGCCATAATTGTTCAGGTGTGTGGGTTTTAAAATACCATTCTCTAAATGTTCTGTATTCTTCTTTCTGAAAGTCCTTATTAAGGGCTTTTCTAATTTCACTACCTGCTGTAAAATCCATCACAGCTCAATATTCGTATCGCTGGCTGTAGGGCTATAAGGCCTTCTAGGTTCTTCATGCCTTCTAGATCCATAAATACCATGAGGTATCTGGTTTTCTGAAAACTGGACTCCCTGTATAATGGCATCTATTTGCTCAGGTTGGCTAGGTTGTTTGTTTGGCTGTTCTGGCTCACCTGATGCTGAGAATGAATGTCGGGAAGATTCAGGAAAGTCTACTCTATAATTCTGACGAAAAGAAGGAGTAGATCTGACCCTGACAGTAGACCAACTTCTGGTCAGTGGCTGTGGTGATTTCTGAAATCGGATGCAAACATTGCCATTATCCATTTGGATAACATCTTCTAGATTTTGCTGGATCCTTGGCCTGGGAGGTCCTGCATTAGTTATTTGCCATCTTTCTGGAAACGTTATTTTTTCCCATTCAATCATCTTGGGCATAGCTACCTGGCTACCGTAAAGATTAGTATCAATTAATACTGTATGATCGTGAGGGGTTTGTCTCCGAACATATGGATTTAATGTTGTTAAAACCTTTAAATATATTCTGGATATTACTGTGAAGGGTGGAGACCGTGGAAGATATTCATAACCACGAGATAGAACTCTTAGTTCTAAAACCTTAGATAGGTTTTGATCTGAAAGGGCTATACTTAAATTTGGATATATATAGAAATAAACTGGACCATGAGCAAGACTGGTTTCAATAGCTCCCATAAGAGAAGCTTTCCAATTAAGACACCTTCCATCTCTCAAGGTGCACTGTATACTGGTATTCTGACCAAGTAAGGTGAAAGGTTTAAATGCGATCTGAACAAGTCCTATATGGACATATTTGTATTTGTCAAAAAACGGTATAAGATCCTCGACATGTATCAAATACATGAGTTCATCATTATTCTGAACAGATGCTGCATGCTCAAATGTTTTGATGATTCTTTTGCTGGAAAAGTCTAACTTAGCAATTTTATAAATAGTGTCTAGTTTGACTTTTGGAATAGTCCACCTATCAAGGGCTTCCTTAACTTCCTGATAGGCAACTAGTTCTCTGGCTTCTGATGTAGAAGCTTCTGTATTGGCTACTGGATTTGTTACTGTAGAAGCATCTTCGGTAGGTACAGTACTCATCTGGTTGTATAGTGACCATAAATGTATAATTAAAATTAAATAAAACTAACTATAATTAACAGTAAACGTGGCTCTGATACCAACAGCCGGAATGCGGTGTTCCGGGGTGCGGCATTCACTGGGAATTTTGTCAGAGTTGGTGGACATCTTGAGGTTGAGAGAGAGAGAGATATAGAAATGGAGAAGAAGGGGTGAACATATTATATATGGAGAGAGGGAGAGTGAGAGAGGCACAGAGATAGGAATTCAATCAAAGATTTTTTTTGATTCGATTATTATAATTTGCGAGCATTTAGCTATTTTTTTATAACATCATATGTTTCCCTCGTTTGGAAAAAATATGTATTAAGTAATTTGGAAAAGTTCATGACTGAATAATTTGGTTATTAGGTACAGAACATCATTTTCAAAACTTTGCTTAAACATCTTGTATTTTGCTAATTATGGGTTGAATGGCTATCTAATCACACGTGCTTAAGTTAGGTTTAAATATCTATGGGTTTTTTTAACTTGTGTCATGGTGTATTTTTTTTTTTTTTTCTCCTCAGAATGGAGTGTTATACAGTATTCTTGGCTGCTAAGTTTTTATATAATATTTTGGGGGAAAAATACCATAGAAATTAATAAACTTTACTAACTATTTTTACAATAATGAAATTTTGATATCTAGAATTTAAAAAATTATTCGGTGTTAGAAGGGTACTACCTTTCATCAATTACAAATGTGAGATTTCTTATTAGTCAATGATGCTGCTATGTTGACATTGGGGTGTGGCCCAATGATCTAGTAGTCATATCTTAAGGTGTGGTGAGTTAGAGGTCCAAATGTAGCACAAAAGTTTGAAAACAAACTATCCATTTTGTTTGCTAAGTGGACTGGGTCGAGCTAATATAGCACTTAGCCCATGAAAACTAGAGGTTTAATAATTGGAATTAAATCCTGGATTGAGAATGGATCTCGATTTTGGGTCCTATGAGGCACTTCCATATAGGCAGCAATATGTAGTGGTTTTGTACCAGTTTCACTACTTGTAGGCTGTAACTCTAAAGGTTGGGTTGGAGGATGGATAGACACAATATTTTTTCCATCAGTACTTACCCAAGTGTGCTGGACTTTTTCAAGGATATTTATTTGGCCTTCTGGAGGAGAAATATTCTTCACATACCAAAAAGGGAAAGATTGAGTAATTTGGTGTTTTTCCAAGAACTCATAATACTGGATTTTATACTGCCATAATTGTTCAGGTGTGTGGGTTTTAAAATACCATTCTCTAAATGTTCTGTATTCTTCTTTCTGAAAGTCCTTATTAAGGGCTTTTCGAATTTCACTACCTGCTGTAAAATCCATCACAGCTCAATATTCGTATCGCTGGCTGTAGGGCTATAAGGCCTTCTAGGTTCTTCATGCCTTCTAGATCCATAAATACCATGAGGTATCTGGTTTTCTGAAAACTGGACTCCCTGTATAATGGCATCTATTTGCTCAGGTTGGCTAGGTTGTTTGTTTGGCTGTTCTGGCTCACCTGATGCTGAGAATGAATGTCGGGAAGATTCAGGAAAGTCTACTCTATAATTCTGACGAAAAGAAGGAGTAGATCTGACCCTGACAGTAGACCAACTTCTGGTCAGTGGCTGTGGTGATTTCTGAAATCGGATGCAAACATTGCCATTATCCATTTGGATAACATCTTCTAGATTTTGCTGGATCCTTGGCCTGGGAGGTCCTGCATTAGTTATTTGCCATCTTTCTGGAAACGTTATTTTTTCCCATTCAATCATCTTGGGCATAGCTACCTGGCTACCGTAAAGATTAGTATCAATTAATACTGTATGATCGTGAGGGGTTTGTCTCCGAACATATGGATTTAATGTTGTTAAAACCTTTAAATATATTCTGGATATTACTGTGAAGGGTGGAGACCGTGGAAGATATTCATAACCACGAGATAGAACTCTTAGTTCTAAAACCTTAGATAGGTTTTGATCTGAAAGGGCTATACTTAAATTTGGATATATATAGAAATAAACTGGACCATGAGCAAGACTGGTTTCAATAGCTCCCATAAGAGAAGCTTTCCAATTAAGACACCTTCCATCTGTCAAGGTGCACTGTATACTGGTATTCTGACCAAGTAAGGTCAAAGGTTTAAATGCGATCTGAACAAGTCCTATATGGACATATTTGTATTTGTCAAAAAACGGTATAAGATCCTCGACATGTATCAAATACATGAGTTCATCATTATTCTGAACAGATGCTGCATGCTCAAATGTTTTGATGATTCTTTTGCTGGAAAAGTCTAACTTAGCAATTTTATAAATAGTGTCTAGTTTGACTTTTGGAATAGTCCACCTATCAAGGGCTTCCTTAACTTCCTGATAGGCAACTAGTTCTCTGGCTTCTGATGTAGAAGCTTCTGTATTGGCTACTGGATTTGTTACTGTAGAAGCATCTTCGGTAGGTACAGTACTCATCTGGTTGTATAGTGACCATAAATGTATAATTAAAATTAAATAAAACTAACTATAATTAACAGTAAACGTGGCTCTGATACCAACAGCCGGAATGCGGTGTTCCGGGGTGCGGCATTCACTGGGAATTTTGTCAGAGTTGGTGGACATCTTGAGGTTGAGAGAGAGAGAGATATAGAAATGGAGAAGAAGGGGTGAACATATTATATATGGAGAGAGGGAGAGTGAGAGAGGCACAGAGATAGGAATTCAATCAAAGATTTTTTTTGATTCGATTATTATAATTTGCGAGCATTTAGCTATTTTTTTATAACATCATATGTTTCCCTCGTTTGGAAAAAATATGTATTAAGTAATTTGGAAAAGTTCATGACTGAATAATTTGGTTATTAGGTACAGAACATCATTTTCAAAACTTTGCTTAAACATCTTGTATTTTGCTAATTATGGGTTGAATGGCTATCTAATCACACGTGCTTAAGTTAGGTTTAAATATCTATGGGTTTTTTTAACTTGTGCCATGGTGTATTTTTTTTTTTTTTTCTCCTCAGAATGGAGTGTTATACAGTATTCTTGGCTGCTAAGTTTTTATATAATATTTTGGGGGAAAAATACCATAGAAATTAATAAACTTTACTAACTATTTTTACAATAATGAAATTTTGATATCTAGAATTTAAAAAATTATTCGGTGTTAGAAGGGTACTACCTTTCATCAATTACAAATGTGAGATTTCTTATTAGTCAATGATGCTGCTATGTTGACATTGGGGTGTGGCCCAATGATCTAGTAGTCATATCTTAAGGTGTGGTGAGTTAGAGGTCCAAATGTAGCACAAAAGTTTGAAAACAAACTATCCATTTTGTTTGCTAAGTGGACTGGGTCGAGCTAATATAGCACTTAGCCCATGAAAACTAGAGGTTTAATAATTGGAATTAAATCCTGGATTGAGAATGGATCTCGATTTTGGGTCCTATGAGGCACTTCCATATAGGCAGCAATATGTAGTGGTTTTGTACCAGTTTCACTACTTGTAGGCTGTAACTCTAAAGGTTGGGTTGGAGGATGGATAGACACTATATTTTTTCCATCAGTACTTACCCAAGTGTGCTGGACTTTTTCAAGGATATTTATTTGGCCTTCTGGAGGAGAAATATTCTTCACATACCAAAAAGGGAAAGATTGAGTAATTTGGTGTTTTTCCAAGAACTCATAATACTGGATTTTATACTGCCATAATTGTTCAGGTGTGTGGGTTTTAAAATACCATTCTCTAAATGTTCTGTATTCTTCTTTCTGAAAGTCCTTATTAAGGGCTTTTCTAATTTCACTACCTGCTGTAAAATCCATCACAGCTCAATATTCGTATCGCTGGCTGTAGGGCTATAAGGCCTTCTAGGTTCTTCATGCCTTCTAGATCCATAAATACCATGAGGTATCTGGTTTTCTGAAAACTGGACTCCCTGTATAATGGCATCTATTTGCTCAGGTTGGCTAGGTTGTTTGTTTGGCTGTTCTGGCTCACCTGATGCTGAGAATGAATGTCGGGAAGATTCAGGAAAGTCTACTCTATAATTCTGACGAAAAGAAGGAGTAGATCTGACCCTGACAGTAGACCAACTTCTGGTTAGTGGCTGTGGTGATTTCTGAAATCGGATGCAAACATTGCCATTATCCATTTGGATAACATCTTCTAGATTTTGCTGGATCCTTGGCCTGGGAGGTCCTGCATTAGTTATTTGCCATCTTTCTGGAAACGTTATTTTTTCCCATTCAATCATCTTGGGCATAGCTACCTGGCTACCGTAAAGATTAGTATCAATTAATACTGTATGATCGTGAGGGGTTTGTCTCCGAACATATGGATTTAATGTTGTTAAAACCTTTAAATATATTCTGGATATTACTGTGAAGGGTGGAGACCCTGGAAGATATTCATAACCACGAGATAGAACTCTTAGTTCTAAAACCTTAGATAGGTTTTGATCTGAAAGGGCTATACTTAAATTTGGATATATATCGAAATAAACTGGACCATGAGCAAGACTGGTTTCAATAGCTCCCATAAGAGAAGCTTTCCAATTAAGACACCTTCCATCTCTCAAGGTGCACTGTATACTGGTATTCTGACCAAGTAAGGTCAAAGGTTTAAATGCGATCTGAACAAGTCCTATATGGACATATTTGTATTTGTCAAAAAACGGTATAAGATCCTCGACATGTATCAAATACATGAGTTCATCATTATTCTGAACAGATGCTGCATGCTCAAATGTTTTGATGATTCTTTTGCTGGAAAAGTCTAACTTAGCAATTTTATAAATAGTGTCTAGTTTGACTTTTGGAATAGTCCACCTATCAAGGGCTTCCTTAACTTCCTGATAGGCAACTAGTTCTCTGGCTTCTGATGTAGAAGCTTCTGTATTGGCTACTGGATTTGCTACTGTAGAAGCATCTTCGGTAGGTACAGTACTCATCTGGTTGTATAGTGACCATAAATGTATAATTAAAATTAAATAAAACTTACTATAATTAACAGTAAACGCGGCTCTGATACCAACAGCCGAAATGCGGTGTTCCGGGGTGCGGCATTCACTGGGAAATTTGTCAGAGTTGGGACATCTTGAGGTTGAGAGAGAGAGAGAGAGATATAGAAATGGAGAAGAAGGGGTGAACATATTATATATGGAGAGAGGGAGAGTGAGAGAGGCACAGAGATAGGAATTCAATCAAAGATTTTTTTTGATTCGATTATTATAATTTGCGAGCATTTAGCTGTTTTTTTATAACATCATATATTTCCCTCGTTTGGAAAAAATATGTATTAATTAATTTGGAAAAGTTCATGACTGAATAATTTAGTTATTAGGTACAGAACATCATTTTCAAAACTTTGCTTAAACATCTTGTATTTTGCTAATTATGGGTTGAATGGCTATCTAATGACGACTGCTTAAGTTAGGTTTAAATATCTATGGGTTTTTTTAACTTGTGTCATAGAGTATTTTTTTTTTTTCTCCTCAGAATGGAGTGTTATACAGTATTCTTGGCTGCTAAGTTTTTATATAATATTTTGGGGGAAAAATACCATATAAATTAATAAACTTTACTAACTATTTTTACAATAATGAAATTTTGCTATCTAGAATTTAAAAAATTATTCGGTGTTAGAAGGGTACTACCTTTCATCAATTACAAATGTGAGATTTCTTATTAGTCAATGATGCTGCTATGTTGACATTGGGGTGTGGCCCAATGATCTAGTAGTCATATCTTAAGGTGTGGTGAGTTAGAGGTCCAAATGTCGCACAAAAGTTTGAAAACAAACTATCCATTTTGTTTGCTAAGTGGACTGGGTCGACCTAATATAGCACTTAGCCCATGAAAAATAGAAGTTTAATAATTGGAATTAAATCCTGGATTAAGACTGGATCTCGATTTTGGGTCCTATGAGGCACTTCCATATAGGCAGCAATATGTAGTGGTTTTGTACCAGTTTCACTACTTGTAGGCTGTAACTCTAAAGGTTGGGTTGGAGGATGGATAGACACAATATTTTTTCCATCAGTACTTACCCAAGTGTGCTGGACTTTTTCAAGGATATTTATTTGGCCTTCTGGAGGAGAAATATTCTTCACATACCAAAAAGGGAAAGATTGAGTAATTTGGTGTTTTTCCAAGTACTCATAATACTGGATTTTATACTGCCATAATTGTTCAGGTGTATGGGTTTTAAAATACCATTCTCTAAATGTTCTGTATTCTTCTTTCTGAAAGTCCTTATTAAGGGCTTTTCTAATTTCACCACCTGCTGTAAAATCCATCACAGCTCAAAATTCGTATCGCTGGCTGGAGGGCTATAAGGCCTTTTGGGTTCTTCATGCCTTCTAGATCCATAAATACCATGAGGTATCTGGTTTTCTTAAAACTGGACTCCCTGTATAATGGGATCTATTTGCTCGGGTTGGCTAGGTTGTTTGTTTGGCCGTTCTGGCTCACCTGATGCTGAGAATGAATGTCGGGAAGATTCAGGAAAGTCTACTCTATAATTCTGACGAAAAGAAGGAATAGATCTGACCCTGGCAGTAGACCAACTTCTGGTCAGTGGCTGTGGTGATTTCTGAAATCGGATGCAAACATTGCCATTATCCATTTGGATAACATCTTCTAGACTTTGCTGGATCCTTGGCCTGGGAGGTCCTGCATTAGTTATTTGCCATCTTTCTGGAAACGTTATTTTTTCCCATTCAATTATCATGGGCATAGCTACCTGGCTACTGTAAAGATTAGTATCAATTAATACTGTATGACCGTGAGGGGTTTGTCTCCGAACATATGGATTTAATGCTGTTAAAACCTTTAAATATATTCTGGATATTACTGTGAAGGGTGGAGACCCTGGAAGATATTCATAACCATGAGATAGAACTCTTAGTTCTAAAACCTTAGATAGGTTTTGATCTGAAAGGGCTATACTTAAATTTGGATATATATAGAAATAAACTGGACCATGAGCAAGACTGGTTTCAATAGCTCCCATAAGAGAAGCTTTCCAATTAAGACACCTTCCATCTCTCAAGGTGCACTGTATACTGGTATTCTGACCAAGTAAGGTCAAAGGTTTAAATGCGATCTGAACAAGTCCTATATGGCCATATTTGTATTTGTCAAAAAACGGTATAAGATCCTGGACATGTATCAAATACATGAGTTCATCATTATTCTGAACAGAGGCTGCATGCTCAAATGTTTTGATGATTCTTTTGCTGGAAAAGTCTAACTTACCAATTTTATAAATAGTGCCTGGTTTGACTTTTGGAATAGTCCACCTATCAAGGGCTTCCATAACTTCCTGATAGGCAACTAGTTCTCTGGCTTCTGATGTAGAAGCTTCTGTATTGGATACTGGATTTGCTACTGTAGAAGCATCTTCAGTAGGTACAGTACTCATCTGGTTGTATAGTGACCATAAATGTATAATTAAAATTAAATAAAACTAACTATAATTAACAGTAAACGTGGCTCTGATACCAACAGCCGGAATGCGGTGTTCCGGGGTGCGGCATTCACTGGGAATTTTGTCAGAGTTGGTGGACGGCTTGAGGTTGAGAGAGAGAGAGAGAGAGATATAGAAATGGAGAAGAAGGGGTGAACATATTATATATGGAGAGAGGGAGAGTGAGAGAGGCACAGAGATAGGAATTCAATCAAAGATTTTTTTTGATTCGATTCTTATAATTTGCGAGCATTTAGCTGTTTTTTTAAAACATCATATATTTCCCTCGTTTGGAAAAAATATGTATTAAGTAATTTGGAAAAGTTCATGACTGAATAATTTAGTTATTAGGTACAGAACATCATTTTCAAAACTTTGCTTAAACATCTTGTATTTTGCTAATTATGGGTTGAATGGCTATCTAATCACACGTGCTTAAGTTAGGTTTAAGTATCTATGGGTTTTTTTAACTTGTGTCATAGAGTATTTTTTTTTTTTTCTCCTCAGAATGGAGTGTTATACAGTATTCTTGGCTGCTAAGTTTTTATATAATATTTTGGGGGAAAAATACCATTTAAATTAATAAACTTTACTAACTATTTTTACAATAATGAAATTTTGATATCTAGAATTTAAAAAATTATTCGGTGTTAGAAGGGTACAACCTTTCATCAATTACAAATGTGAGATTTCTTATTAGTCAATGATACTGCTATGTTGACATTGGGGTGTGGCCCAATGATCTAGTAGTCATATCTTAAGGTGTGGTGAGTTAGAGGTCCAAATGTAGCACAAAAGTTTGAAAACAAACTATCCATTTTGTTTGCTAAGTGGACTGGGTCGAGCTAATATAGCACTTAGCCCATGAAAACTAGAGGTTTAATATTTGGAATTAAATCCTGGATTAAGTCTGATTCTCGATTTTGGGTCCTATGAGGCACTTCCATATAGGCCGCAATATATGGTGGTTTTGTACCAGTTTCACTACTTGTAGGCTGTAACTCTAAAGGTTGGGTTGGAGGATGGATAGACACAATATTTTTTCCATCAGTACTTACCCAAGTGTGCTGGACTTTTTCAAGGATATTTATTTGGCCTTCTGGAGGAGAAATATTCTTCACATACCAAAAAGGGAAAGATTGAGTAATTTGGTGTTTTTCCAAGTACTCATAATACTGGATTTTATACTGCCATAATTGTTCAGGTGTATGGGTTTTAAAATACCATTCTCTAAATGTTCTATATTCTTCTTTCTAAAAGTCCTTATTAAGGGCTTTTCTAATTTCACCACCTGCTGTAAAATCCATCACAGCTCAAAATTTGTATTGCAGGCTGTAGGGCTATAAGGCCTTCTAGGTTCTTCATGCCTTCCCGATCCACAAATACCATGAGGTATCTGGTTTTCGGAAAACTGGACTCCCTGTATAATGGGATCTATTTGCTCAGGTTGGCTAGGTTGTTTGTTTGGCTGTTCTGGCTCACCTGATGCTGAGAATGAGTGTCGGGAAGATTCAGGAAAGTCTACTCTATAATTCTGACGAAAAGAAGGAGTAGATCTGACCCTGGCTGTTGACCAACTTCTGGTCAGTGGCTGTGGTGATTTCTGAAATCGGATGCAAACATTGCCATTATCCATTTGGATAACATCTTCTAGACTTTGCTGGATCCTTGGCCTGGGAGGTCCTGCATTAGTTATTTGCCATCTTTCTGGAAACATTATTTTTTCCCTTTCAATCATCTTGAGCATAGCTACCTGGCTACTGTAAAGATTAGTATCAATTAATACTGTATGACCGTGAGGGGTTTGTCTCCGAACATATGGATTTAATGTTGTTAAAACCTTTAAATATATTCTGGATATTACTGTGAAGGGTGGAGACCCTGGAAGATATTCATAACCACGAGATAGAACTCTTAGTTCTAAAACCTTAGATAGGTTTTGATCTGAAAGGGCTATACTTAAATTTGGATATATATCGAAATAAACTGGACCATGAGCAAGACTGGTTTCAATAGCTCCCATAAGAGAAGCTTTCCAATTAAGACACCTTCCATCTCTCAAGGTGCACTGTATACTGGTATTCTGACCAAGTAAGGTCAAAGGTTTAAATGCGATCTGAACAAGTCCTATATTGCCATATTTGTATTTGTCAAAAAACGGTATAAGATCCTCGACATGTATCAAATACATGAATTCATCATTATTCTGAACAGAGGCTGCATGCTCAAATGTTTTGATGATTCTTTTGCTGGAAAAGTCTAACTTACCAATTTTATAAATAGTGTCTGGTTTAACTTTTGGAATAGTCCACCTATCAAGGGCTTCCTTAACTTCCTGATAGGCAACTAGTACTCTGGCTTCTGATGTAGAAGCTTCTGTATTGGCTACTGGATTTGCTACTGTAGAAGCATCTTCGGTAGGTACAGTACTCATTTGGTTGTATAGTGACCATAAATGTATAATTAAAATTAAATAAAACTAACTATAATTAACAGTAAACGTGGCTCTGATACCAACAGCCGGAATGCGGTTTTCCGGGGTGCGGCATTCACTGGGAATTTTGTCAGAGTTGGTGGACATCTTGAGGTTGAGAGAGAGAGAGAGATATAGAAATGGAGAAGAAGGGGTGAACATATTATATATGGAGAGAGGGAGAGTGAGAGAGGCACAGAGATTGGAATTCAATCAAAGATTTTTTTTGTTTCGATTATTATAATTTGCGAGCATTTAGCTGTTTTGTTATAACGTCATATGTTTCCCTCGTTTGGAAAAAATATGTATTAAGTAATTTGGAAAAGTTCATGACTGAATAATTTAGTTATTAGGTACAGAACATCATTTTCAAAACTTTGCTTAAACATCTTGTATTTTGCTAATTATGGGTTGAATGGCTATCTAATCACACGTGCTTAAGTTAGGTTTAAATATCTATGGGTTTTTTTAACTTGTGTCATAGAGTATTTTTTTTTTTTCTCCTCAGAATGGAGTGTTATACAGTATTCTTGGCTGCTAAGTTTTTATATAATATTTTGGGGGAAAAATACCATATAAATTAATAAACTTTACTAACTATTTTTACAATAATGAAATTTTGATATCTAGAATTTAAAAAATTATTCGGTGTTAGAAGGGTACTACCTTTCATCAATTACAAATGTGAGATTTCTTATTAGTCAATGATGCTGCTATGTTGACATTGGGGTGTGGCCCAATGATCTAGTAGTCATATCTTAAGGTGTGGTGAGTTAGAGGTCCAAATGTAGCACAAAAGTTTGAAAACAAACTATCCATTTTGTTTGCTAAGTGGACTGGGTCGAGCTAATATAGCACTTAGCCCATGAAAACTAGAGGTTTAATAATTGGAATTAAATCCTGGATTAAGACTGGTTCTCGATTTTGGGTCCTATGAGGCACTTCCATATAGGCAGCAATATGTAGTGGTTTTGTACCAGTTTCACTACTTGTAGGCTGTAACTCTAAAGGTTGGGTTGGAGGATGGATAGACACAATATTTTTTCCATCAGTACTTACCCAAGTGTGCTGGACTTTTTCAAGGATATTTATTTGGCCTTCTGGAGGAGAAATATTCTTCACATACCAAAAAGGGAAAGATTGAGTAATTTGGTGTTTTTCCAAGTACTCATAATACTGGATTTTATACTGCCATAATTGTTCAGGTGTATAGGTTTTAAAATACCATTCTCTAAATGTTCTGTATTCTTCTTTCTGAAAGTCCTTATTAAGGGCTTTTCTAATTTCACCACCTACTGTAAAATCCATCACAGCTCAAAATTCATATCGCTGGCTGTAGGGCTATAAGGCCTTCTGGGTCCTTCATGCCTTCTAGATCCATAAATACCATGAGGTATCTGGTTTTCTGAAAACTGGACTCCCTGTATAATGGGATCTATTTGCTTAGGTTGGCTAGGTTGTTTGTTTGGCTGTTCTGGCTCACCTGATGCTGAGAATGAATGCCGGGAAGATTCAGGAAAGTCTACTCTATAATTCTGACGAAAAGAAGGAGTAGATCTGACCCTGGCAGTAGACCAACTTCTGGTCAGTGGCTGTGGTGATTTCTGAAATCGGATGCAAACATTGCCATTATCCATTTGGATAACACCTTCTAGACTTTGCTGGATCCTTGGCCTGGGAGGTCCTGCATTAGTTATTTGCCATCTTTCTGGAAACGTTATTTTTTCCCATTCAATCATCTTGGGCATAGCTACCTGGCTACTGTAAAGATTAGTATCAATTAATACTGTATGACCGTGAGGGGTTTGTCTCCGAACATATGGATTTAATGTTGTTAAAACCTTTAAATATATTCTGGATATTACTGTGAAGGGTGGAGACCCTGGAAGATATTCATAACCACGAGATAGAACTCTTAGTTCTAAAACCTTAGATAGGTTTTGATCTGAAAGGGCTATACTTAAATTTGGATATATATCGAAATAAACTGGACCATGAGCAAGACTGGTTTCAATAGCTCCCATAAGAGAAGCTTTCCAATTAAGACACCTTCCATCTCTCAAGGTGCACTGTATACTGGTATTCTGACCAAGTAAGGTCAAAGGTTTAAATGCGATCTGAACAAGTCCTATATGGACATATTTGTATTTGTCAAAAAACGGTATAAGATCCTGGACATGTATCAAATACACGAGTTCATCATTATTCTGAACAGAGGCAGCATTCTCACATGTTTTCATTATTCTTTTGCTGGAAAAGTCTAACTTACCAATTTTATAAATAGTGTCTGGTTTGACTTTTGGAATAGTCCACCTATCAAGGGCTTCCTTAACTTCCTGATAGGCAACTAGTTCGCTGGCTTCTGATGTAGAAGCTTCTGTATTGGCTACTGGATTTGCTACTGTAGAAGCATCTTCGGTAGGTACAGTACTCATCTGGTTGTATAGTGGCCATAAATGTATAATTAAAATTAAATAAAACTAACTATAATTAACAGTAAACGTGGCTCTGATACCAATAGCCGGAATGCGGTGTTCCGGGATGCGGCATTCAATGGGAATTTTGTCAGAGTTGGTGGACATCTTGAGGTTGAGAGAGAGAGAGAGATATAGAAATGGAGAAGAAGGGGTGAACATATTATATATGGAGAGAGGGAGAGTGAGAGAGGCACAGAGATAGGAATTCAATCAAAGATTTTTTTTGATTCGATTATTATAATTTGTGAGCATTTAGCTGTTTTTTTATAACATCATATATTTCCCTCGTTTGGAAAAAATATGTATTAAGTAGTTTGGAAAAGTTCATGACTGAATAATTTAGTTATTAGGTACAGAACATCCTTTTCAAAACTTTGCTTAAACATCTTGTATTTTGCTAATTATGGGTTGAATGGCTATCTAATCACACGTGCTTAAGTTAGGATTAAATATCTATGGGTTTTTTTAACTTGTGTCATAGAGTATTTTTTTTTTTCTCCTCAAAATGGAGTGTTATACAGTATTCTTGGCTGCTAAGTTTTTATATAATATTTTGGGGGGAAAATACCATATAAATTAATAAACTTTACTAACTATTTTTACAATAATGAAATTTTGATATCTAGAATTTAAAAAATTATTCGGTGTTAGAAAGGTACTACCTTTCATCAATTACAAATGTGAGATTTCTTATTAGTCAATGATGCTGCTATGTTGACATTGGGGTGTGGCCCAATGATCTAGTAGTCATATCTTAAGGTGTGGTGAGTTAGAGGTCCAAATGTAGCACAAAAGTTTGAAAACAAACTATCCATTTTGTTTGCTAAGTGGACTGGGTCGAGCTAATATAGCACTTAGCCCATGAAAACTAGAGGTTTAATAATTGGAATTAAATTCTGGATTAAGACTGGATCTCGATTTTGGGTCCTATGAGGCACTTCCATATAGGCAGCAATATGTAGTGGTTTTGTACCAGTTTCACTACTTGTAGGCTGTAACTCTAAAGGTTAGGTTGGAGGATGGATAGACACAATATTTTTTCCATCAGTACTTACCCAAGTGTGCTGGACTTTTTCAAGGATATTTATTTGGCCTTCTGGAGGAGAAATATTCTTCACATACCAAAAAGGGAAAGATTGAGTAATTTGGTGTTTTTCCAAGTACTCATAATACTGGATTTTATACTGCCATAATTGTTCAGGTGTATGGGTTTTAAAATACCATTCTCTAAATGTTCTGTATTCTTCTTTCTGAAAGTCCTTATTAAGGGCTTTTCTAATTTCACCACCTGCTGCAAAATCCATCACATCTCAAAATTCATATCGTTGGCTGTAGGGCTATAAGGCCTTCTGGGTTCTTCATGCCTTCTAGATCCATAAATACCATGAGGTATCTGGTTTTCTGAAAACTGGACTCCCTGTATAATGGGATCTATTTGCTCAGGTTGGCTAGGTTGTTTGTTTGGCTGTTCTGGCTCACCTGATACTGAGAATGAATGTCGGGAAGATTCAGGAAAGTCTACTCTATAATTCTGACGAAAAGAAGGAGTAGATCTGACCCTGGCAGTAGACCAACTTCTGGTCAGTGGCTGTGGTGATTTCTAAAATCGGATGCAAACATTGCCATTATCCATTTGGATAACATCTTCTAGACTTTGCTGGATCCTTGGCCTGGCAGGTCCTGCATTAGTTATTTGCCATCTTTCTGTAAACGTTATTTTTTCCCATTCAATCATCTTGGGCATAGCTACCTGGCTACTGTAAAGATTAGTATCAATTAATACTGTATGACCGTGAGGGGTTTGTCTCCGAACATATGGATTTAATGTTGTTAAAACCTTTAAATATATTCTGGATATTACTGTGAAGGGTGGAGACCCTGGAAGATATTCATAACCACGAGATAGAACTCTTAGTTCTAAAACCTTAGATAGGTTTTGATCTGAAAGGGCTATACTTAAATTTGGATATATATCGAAATAAACTGGACAATGAGCAAGACTGGTTTCAATAGCTCCCATAAGAGAAGCTTTCCAATTAAGACACCTTCCATCTCTCAAGGTGCACTGTATACTGGTATTCTGACCAAGTAAGGTCAAAGGTTTAAATGCGATCTGAACAAGTCCTATATGGCCATATTTGTATTTGTCAAAAAACGGTATAAGATCCTCGACATGTATCAAATACATGAATTCATCATTATTCTGAACAGAGGCTGCATGCTCAAATGTTTTGATGATTCTTTTGCTGGAAAAGTCTAACTTACCAATTTTATAAATAGTGTCTGGTTTGACTTTTGGAATAGTCCACCTATCAAGGGCTTCCTTAACTTCCTGATAGGCAACTAGTTCTCTGGCTTCTGATGTAGAAGCTTCTGTATTGGCTACTGGATTTGCTACTGTAGAAGCATCTTCGGTAGGTACAGTACTCATTTGGTTGTATAGTGACCATAAATGTATAATTAAAATTAAATAAAACTAACTATAATTAACAGTAAACGTGGCTCTGATACCAACAGCCGGAATGCGGTGTTCCGGGGTGCGGCATTCACTGGGAATTTTGTCAGAGTTGGTGGACATCTTGAGGTTGAGAGAGAGAGAGAGATATAGAAATGGAGAAGAAGGGGTGAACATATTATATATGGAGAGAGGGAGAGTGAGAGAGGCACAGAGATTGGAATTCAATCAAAGATTTTTTTTGATTCGATTATTATAATTTGCGAGCATTTAGCTGTTTTGTTATAACATCATATGTTTCCCTCGTTTGGAAAAAATATGTATTAAGTAATTTGGAAAAGTTCATGACTGAATAATTTAGTTATTAGGTACAGAACATCATTTTCAAAACTTTGCTTAAACATCTTGTATTTTGCTAATTATGGGTTGAATGGCTATCTAATCACACGTGCTTAAGTTAGGTTTAAATATCTATGGGTTTTTTTAACTTGTGTCATAGAGTATTTTTTTTTTTTCTCCTCAGAATGGAGTGTTATACAGTATTCTTGGCTGCTAAGTTTTTATATAATATTTTGGGGGAAAAATACCATATAAATTAATAAACTTTACTAACTATTTTTACAATAATGAAATTTTGATATCTAGAATTTAAAAAATTATTCGGTGTTAGAAGGGTACTACCTTTCATCAATTACAAATGTGAGATTTCTTATTAGTCAATGATGCTGCTATGTTGACATTGGGGTGTGGCCCAATGATCTAGTAGTCATATCTTAAGGGTGTGGTGAGTTAGAGGTCCAAATGTAGCACAAAAGTTTGAAAACAAACTATCCATTTTGTTTGCTAAGTGGACTGGGTCGAGCTAATATAGCACTTAGCCCATGAAAACTAGAGGTTTAATAATTGGAATTAAATCCTTGATTAAGACTGGTTCTCGATTTTGGGTCCTATGAGGCACTTCCATATAGGCAGCAATATGTAGTGGTTTTGTACCAGTTTCACTACTTGTAGGTTGTAACTCTAAAGCTTGGGTTGGAGGATGGATAGACACAATATTTTTTCCATCAGTACTTACCCAAGTGTGCTGGACTTTTTCAAGGATATTTATTTGGCCTTCTGGAGGAGAAATATTCTTCACATACCAAAAAGGAAAAGATTGAGTAATTTGGTGTTTTTCCAAGTACTCCTGGATCGGTGCTTAATGATGGTTAGTACAGACTTAGGGTTAGTGGGACGTCACTCAAGTCGCGTTGTGTCAGACCGTTAGCAGTGATTGCGATTAGGTCGTTTGATCACGTAAGTCGTTGACAGACGTGCTAGCTTTTACCTGTGTCAAGCATAATTGTTGGTATCAGAGCCACGTTTACTGTTAATTATAGTTAGTTTTATTTAATTTTAATTATACCCTTATGGTCACTATACAACCAGATGAGTACTGTACCTACCGAAGATGCTTCTACAGTAGCAAATCCAGTAGCCAATACAGAAGCTTCTACATCAGAAGCTAGAGAACTAGTTGCCTATTAGGAAGTTAAGGAAGCCCTTGATAGGTGGACATCCGATTTCAGAAATCACCACAGCCACTGACCCAGAAGTTGGTCTACTGCCAGTGTCAGATCTACTCCTTCTTTTCGTTAGAATTATAGAGTAGACTTTCCTGAATCTTCCCGACATTCATTCTCAGCATCAGGTGAGCCAGAACAGCCAAACAAACAACCTAGCCAACCTAAGCAAATAGATCCCATTAGACAGGGAGTCCAGTTTTCAGAAAACCAGATACCTCATGGTATTTATGGATCCAGAAGGCATGAAGAACCCAGAAGGCCTCATAGCCCTACAGCCAGCGATATGAATTTTGAGCTGTGATGGATTTTACAGCAGGTAGTGAAATCAGAAAAGCCCTTAATAAGGACTTTCAGAAAGAAGAATACAGAACATTTAGAGAATGGTATTTTAAAACCCATACACCTGAACAATTATGGCAGTATAAAATCCAGTATTATGAGTACTTGGAAAAACACCAAATTACTCAATCTTTCCCTTTTTGGTATGTGAAGAATATTTCTCCTCCAGAAGGCCAAATAAATATCCTTGAAAAAGTCCAGCACACTTGGGTAAGTACTGATGGAAAAAAAATATTGTGTCTACCCATCCTCCAACCCAACCTTTAGAGTTACAGCCTACAAGTAGTGAAACTGGTACAAAACCACTACATATTGCTGCCTATATGGAAGTGCCTCATAAGACCCAAAATCGAGATCCAGTCTTAATCCCGGATTTAATTCTAATTATTAAACAGCATAATTATACTAATTTGTTTTGTCAAACTGTAGGCAAACAGATGTCCAGAATTGAAGAAACTGTTAATCATATTCGCGAAAATTGTCATTTACAGCCAAAATCAGAGGTTAAAACTGAAGTTATTCCTGTTACTATTAAACCTCCTCTAGAAGTAACTAAATTTAAGTTATCTTCTACTAAAAAAGATACAGAATTTATGGATACTTTGGTAGACAAAATCAAAAATCTTAAAATTGGAGAACCGTCTTCCATAAGTACCATAAATATGTTATCCAGACAAAACATTTCTCTTGAAGAAAATTTGACTCTTTCTCAAATTTTTTGAAATTGAAAATGTTTTCCAGAATCAACCAATCTCCATAAATAAAGTCCATTATGGAGAATCTTCAAGAAATAATCATAGGACTGCTCCTACAAGGCATTTTTACCCTCGCAGCACTCTTATGGATATTTTATATGAAGAAGATTTTTTACAGACACAAAAATCTTATCATGGAAAGACCATTTATGAATGGAATATAGATGGTCTTTCAGAATACCAAATATTTGAAGTTTTACATCAAATGATTATGTATTCAACTATTTGTAAACAGAATGAAAATGACGATCATGAGATCGCTCGATTTTTAGTTAATGGTTTTACCGGCATTCTCAAAGGATGGTGGGATAATATCATTACTGATGCTCAACAGACAAAAATTCTTACAGCTTTCAAAAGAACTACAGACCCTTTAACTAATATTGTTCAATCTGAACAAGATGCTGTTTATACTCTTATCAACACTATTCTACACCATTTTGTCGGAGCTTCTCCAGATGGTTTAGAAGATAGGAGTAGAGAACTTTTACAGAATTTACGATGTCCATCTTTATCTCATTTTAGGTGGTATAAAGATGTTTTCATGATAAGAGTAGTCCGACGATCTGACGCCAACAGTGAACATTGGAAGGCTAAGTTCATTGATGGTCTTCCTACTTTCTTTGCAGAAAGGGTAAGAAAAAAATTAAGGGATAAGCATGGTAAAATGTCTATTCCTTATACAGAATATACTTATGGTCAATTAATCAGAATTGTTACAGAAGAAGGTCTTGCTCTTTGTAATGATTTAAAATTACAGAATCAAATGAAAAAACAAAGTCATAATGTATTAGGTGAGTTTTGTGAACAATTCGCCTATGATACTAAAATCCAGTATCCTTCTAAACATAAACATAAAAAACATAAGTATGGAAAATCTTCTAAAGATTATTCTAAAAAATACAGGAAAAAGAAATATTATAAACAACAACCTGTTGTTTAGCAAACTCAGTCTTCTAAACCTAAGGGTAAACAGAAAAAATCTTATCCAAAAAAGGAAAAAAATACAGCGAAATGTTATAAGTGTTGTCAAATTGGTCACTATGCTAATCGATGTAAAGCTAAAATCCAACAAAAATTAAATGAATTAGCTTTAGATGATGATGTCCAGCACCAAATTCTTCAGATGCTTTCTGAAGATTCCGATTCAGATTCTACTTCAGATGATGGTATTGCAGCAATGTATTCATCATCCTCTGATAGTAATTCTGATTCACCTCCAGAAGTTTGTGCTTGTAAACCACAAATAAGCCAGATTCCAGACGAAGCCAACTATTGGAAAGCAATAGTTGAAATGAATGGACTTGATATTAGTGGACCTAGTATTAATGTCCTTACAGATGATCAGCAACAAATGCTTAACATTTCTGACCAACTTACAGATCCAAAAATGAAGTTAAAATTTCTTGAATTATGTTATCAACAACAGAAAAAAGAAGAAATTTTACCTCCTAAACATTACAGTATGAAAGAAGTTTATAATAGAGTTAAGAGTATTTCTGAAGAAAAACCCTTAACCATCCAGGATTTAAAGATGAAAGTAAATGCTTTAAAAATTGAAATCAAACATTTACAAACTTCCAATATTGCTATTCATTTTGAGATAAAACGAATAAATAGCAAACTACAGGATAAAAAGATTGAATCTACTTCTTCCGATACTAATCCAAAAAAAGAACCTGAGTATCTACTACTCATGAATTCCGTAACTTTTCAGAAATGGTATATCAGAATTACTTTCATGATAAAACCTGACTTTATTATCAGAGATGCTATTGCTCTTGTGGATAGTGGTGCAGATATGAATTGTATTCAGGAAGGATTAATCCCTACTAAATACTTTCATAAAACAACACAATCACTTACAAGTGCAAGTGGTAATTCTCTATACATCCAGTATAAACTCCCAGAAGTTTTAATATGTAATCAAGGATTATGCCTTCCAACTTCTTTTGTTCTTATAAAGAACATGTCTCAAGCTATAATCCCTGGTACACCTTTCCTATGTTTACTTATGCCAATTTCAAAAATAGATTCAGTTGGCATTCATACGACCTTAAATCATCAAAAGATTATTTTTGAGTTTATTACAAAACCCTACACAAAGGAGCTAGATCAAATTAAGGATCTAGTAACTTTTAAAGAAAAACAAATTAATTTTTCACAAAAAGAAATTAGTTTTTTAACAACAGAACAAAGACTTCAACAGTCGTCTTTCCAGCAAAAAATTAAAACTCTTGAAAAAGAATTTCAAGTCGAAATTTGCAGTGACGTTCCCAATGCTTTTTGGGATCGCAAGAAACATATAGTTTCATTGCCTTATGAACCAGGTTATGATGAGCGTCAAATCCCTACTCGTGCTCGCCCCAGTCAAATGAAAAAAGAATATTTAGAATTATGTAAAACCGAAAGTAATACTCTTCTCCAGAAAACAACTTTGTTCTTCAAAGTTAGAAGTGAAAGTTAGAGAATAGAAAGGGAAAATATGATGAAAATTAAAGGGAACTCTAGCTCATCCTTTTGTACTTGAGAATTGAATACTTAGGTGATTTACAAAACCTTAATGAGGTGATTAAACTAATATCGTTTAGCTACAACCACTCAGTAGATTCCCTTTCTAGGAAGCTAAGCAACATTAGTTTGAGTGAAACTAGACACGTAAGCAAATGAAACAATTAGTTGCATAAGCTAATTAGTTCCTAGACCAAAAGGGAGATGGATGGAGAAGGACGGAGAGAGTTAGAGAGAATCTTTCTTCTTGTGAACAAGAAGAGCAAGTTAGAGAACATAAAGGGAAATTGGATAAAAATTAAAGGGAATTCAAATTCAACATTATGGACATGAGAATTGAACACTTAGGTGATTTAGAAAACATTTAATGAGGTGCTAAACTTAAACTAATATCGTTGTCCCACAATTACTCCTTAAATACTCTTTTTTGGAGACTAAGCAAAATTAGTTTGACTTAAATTTGGCCACTAAACCAAATGAAACTACTGGTTCCCTAAGCTAATTAGTTCCGAGAGCAAAAGGGAGAATGATTTTGAAGGGGGGAGAGAGTTAGAGAATATCATTCTTCTTGAGAACTAGAAGAGAAAGTTAGAGAAAAGAAAGGGCAATAGGATAAAAAAAATTAAAGGGAATTCAAATTCGACACTTTGGACATGATAATTGAACACTTATGTGATTTAGAAAACATTAAATGAGACGTTTAAGTGAAACTAATATCTCTAAGCCACAATTACTCCGTAAATTCTCTTTTTTGGAGGCCAAGCATAGTTAGTTTGAGTAAAACACGGCCACTTAACCTAATGAAACTATTAGTTGCGGAAGCTGATTAGTTCCTAGAGCTATAGAGAGAGTGATTTAGAACGACAGAGAGAGAGAGAGAGAGAGAGAGAGAGAGTTAAATAGCAACTTTCCTCTTCAGAATTAGAAGTGAAAGTTGGATAAAAGAAAGGGAAATGGGATGAAAATTAAAGGGACTTCTAATTCATCCTTTTGTACTTGATTATTGAAAACTTAGGTGAATTAGAAAACTTTAATGAGGAGATTAAACTAATATCGTTAAGCTACAATTACTCAGTACATTCTCCTTCTTGGAAGCTAAGCAATATTAGTTTGAGTGAAACTAGGCCACGTAAGCTAATGAAACAATCAGTTGCATAAGCTAATTAGTTCCTGGAACAAAAGAGAGAACGATGGAGGAGGACGGAGGGAGTTAGAGAGAATCTTTCTTCCGGTGAACTAGAAGAGAAAGTTAGAGAAAGAAAGAGAAATTGGATAAAAATTAAATGGAATTCAAATTCAACATTTTGGACATGAGAATTGAACACTTAGGTGATTTAGAAAACATTAAACGAGGTGCTTAAGTTAAACTAATATCGTTAAGCCACAATTGCCCCTTAAATTCTCTTTCTTGGAGGCTAAGCAAGATTAGTTTGAGTTAAACATGGCCAATTAACCTAATGAAACTATTAGTTGCCCAAGCTAATTCGTTCTTAGAGCAAAAGAGAGAATGATTTAGAAGGGCGGAGAGACTTATAGAGAAATCTTCTTCTTCAGAGTGAGAGAAAAGAAAGGGAAATAGGTTGAAAATTAAAGGGAATTCTATTTCATCCTTCTGTACTTGAGAATTGAACACTTGGGTGATTTACAAAATCTTAATGAGGTGATTAAACTAATATAGTTAAGCTACAATTACTCAGTAAATTCTCTTTCTTGGAGGCTAAGCAATATTAGTTTGAGTGAAACTAGGCCACGTAAGCTAATGAAACAGTTAGTTGCATAAGCTAATTAGTTCTTAGAACAAAAGAGAGAAGGATAGACAAGAACGGAGAGAGTTAGAGAGAATATATATATATATATATTTTTTTGGTAAGTATGTCATAAAATAAAGACAGTGAAAATTTACAAGTTTACAAGGGGCATACCCCAGGCACGCCCAACAACAAATAAAAACACATATAACCAACATAAACTACCACTGCAACCCCTAAATAGGGGGACAAACAAGAACAACAGAAATACAGAAAAACCCCAACTCTGCCCATATATCCTCTTTGTCCTCAAGTAACCCCTACCATCAGAGATGAGAATATTTCTTCTCGTGAACTAGAAGAGAAAGTTAGAGAAAAGAAAGTGAAAAAGGATCAAAATTAAAGGGAATTCAAATTTAACATTTTGGACATGAGAATCGAAACAATTAGGTGATTTAGAAAACATTAAATGAGGTGCTTAAGTTAAACTAATAACGTTAAGCGACAATTACTCCGTAAAATCTCTTTCTTGGATGCGAAGCACAGTTAGTTTGAGTTAAACTTGGCCACTTAACCTAATGAAACTATTCGTTGGCCAAACTAATTAGTTCCTAAAGCAGTAGAGAGAATGATTTAGAACGATAGAGAGAGTTAAAGAGCAACTTTCTTTTTCAGAGTTAGAAGTGAAAGTTAGAGAATAGAAAGGGAAATAGGATTAAAATTAAAGGGAATTCCAATTCATCGTTCTGTACTTGAGAATTGAACACTTAGGTGAGTTACAAAACCTCAATGAGGCGATTATACTAATATCGTTAAATTCTCTTTCTTGGAGGATAAGCAATATTAGTTTGAGTGAAACTAGGCCACGTAAGCTAATGAAACAATAATTCCATGAGCTAATTTAGTTCCTATAACAAAAGAGAAAAAGGATGGAGATGGATGGACAGAGTCAGAGAGAATCTTTCTTCTTGTGCACAAGAAGAGATATTGGAGAAAAGAAAGAGAAATAGGTTAAAAATTAAAGGGGATTCAAATTCAACATTTTGGACATGAGAATTGAACACTTAGGTGACTTAGTAAACATTAAATGAGGTGCTAAAGTTAAACTAATATCATTATTCCACAATTACTCCGTAAATTCTCTTTCTTGGAGACTACGCAAAATTAGTTGGAGTTAAACTTGGTCACCTAACCTAATGAAACTACTAGTTGCCTAAGCTAATCAGTTCCTGGGGCAGAAGAGAGAATGATTTTGAAAGGTGGAGAGAGTTAGGGAATATCTTTTTTCTTGAGAACTAGAAGAGAAAGTTAGAGAAAAGAAAGGGAAATAGGATAAAAATTAAAGAGAATTCAAATTCAACATTTTGGGTATGATAATTGAACACTTAGGTGATTTAGAAAACATTAATGGAGGTTCTTAAATTAAACTATAATCTTCAAGCCACAATCGCTCCGTAAATTCTCTTTCTTGGAAGCTAAGCACAGTTAGTTTGAGTTAAACTTGACCACTTAACCTAATGAAACTATTAGTTGCGGAAGCTAATTAGTTCCTAGAGCAATAGAGCAAATGATTTAGAACGATAGAGAGAGTTAAAGAGCAACTTTCTTATTCAGAGTTAGAAGCGAAAGTTAGAGAATAGAAAGGGAAAATAGGATGAAATTTAAAGGGAATTCTAACTCATCCTTTTGTACTTGAGAATTGAACACTTAGGTGATTTACAAAACCTTAATGAGGTGATTAAACGAATATCGTTAAGTTACAACTACTCAGTGGATTCCCTTTTTTTGGAAGCTAAGCAACATTAGTTTGAGTGAAACTAGGCCATGTAAGCAAATGAAACAATTATTTGCATGAGCTAATTAGTTCCTAGAACAAAAGAGAGAATGATGGAGAAGGACAGAGAGAGTTAGAGAGAATCTTTCTTCTTGTGAACAAGAAGAGCAAGTTAGAGAACATAAAGGGAAATTGTATAAAAATTAAAGGGAATTCAAATTCAACATTCTGGACATGAAAATTGAACACTTAGGTGATTTAGAAAACATTTAATGAGGTGCTAAACTTAAACTAATATCGTTGTCCCATAATTACTCCTTAAATACTCTTTTTTGGAGACTAAGAAAAATTAGTTTGACTTAAACTTGGCCACTTAACCAAATGAAATTACTGGTTGCCTAAGCTAATTAGTTCCTAGAGAAAAAGGGAGAATGATTTTGAAGGGTGGAGAGACTTAGAGAATATCATTCTTCTTGAGAACTAGAAGAGAAAGTTAGAGAAAAGAAAGGGGAATGGGATAAAAAAATTTAAAGGGAATTCAAATTCAACATTTTGGACATGATAATTGAACGCTTATGTGATTTAGAAAACATTAAATGAGATGTTTAATTAAACTAATATCTTTAAGCCACAATTACTCCGTAAATTCTCTTTCTTTGAGGCCAAGCACAGTTAGTTTAAGTGAAACATGGCCACTTAACGTAATGAAACTATTAGTTGCGGAAGCTAATTAGTTCCTAGAGCAATAGAGAGGGTGATTTAGAACGACAGAGAGAGAGAGAGAGAGAGAGAGAGAGAGAGAGAGAGAGAGAGAGAGTTAAAGAGCAACTTTCTTCTTCAAAGTTAGAAGTGAAAGTTAGATAAAAGAATCGGAAATGGGATGACAATTAAAGGGAATTCTAATTCATCCTTTTGTACTTGAGAATTAAAAACTTAGGTGATTTACAAAACCTTAGTGAGGAGATTAAACTAATATCGTTAAGCTACAATTACTCAGTACATTCTCCTTCTTGAAAGCTAAGCAATATTAGTTTGAGTGAAAGTAGGCCACGTAAGCTAATGAAAGAATCAGTTGCACAAGCTAATTAGTTCCTAAAACAAAAGAGAGAAGGATGGAGAAGGACGGAGAGAGTTAGAGAGAATCTTTCTTCCTGTGAGCTAGAAAAGAAAGTTCGAGAAAAGAAAAAGAAATCGGATAAAAATTAAAGGGAATTCAAATTCAACATTTTGGACATGGGAACTGAACACTTAGGTGATTTAGAAAACATTAAACGAGGTGCTTAAGTTAAACTAATATCGTTAAGCCACAATTGCTCCTTAAATTCTCTTTCTTGGAGGCTAAGCAAGATTAGTTTGAGTTAAACATGGCCACTTAACCTAATGAAACTATTAGTTGCCAAGCTAATTCGTTCCTAGAGCAAAAGAGAGAATGATTTAGAAGGACGGAGGGACTTATTGAGAAACTTTCTTCTTCAGAGTTAGAGAAAAGAAAGGGAAATAGGTTGAAAATTAAAGGGAATTCTATTTCATCCTTCTGTACTTGAGAATTGAACACTTGGGTGATTTACAAAATCTTAATGAGGTGATTAAACTAATATAGTTAAACTACAATTACTCAGTAAATTCTCATTCTTGGAGGCTAAGCAATATTAGTTTGAGTGAAACTGGGCCACGTAAGCTAATGAAACAATTAGTTGCATAAGCTAATTAGTTCCTAGAACAAAAGAGAGAAGGATGGACAAGGACAGAGAGAGTTAGAGAGAATATTTCTTCTTGTGAAGTAGAAGAGAAAGTTAGAGAAAAGAAAGAGAAAAAGGATCAAAATTAAAGGGAATTCAAATTCAACATTTTGGACATGAGAATCGAACAATTAGGTGATTTAGAAAACATTAAATGAGGTGCTTAAGTTAAACTAATATCGTTAAGCAACAATTACTCCGTAAAATCTCTTTCTTGGAGGCGAAGCACAGTTAGTTTGAGTTAAACTTGGCCACTTAACCTAATGAAACCATTAGTTGGCCAAACTAATTAGTTCCTAAGCAATAGAGAGAATGATTTAGAACGATAGAGAGAGTTAAAGAGGAACTTTCTTTTTCAGAGTTAGAAGTGAAAGTTAGAGAATAGAAAGGGAAATAGGATTAAAATTAAAGGGAATTCCAATTCATCGTTTTGTACTTGAGAATTGAACACTTAGGTGAGTTACAAAACCTCAATGAGGCGATTAAACTAATATCTTTAAATTCTCTTTCTTGGAGGATAAGCAATATTAGTTTGAGTGAAACTAGGCCACGTAAGCTAATGAAACAATAATTCCATGAGCTAATTTAGTTCCTATAACAAAAGAGAAAAAGGATGGAGATAGACGGACAGAGTCAGAGAGAATCTTTCTTCTTGTGCACAAGAAGAGAAATTGGAGAAAAGAAAGAGAAATAGGTTAAAAATTAAAGGGGATTCAATTCAACATTTTGGACATGAGAATTGAACACTTAGGTGACTAGTAAACATTAAATGAGGTGCTAAAGTTAAACTAATATCGTTATTCCACAATTACTCCGTAAATTCTCTTTCTTGGAGGCTAAGCAAAATTAGTTGGAGTTAAACTTGGTCACCTAACCTAATGAAACTATTAGTTGCCCAAGCTAATCAGTTCCTGGTGCAGAAGATGGAATGATTTTGAAAGGTGGAGAGAGTTAGAGAATATCTTTCTTCTTGAGAACTAGAAGAGAAAGTTAGAGAAAAGAAAGGGAAATAGGATAAAAATTAAAGGAATTCAAATTCAACATTTTGGGCATGATAATTGAACACTTAGGTGATTTAGAAAACATTAAATGAGGTGCTTAAATTAAACTAATATCTTTAAGCCACAATCGCTCTGTAAATTCTCTTTCTTGGAGGCTAAGCACAGTTAGTTTGAGTTAATCTTGGCCCACGTAACCTAATGAAACTATTAGTTGCGGAAGCTAATTAGTTCCTAGAGCAATAGAGAGAATGATTTAGAACGATAGAGAGAGTTAAAGAGCAACTTTCTTCTTCAGAGTTAGAAGTGAAAGTTAGAGAATAGAAAGGGGAAAATAGGATGAAAATTAAAGCCAAGTCAGAGTAAAAAATGGGTTAGAGTGAGAAGCTCCCGCATCTCTCTAGAAACTTCTGTTTCTGGGGTTTCAAAATCTCATTGAATACGATGTCTGGAGTTAATGTGGTCATTAAATCTGAGAGGCCTCCTTTCTAGTAGTGATGCGTGGTGTTGGTGCGCAAGACCTAGGGTTGGTTAATCCTTGTGGTAACTCAGGGTTTGTGAGTAAAAAGTTTGAAGTTTTGAGTGTTGAAACAATGGAGCCGTTGTACTTGATCACTCATAGTGGTGGATTGGAATCTAAAGGAGCGATTGAAATGGATCGAAGAGCGAAAACCCTAAATCAAATGGAAAATAAGGTTGTAAACCTAATTTCATCGGTGGATTTCTAGAGAGTTACGGATCGTTTGTCGAGATTAAAGGATCCATCTTCATCTATTGTGGGTTTCGCCGTTATCAGAAATTCCTCCATTAAATCTCAAGTGGTCAGAAAGAATAGAGGATGGGACTCCCACGTTCCAGAATCATCGGGATAGCATCTTGGTCACTCGTAATCGTAGTGAGGCTAGGGCTCGTGATGAACAAGCAGTTACACATTCCGGACCGTCGATTAGCGAGTTAGAAGGTGTGTTTTCTACCATTCCCTTAACTGTGAATGATGAGTTGGAATTTCAGATCCCTAACAGTAGCGACGAGGTTGTTCTTGATGAGATCCATTTGCGTAGAGGAGGTTATCTCAAACTTCCGAGGGGGAAAAGGCAGGAGAGGCCATGGGGCTAGTAGAGATCAGGGTAATGAGAAAAGTTTCAAATCGTGGGCAGAGGTTGGCTGCATCCCTCAACCCGTTCTAGCATTCCACTAAGGTATGTTCCTCCCAATCGCAAGGATGGTATGTTAGTGTTGATTTACCCCCTAGACCCAACCCTTTAGAAAAATGGGACTCCTGTTTGGTTAGGTATTTTCTGGATAAGGGTGGTGTCATACAATTATCTGAGAAACAGTGCATTTAGCATGTGGGAAGCTAAGGCTTGAAAGAAGTTTTGGCTAATGGGGGAGGGTTTTAGTTTCTTCATTTTTGATAGCCCAGATTACTGTAGTACAGTTCTTGAAGGTGGGCCCTGGTACATTGGGGGTTTTAATTTAATTCTGAAAAAATCGACGTGAATGATGAAGTTGACCAAGGAGAAAGCTACCAAAGTTCCAGTGTGGGCGAAATTCTTCAATGTCCCTTTTGAATATTGGGACAACAATGGTTTGAGTCATATTGCTAGTGCTGTAGGCACTCCACTATTTATGGATCATCTTACGAAAAAGGGCAGTAGAGTCTCTTTTGCCAGAGTTTGTGTGGAGGTTGAGGCTACCTCAAATTTACCATCAATTTTCAAGGTTAACTGTGAGGGTGAGGATATGTAGTTAAGGTGGAATATCAAGGTCTTCCTCCAAAATGTGATCATTGTATAGCATTTGGGCATGATACTACAAAATGTGTCAAAACTCAAGTTGCAGCTTTGATTAATCTTCAAAAAGAAACAGAAGACAACCTTGATCCTGGATGGAATACGATAAAGGCTAAGGGTAAGAGGAAAGAGGATGAGTCTGGGCTATGCATGGAAACTGACATACAAGATGTGCAAGAGGAGGAAGACCTGGTAACCTGGAAGCAGGGCAACCCCAACAACCAGAGTCAGTTCAGGAACAACCTGAGAAGAGTCTACCCAATCAAGTCACAGTTCTAGAGCCTACTAAAGCTGAAGGGGTAGTGAAAGACCCCCTATCTGCCAAACTTGGAAGCAATACAGAAAGAGCTAATGGAAATTGCTAAGATTGCATTGCCAGCTGCTACTGAGCTCATTGCTAAAGTGGAAAACTTAGAGGGGGGGTCTACTCCAGGTAAGAAGGATCCAGGAGACAGAAATGTCTAGCAAGCCACAACTAAAAAAGGTAGTTCCTCTGGCAAGGGCAACAAAAGCCAGAGGAAGAAACACAGGTAAATCCCAGTTTAGTCTGGTTGTGGGTTTCAATTTTTGTTATTTTTAAATGACCTTTAAAATTGCTTCATGGAATGTGAGAGGGTTTAATAACCCTACTAGGCATAAAGAAGTGAGAAAGTTTTTGTTGCATCAAGATATTAAAGTTTTTGGCATTTTGGAAACCAAACTAAAAGCTGTGAATGAAAATATCTTGTCTTCATGTTTAAATAACTGGTCTTTTTTTACTAACTCTCAACCTACTAAAACTGGGCGTATATGTGTGTTTGGGATTCAAATTTTTGCAATGTCAAGTTAATTGATGCCTCTGATCAATATATTTTTTGTGAAATTCATGATCTGTTGAAAGACAGTACTTTCAGAGCCTGTTTTGCATATGCTGGTAACAAACATGAGGTTAGGATGGAATTTTTTGTACATATGGTTGGATTATCTCGTAGTCAGTCCAATTGTCCTCTTGTCTTCCTGGGTGACTTTAATGCCATTAGATACTGTTTTGAAAATTTTGGTGGTTCCTCTGGTTTGTCTAAGGAAAAAGAGGGTTTAACTCCCACATTTTGACTGCTGAATTGGTGGACCTTTCTTATGGTGGCTGTCAATTCATGTGGGCTAATAAGAAGGATAGTGGGGACTACATTGCTACTAAAATTGACAAAGTCCTGGTTAATGAGGCTTGGCTTGATGCCTTCCCAGCCTCATCTGCCACTTTCTTACCTTCTTGTATTTCTGATCACTCTCCTATTGTGATCACGGTTTCTAATGAGATGGTTTCTTTTAAAAAACCTTTTAAGTTCTTTGATTTTTGGGCTAAACATGGGGATTTTGCTCCCACTGTATCTCATGCATGGAATCAATATATTCAGGGGGTCCCCATGTTTAGAGTTTGCCAAAAATTAAGGAATTTAAAGCCTGCCCTCAAAGCTTTGAACAAAAAGGATTATAGTGATATATCTACTAGAGTCCAATTTACAGGCTCTGAGCTTAAATCTGCTTAATGGAAGTTGGATAAAGATCCTAGTAATATTGATCTGCAAAAGCTTGAGAGGACTCTCTATAAACAGTATGTTAACCTGTTGGTTGTTGAAAAGAGTCTGGCTCACCAAAAATCTAGGGTCCAATGGCTTAATCTTGGGGATAGGAATAGTGGGTTTTTCTTCAAATCCATCAAAGGCAATCTTAATAGAGGTAAAATTCTTAGTATAAAGAAGCATGATGGGCAGAGATCTGTTAAGTCTGAGGATATCCAGGATGCCTTTTTACAATTCTTTTCTGGCCTTTTTGGTACTCCTTTTGTTGACCATTATAATGGTCGGGATAGAATTAATGCTCTTGTGAAGTCTAAGGTTACTAGGGATCAATCTATATTGCTTGCTAGGCCTGTTACTGATATGGAGATCAAGGAAGTATTTTGGTCTCTTAAAGCTAACAAGGCTCCTGGCCCTGATGGCTACTCTGCTGGTTTCTTTAAGAGTGCTTGGGACATTGTGGGTAAAGAGGTTACTCAAGCTATCACAACCTTCTTTGATTCTGGTAAACTCCTCTCTGAAATCAATAATACCATTATTGCTCTTATCCCCAAAGTTCCCAACCCTGGGAAAGTTGGGGATTTCAGACCTATATCTTGTTGCAACACAATTTACAAATGTATTGCTAAGATAATTGCTAACAGGATCAAAATTGTTCTCCCTGACCTTATTGATCCTGTGCAATCAGCTTTTGTCCATGGTAGGAAAATTTCTGAAAATATTTTGCTCTCCTAAGAGTTAATGAGGGGGTACCATAGGAAGTCTCCGACTCCTAAGTGTGCTATGAAAGTGGATATTATGAAGGCGTATGACAGTGTGAGATGGGGCTTTATCCTTGATGTCCTTAAAGCTATGGACTTTCCCCCTATAATGGTTTCTTGGATCCAAGCCTGTATACTAGCCCCTCTTTTTCCATTTGCATCAATGGCAGTCTTCATGGTTACTTCAAAGGGGCTAGCGGGCTTAGACTAGGAGACCCCATGTCTTCGTACTTGTTTGTATTAGCTATGGAGATTCTTGCGAAAATTTTTGCTGAGAAAGCTAAACATCCTCAATTCAAATTTCATTGGCGGTGTGAGAAAACTAAGATTGTTAATCTTTGTTTTGCTGATGATTTGATGATCTTTTGTAGGGGTGATGCTCCCTCTGTTAAGTTGATCATGGAGGGTCTTGAGGAATTCAAGAATTTTTCTGGGCTTACTCCAAGTTCTAGCAAGAGCAATATTTTCTTTTCTAGGTGTAGCAAGGAGATAAGAGAGTCTATTCAGGAGGTTACTAATTTTAAAGAGGGGAGTCACCCTGTCAAATACCTTGGAGTTCCCTTGATCACTACCAAGTTAAAAGCCTCTGATTGTGTCCAGCTCATTGATAGGATCGCAAATAGAGTTAAGAGCTAGACCAACAAGGTTCTTTCGTATGTTGGCAGAGGCCAGCTCATCCAAACTATTCTCTTCTCTATGCAAGTGTATTGGTCTTCCCTTTTTATCCTTCCTAAGAAGGTTGTGAAGGAGATTGAGAATATTCTTAGAGCTTTCCTTTGGTCGGCTATGGAGCTTGAAAAACATAGCGCTAAAATTGCTTGGGAGAAGGTTTGTGCTTCTAAGAATGAGGGTGGTCTAGGCTTTAAGTCTTTAGACGTTTGGAATAGGGCTGCTGTTGCAAAACACATTTGGTACCTATTCTCTGGGGGTGAACAATCCATGTGGTGCCAATGGATCAAATCTTACTTACTCAAAGGTAAGAATTTTTTTTCATTCACCCAAAAAAAAAAAAAAAAGGTAAGAGTTTTTGTTAAGTAAAAGTACCTAATGACCCTTCTTGGCTTTGGAGGAAGATTCTGTCTTTAAGAGACATGATTTACCCTTCAATCCTTCATAAGATTGGTACAGGTGACTCTACTTTCTTGTGGTATGACAACTGGCACCCTACTGGGTCTCTTTTAAATAAATTTGGGGATAGGATCATTTATGACTCTTGTCTGAACAAGGAGGCTAAAGTGTGTCAGATTATTAATGGGACTTCTTGGAATTGGCCCATTCCCAACTCTTGGGAGATTAGGGAGTTGATTTCAGCAACTCCTGACAGTTTAAAACCTAACCCTTCTATGTGTGATAAAGTTATCTGGAAGCTTACTACTGATGGTGAGTTTACTATACAATCTGCTTGGGATCATTGGAGGACTAAATTTGATAAAGTGGACTAGCATAAATTTATTTGGGGCCCTCATAGAATACCTAAAGTCAGTTTTATTGTGTGGATTGCTATTCATGATAGACTTAATACTGGTGATAGGTTGCATATGTTTGGGTTGGCCCCCAATCCCATTTGCCCTTTCTGCTAGTCTACTAATGACAATCATTCTCATATCTTCTTCCATTGCATTTTCTCCTCTCGAATTTGGCAAGCTATTCAGACAAAATGCAATGTGAACCAGCCTGATCTGCAGTGGCCTGAGGTTATTTCTTATGCTACTAGAGAGACTAAGGGTAACACTTTGAGAGCCAATATCCTTAGATTGTCTCTATTGTGTTCTGTGTATAACATTTGGCTTGAAAGGAATAACCATATTTTTAACAAAGAACTCAAACCTGAGGAGGTGGTTATCAAATCAATTTTTAACATGGTTAGATGTAGAATGTTGTCTGTTAACAATCTTCCTAGATCTATAGGAGATAGCTGGTTCTTGGCCCAATGGAATTTGCCTGAAACTGTATTGAAGCCCCATATCATCAGAGATGGGAAGGCTGCTGAGTGATGTGAGTTCACTAAATAGGGTTGAGTGAAGGGGAGCAATATTGAGTGTTTACTAATTGTTTGGTAATCTATACAGCCACAAAAGGAAGCAGATCTTCTGGAACATACCCGAGGGTTGAGTGATGAAAGGAATAAATTGGTTACATATAATTTGTTTAGAGGGTCGAGTGACAATAGCCCTAAACATGTTTTGCTAATGATTATATATATTGTACAGTTTTATTTGCAGGCTAATGAAGCTATTTTTGAGTGTTGTGAGCTTCTAAATTGTGGGTTGAGTGATGTGAGATTCTATATTATGGGTCTCTTGTTGCTGGATGTTGATTGCCATATTATATGTACAAGGTGTGCTCATCAAAAATTGTCTTGGCAGGTTCTATTGATCATTGTTCTATGGCTCCATGAAATGAAGATGGGATTGTCATTATGGATGATGTTCTTAGCTGGCCAAACGATTGGTGCTGCTAGTTGCTGGGTTGATGATCCAAAATTGGTTTGCTACTGGATGCGCCTCAATGGATACAACATGTTTTCCTTTATGTTGTCTTTGATTTACATTGCACAGATTTTTGTTTTGCCTACCCTAGTGGGATGTACTAGGGCTTATGTAGATATGTCTATGCTACTTGACTTTACATTAGGTGCTGGTTTTGACCTAGTTTTGAGGCTTGCGCCTGGACACTTGTTGCACAGGTTTTGCTGTTCTTGTTTTACCTTTTCGGGTTCAGTGTTTTTCGGCATAGGTGCTGCTGTTTTGTGTTGTTTTGGGACTGTTATGGTTCTAGTTTCATTTTCTTGGGCTGGTCTCACAGTGTTCAATCTCCCTATATTCCTGGATATGGTTTTTGAACAGTGTGCTTAGGTGTCCCTTTTCTGTTTTAGCCTCTTCTGTTTTGGGATGCTATTTTGCTGTATAGTTGATGTAGGGCCTGGGGCATTCCCCTTGTAATCTTGTACATTCTTTGTCTTTTATTTTATGTCATACCCACCCAAAAAAAGGATGAAAATTAAAGGGAATTCTAACTCATCCTTTTGTACTTGAGAATTGAACACTTAGGTAATTTACAAAACCTTAATGAGGTGATTGAACTAATATCGTTAAGTTGCAACTACTCAGTAGATTCCCTTTCTTGGAAGCTAAGCAACATTAGTTTGAGTGAAACTAGGCCACGTAAGAAAATGAAACAATTAGTTGCATAAGCTAATTAGTTCCTAAAACAAAAGAGAGAAGGACGGAGAGACTTAGAGAGAATCTTTCTTCTTGTGAACAAGAAGAGCAAGTTAGAGAAAAGAAAGGGAAATTGGATAAAAATCAAAGGGAATTCAAATTCAACATTCTGGACATGAGAATTGAACACTTAGATGATTCAGAAAACATTTAATGACGTGCTAAACTTAAACTAATATCATTGTCCCACAATTACTCCTTAAATACTCTTTCTTGGAGGCTAAGCAAGATTAGTTTGAGTTAAACATGGCCACTTAACCTAATGAAACTATTAGTTGTCAAGCTAATTCATTCCTAGAGCAAAAGAGAGAACGATTTAGAAGGACGGAGAGACTTATAAAGAAACTTTCTTCTTCAGAGTTAGAGAAAAGAAAGGGAAATAGGTTGAAAATTAAAGGGAATTCTATTTCATCCTTCTGTACTTGAGAATTGAACACTTAGGTGATTTACAAAACCTTAATGAGGTGATTAAACTAATATAGTTAAGCTACAATTACTGAGTAAATTCTCTTTCTTGGAGGCTAAGCAATATTAGTTTGAGTGAAACTAGGCCATGTAAGCTAATGAAACAATTAGTTGCATAAGCTAATTAGTTCCTAGAACAAAAGAGAGAAGGATGGACAAGGACGGAGAGAGTTAGAGAGAATATTTCTTCTTATGAACTAGAAGAGAAAGTTAGAGAAAAGAAAAAGAAAAAGGATCAAAATTAAAGGGAATTCAAATTCAACATTTTGGACATGGGAATCGAACAATTAGGAGATTTAGAAAATATTAAATGAGGTGCTTAAGTTAAACTAATATCGTTAAGCGACAATTACTCCCTAAAATCTCTTTCTCGGAGGCTAAGCACAGTTCGTTTGAGTTAAACTTGGCCATTTAACCTAATGAAACTATTAGTTGGCCAAACTAATTAGTTCCTAGAGCAGTAGAGAGAATGATTTAGAACAATAGAGAGAGTTGAAGAGAAACTCTCTTTTTCAGAGCTAGAAGTGAAAGTTAGAGAATAGAAAGGGAAATAGGATTAAAATTAAAGGGAATTCCAATTCATCGTTTTGTACTTGGGAATTGAACACTTAGGTGAGTTACAAAACCTTAATGTGGCGATTAAACTAATATCGTTAAATTCTCTTTCTTGGAGGATAAGCAATATTAGTTTGAGAGAAACTAGGCCACGTAAGCTAATGAAACAATAATTCCATGAGCTAATTTAGTTCCTATAACAAAAGAGAAAAAGGATGGAGATGGACGGACAGAGTCAGAGAGAATCTTTCTTCTTGTGCACAAGAAGAGATATTGGCGAAAAGAAAGAGAAATTGGTTAAAAATTAAAAAGGATTCAAATTCAACATTTTGGACATGAGAATTGAACACTTAGGTGACATTAAATGAGGTGCTAAAGTTAAACTAATATCGTTATTCCACAATTACTCCGTAAATTCTCTTTCTTGGAGACTAAGCAAAATTAGTTGGAGTTAAACTTGGTCACCTAACCTAATGAAACTACTAGTTGCCTAAGATAATCAGTTCCTGGGGCAAAAGAGAGAGTGATTTTGAAAGGTGGAGAGAGTTAGAGAATATCTTTCTTCTTGAGAACTTGAAGAGAGAGTTAGAGAAAGGAAAGGGAAATAGGATAAAAATTAAAGGGAATTCAAATTCAACATTTTGGGCATGATAATTGAATACTTAGGTGATTTAGAAAACATTAAATGAGGTGCTTAAATTAAACTAATATCTTCAAGCCAAATTCGCTCCGTAAATTCTCTTTCTTGGAGGCTAAGCACAGTTAGTTTGAGTTAAACTTGGCCATTTAACCTAATGAAACTATTAGTTGTGGAAGCTAATTAGTTCCTAGAGCAATAGAGAGAATGATTTAGAACGATAGAGAGAGTTAAAGAGCAACTTTCTTCTTCAGAGTTAGAAGTGAAAGTTAGAGAATAGAAAGGGAAAATAGGATGAAAATTAAAGGGAATTCTAACTCATCCTTTTGTACTTGAGAATTGAACACTTAGGTGATTTACAAAACCTTAATGAGGTGATTAAACTAATATTGTTAAGCTACAACTACTCTGTAGATTCCCTTTCTTGGAAGCTAAGCAACATTAGTTTGAGTGAAACTAGGCCACGTAAACAAATGAAACAATTAGTTGCATAAGCTAATTAGTTCCTAGAACAAAAGAGAGAATGATGGAGAAGGACGGAATGAGTTAGAGAGAATCTTTCTTCTTGTGAACAAGAAGAGCAAGTCAGAGAAAAGAAAGGGAAATCGAGTAAAAATTAAAGGGAATTCAAATTCAACATTCTGGACATGAGAATTGAACACTTAGGTGATTTAGAAAACATTTAATGAGGTGCTAAACTTAAACTAATATCGTTGTCCCACAATTACTCCTTAAATACTCTTTCTTAGAGACTAAGGAAAATTCCTTTGACTTAACCTTTGCCACTTAACCAAATGAAACTACTGGTTGCCTAAGCTAATTAGTTCCTAGAGCAAAGGGAGAATGATTTTGAAGGGTGGAGAGACTTAGAGAATATCATTCTTCTCGAGAACTAGAAGAGAAAGTTAGAGAAAAGAAAGGGGAATAGGATAAAACAAATTAAAGGGAATTCAAATTCAACATTTTGGACATGATAATTGAACACTTATGTGATTTAGAAAACATTAAATGAGACTATTAGTTGCGGGAGCTAATTAGTCCGTAAATTAATATCTCTCAGCCACAATTACTCCGTAAATTCTCTTTCTTGGAGCCCAAGCACAGTTAGTTTGAGTTAAACATGGCCACTTAACCTAATGAAACTATTAGTTGCAGAAACTAATTAGTTCCTAGAGCAATAGAGAGAGTGATTTAGAACGACAGAGAGAGAGAGAGTTAAAGAGAGACTTTCTTCTTCAGAGTTAGAAGTGAAAGTTAGATAAAAGAAAGGGAAATGTGATGGCAATTAAAGGGAATTCTAATTCATCATTTTGTACTTGAGAATTGAAAACTTAGGTGATTTACAAAACCTTAATGAGGAGATTAAACTAATATCATTAAGGTACAATTACACAGTACATTCTCTTTCTTGGAAGCCAAGCAATATTAGTTTGAGTGAAACTAGGCCACGTAAGCTAATGAAACAATCAGTTGCATAAGCTAATTAGTTCCCAAAACAAAAGAGAGAAGGATGGAGAAGGACGGAGAGAGTTAGAGAGAATCTTTATTCCTGCGAACTAGAAAAGAAAGTTAGATAAAAGAAAGAGAAATAGGATAAAAATTAAAGGGAATTCAAATACAACATCTTGGAGATGAGAATTGAACACTTAGGTGATTTAGAAAACATTAAACGAGGTGCTTAAGTTAAACTAATATCGTTAAGCGACAATTACTCCCTAAAATCTCTTTCTCGGTGGCTAAGCACAGTTAGTTTGAGTTAAACTTGGCCACTTAACCTAATGAAACTATTAGTTGGCCAAACTAATTAGTTTTTAAAGAGCAACTTTCTTTTTCAGAGTTAGAAGTGAAAGTTAGAGAATAGAAAGGGAAATAGGATTAAAATTAAAGGGAATTCCAATTCATCGTTTTGTACTTGAGAGTTGAACACTTAGGTGAGTTACAAAACCTCAATGAGGCGATTAAACTAATATCGTTAAATTCTCTTTCTTAGAGGATAAGCAATATTAGTTTGAGTGAAACTAGGCCACGTAAGCTAATGAAACAATAATTCCATGAGCTAATTTAGTTCCTATAACAAAAGAGAAAAAGGATGGAGATGGATGGACAGAGTTAGAGAGAATCTTTCTTCTTGTGCACAAGAAGAGATATTGGAGAAGAGATATTGGAGAAAAGAAAGAGAAATAGGTTAAAAATTAAAGGGGATTCAAATCCCTTTCACAAACAATTCCTTTCCCAAGCATTAACAAAAAAAAATGCAAATTTAAAATTTTATTCAATAACAATGTTGTGGAGCAACAATGCAATAGGTGTCCATGCATTTTCAGATTTTCCATTTTTGATGCCTCTACACAACCTTCCATTTTAATCAACAAACCCATATCTCTTATCAAAGTAAAATCATAATACAACCCCAAGAGATAATACTATCACCTTCACATTTACTATGCAAAACCTCCATTATACATATACATATACACATGTTTTTCAAGAACTTAGACAACAATTGCTTAACACATGGCATTCTCTACATGTAAACCCCTTACTTTTTTTTTTCTTTTTTTTTTTTTCTAAATTTTTAACGTGATCATATCAAAACCAATAAACAACTTGCTATAATAACAAGTCTCAATATCTACTCTTTCTCGTTTTTACCATGTAATTTCTCATACATATACGATATAGAAATTTCTCAATCATAATTTCCACATAACACTAATTCAACATGAATTTCACAACATCTCTACATTCTTCCAAAATCCCCAATTTCTAGGGTTTCACCAAAATTAGGTTTTTCTCCATTTTGTTGAGAGGGTTTTTGCCCAACAACTCACACATACAACCATATAGACCAAAAGCCTTCAAAACATGGAAAATTTAAAGGTAGCCACATTTAAAACCTCTTTGGAGTTCATAAGCCCAAAATCATATGTTTTAACCATAAAAGAAGCTCTAAATGAACCTAGACTTGTAAGGAAAATGTATACATAACTCAAGAAATCCCTACCTCAAGTTTTGGTAAAGGGATGAGAAGACACCCTCAAATTCGATGATGTTGAAATCTGATCTCCATCGCACAATACGAAGCCCTCGACTAGTTCTTCAAAATTAATGAAGGATGTTGGTTCAAAACTCCAATGGATTGGAAGAAATCAAGAATTTATGGTGATGGGTGGAGGTTTTTAGAGAGAAGGGAGAGGAGAAGATATTTTTAGAGAGAGAAAGACGTATAAAAAGTGAGATACACTCAGCCCAAGGAGAAAAAAAATAGCAGATTTTCAGACTCAGCATACTTCCGCACGTGCGTGCCTTTCTCCGCACGTACGGCTCACTCCCCGTACCTGCGATTACACGTGCAATTATTTCAGTCTTGCACCTCAGCAACCCTTGCTCACCGTACGTGCGGCCTCAGCTCCCACACGTGCGGCCCCTCTTCTGCACGTCCGGCCCAAGCCCCCGTACGTGCGGTTCTGCCTCCTAGCCAGAATTTTCACCAGCTGGATCGAGACATCCCAGATCCAACCTCACGTCTCCCGAAACAAGCGAAACTCAACACCCAAATAAAAATAAAGACGAGGACCTGAAGAAGGTTTCAAGAACGGTGTGCCCAACGGTCGACATCACCTCAAATTAATCTCCAATACTTTGAACACGAATAATTTAATCATGAATAAGAGAAAGACAAGACGGGTTACGTACCCGGTCATCACAACCTCCATCACTTTAGGAAATTTCGTTCTCGAAATTAAACAAGCCACCCATCCACGAACTCCCAAAAGGGTAAGGACAACTTCACAATTAAATGACTTCAAGCGATCATAGCCACGCTAAATATAATTTCAAATCAACAATAATTGTAATTCCCACAATAGAAAGGAGATCTCCATTATCGACAAATTTTGCTATTTCATCATAGTCTTCCCATAGGTCAAAGCCACAATATTAGTAGCAACCAATCAAGATGAGCTTGAGTGTGAAATTTCCGACAACAATTATGACAATTCATAACAATCTCATGTTCGAAATAACAACACATATAATAATAGGTGGTTAATTCCCTTGAACACTAGAGAACATCACAAATTTAGAACAACTAAACATTCTCAAACAAATCTGGATACTTGGAGCAGACTTTTGCCTTTTGTTCCCACGTTGCTTCTTTAACGCCATGGTGTCTCCACAACACCTTTACTAATGGTATAGTCCTGCCCTGTAACACTTGTTCTCAGGTATCTGATAGTTGGACTAGTCGTTCTTCGTATGTGGCATCATTGTCTACCTCCAAATCAACCCAATCAAGCATATGTGAAGGGTCGGGTTCATACTTTCTCAACATAAACACATGGAACACATCATGCCACCTTCCAAATTCGCTCCAATATCTCAAAAGGCCCAATAAACCTTGGAGACAATTTCTCACTCTTCCTAAACCTCATCAAACCCCACCTTGGCGAGATTTTAAGGAACACATGGTCACCAATCTCGAAAGATAGAGATCGTCTTCTCTTATCGGCATAACTCTTATGCCGGCTTTGAGCTATAACTAACCTTTTTCAAATGAGAGCAACCTTCTCAATAGTCTCTCTAACAACCTCCGGGCCCAACATCGGTGGATCACCCACCTTGGCTCAGCAAACTGGTGATCTGCAAGGTCGGCCATGCAAGGCCTCAAACTGTGCCATCCCAATACTTTCCTGATACTTATTGTTATAGGCGAACTCGACCAAAGGTAGGTGCCTCTCCCAAGGCCCTTTGAAGTCAAGGACACAGGCTCTAAGCATGTCTTCCAAAATTTGAATGGTACACTCCGATTGCCCGTCAGTTTGAGGATGGTAAGCAGTGCTAAAGGTCAATTTAGTTCCCAATACCTCTTGAAGACTTTGCCATAACCGGGAGGTAAAACAAGGTTCTCTATCCGAGACTATGGTGACGGGCACCCCATGAAGTCAGACTATATGTCTAATATACAATTCGGTCATTGCCCCCTTTGTGTTGTAGGAAGTTCAACTACAAAATCCATGGTAACATGCTCCCATTTCCATTCGACTATCAGTAAGGGTTGTAGCAAACTCGCTGGCTTTAGGTGTTCGGCCTTCACTTGTTGACAAGTAAGGAATTTCGAAACAAACAAAGCGACATCACACTTCACATCCCTCTACCAAAACTGACGGCTAAGATCATGATACATTTTTGTGCCTCTCGGATGTACCACAAGGCGCGGATGATGAAATTCTCAAAGAACCTCCCCTCTACAAGATTCCGGCATGAACACACGGTCTAGATATCTCACACTCAAATCCGAGTGTATGTTCAAACCCTTCTCTTCTTTCCTGCTAGAGATCTTATCATCATGGATTGTCTCCACCTCACAGTCACCCTGTTGTGCTTCTATAACTCTACTAACCAAGGTGGGTTGTGCAACTAAAGTAAAGTAAGCAAGGTAGCACCCTCACTGGACTTACCCAAATGCAAATCAAATTCACCAACATCGCCTAGCATAACCCATTCCCGAATGGCCACACTTGCCAAACTACTCACAAATTTTCGACTCAACGCATCGACCACCACATTGGCCTTCGCCGGATGATAGTGTAACTTAAAGTCATAATCTTCCATACATTACATCCACCTCCGTTGGTGTAGATTCAAGTCTTTTTGGGAAAACAAATACTTTAAACTCTTATGGTCAGAGAAAACATCAAACTTCTTACCATACAAATAGTGCCTCCAAATCTTCAATAGAAAAATAACCGTCGGTAGTTCTAAGTCATGGGTGGGGTAGTTCTTCTCATGAGTTTTCAATTGTCATGAACCATAGGCCATAACCTTCCCCTCTTGCATCAACAAACAACCAAGCCCATCCCGGGATGGATCACAATAAACGGTGTAACCCAAGCCTCTTTTGAAATTATCAAAACTGGTGTGGTGGTCAACCTAGTCTTAAGTTCGTGGAATGACTTCTCACAAGTCTCGTTCCACACAAATTTGATACCCTTCCTCGTCAATCTATCAACACATAACCAAGCCCATCCCAAGATGCATCACAATAAACGGTGTAACCCAAACCTCTTTATGGAATTATCAAAATCGGTGCGGTGGTCAACCTAGTCTTAAGTTTTTGGAATGACTTCTCACAAGTCTCATTCCACACAAATTTGATACCCTTTCTCATTAATCTAGTCAAAGGTGCGACTAGTTTAAAGAAATCTCCTACGAAACAACGATAATACCTGGCTAACCCTAAGAAACTCTGGATTTAAAATGCATTCTTAGGTTACTCACAATCTTGCATGACCTCTATTTTAGAAGAATCCACCATTACCCCATCTCCCGACACAACATATCCCAAAAACTTTACTTCTGTCAACCAAAATTCACATTTCTCAAACTTTGCATACAATTGGTGCACCCTAAGTAAGTCAAGCACAGTCCGCAAGTGTTATTCATATTCCTCCTCAGAGGCTGAATAAATCAAGATGTCGTCCACAATGACAACCACAAAACGGTCCAAAAATTCCCGAAAGATTCGATTCATCAAGGCCATAAGGAAGCCGGTGCATTGGTCAAACTGAAAGGTATTACTAAAACTTTGTAGTGGCCATAACCCGTGCGAAATGCTGTTTTTGGATGTCCTCCTCTCTAACCCTCAACTGGTGGTACCCCGACCTCAAGTCTATCTTCAAAAAGTAACTAGACCCTTTAAGTTGGTCAAATAGGTCATCTATTCTGGGTAAAGGATACTTGTTCTTAACGGTAACTTTATTCAGTTTACAGTAATCAATACACAACCGTAAGGATCCATCATTCTTCTTAGCAAATAAGGCCAGTGCTCCCAAGGCGATGTACTAGGGCAAATAAAGCCCCTATCTAAAAGTTCATGGAGTTGAATCTTCAACTCATGTTACTCGGCAGCTGCAAACCTATAAGGTGCCATGGAAATTGGTGCCGTGCCTAACACTAAGTCAATGGTGAATTTAATCTCCGATGAGGTTGTAACCCAGTAAGATCTTCGGAGAAAACATCAGGGTATTCAGAAACCACCCTTGGCAAATCATTCTGAACCACGCGACCCTCATGCGCTAAAGAAATGGCAAAAAGCAAATTAAGTCCCCCTTGACCGTTAAGGTCAAACCACGGAGGAATCAAACCATCACTCCGATCACATAGAAAACAGAAGTAATCCCCAGTAGTTGTATATACAGACACTAGATGAACTGGCAATTTATAGCAACCTGAAAGTGTGACAACCAATCCATTCCCAAAATGATATCAAAAGTATGCATGTTTAAGATGATGAAATCAAAAGAGAGTCGACGATCTGCGACCTCAATCTCACAAGAGTGGCAGACTCGCCCCAATGCCACTCTACCTCCAACTGGTGACTCAACCCACGACGGCGACTCCAACTAATCAACCTCTAACCCCAATGCAGAAGCAAAAGTAGTAGATATAAATGAATGTAGCACACTAGTATCAATCAACACACTAGCCAACGAATTTAACACAACAAAATTATCTCTCACAACAGAGGATCCTGGCAACTACTCTGATGCTATAACAACATACACGCGTCCCTGTGGCCTCCGATCAATCTGCTCATCTCTCGAAACATAGGCCTGCTGTACTAACTGAGCCGAAGTGGCTACCTGATTAGCTCGGGTGGTTTGAGCTGAATGATCCTGTTGGTGACTCTGAGTCTACCTTGATCCTGATGCACTAGATTTGCCTCCCAACTGTGAGCAAGCTCTCCTCATGTGCCTTGAATGACCACAGTGAAAACACGTAGGCCCTTGTCCCCTACTCTAGGACTGACTTTGAGATCGGTTAGGTGGTGGTGGTAACATCTAATGCACTCCTCCTTTCTGTGGACAGACATTAGCTTTATGACCTTGTTGGCCACACTTGAAACAGGTAAATCCGCCCTGAACACTCTTTCATAGACCTGAGCTAGGCAATAAGAAAGTAGATCTAGTATGCTAAGATTGGGGATGGGATGAAACGGAGCCCCTACTTTTCTTGTTAGGTCTAAAGTCCCCCTGTAACTCCTGACCCCTAGGCCTTAAACCCCGATGCCTTTCTTTCTTGGCTTGTACCATGATCTCAACATGTGTTGCCACCTCCACAAGACGGTCATAGTCTCGGATCATGTTACCAGCAACCTTGAGCAAAATCTTTGGTCGCAATCTCTTCTCAAATTCTATGCAACAGCGTTCTTCCGTTGCCACCAACTTTTGTGCAAACCGGGACAAAATATTAAAGGTCGCTTCAAACTCAGCCACGGATAGGTTTAGTTATTTGAGGTTTTGAAATTCTTGCCTCAATCTCTCCCTAGCAGTGGGAGGTAGGTATTTATCTTGGAAAGCAATAACAAAAGCTTCCCATGTCGGTTCCACTCTACCCTTGGCATACTTCTACCATTGGCCCACGTCCCCCTTGAGGTAGTAACTCCCTAAAGTCACCCTCAACTCACTATCTTGAATGTGAAGCTTTTCAAATGTCTTCACCATTTGCTCTAATCATTCATCCACTTTCTTGGGCTCCGAACCCTTGCGAAACTCATCCGGTTTAGCCCATAAAAGTTCCCAAGTAAGAAAAGCTGCTCTAGTCTCAATGGCATTCTCTCGGACTTGATTCTCTGCCCTCAACATGTTCATAGATCCCCTCAACGCCTCCGCCATTTCTCTGGCCAAGGCACCCATAGCGGCTTGACCCGCTTGCTCGGAGACTATTACTTGTCCTCTTTGCTTAGCCACGTTAGCTGGGCCTGCTTGTTCAACAACATTAGCTTGACCGAACCCCTTCTCTTGCACCAGAACCTCATGAAATGGTACCTCATGAACACCTCGGTGAGGCCTACTACACCTCCCACCTCTACCATCACATGCACGACCTCCTTCCGACATCCTAAATAAGGACAACAATAAACAACTTAGTACTACAACACGTGTGTGCTTGCAACTTTGTCTCACACATCACATCACATTAATTTCATAAGTTTTATCTCATGACAACACTTAGGTTCATTCCATGTAAACACTTAGTCACATAAACACATATAGATTACTCTTTTACGTTGAAATTTGTCCCACGAAACACTGAGAATTTTTTATCAAAATGAGCATTGATCAAGTGCCCTTCTAATAAGACTTCAAGGGATTTAATAGGCGCAAACAACATCTCAAAAGTTCAATCCCATACCCATCACTACTACAAAAACAGATCAAGATCACACTTTTTTTGTGTGATGTTTGTTATTTAATCACACCTTTTTAGTTTTATTAAAGTGTGATCTTTGGGAGTGTGATTAAAAGGGGTCATTTTTAATCACACCTTTTAAGTGTGATTGATAAGATTTAGATCACACTTTTTAAGTGTGATTAAAAATATTTAGATCACACCTTTTAAGTGTGATTGATACCCCTTTTAATCACACCTTTTAAGTGTGATTGATAAGATTTAGATCACACCTTTTAAGTGTGATTAAAAATATTTAGATCACACCGTTTAAGTGTGATTAAAACCATTTAGATCACACCTTTTAAGTGTGATTAAAAATATTTAGATCACACCTTTTAAGTGTGATCTTTGGAAGTGTGATTAAAAAGGATCATTTTTAATCACACTTTTTAAGTGTGATTAATAACATTTAAATCACACCTTTTAAGTGTGATCTTTGGAAATGTGATTAAAAAAGGTCATTTTTAATCACACTTTTTAAGTGTGATTAATAATATTTAGATCACACCTTTTAAGTGTGATTAATAACTAATAAAATCTGTAATAAAAAAAGGGTTCAACATATTTAAAAAATAATTAATATTATTTTTGTATGCACATTTGAAGAATGTAATACACATTATATACTATATTTTGAATCATAACCACATATTGAATAGAATAACGTCATATATTTCATAAATGAAAATTAAATATTCAAAAGTATATACAAAGGAATTAAATAAAAAAAAATTAACTGTGCTTACATATATTAAAAAATGAAAAAACTTAAAAAACTAAGTTCTTTAATTCTTGGACCATATTTTGCATCTCTCCAAAAAAATTTTGACCTGAAAAATAAAAACACAAATTAATCCAGAAACCGCTGATGCATATGAATAAACTAAAAAGTTAATTCAGCAAAACCAAAATAGAAACATTAATCATTTATGCTTGATCTTAATGCCATAGCAGTTCAGTGTCAATGACATTGTAATTAGGTCACTAATGAGCACAGTATTTAAAAATGATAAATCTCAATACAGCTTGTATACGATCTTTTTGTGAATGTATATTATTATTGCTGTTGAACCATAATTCTAGGTACCCATAAATAAATAAATAAAAACTCAAGAATTTACTCCATTTTTTTGGGGGGGGGGAAATGGAATCCCATTTTTTATCATTTGAGTTCACACTTTTTTTTTTCTCCATTTCTCAACTCAACCAAACCTAGTTTGGAATTCGAATCATATCAATTCTTTCTACTTTTCTTTTTATTTCTCTTTCTGTTTCTATTTTCCTCATCAAATCCTCCAACCAAACACAGCCTTGAAGCTCGTTTGTATTATGGAATGGGTTGGAATGGAATGTCCATTCCAGCTTTGCATTCCCTTTCGCTTTACATAAGTGGGGATTGCCATTCCAACAAAAAATGGGAATACATCCTTTCTCTAAGCTAAGGAATAAGCATTCTATTCACCATCTAAGGAATATTGAATTCATACCTTGAACCAGGAAGCCAACCACTTAGACCAACAATAGCCCTCAAGATACATCCACCCATGACACAACTTAACAACTTCAAGAACATATTCAATCAAATCGCAAAATGATGTTTATTTTTCCATTGACCTCAAATACTCTGCATATTAAAACATACGAAGTAAGAAATTACCAAATGTTCTAAAGTATGAACACAAATAGAGCACATATACAAATTCTTTTTGGCCCATCAAGTAACTTCATCATTTAGTTGTCGAGCCTTTCTGAAAATCAACAATAAAATTCTGCTCTCAAAGAGTTTATCTTGCAAAGCATATTAAGCAAAAAATAATAATTTAATTTTTTCCTCAATTCTGAAACTAGTTTACTCAAATTGCATTCAATATGCCAGCATCACTTGTGTTCAACTTAAAATCTCAACAACCTGTAGCAGTACTACATTTCATCGTACTAGAAGGTGAGGCGCACACTGTGTGCCAAATTAACAAAATATATAATATATATATAAAGTAGTTGTAACTATTTGTAAGTGGAAAATCAGGTTTTACTTTTGGAAAATAAAAGTCCACAAAACTTCATGAACACCAAATTGGGTGCTGCCTATATATATATATATAAGTATATAGCTAACATTTGTTTCTATTTCAACAAGGTACTGCTAAGGACAAAAAAGATATGATGGGACTTAAGGCTTAGTTTGGTTTGGTTTGGTTTATATAAATACTTTACATGGAAGAATTTCTTACTTCACATGTGCTTCTTAGCTTATGATAAAATTTCTGGGTGCTAGCAGAAGAACAGCACAACTATCAAATGACATATTAAGAATAAAGCCATTAGATCAATTGAGGGACTATAGGGAATAGAACATGCATTTAGAAGTATGGGATGTAACATACGATAACAGCTGGTACATAGAGCTAGGCCGGGGACTAAATGCACTGGCAGTAACAGCTCCTATATGTCCACGCAAAACTGAAATAGGAAATCCATCTGGAAAGCGCCACTGTAATACACAAGAAAAAACTATTAGGTCACCAAGGGATAAATAGTATGATGGATTTATATTTTAAGTGTAAACTGGAAAGAACCCTTACAACTCGAATGCTGTAGTCATTTGAAGCAGATGCCACCAAAGCATTGTTTGAACTTACAACCAAATCAGTAATGTCACCCTTTCAGTAAAATTAAGAAGAGTAGACAGGTAACACAAGGAATGAAAATGGAGTTCCATCCAAACAAACTGAATATGGCAATATATAAACTATTAATGTTGTGCTCTAAAAGCCAATATTTGAGATGTGGTTGGGACAATTTCGTAAAACAGTCCTATTTAACTAATTAAAAAAAAGCAAATATTTGTCCAAAGTAATACAGAGCATCCAATATTTGAATTTTGTTCAAATATTTGTCCAAAGTAATACAGAGCATCCAACCTAATAATAAATTAATGGAAGAAGAAGAAAAAGAAAAAAAAAAAAAAAAACTGTTCTCCCTTATTCAAAAAATGAGAACCTGGGTAAAATACCGTATCCAATTGATGAATGACAAATCCAATCAGATTGATTTTTACCAAAGAAACAGAAACAGAGAAATGTCATTTTCAAATATGTATTATATAATATATGCAATGTGAAACGCCATCAAGTTACAAGAGACATGCTGTAAAAATTTTATAAAAGAATACAAACAAAAAAGAAAGCATGCCCAAGTATGACACAGACCTCATCACAAGAAATGGATGATCACAACACTGTCGAAGATGTAACAGTAATTCCAAAATAGAAGCATAATTATGGAGAACCCGTCCTTGCTCAACAAATTGATCAAATTTCACCTGTAGCGATTCAAGTTAACATTTGACATACAAAATGCATTATAAGATAACACAATAAGCAAAATCAATCAAGATTATAAACCTTGGATCTTCTAAATAGAGCTTCATAGAAATCTTTTTCAGCTTCTGTCAATTCACAATAAATCACCTGCACATCTGCTGGTGGGAGAATTAAAATTGGCCTGCAAACCCAAAAAAAAAAAAAAAAAATTAAGAGCCTAATGGAAAGAAAGGCAAAAGGCATAAGATGAGATTACATTCTTAACATAATTGGCCTCAAGATTGATTGAACCAACTTTAATCCTCTCTCATCACCTTCCTTAAAAGGCTTTTGGATTAGCTTATTCCACCTGGATTAAATAGAAAGGTAGCTTAATGATACCAATACCATCCCACAAATGATAACAAACACTCGGCAACACAAAGGAAAAACCCAGGGAAACTGGCTTACCCTAAATGAGGCTTCCAACTCAAGAAACTAATATTTCAAAACAATTTCCAGAAATTACATAGTACTTACCTAGAAAATCCCCATTACTAATGGTTGGCAATGGCATATAAAACAACAAAGAACAACAATCAAGACCTTATTCTATACCCAATTAAGGATCCTATTCTCTTATTACTCCATTTTCAAAGTTGTCATATTGAGGAACCCAATTTTTTCTTTTTTTTTCTTTTTTGATAAATATATTGAGGAACCCACGTTGGCCAAGTAAACCATTATCTTATCCATGACATAAAGGAAAATTGACGACATCAAGGAGTGCTAATCCCAACCATTATAAGCTTTACATTTGCAATCTACCTACCATAAGCTTCTCCTTTCTCCACTTTTGGAACCAGAAATATAATGGTTCTTACTCATGGTACTTACAAAAAAAGTAGCAAAATAAAAAATAATAAAATGAAGAAAACATATAATTTTTTATTCTCCCAACATAATGAACTTTGAGAGGATGTACTGTATATGTTTAAATGATTGGAGAAGAACAAATAAAACTTTAGAGTAGACAGGTAATTTGATCAAGATATCAAACAGCAGACAATTTGAATCATACAAATTATTTAAAATAAATTTGAGGCGACGCGATGGTGGAGATCAGATTATGCCCAAATAAGAATTAGCATGCAACAAATGCAACTTAACTTCAAAGAAAAAATCCTCCACGTTGGCTGCTTCTTCCCCTGTCCTTTCCTGCGCAATTAAGCACTCACAAATTAGGGGGAAAATCTTCCATTTGATATTTCAATTAAATTTTAGATGTTTCACTTCAGATGCTAAGCAAACTCAGTTAAGTTATGTACAGTTACTACAGCAGGATTAAGCTCATTTTTTTGATTTCTCATACACTAAACTGTAGGATTTTTGAAAAATAAAAGATTTTCTTGACAACCAAACAGAGGGAAAAGCACTTCCTTCACCCAAATTATGTATGTTCTCTCTTGAAAGGATCGGTTTCTTCCTAAAAAAGAAGATGATATAATCCATAAAATAATTTATGACAGAGAAATGAGCTTGTCGGTGTTTGTATGTTACCATGGCTCTAAATGCACCTAAAAAATTAAGTTGGACACCCCAACTATCAAAAAAAAAAAATTAATACCATAGCTCTAACCCTAGCTCTGGCCATCTCCTCCCAACTGCGATGGCCCTCCAGCCAGCCCTTTCTAGCTCCGGCCCACTGTTTGCAACCCTCCATCGCCATCGCCACCGCCACCGCCACCGCCACCGCCACCGCCACCATCTCCTCCTCCCCCTTCTTCTTCTTCTTCTTAATAAATTATATGGAACTTGTGAATAGTTATTATCTCTACTACCATCCCCCTTCCCATTCTTTTTAACCCTAGTCAGCCAACTCCATCACCACATCCAAGCACAAATAAATTATAAATACATTCCAAGAAAAATAAAAACAAAATGAATCATAAAATGAATGACCACTACAATATGACTCCAAATTTTCTTTTATTTTTTGTACAACTCTTCGTCAATGAAATTAACCACAATGGACAGATATATATCTTTAGGACCATCTTAGCATACAGCTCAAGTATCCTATCAAACCCAACATTTATTTTCCTTTTTTTTCAGTTTTTAGTGATGAAACCCAGAAAATATATTGAAGCACTCAAGTATCTTCTATCTATATCTAGAGAAGCTTTCGCTTGGTGTTTATGTCTCATATTTTGGATTTTCCCAAAACAGCCCAATATTCATATGGGTAGTTATCCCCTAAATTCAAAAAAAAAAATTTCCCCAAATTCATGCCATTTTTAGATTTTGAATTCAATCATAAGTTTCCCCCAAAATGATCGTATACCAATTCTAATCTTAATATATTCAAAAACCGAAAAGAAAATTGATCATGAAACATGAATACAGTGAGTGATCCATCACTCAATAAATGAACGGTAAATAAATAGAACAGTCTTACAGCATCCAAAGTGGGAAGAAGTTAACGAATCGCATCCAAAAGGGTTGTAGTACATATTTTGCAACCAATGAATGATCCACTCCACTATACTTGTATCTATGTAGCTCAGCAACACCATGAGACCCTATATATCTCATTCTCTCTCCCTATAACCAACACTTAGTTACTGAAATTGAAGCATAAAAACCAGAGATGGGTATAGATGATTTAAAAATAAATAAATAAATAAATAAAATCAGAGATGGGTATAGATGATTTACTGTATTTGAATCCATGAAAATCCACCAAGAACTTCTCCACGTTATAGTCACTCATGATCCTATTTCACAACAATCAAAACCCAACAACAACAACAACAACAACAACAACAATAATAACAATAATAATAATAAAAAAATTAAATGGAAGAAGAAAAAAAATCTTTTCTCCCTTATTCAAAAAATATAAAATTAAAAAATACAAATAAAAATCAGAGATAGGTATAGATGATTTACAGTTTCTCTGCATTTGGTTTGGGAAGACATGGTGCTCTCGACGATGGAGGACGGAGGTGCCGTAGTGGGTTGAGATCTAATAGGGAGAAGAGATGAAGAGTTGTTGCCGGTGGAGATCGGAGGTGAAGAGTTGTTGACGGTGGAGACGGCGCGATAGTGGAAACAGAGAGGCAGTGGAGAGGAGGGAGAGGAAGAGAGAGATCTCTGAGGACAGAGAGTTTGAGACCTGAGAAGTTTGAGAGGAGATCAGAGGCGGCGCGACGGTGGGGGCAACTCGACAGTGAAGATGAGGGAGAGGAAGAGAGAGATCTTTGAGGACAGAGTTTAAGACCTGAGAAGTTGGAGAGAGAGAGAGAGAGAGAGAGACGTGTGCAAATAATGTTTGGGGTGGGGTGGGGTGGGGTGGGGTGGGTGGGACACAGGAGATAAAGGGGCTTGTTTTGGGCGGGAATTGAAAATATTAGAAGGTATCTCAGCCGTCAATGGTTAAAGCAAATCATCTCAGCCGTTGAAATGAACTGTATCTCACATACATTTTACACATTTTCAAAAACCTTCCTCCCTTATTATATAGATTATATAGATATTTTACCAAATTTCACATATATTTTCTATTTCTTTTTTTAAATTTCTTCCTAAATCTCATAACCAAACACAGCGTAAATATCAAAAATATAAGAATTCAATACATTTTTCATATTCTTATGTATTTATTAATTTTTTTAAAATATTTTATTTTTTAGATATATTTAATTAAGGTGTATCTAAAAAAATAAAAAATTATTTAAAATTTTAAAAATAGTCACTTAAAAATAAAAAAAATACCAAAAATAAAAAACTCAATTTTTAAAAAATTAAATTCAAAAAATTAAAATAAAAAATACTGATTATTTTCCACTTGCAGGTCTTTTTAAAAATTATTATAAAATAGTAAAAAAATTATGATTTTAATTATTAATATTTATAAAATTTATTACTTTTTTTTAATAATTTTTCTTTTATACTATTGTAATTCCCCCATTTTACAAACTCATATTTGATTTGATTTTCAAAAATTATTTTTATACAAAAATCCAACTAAGACTTGGCAGGCCGCCAATTGGCCCAAACTCAGATCCATAGACTTCGACTAGTTAGGCCATCTCCAACGTTTAACCAAATTTATCACTAAATTTAAATTTGGTAAAAAAGTATACTTTTTTGGTCTCTAATGGTTTCATCAAAGCCCGTATCAAATTGAGAACATCTCAAATCCTTCACCAAACTGAGGACCTGGGTCAGCTTTCACCAGTTTACTATGCGTGAACGTTGGGGGTGAGACCCATCGGACGTCTAGCCGGTTGTCCCCCCGGTCATCCTCTTCCGCGAACAATTCCCACAAAAGTAGGTAACACAGAGGGTCAGTTTGGTAACGTTTACGTTTTCAGTTTATATTTACAAAAATTTTATAAACTGATTTTTGTTTATTTTTAGAAAAACATAAACTATAAACGCGTTTGGTAATTGACAAAATGTTTAAAAAAAATTAAAAATATAAAAAAGAGTGAGAAATGGCAAGTGATGGCAAGTGGCGGCAAGTGGCAGCAGAAGACAGTGGTGGAAAGTAGCGACGGTGGGTGGTGGGTAGCGGGTGGTGGTGGGTGGTGGCGAGTGGGTGGTGGTGGTGGTGGTGGTGGGTGGGTGATGGTGACGAGTGGTGGGTGGTAGCGAGTGGGTGGTTGTGGTGGTGGTGGCGAGTGGTGGGCGATGGTGGCAGGTAGGTGGCGGATGGCGGGTGGGTGGTAGCGGCGGGTGGTGGTAGTGGGTGGGTGGGTGACAGTGGTAGTGGGTGGGTAGATGACGGTGGCGGGTGGTAGCGAGTGGGTGGGGGTGGTGGTGGTGATGACAGGTGTGTGGCGGGTGGGTGGTGGTAGCGGATGGTGATGGTAGGTGGGTGGGTGACGGTGGCGGGTGGTGGGCGGTAGCGAGCGTGTAGTGGTAGTGGTGGTAACGGGTAGTGGATGGTAGTGACGGGTGGTGGGTGGTTGTGGCAGGTGGGTGGCGAATGGCGGGTGGTGGTGGGTGGTGGTGGTTGTGGGTGGGTGAAGGTGGCAGGTGGTGGTGGTGGTGGTGGTGGTGGTCGATGGTGGGTGGTAGTGGCAGGTGGGTGGCGGGTGGGTGGTAGGTGGTAGGTGGTGGTGGGTGGTGAGTGGTGGTGGCGGGTGGCTGGCAGGTGGCTGGTGGCTGGTGGTGGCTGGTGGTGGCGGGTGGTGGATGGTGGTAGTAGATGGGTGCTGAGTGGTGGTAGCGGGTAGGTGGCGGGCGGTGGATGGTAGTGGCGGGTGACGGGTGGATGGCAGGTGGGTGGTGGGTGATGGTAGCTGGCAGGTGGGTGTTGGTGGCGGGTGGCAGGTGGTGGTGGCAGGTGGGTGGTGAGTGATGGTGGCAGGTGGTGGTGGGGGATGGGTGGTGGGTGGTGGTGGCGGAAGAAGGTGGTGGAAAATGGTGGAGGGTGGTGGCTAGTGTTGAGTGGTAAAAAAAAAAAAACTCAAAACTCAAAACGGAAACACAGTTTTTGAGTTTACATTTTTTGGCCAAATTTATAAACTGAGACTACTGATTTATAAATCAAAAATTTTCCAAACAAGTTTTTATTTGAATTTTTAAAATTTTTGTAAATATAAATAGAAAACTGAAAACGTAGGTGTTACCAAATGGCACCTTAGCAAACAGACTTTAGATGGTAAAAATGTTGTAAAATTAACAAATAATTAAATAAGTTACCAACGTAAGAAATGACTTATCAAAAGATTCGTGGGCCATATATGGTTTGATTTTTAGAAAAAAAATTTAAAAATTAAAAATTAATTTGGTTAAGAAATAAAAATTAAAAAATAATTATCATTTAAGGGTAAAAAATAATTATCATTTTAACTTTTAGGCAGGTTATATACATACGTATGGTTGTTTCAATTTAATTTGTAAAAAATTATTTCTAACCACTCGAAAGATACAAATTATATAAAAATGATAATTATTTTTTATTTTTTATTTCTTAACCAAATTAATTTTTAATTTTTAATTTTCTTTTCTAAAAATTAAACTATACATAGCCTAAGAATCTTTTGATAAGTCATTTCTTATGTTGGTAACTTATTTAATTATTTGTTAATTTTATGACATTTTTACCATCTGAAGTCTGTTTGGTAACCATTTCGTTTTCAGTTTTCAATTTATATTTACAAAAATTTAAAAAATCGTCATAAAAACTTATTTGATAATTTTTTTGATTTATAAATGGTTGTCTCAGTTTGTAAATTTGAGGAAAAAAATGTAAATTCAAAAAATAAGTTTATGTTGGTTTTTAAAAATAAATTTAAAAATTTTACTAACAATTTTTTTTTCAATTAATTTTTTTTCAAATAATTTTTTTTCCAATTAATTTTTTTTCAATGAATTTTTTTCCAACTAATACTAACCGAAAGGGCAATTGGTAATGCTAATTTAAACCTTAGGGAGAGGATTGTAATTTCTAAAATGTAAGGGGTGTCCATGTAATTTACCCAGTAAGGACAAAATTAGTATTTAAAAAAATTAAATTGCTAAGGGGGGAATCTGTAATGAAACTTTAAATCTCAGGGAGGGAGATGTAATTTCCAAAACGTGAAGGGGGAATTGTAATAAACATAAACCTTAGGGGTGTCAGTGTAATTTACCCTATATATATACATAATCACACTTAATTAGAAAGTGACATAAAAAATAAATATTATCACACTCAATCAGATTAAGTGTGATTAAAAATTTGGGAATTGTATATTTTATATAAAAATCAATTTGAAATATTTTATACAATCACACCTATTTAGGAAGTGTGATTAAATATATATATATAATCACACTTATTTAAAAAGTGTGATTAAAAAGTAGTAATGTATATATAATCACATTTTAATTACATTATGTGATTAAAAAATAAATAAATAATCACATTTATTTAAAAAGTGTGATTAAAAAGTAATAGTGCATATATAATCACACTTTAATTAGAATGTGTGATTAAAAATATATATATATAATCACACTTATTTAAAAAGTGTGATTAAAAGTAGTAGTGTATATATAATCACACTTTAATTAGAAAGTGTGATTAAAAAATATATAAATAATCACACTTTAATTAGAATGTGTGATTAAAAAATATATATATAATCACACTTTAATTAGAATGTGTGATTAAAAAATATATATATAATCACACTTATTTAAAAAGTGTGATTAAAAAGTAGTAGTGTATATATAATCACACTTTAATTAGAAAGTGTGATTAAAAAATATATAAATAATCACACTTTAATTAGAATGTGTGATTAAAAAATATATATATAATCACACTTATTTAAAAAGTGTGATTAAAAAGTAGTAGTGTATATATAATCACACTTTAATTAGAAGGTGTGATTAAAAAATATATAGATAATCACACTTTAATTAGAATGTGTGATTAAAAAATATATATATAATCACACTTTAATTAGAATGTGTGATTAAAAAATATATATATAATCACACTTATTTAAAAAGTGTGATTAAAAAGTAGTAGTGTATATATAATCACACTTTAATTAGAAAGTGTGATTAAAAAATATATAAATAATCATACTTTAATTAGAATGTGTGATTAAAAAATATATATATAATCACACTTATTTAAAAAGTGTGATTAAAAAGTAGTAGTGTATATATAATCACACTTTAATTAGAATGTGTGATTGAAAAATATATAGATAATCACACTTTAATTAGAATGTGTGATTAAAAAATATATATATAATCACACTTGTTTAAAAAGTGTGATTAAAAAGTAGTAGTGTATATATAATCACACTTTAATTAGAAGGTGTGATTGAAAAATATATAAATAATCACACTTTAATTAGAATGTGTGATTAAAAAATATATATAATTACACTTGTTTAAAAAGTGTGATTAAAAAATAGTAGTGTATATATAATCACACTTTAATTAGAAGGTGTGATTAAAAATATATATATATATATAATCACACTTAATTGAAAAGTGACATAAAAAATAAATATTATCACACTCAATCAAATTAAGTGTGATTAAAATATCAATCTAATTTTTTTTATCACACTTCTAATAAAAGTGAGATCTTTTTTTTTGTCAAAGTGTGATCTTTAACTATTTTTGTAGTAGTGCATCTAGTCATATAAACATGTTATCACATATCACTAAAAGTATGGAACATCTCCTAGTTTTACGAGGTGAACCCGTTGTAATAAAACAACCACTTTCCACAAACCCCAAGTATTCAAACCCGGTAGCTCTAACACCAAATTGTAACGCCCCTAAAATACTTATGTAAAAGGGACACAAGATTCCCACTATCAGAGTCCTAATTGCCAAAGAAATCACTTCCATAGCATAAATGGATATATAGATAATACTGTTTCATTCATTACATCATCATTAAATCTCGAACTTGTATATTCATTATGACAACAAGAGATTTACAAAAGTTCCACATGCGAGTATATATTCAACATTTCTAGAATATGAATCTGTAGCATGTGGCAATAGAAGTCAAGTGCAAATTAATGCCCTCAAGGACTACAGATTCCAAGGCTTAAGCCCGGTTATACAAAAGTGGTTTTCAAAATCATACATGTAAAGCCCTTGCCTTGTATAAATAATTACAACAAAAAGTTAAGAGCCTTGTACTCTCAAAACACATTCCATGCCTTTTGTTTAGTGGAATCACCACATCCTTTCCTACATAAGATCTCATATGGTGAGCACAAAGCCCAGTAGAGAAAATCTAACAAAGTATATATATTTTATACAATTTCATGAGAGGAATGCATACACCATATCATGCTCAAAATGAATTTCTCATCTTTTAAAAATCTTATGCATAGTGCAAATTTTTCTGAAACATAAAGCTCTAACAATTTCCGATGTAGTTTCAAGGAAGTAATAAATATGACTTAGTAAATCCCTATGCTGGTGTCCACAAGTAGACTTTACAAGCTCCACCTAACCCCACTTCATCGGTCTTTCACTAGAAGGCATGTGGTACCTCCACACCACTCTACCGGTCTTCCAGCGGAAGGCACGTGGTACCTCCACACCACTTGACTGGTCTTTCAACAGAAGGCACGTGGCACCTCCTCAAGCAAGTCAAATGATCCCTTTTACAGACAATTCCTTTCCCAAGCATTAACAAAAAAATGCAAATTTAAAATTTTATTCAACAACAATGTTGTGGAGCGACAATGCAATAGGTGTCCATGCATTTTGAGATTTTCCATTTTCGATGCCTCTACATAACCTTCCATTTTAATCAACAAACCCATATCTCTTATCAAAGTAAAATCATAATACAACCCCAAGAGATAATACTATCACCTTCACATTTACTATGCAAAACCTCCATTATACATATACATATACACATGTTTTTCAAGAACTTAGACAACAATTGCTTAACACATGGCATTCTCTACATGTAAACCCCTCATTTTTTTTTTATTTCTTTTTTTAACATGATTGTATCAAAACCAATAAACAACTTGCTATAATAACAAGTCTCAATATCTACTCTTTCTCGTTTTTACCATGTAATTTCTCATACATATACGATATAGAAATTTCCCAATCATAATTTCCACATAACACTTGTTCAACATGAATTTCACAATATCTCTACATTCTTCCAAAATCTCCAATTTCTAGGGTTTCACCAAAACTAGGTTCTTCTCCATTTTGTTGAGAGGGTTTTTGCCCAACAACTCACAGATACAACCACATAGTCCAAAAGCCTTCAAAACATGGAAAATTTAGAAGAAGCCACATTTAAAACCTCTTTTGAGTTCATAAGCCCAAAATCATATGTTTCAACCACAAAAGAAGCTCTAAATGAACCTAGAATTGTAAGGAAAATGTATACATAACTCAAGAAATCCCTACCTCAAGTTTTGGTGAAGAAAGGAGAAGAAACTCTCAAATTCGGTGGTGTTGAAATCCGATCTCTACCGTACAATACGAAGCCCTCGATTAGCTCTCCAAAATTAATGAAAGATGTTGGGTCAAAACTCCAATGGATTAGAAGAAATCAAGAATTTATGGTGGTGGGTGGAGGTTTTTACAAAGAAAGGAGAGGAGAAGATATTTTTAGAGAGAGAGGGAGATTTGTAAAAAGTGAGATACACTCAGCCCAATGAGAAGGGAAAGAATAGATTTTCAGACTCAGCGTACTTCCACACGTGCACGTTTTTCCCCGCATGTGCGGTTCACTCCTTGCACCTGCGATTGCACGTGCAATTATTTCAGTCTTGCACCTCGGCAACCCCTGCTCACCACATGTGCGACCTCACCTATCGCACGTGCGGCCCATCTTCCGCACATGCAGTCCAAGCCCTTGTATGTGTGGTTTTGCCTCCCAGCCAGAATTTTGACCATCTGGACCGAGACATCTCGGATCCAACCTCACTCCTCCCGAAACAATCGAAACTAAACATCAAAATAAAAATAAAGACGAAGACCTAAAGAAGGTTTCAAGAACGGTGTGCCCAACGGTCGACAGGACCTCAAATTAATTTCCAGTACTCCGAACACAAATAATTTAATCATGAATAAGAGAAAGACAAAGACGGATTACTTACCCGATCATCACACAATTGGACGCCTATTACATTTCGAAAATATTTCCACATTTATCGGCCACCAAGCACGGAGGGGTAATTGGACACTCAACAATACATTCAACAATATCCCCCACATTTACTAGCATCAAGCATGGAAGGGTAATTAGACACCTCAACAATATTCCGATAACATTCTCGCATTTTTCAGTCTCTGAATATAGAAGGGAAATTAGGCACCTTAACACACACAACACGTTTTCAAAACCATGCACACTTTTAAATAACTCGACACTTGATCCAAAACCATGAGAATGCAATGCATAAATTTGCAAATGTTATAATTTGCCTAGGATTTAATTTCCATCTTTTCACATTACATGTTATCCTCCATTAACAATCCAAAAATATATAATATTTATTTCTAACAAAGTATTAAATAAACAACAACATAATCATATATTATAATTAACATCATCAATATCATCCTCGTCTCATAAATCTCCGAATATTTATTGAAACTAACAACACCATCTCAAATTCCTTTTTGTTCCAAATCGTTACCATCTTTTGTTCTCAACACATTATATTTTAAAAATCATTATTTTAATCAAAATAATTCCAATCTCATGAATATCAACAATTTTCCATAATCACCGGCATCGTTAACAAAATTTCATAACGCACACTATTCCAATAATTCCATGTTTTTCCAATAGAAGATTGGTTTTAATTTCACTTATAAAACACCAATTGATTTCAAAACCTTCTATTAATAAAATCTCCAACTTAGGATTTTTCAATAAAATTAGGGTTTTCTAAAAATCTTTAACCTTTACAATTCATAATAATCAAAATACCATACAATCATATCAAATCATAGATATATATGGTTAAGAGAACTTCTACCTCAAAGATGAAGGTGAATGAGTGAAGACCCAAACTTTGACAGTGATTAAAATGTGATCTACCTCGCTCAAAACATAGCCATCAACGATCCACACGTTTAGTTCTTAAGAACTAGGGTGAGATTTTGAGTAAAAAGAGATGAAATCAAGGTTTAAAGAACCTTGGGGCTCAACAATGGTGGAATAGGAGAAGAGGGAGAGAGTGTGTAGGTGTAAAAATTGAGAAAAAGGGCCTTTTTATGCGCAGATTTTTAGACAAACCGCTCAAGCGCTCATTCTTGCACTAGACCGGTGAAGACAAAATGAACTGACCAATCGAGCACTCATTCTTGAGCTCAAGCGGTAAATTCGAGCTCTCAGTATCTCAAGCCTATAAAAGACCACTCGAGCGCAAGAATGAGCTCTCAAGTGAACTATACCATTGAGCTTAGGTGCTAATTTTTCAAATTGACATAACTCTCTTGTCCGAACTCTTTTTTGGGGTCGTTCTTGTGTCTAAATCGAAATCTCAGAAATAAGCTTTTCAATGGTTCTAGTTTCACACTACGATTCAAAGTATGGAAAGAGAGCATGACAAGAGTGATGACTACAATTATTTAAATCAATATTTTTGGTTTAATCCTATTTTACAATTGCGATACCAGATCAATCAATGCTTTAATGCCACTCAAAGAGAGTCAAATAATCCCACTAGCTCAAAAGTGCGAATTGTTACAAAAATTATACATGTGAGGTGATTAAAGTAAACACATGTCTACAACTTAATTTTACATGCAACATCAAGTGTCGAGACAATATGACTCTAAGTTTGCAGGTGTGTGCGAGGTGTCAACGCAAGAGTTTGCCTCCTAGCCCCACTAACAAGGCTTAGGACCAATTTGGCTGATATGAAATTTAACCCATGATGATGCACTACAAAAAGATGTCATCCCAACAAATTTATCAATTCTAAGGTTCCATAACTACAATAATTACAATTAAGGTCTTTTAAAAATCTTAGTGTCCTTAAACTAATAAGCATTATTTAATGGGGCGAATTCTACAAACAGTTCCTATAGTTTGGATTTCGTGTTACTTTGACATCTAATTTGTCAATTGTGACATATTTGACCTTAAATTTTGAATCTTGTTTCAAATAAGGATAATTGAAGATACCATTGCTCAATTTGAATGGCAAAATCACCAATTTGATAAAATATAAACTAATTTGAAAAAAATAAATGTCAAAAAAATATTTTTGAATTTTTAAAAATAATTTCTACCTACCAAAAATAAATTATGTAAAATTAAAAAATCTTTTAGACATTTATTTATTTATTTTACTAAATTAATTTTTATTACGTATTTGGATGATGATCATGTAATGAGTGGTTGTTAGGCTTTTAATGTGTAATCGATATATTTAATATATTAAATGATTTTAGTTTGGATTTTTTGATTTATTGGATTGGTTTAATAATGATATCAAAGTTGTCGCCATATTTTACTTTTAAAAAAATATAAACTAATTTAATGAAAATAAAAATAACTATCCATTACATGATTATCATCCAAACACATAATAAAAATTAATTTGATAAAAATAAATAAATAAATATCTAAAAGATTTATCAATTTTACATAATTTTATGTTTAGTGGGTAGAAATAATTTTTAAAAATTCAAAAATATTTTTTTGACATTTATTTTTGTTAAATTAATTTATATTTTATCAAATTGACGACTTTGCACTTGAAATTGAGTAATTGTATCTTTAATTGTCATTATTTGAAACAAGATTCAAAATTCAAGATCAAATATGTCACAATTGAAAAGTCAGGGACCAAAGTGACAGAAGGCCTAAACTATAGGGACCGTTAGTTTAATTGGCCCTATTTTAATTGTTCTTAAATCAAGAAGAAGGTTCTCTCTAGTTGGGTTTCCTAATTGTAGGGTGTTATTGGCCTTCTATGTTCGACCATGGGGCCCGCAACAATGATTTAAACCGTTCAATTTATAGAGTTCGTCGAGTACTTTATTTTTGCAAAAACGCATGTTGATCAAATATCAATACACTTGATCAAATCACATTTGTGCCAACAATTTATTTAAAAAATCGTACTTATCGTTGACACAAATATAATTTGATCAAATGTCCATTGATATCCAATCGATGTGATTATTTGCAAGGATGAAGTACTCGACAAGCTCTATATATTGAACGATCCAAATGTTCAATGCAGGTTCCGTGATGTGTTTACAGAGTCCCAACAGTACCCTCTAATCTGATTTAGATTGGAAAGAAGTCTCTCCACTTAAATTAATACAAAATTTTTCCTAAGGAACTGAATAAAAAAAAACCTTTTAAAAAAAAATAAATTGAGACTTATTCTTGCACAATCTCTAAAAAGTAAATTTTTTGGATAATGAACACACACTAGAATAAATAAATAAATAAATAAAATTGGTGATAAATCTAATCTAAGGATTGCTTGAGGCAGTAGGTCTAATGCGTATTTTTTTTTTTTTTTTTTTTTTGTGAGAAGTACATACTTTTTGAAATATTGTGGTGAGAAATACATTTTGTTATTTTGGAAGATATTTTATTTCTAGTTTTACCCTTTATTTTTAACCTATTTGTTCAAATTTTTTGTTATCTATTTAATTTTTTAAACCTTATCTGTTCAAATTTGTACCTATTTGTCAAAATTATTAACCTAGCTATTGAAAAAATCATTTGTTGAAATATGTCTTAATTTTTTCTTATCTATTAAAATTGTTTTAATATTTTAATCTATTTGTTAAATTTTCCAATCCTATTTTTCCTATCTGTTGAAAAAAAAAAATTATCTATTTAATTTTTTGAAACTATTTCACCTATTTGTTTAATTTTTCTTTTATCTGTGCAAATCAAATTCTCACATATGTATATATATATATATCGAGAGAGAGAGAGAGAGAGAGAGTGAGAGTGAGTGATGTATTCAAATTCTAACAAAAAAAAATTATCTCTTTAAATTAATGTGATGAAAGAGTTCAGGAGGAATCTTGCTGAAGAACCCAGTCTACATCCTTGTATGAACACCCTCTATTTCTTACGAAGTAAGGACAGTAAAAAAATAGAAAGAAAAGCCAAATGAAAAACCAAATTTTCTTTCAACACCACCAACCACTCAAAGGAAAATAGAAGAAAACTAGCTAGAAAACAAAAATATAACAGATCACTTTGTTTGGTTCCAGAGAAATTTACCAGAGAACAACTAGGAAAAAGAAAAAAATAGTTCTCATCAAAAATATCTTTGTACTTTAGACCAAATAAATTAAGCTGAGCTTGAAACAACCACATATATTACTTGACATGAGTCTGTTAGAGTTGTTTCATTATTTCCGAAGCAAAATAAAGAAAAATAAAACGAAATATTTTTATTTTCTCTCATTTCCAGGCAATTTCTCTTTTTTCTCAGCAACCAAATAGTTGTTTTATCAAAATAAAACTGAAGAAGATGAAGAAAGAACTGACCAGAAAGGAACAAAAAGACATTGTTTTATCAAAATAAAACTGAAGAAGATAAAGGAAGAACTGGCCAGAAAGGAACAAAAACACATAAGGCAACATACATGTGAGTGTCCTTTATTAAAGCTCAATATATGAACACTCAACCCCAAATCATCAAAATCCAGCTTATTTGGGCAAACAATCAAACACCCAGATAGTAAACAATAATAGAAATTACATAAACACCACAAGGAAGAAGAAATATACTAAGTTGGGTCTTAAAAGATATTTCCTTACAGAACCTCTCAACTTATCAAATGAAGTACTCAAAGCCACCACCAAAAAGAATGAAAATACAAACACCAAACTACAGCGTAAGAGAAATGTCATGACCCTAACCCGCCCCTAGAGGTTTGGATCATAACCGGCCAGTAATCATGAGATTACCTATGGCCTCAGACAGATTACAGACATAATTAATAATAAGGGGGCCAGAGGCACAAGTTTAGAATTATAAAATTTATCTAATGAGCTGTGCATGAATGATATAAACAGAAAACTTTTCAAACATTCATAATTCACACTTATATGTACATAATGAGTTTTCATGTGTCCAAGATCTTTCAAACATCATTGACATATTAACCAAAACTTATATACATAAAAAGTTAGGTGTAACCAACAAAAAAGAGAAACGGAAATTCAGAAGACAAAAGAACAGAAGAACAAAAGCCTCGCTTGTGAGGCGCTCAAAATAGACTCCTCAAAACTTAGTATCCTTATCAGGTTCACTAAGGTTGGGGCTGGACATTCCGCTACTCACCTATATACATATATATAAATAGAGTGAGCTAACGTCTAGTGAATAACATCAGAGTAAAGGGTTTATGTGAATGAGATCTAGTAATGATATAACATTTTTGGATCATAAGCATCTCATAACAAAACAACCTTGGGACCAACAGATGAGAGAACGACCTCAGGTCCAACAGATAACAGATATACAGTGTGGAGTTGATCATATCATAATGGAACGACCTTGGGTCCGTTCATTTATAACTGTATAACAATTATTTGATCAACTCATAACAGATAGTCAGACTTATTAGATGTTCAGAACAACCTTGGGTCCATCTTATCAAATGTACGAAACGATCTTGGGTCCAATTTAGATATACAGAACGACCTTAGGTCCATCATACACATTCGTGTTACATAAATCACATTTACAATTATCATGTTGATCAGACAGATAGGAACTCATTCACATTTGCAAAATCACGAATTTAGAAAACTTATTTCATTATGACATTCAAAAAATAGAGTAAATACGAAAATATCTTTACTAAGATATTACTCACAGTGATTCGGTTGTCGACTTGTCCTTGCAGATGATCCTACACAAACATAAACGTACACACGTTGAATCATATTGTTTAACTGGATTGTTCTTTAAATCTTTCAATTCTCTTAGGCTTCATTCTACCATTTTTAATTCACTTAGAATGTTCAAATGGTGCAAAAGAATGCCAAAGAGAGCATGATGATGCCTATATGCACTTATAAGTATTGGAAAAATTTTGCTGAAAACAAGGTATTTGCTCGAGTGCACACTTGGTCACTCATGGGATAAAACAATGTGCAAAGGGTTCGCTCGAGCGTACACTTGGTCGCTCAAGTCGTCTGTAAAGACTGCAAAAATACTGGATGCTTGATTTTTAAGTTCAAAGGTCGCTCGATAGTCACTTAAGCCAAGTGCTAAACAAAAGTGGGTTCGCTCGAGCGCACACTTGGTCGCTCAAGCCAATTGCCAAATGTCTGTAAAAGTACTGGATGCTCGCAAAGTGCGCTCGAGCGATGGATTGTTCGCTCGAGTGATGAGACAAAATTCTGGGATTTTCAGAATAGGGTTAAGTTTCAAAACTTGTAATTTCAAACACCATTCTTGCATGGCTTGACAACACTTTGAAAACACTTAGAAATCTTCCAAAAACATGGATACAAAACCAATTTGGAGAGATCAAAGCTCAAAACATGGAATTTAACTTCAAGACTTAATAAGTCATGGATGCATGGATTATCTAGCCTTCAATTCAAACTTAGATGACATGAACCGTGATCAATCACAACCTTTAACTCACAATTTAAACTTGAAACTTCATAGTCAAAGCAATTTGAAACTCAAACTTTCATGCATGTACCAAATTCTTTTTCTTGGCTTTCAAAACATAAAATTCAAAATCAAAACTTTGTAAACCATACAAGTAGAGTTCCAAAACTTCATAATTCATGAGTGCATGTAAAAGATGACTTCAAAACTCAACTTAGATGATATGAATAATGTTTAAACCCATGAAATTCTTTCAAACTAAGCATGCATGTACAAATTGACTTTGGTTCTAACAATCCTAGCTCAATTCTTTCACCTAAGCACATAATCTCTTTGAATTCACATATTTGGTGTCTTAATCTCATGAATTAAAGTTCAAAGGCTTACCTTAGGTCTTCAATTAAGCTCAATTTAGCAAATTCTTGAGTTGTCTTCCTTGATTCTTCAATCCTTAAGCCAATTCTTCAAATTTAAGCCTCTTTCTCTCTCTACAATTGGATTCTCTCTCTCTCTCTCTCTCTCTCTCTCTCTCTCTCTCTCTCTAAACCTCTCTACTTCAAAATTTTTGGGCTCAAGCTTGTGCTTAAGGCTCAAGCTCTTAATTATAGTCTTTTTATACTTGAAGATTAGATTAGGGTGTTAATCTAGGCTTAGGATTAACTAATTACATTTAGTTCAATTAATTTAATCTAATTAAATCAAACTGAATCAAATTTTAATCAAACTTCCTAATAGGCTCTAAAAATTATGTTAATCACAATAAATTAACTAATTTTGATTTCTGACGCTATTAAGGCCTTCAATTTTCAGATTAAAGCAGCGTTCTTAATAGATTTTCCTACGGTCAACAAATATAAAGTCAGTAACACACTAATAACACATTTATCACTCAAATTCACATTTACCACATAAACACACACACACACACACACACACACACACACACACACATATTTAAGGAACTAAAAACATAATATAGAGCGAGGTTGTCACAAGAAACCTCTTTTAATGTCTTTCTACCAGTGTGTAAGGGGGTTTTGAGTGAACAGTGATTAAGAGAGTGATCAGAAAGGCAAAACTTTGTCAATAGTCTAACGGATCCAAGTTGGCTGGAGAATGAGTCAATAAAAATCTGGAAAATTTGGAGAGTAGGTAGTTGGGTGAGGGTAGAGTAAGTGATTCAAGGAGAAAATAATGGCAATGCACAAATGGACAGCATTTCCCCAAGTCTTCAAAAATCCTCCTCTTGGACCTTGGGAAATAGGTCCTATTTATAGGCTTCTCCTTGGCACCAAAGGATACCAAGTGGCCAAATAAAGTAAGGACATGTGTTCCTAAGAATCACATGGAATATTTTGCCTTGGACCATAAGACTGAAGGTGTCACGTGTCCCTCTGCATGTACCATGTGCTATATATTTGGCACAAATGCCTCAACAAGTGCACTTGCAGTGGTAGTGTTTGCCGCTGCAACTTGTCTCCTCAACTGAACCTTAGTAAGTGCACTTGCGATGGTAATGTTTGCCGTTGCACTTGGCTTTTCAGTTCGGTTTAGCCAAAACATGCATTCTCAGGACTTCAGAGTCTGTTATCAGCTATGTTCATGTTCACCTCAGCGAAGCTTTAACCCTTAGCCAACTAACCACAAACTTCCCAACTTTCCAGGGCGAAGCCACAGCTAAGCCTACTATCAGCCATGTTGTGCCTTAGTACCAAGCCCAAAGGGGCTTCCTTGGCCCTGCCTATGCAACCAAGGCAAGTCCATGATCTGGGTAATGGAAAGAGAGTCCCTTACTCTTAGGCTGCCCTGCTTCCATCTTCGCAAGGTCACCCTTGTATACTTGTATCTTTGGGCCTGTTATCAGCTCCAACTAGTAAGCTTTGGGGCTTGTTATTAGCACCAAGCTAGCGAGCTTTGAGACTTGCTATCAGCACCAAGCTAATAATGACTTTGGGGGCCTGCTATCAGCCTTTGGCTAGCAATGCCTTGGGGCCTGCTATCAGCGCCAAGCATTAGCCTTTGCTTGTAGAGGGAAACATTCCCTCAAAGACTGCTATCACCTTCATGAAGTCTTCCCTTCATAAGTTAGTTGCGGCAGTTATAGTTGCTGCGGCGGCTATTTCCTATGGCAAGTTCAAATAGTAGCGCCAACTATACTAGAGATGGCGGCGCTGGTAGCTCCATAACTTGGCTGCTACAAGTGCTGCCTCCGTAACTTAGTTGCTTCGATTTTCTCTTTCCCTCAGCAACTTCAAATGGCGGCGCCGGTAATACTTGAGATGGGGGTATCGACAATACTGGGAATGGCGATGCTGAGACAATGTGCCTTAGCAACTTGATCATTGCAAGTGTTGCCTTTGCAACTTGACTTAGGCATTTTTCTTCATGGAACATGTTCGGACCCTTGGTGGGTCAAACCTATTCCGGTCCACTGTTGGCCCATTTTTCTTGGGCTTTAGCCCATACTCTTTTAATTATTCTTGGTTGCCTAATAGGGGCGACCTCAGCACTTAGGTCCATACTTAATTTTGATCTTAATTTCTGAGCCTCTACACTTGCCGCCTATGCGCATAGGAAAGACGCGCTTAGTTTCCCGCATGTGCATGACGTCAGCCAGCAGACCTAGGGTTGTTTCTGCTTGGTCAGAAGTTGTGTCGATTTGTGCAGAGTCATAATGGTTCTGAAAGATGTGTTAATAATGATGGTTCCTGATGGTTCTGGGGAGACGCACTAGTCCCATCTCTTTGATTTCTTTATAAATAGGACCATTTGGGTCCACTGGTCCCCCCCACTTTCATCAAACTCCATTCTCTTGTTTCTTTGTCTCTTAAGCCTTCTATTTCTCAAAACCTTCTTTGCATTTTCCAAAGTTTTATTCTTTTCTTTATACATTCCTCATGGCAACCACTAGGTTTTTGGCCGACAAGCTTGTCCCACATCGCGCCAACTGGAGAAGGGGCCCCATACTTTGGGGGGCTTGCTAAATTGTTCTGGACGACTGTTGACTCTTTTGTCCTTGATGCTCCTGCTCTAAAGGAACCCTTACTACATTTTGGTGAGGCCTCTTTAAACGACACCAACATAGTTAACCTCACTTCTGTGCTGCGATTTCGAGTTGAGCCCGACAACTTCCCTCATTCATACATTTACTACCACACTCATTAGGGCCCTGTGGTTTATTGGCCCCTTTAGGTAGATGACATCAGAGATAATGATGACTTCGAACAATGTTAAAGGAATGTTTGCATTCTCAGCGCCATCTTGATTTCGAGGGAGCTCTCTATGTATAAAGTGCAAACTAACACAGATGTAGCAGTTTCTTGGTACAGTCATGGCATCCATACCTTTCTCTTACTTGGGGCGAAATCACCCCTACCCTTGAGGATGTCTCAGTTCTACTATGACTTAGTACTTACGAAGACTATGCTTTTGACCCTTCGTCTCTAATAGTTGAGGAACAGATCGCAATCACTGCTCTTTAGAGTGCCTTTCGTGAGGCTAGAAAGCATGGTTCTTGGTACGGCCCGAAGATCGGCGAGTTACTTACAGATAGGCCGAAGAAAGATAAAACCACATACATCTCTTGGCCGAGGCATTTCTTTAACGATGTTCAGCCAGTGGTCAATGATATTACTAAAGAGAATCGTAGTTCCATAGTTGGCCTGGGCTATCGCGGTAACTGATACTTGCCCGCTTTTGTGAGCTACTTCATTCCTTCTTTGTTTTGCCCAGCAATCCCGCATAAAGTATCAACCCTTTTGTGTTTCCTCTGGCTGTCAAGCTTTGGAACGGCACTGACATCCCCCTAGCTCCCCTCTTCTTAGGGAATTTGTATTTCTATTTTGACCTTATTCATTCGAACATAGAGAGGTCCATGGGCCGCTATGACGTATGGACTTTTGTACATACTCAATTCCTGACTGCCTTTTACTACGAGTGGTTTCCTACCATTGGTCCCATAAATAATTCAAGCCCTTTTTTACTGACGAAGTCCTGGATGCAGAGGGTAACCCTGTCCTGGATGCAGAGGGATAGGTGGTTACAAGGCAAGTATGGGATTCCCTCTCTAGAATTACTCGATGGTCTGGCATCGGTTCTAATAGACCTTTTGTAGACTACATAGACCGCATAGATAAATGCATGTTTGGCCTTTTTACTCAAACTTTTACGGGTGTTTCAACTATTTATTCTTATTTCTCAGAGGCTCATCATGTGGATTTCTCCCTTAACAACATTCAAGCCAACATCCTCATTGTAACTGCTATGATCCGCCCTAGATACTTACCGGTATGGAACGAGGAGGGCATGTCAAGTGTAGTCTATCGACCTGACAGGGTCCTTAGACTGTTTGGCATGGATCAAGGCATCCCACATGCTCCTCTGCCTCAGACAGATTTCTATTAGAGTTTCTTGCGATTTGGTCGCGAGTGCACCGACCTACTTGTGAAGGGTTTAGGCCTCTTGAGGTTACCTTCACTTGAAAGGGAAGGTGTCTTTACCCCTAACAACAAGCTCTTTTGCCATTGAAACCTTAATTCGTTCTTTAACTTCTGCAACAGTGATCATGTCATCCCTACCGTAAAACCTATTCTACAACCAAACTTGTCTATGTGCCTACTGTAGACACCCCATTTTTGACCGTTCTCGAGACTTGGACGTCATCGTTTGAACACTTGATAATTTTGTATGCTCGCGTTCGTGTTGAGTGCCCAAAGATCTTAGCCGAGCGCCTCATCTTTGAGCCTTCAAACCTTATCTATTTTGTGCTTGGTTGTGGACTAAGAGCTTGTTGTTTCAAATCTAGAGGAGAAGGTGGCCTGTCGGCCATCCCTATAGCTTATCGCCCATGACTTGTGCCTGTCGGCCACCAGTGGTGGCTGGTCGGCTATGTTGTTGGCTGGTCGGCTACATTGATGGCCAGTCGGCCATTAGTGGTGGCCGACGACCATTTTTCTCCTTTTTCAGATATTTGTTTCCCAGCTGTTGTTCACTGAAGTGCATCTCCATACACGTGTATGGTAGGATGATTTCAAGCCTAAATCTTGATTTTCTATATATAGGGGGTGCTCTCCCCCATTTGGAGGGGTTAGAAAAATTGGATCAAATTTCTCTCTCTCTCTCTCTCTCTCTCTCTCTTCTTGTTTTGTGCCTTAAAGCCTTATTTCTCTACACCTTTGTACATCAAGCTTTAACCAAACACCCTTACCATTGAGCTGAGGTTCTTTGGGGTCTAGTTTGAGCTCTTGAAGGAGATTTGAGCTGGAATTTGTGCCTATTTTGTGCTGTGCTTCAAGAGGTATAAGACTTACCTTTTAAGCTTTGTTTTGACTACTTGTTTTACCACCTTTTTGTACTATTTTTGAGCTCGTTTTCAACTATAAAAAAAACTCTATTTTTTTAGGATTAACATGATGGTTTGAGGTCATTTTGTGTAAAGGGGTAGTCCACCCTTCTTGCTGTTTAATTGTGTAAGCTTTTGCACCATCTTTTAGCATATTCACATCAAAATTTTTGGCCCTTTAAACCACTAAAATTTAGAGTTATTTCAGTGGCAAAAACCTGGTTTTGAAGTCCAAAATTGGAGGGAGTAGCCTCCCCTCCTTGTGTCTTGTTTGAAGCCCTAGATAGCTTAACACATGAGCATGTTTTTCTAGCATTTTGTACCTTAATCTCAGCATGTTTTTGCTACTATTTTTATTGGTTTCAGCTCTGTTTTGAGCTAGATTGGTCATTTGAGGCTTGTATTGTGTGGTTGTAGTGCAATTTCCTTCATTAGCTTAATGTTTTAGGCTTTTTAGCATGAATTGCATGAGTTACTTGCATGTTTCAATGTCATTTTGCACTTCATTTCAGCATTGAAATCTCTGTAACCTCCCTCTATTCTTCACTCTTTCATTTGTTTTGAAAGTGGCTTTGAACCCCTTGTTGGCTTGAGTGTGAAATTGAGACCCTCATGCCTAATGGTTTAATTCCTTCAAGAGTTCATTACGAACAGCATGAGGTCTCTTTCATGCTCAAGGTACTTGTGGTTTAAGCCCTCTTTCCATTAGAGGACACTCACCTTTTGGACTAATCAATTAAAAAATAGATTGGTAAGTTAAAATGTGTAAACAAAATGAACAAAGTAAAAGAGGCAAGATTAAACATTTTCATGTTGCATTGCATGTCTTCGGATCGGACGTTAATTCAAATACGAGAAAAATGGGATGTTTCATACTCAAAATGATGAAACATGTCATTTTTTCTTGGTCACCATCACCCTTGATCATGTATGATAGGGTTGTGGTCTTGTTGAGTCTTGTTTCACATTCATTAACTTGTGCAAGCTTGGCTCCTTAACCATCATGCATTGAAAATGTTTGGTTGATGGTTTGAGGACTGAGAATTACACTCCTTTGAACTTGTGTAATGATAAGGAGAGTAGCAATGCACACAAACATTGAGAATACACTGCTTTGTCTCTGTTTGCTCGCTGTTGAAGCAAAAAATGAAGTTCAGGGAAAGGGTGGCCGACCGGCCACCATTGGTAGCCAACCGGCCAGGAATGAAATTTTGCACAAGTGTGTTCCTGAGTTGGAGCAGAGGTGTTCTGGAAGTTGGCAACACTGTTGGTGTTCAAGCATGTTCAAACAAAGGCTGCAAAGGCAAGGCAGTGGTATTTTCAGGTGGAGCAATCGAGCATGTATGCGTCCCTCACCCTCGAGGCCATTTTATTGCTTTAGTTAGCTTAGAATAGCTAGTTAATTCAAATGCTGTAATTATTTGATTAATTAATTCGTTTTTGTAATTAATTAGCTTAATTCGTTTTGTAATATTTAGCTAGCTTAGAATAGTTAGTTAATTTATTTCAATAGTTGTATAATTAGCTAGAATAGGTAATTAGTTTTTGGTTTGTAATAGTTAGCTTGATTAGCGTAGCTAGTTAGCTTATTCATTCGGACCCTCCTTCGCGAGGGCATAATGTTGTAATAAGTGTGCGTGCGTGCATGTGTGTACGTCTTTCAACCCCACGTCTTTCTCCTTTTATTTAATCGCTTTCGATGGTTAGATTAGGGATCATTTTCAATTAGCATACCTTATGCTTGCATGTTTGCATCCATTCATTTGTCTTGCATGCACCGAGGCTTGGCGCATCATTGAAACTGCATTGTCAATTTCAATACTTCTTTGAATACGTGTTTCAAAGCATGCTATCAAGGTGTTTCATATACCATGATTAGGTAGCCGAGCCTATTTAGTCGCATTATTTGCATGTGTTGCATTAGGCATCTTGTATAGTTAGGATCATGCATATTTCTAACTAGTTTTTGTTTTGGCTTGGAGTACTCTGTGAGTTTTATGCTTTAGCATACTTGCACGAGTGTGATTGCCATATTACCATGTTTCGCATGCTTACCATGAGGCTATGTGCTTACTTGCTAAACTGCATGAATGCCTGTGGATGAAAGCTTTGTTGTTTGAATTAGAACGATTCAACGAATGTGAGTTTTAAGCCCACTTTGCGAAGTGGCAAATCATGTTTTAAACCCACTATGTTTGGTGACAAATCCGCATCTTTTAAGTCCACTTGAGGGTGGCAAATTCAAACCATTTTCGAAAACAAACATGAGTTGAATTTGTTCCAATGTTTGCAATTTTAGTCTATACTTGCTTGTGTGCGTTACATAGTAAAGTTAGCTAATAACCGGAACAAGAACGCATAATGTTTATAAAACATCATATCATGATTAGTAAAGGCCGATCTTTGATCGGGCGAGCGGGGGTGCTCATTTCATGACTTTTCCCCCTCGTACTTAAGTTCTCGAGCCGAGGCAACTTTGGTGATGACGGACACATGGCCTTTGACACGAGTCAGGGTTTCTTAAATTTTCCCAAAATAAAATATTTAGAGGTGACGACTCTATAATCTGGCAAAGCAGTCCAATTTTGGCATTATTTGATTGAAAATTGATTTTTCAAAACGATTTGCCGGATTTAGACTCTTTGGTGATTATCAGTTTCACATTGCACTTGTGAGACTAGATTTAGAATCGCGAGAGTCTGAACTGTGAGGCCTTTCTTTTCAAACCCTTTTCGAAAGCCGGGGGCGCGAAAAAAGGCGAGTCCACAGTTTCTGGCAGCTCTGCTGGGGATTTAGAGAACTTGACTCGAACTCATGATATGTTGTTTTATCTACATTTATGTGTTTCTTTGCATTGCATTTGCATCGGTGCGACGAAGTCACAGCGTTTGCCATCTGCTATTCCTAAGTGGTTTGCCAGAGGCTCACTTGGAAAAGCGTGCCATAAGGCTAACTGGTTGCGGGCTCTACCACGATGGGAAACACAAGCCTTGGATTTGGACTACCGCTGTACTACTTGATCTTCCTTTCACTTCTCGGTGCTAGGTGTGAGAGGTATATTAGGTAGTCTTGCTGAGGTACCCTTTTGACTAATCGGCCTAGTTGCATATCGGAAACCATAGAGATTTTTCCAATCTAGGACAGGTTGCTCATCCGAATACAGGATTGTTTGAAACCGCTTGTTTGCGTAGTGAATCCCTAGTTCTTGACGAAACTAGGGACATGGTAACCCTCTTCCACCATAGGGGTGTTTTGGCTCTCACTTGCTTGATTCGTGCTTTTAGAGTGAAACTCTGCAGGAATGTATGTATTCAATCACAAGTCTGGGTATCAGTTTGAGGGTATCAGTTTTGAGGCAGAAATTTGGGGCAGAAATCAGTGTTTGAATACGGTCATCCAACTTGAGATTGCAACTGTGTTGTTTCTATCTGAGCCGAGGTGTTGTGCATTTTCTAATTTTTGTTTCTTTTGCTTTATTTTCTTTTTTGCAAGGTAGTGTTTCACAATTGCGTCAGACGAGGCAGTTATCCCCCAAGCACTCTGGACTTGAGTAAGGCAACTTTACTGATCTGGGGATCTTGTAAGAGGACAACCAGTGTTTGCTTCGCTACCCCCAGTTACAAGACGGAGGAGAGTCAGGCATAACTCACCGGTTCGACAATTACCTTCCTTCAGTGAAGTCCAGTTTTTTGCTTCTATCTCGAAAAGAAAGTACACCAGTTTTGATAGATCAGCACCCCTTAGATAGCATGGAAAAAATGCTACGCCAACTTCAACAAACTATCGAGAATATGCAGCTCGACACTGCCTGCCAAGCTGAAATTGCAGCCCAGCAGGCTAAGTTGATTGTTAGGCTATAGCAACAACAACCGCAGCAAGCAATAGCCTTTGCATCCTATCCACCTCTTGCAAACATTCCAGTACCCAGAGCTCCTGCTCCCACAGCCAATGTCCAGGAAAATACGGACATCCCAGTGGGTTCGATTCCATCCCCGACTTCCAAAGCACCGGTTTACCCAACAGAGGCGCCCTTTGAGTTTAAGGCTGACCCTACTGCGCTAAAAGTAAGCAAGCTTGAAAAGCTTTTTAAACGAGCTTAGGGTGTTAATTCGATCCCGAATATAGAGGACGGCTATACTGATGCGGCAGTGACATTGCCCGACAAGTTTAAAATGTCGCATATAGACCGCTTTGATGGCTCGGGTGATCCCATGGTCCATTTACAGCTATTATAAGACATTTTGTGGCTGATGGGCCTTTCTAGACTGCAGAAGTTATCCCTCTTCGGCCAGACCCTGTCGGGTATTGCGGCTGTTTGGTATGCTAAGCTTGAAGACTCTGTGAAGAGGAGCTGGGAAGAGATGGCTGAGGCCTTTATTGCTCAATATTCCTATAACACTCAAATCGAGGTCACAACTCGTGATCTCGAAGCAACTCGTCGAGAGCCGAATGAGGGCTTCTCCAATTTTGTCACTCGGTGGAGGGCCAAGGCCTCCATGATGACCACCCCGGCCAGCTGAAAAGGACCAGATCAGAATGGTCGTCTGTAATCTGCAAATGAGGTTGCTACAGAAAATGATAGTCATACCTCTGCCTACTTTTGCTGACCTCCATGAAATAGGGGTACAAATAGAGGATCCAGTGAAGCAAGGTCTGATAGACCATGAGAAAGAGCAGCCTAAGAGGGCTTTCACACATAGTTCCAATGCGGCTACGAGTAGTAGTGCAGCTGCAAGCCTTCTGATGTTGGTATGGTCACCACCACATCGAAAACTACCAATCCCTTTGCCAATACATCCGAAACCACCTCACAACCTGCAAAATATCAACCCCTAGGCCAAAGGGTCTTTACCCCTCTATACATGTCCTTATCCGCAGCACTGAGAGTCCTGACCAAAAAAGGGCACCTGAAGCTGCTAGAGCCTCGTCCTTTACTCGACCCTCTTCCCCCAAAACATAACTCGGCCAAGTACTGCGCCTTCTACCAACAACATGGTCATGACACCGACCTATGCTTTAGATTGCGTCATGAGATTCAGGATCTCATTGACAACAAAGTGATAGTGCCTCCTCAAAAGCCTAACGTCACCACAAACCCTCTTCCACCACATAACCAGGTTCCCCCACCTCAACAAGTATACCTTATCCAAATACTGGCCGTTCCTTACGACCCCAATATATACATCACCCCCTCCCACCTACCCAAGTCGACGCTGTTCATCCCGGAAAGCACAGACTTGTGCATGATGAGCGTGCCCATATCCCAACCCAAACCTGCAGTGGTGACTGTGGAAGAGGAAAGTAGGGTAACCTTGTCGGAGGATGGGAATGTCAGTTCAGAACCTGAGAGATCTGTGGACTTAGCAGAAGAGGAATACAACCCTTGCCGCTACATTGCACCAACCAATCAGGCTAGATCAGAGGTGGAGTTACTAACAGGGCTGGAGGTTAATGTAGTCCGGGAGGACGGACCAAGCCAGCGACTGGATGACTTAGCCGATCTCGAGGAGGACATCAATAATCTGCAATTCTTCGATGAACAAGATCTGGGGGATGTACAGATTGACTGGTTTGATACGAACGGATCAACAAATAACTCATGGTGGCTCAGTGATGAACCTGATGTGGATGAGGGGTCTCAACCAAAGTTGGAACAACCGGAAGCAGGAACTGCTATAGGGGCCGGAACGACCGATGACAAAGGAAAGTTGCCGGAGAGCACCGCTACTAAGAATTTTGCTCAGGAGTTGAGTAGTGTTAGTACAGCTGATACAGAGCAAGCTGCTGCGTTGAAGCGGTTTGAACAGGAAAGAGCTGAGCATAGTCAGAAAATTGGGAAAGCCAAAGGCCCTCCGGGGACTGATTATGATATGGATTCGGGAATACTTACAGCGGAACCGGATAGTTGCTTGTCAGTTACCGGAGGAATATGGTGGGAAGATGATGATTTGCATCTTGCCCATATTGATGAAGATTGGGGATAGAATCTGCCAGACGATACTTGGTATTCTGAGGAAGTAGATCACATGACTAGGAGCGGGTGGTACTTTAAGCCCCCACACCTAGACCAACCAGAAGCATCTGGAAAGGATAAGGAAGTTAAGAAACAGAGGGAGAAACTGTTGGAGAAGGAAGCTGTGCTGAAGCAGCTGAAGAAAATTCAGGCGGACATATCTATCTGGGGGTTGCTTATGGCTTCGCGTGTACATCGGCAAGCTGTATTGTCTACAATGCATAAGGCCAAGCTATCTATCGACACAACTCCAGAACAGTTAGTGGGACTGGTCTTCCAGGGAGGCACTTCGCCGACTTTGACCTTCACGGACAAGGAATTGCCACCTGAGGGTTCTGAGCATAACAAACCACTATACATCTCAGTTGAATGCAGGAAGAAGTGGGTGCCATTGTACTGGTTGATACTGGGTCGGCAATTAATGTGTGTCTGCCGCGTACGGCCTATGCTATTGGCTTGAAGCCGGCAGATTTTGTACCAACGGCCCAGGTGATCCGGGCTTATGACAACACGAGTCGAGAGGTGATAGGGATAGTTCAGATTAGAACACAGGTTGGCCCGGCACAACAGGACATTGAGTTCACATCCTGGATGTTCCAGCTACCTTTTACCTGCTCCTTGGATGGCTGTGGCTACACCAAGTAAAAACTGTTTCTTCCACCTTGCATCAGATGCTGAAGTAGCCTCTTGGAAAAGGGGTAGCCATTGTTTTTGGGAATTCTTCTATATATCCTCCGCCGAAAGTCACTACACTAGTACTAGAGATTGTACACGGCGACGAGGATGTTTTTCTGTTTGGATTTACCTTGGCTGAGGCCCGGGTGGTGCAGGATATCCTAGCTATTGATGAGGGGTTATACGTTAGTGCTCAATCAGTCTACCTCATGAACAACCTACAACATCTGCCCAGGATGGGATTAGGAAGGAGCAGCCGGAAGGGCGTTACCGCACTGGCCAAAGTGCCACATAACCCTCATGCCTTTGGTTTAGGTTACACGGCTACCAAAGAGGATTGGGTAAGAAAATGGAAGGAAATGCCAGGAAGAGCCAAAGCTAAGCAAAGTGGGAAGCCCTACGAGCTTGTACATAGACCAATTCAAGGAACCCTGAACGACCGCTTTGTCCGAGAGAGGGAAGATTTCCCATTTTGCAGCTTTCATGAGCCATGGTTGAACTCTGAGAAGCAGCGCTTGCCCAGCTTTGAGATTTTCTTCGACTTACAGCTGCAAGAGGATGAATTCACAGAGGAACAAACTGAACTATCTGCTGAGGCAGAATAGAGTACAGAGGATGAGTCCAACGGTAGTGAACTTGAGCTAGGAGCAGCGCTGGCTTGTCATCTTTTGGATCCTCAGATCAAATCGGAGAGCTTGGGGGATGACTTCATGGCTTCCATGATCGGAGATCAATCAGGTGTGGAACCCTTCCGATGGTATTCTGGATGCATCTATCGCACCCTCTCTTGTCTAGCAGTTCGATGAGGGCTTTTTGTCCAGCAGTTCTGAATCAGGTAGTGAACCGGAATCTAATTCCACAGAGTCTATAGAGTCGGAATCAGATTCTAGTTCTTCTGAGTCGGAGTCCCGTATTCCTGGGGGTTGATAACCCGGATTGCCGTTGTTTTGTCCAGGTCGTCTTTTTCCTTTTCTTTTGATTCGGTTTAACTAAGGAATTAGATGAGCTGGAAGCTTTGAATGAGAATGGTACCGCTGTTGTTTCTGAGTACTTCTCTGTGCCACTTGTATATTGCATTGATCATGACTTTCAAAATTTTGATAAAAATGACGAGGAAAGAATTCCTCTGGTTTTGAAACATTTGATTGATCGAGAGAATGAGAGGTTTGTAAAACCCCTTGTTGATGAAATCACTGCAATTAATGTGGGTACTGAGAAGGATCCGTCTGCTCTGGTCCAGATCGGATCCATGTTGTCTTCGAAGAACGCGAGCGCTTAGTCGTTTTATTAAAAGATTTCAAAGATGTTTTCGTATGGTCCTTACGAAGACAAGCCTGGAATTGATCTTGAGATTGTACAGTACCGGATCCCCTTCTCGCGACCCCCGAGGCCTGACCCGTCAAGCAGAAGCTTCGGAGAATACGCCCCCGGATTGGGCTTTGAAGATCAAGGAAGAGGTCACCAAGCAGATAGACGCGGGGTTTTTGCTAGTATCTGAGTATCCTACTTGGTTGGACAACATTGTTGCGGTACCGAAGAAAGATGGCAGAATTTAGGTGTGTGTGGATTTTAGAGATCCTAAACAAAGCTAGTCCGAAGGACGAACTTTTCTCTACCGCACATCGACGAATTAGTGGACTTCACCGTAGGCCATGCGTTGCTCTCCTTTATGGATGGGTTTTTCAGGTATAACCAAATCTTGATGGCACCCCGAGGATAGAGAGAAGACTGCCCTCACCACACTGTGGGGAACCTACTGCTACACAGGGTGATGCTGTTCGGTTTGAAAAATGCTGGGGCTAATTATCAACGGGCTTCGACCATGATCTTACACGATATGATCCACAAAGAGGTTGAGGTGTACGTGGACGACATGATTGTCAAGTCCAAAGGAAAGAGAGGGCCACTACACCGCCTTAAAGAAATTTTTCCAACGGATTAGAGAATATCGGTTGAGGCTCAATCCATAGAACTGCACATTTGGTGTTACAATAGAGAAAACATTGTGGTTCTTGATTACACAGAGGGGCATTGAGGTTGATCCTTCCAAGATCAAGGCCATCCTAGAAATGCCTCCACACTAATGACTGAAAAGGAGGTGTGCGGCTTTCTAGGTAAAGTGCAATTCATAAGATGGTTTATTGCAAAATTAACCTTGAACTTGTGAACCACTATTTGGTCTCCTGAAGAAAGGAAAGAAATTCCAGTGGGATGACCAATGCCAGGTTGTATTTGAGCAGAACAAGCAATACCTTTAGAACCCACCCGTGTTTGTTGCTGCCCAGAGCCGGGGAAGCCGTTGATTTTGTATCTATCAGTAACTGACACAACAATGGGTTGCATGCTTGCACAGGAATCTGAGGATAGATTGGAGAAGGCCATCTATTACCTGAGCAAGAAGATGTTGGAATTTGAGACCCCGTTACACTCCACTGGAGAAGGCTTGCTTAGCCTTGGTATGGGCTACCAGGAAGTTGAGGCACTTGCCTGTTAGCTCACTCCGTAATTCTGGTTTCGAGGTTAGATCCAATCAAATATCTCTTCGAGAAACCAACACTTACGGGTAGGCTAGCCCGTTGGTTGTTTCTTCTTTCAAAATTTGATCTGAAATATGTGACTCACAAGTCTGTCAAGGGGAAAGCAGTAGCTGAGTTTCTAGCAGATCACCCAGTGGAGGGGGATGAAGCAGTAGAGTATTTGTTCCCAGATGAGGCTATTCTGCATGTTGAGGAAGAGATCTGGACCATGTAACTTTGACGGAGCATCTAATCAGTACAGTTATGGGATAGGGGTGTTGCTGATAGTGCTCGACAATTCTCATATACCTTTAGCCTTCAAACTCCAGTTCAAGGTATCGAACAACGAAGCAGAATACGAAGCATGTATCGCTGGTTTGGAAGCCGCCCTGGAACTAGGGGCAAAACGGTTGGACGTCATTAGGGACTCGAACCTGGTTATGTCTCAAGCGAAAGGAGATTAGAAGGTTAAGGAAGAAAGGATGAAAATCTACCCACCCAAACCCTAGATGTTCTGATTCCTAGGTTTGAAAAGCTAACCTTCACGCATCTGTCAAGAGAGAACAATAAGTTCGCAGACGCATTATCAACTCTATCTTCCATGATAGACATCCCTTTGGGAATTCGGATGCGTCCAATCATTATTGAATAGAGGTATTGTCACGCCCCAAACCCGCCCCTGAAAGTTTAGGCATGACCACGTCAGAAACAGACATAATAATCGACATATGTAACATATGGGGGCCTGAACGGAAGCACCTGATAACACAAAAATCTTTTCCATTGAGCTACTACTATTATGTCAGGATCACAAACATCACATTAGGTAAATAATATATAGAGAACACACACACCCGAGCTTCAGTCACATACACGCACATACTTAGAACCAACCCCACAATTAGGCGTATAATAAAAACGTTAATGAAGAACGAGTTATTATATTCAACCATAGATAGACACACCGAAGCAATAACCAAAACATAGCAAAACTTTACAAAATGCACGAGCTTCATCTATGTGCCTGGACACCCCTGAGGTTGACAAGACAGAGACAAGCCTTAAGGGTTAGGACCCGGCCTCCCCGGTTTGATTACCTACAGAAACAGACAAAATGCAGAGAGAGCGAAACTCAGTGAATAATAGTATATGAATAATGTAATGGTTAACTTGAATAATAAAGCATAACTGTAGAGATATATGATTAACTTCTTTCTGTAATTATTTTCAGAACAACCATGGGTTCTGTTTGCTTAATAGAGTAGCTTTAAGCTCAGTAATGTACAGAACGGGCCCATAGGCCTAACAGATACAGAACAGCCATAGGCCCAGAAATAACAGAACGGCCATCGGCCCAGAAATAACAGAACGGCTTTAAGCCCAGAAATAATAGAACGGCTTTAAGCCCAGTTCATATATGTATGGACTCAAGAGGTGGCTCGCCACGGATTCTAGAGGTGGCTCCCACCAAAGTGTAGCACTTAGTTCCGTACAGCACTTTGTTCCATACCAGAAATCAATAAGTCTCATCATGTCATAATATAAACGAAATGAACATCATAACGGAATAACCACAGATATCATCAGAACAGACTAGTCTTATAGTCATACGGAGGCATACGGTTTCTTTTTATCGTTCAATGAGTTAGCATAATTAAGTTACATTTAACAAAGTGCTAACAGCAACCATTAACAGATTAGGCGATTCCAAAGGTACATAAATACTATAGTTTCATAATGTACCCACATTTCACTTGTTCATCATGAATTAATGCCACGAACTTGCAGATAACAGAATGTGCATATTAACTATCAACATAGTTGTCTCGTAAATAGCAGAACATAAACATTAACGAGGATCAAGAGCGAATATACCATTAACAGAGGGCATACATGCCATTCCATTGCATTTCATGAGGATAGAACACTTCACATTTCTAACGTGGGTTATATGATAACATTAGACCTTTGCATTTATGTCATAGGATCTGAACGATCTCAAGTTCATGTGTCATATAACAGAATAATCTTGATTCATTAGTGGCAACCCAGAATGATCTTAAATGCACCCAAATTTCATCATTCTAAGATGAACATAAATTTCCTTTATTCTTAAAAGGCGACATAGTTCATTTATAGATAACATAGAGTTAATGTTTGTGATTGACAGAACAAAATGATTCCAAAGTCATACCGACGTATGTAAATCTTTCAACAATTCACATTGATTTCTAGCTGACATAACTGTTAGTGTAATCACTTACAAGGATAAGACGTTAGTAACAAACCGTACTATTACTCACAGTGGTAGGTCTCTGATAGTGGTGGGAACGATGTCCTCTGTCTTGATCTACAAACACAATGCACATAACAGATTATGAGAATAAAACCAATCTCTTTTTATTCCTCACTCAATAGCTATGGTGGTTCTAGACTCATTAGTCCTCCATAGGTTATAATCCATGCCTCATAAGATAGAAGGAATCGATAGGAGAAAGGTTCAGACCGAAAAAAACGGTACAAATTGGTAAATAGAAAGTGAACAGTCATCACTAATTTGAGCATAACTATTTCTGTATTTAAAATTTGGGATGTGAGACCACCACCATTAGAAACTAGACTTCCGAGGCTTGATCTTAGGCTCAAGAATCACTCAAAACAGAGTCCGGATGCAAAAGATATGCTTGTTCAAAGTTACCTAGTGTATGCTGAAACAGGGGTGGCCGCTCGTGCGGCCCAATTCCGCTCGAGCGGAATAACCCCAGCCGCTCGAGCGCTTCCAAAACCAGAATGAAAACCCCTTTTTTCCTTCATGTCCGCTTGTGCGGTGCCCGTGGCCGCTCGTGCGGTCTGGGCAAAGAAATCAGTCCGAAAATAGCTCTTTGATTTGGAACTTCTCATTTCAAACCCAAACTTCAATTTCATGTAATTCCAAGCTTAAAACCCTTTAATACATGATAAATTTTACATTCTTAGCTTCCATTAAGCATCATAATCTCAAAATACTACCCAATTCCCAAGCACAAAACAAGGGTAAAAATTAAAACACCAAAAGCATAAAATAGCCATGATTTGGGATTCAAGCTCACTTCCACAATCAACCTCAAGATAAACCAACATAAAGAATTTAATTCTTCAATTAAACAACTCTTAAGGAATCAAGGTTCAATTCATGAGAAGAGTTCATCTAAACTTATATCTCTCAACCCCAACTCAATTAGTTGATTTCTCTTCATTTTAGATCATGAATTTAAACTAATAATAAATCAATCTTAAGGGGTTAAGTTGATTTCACATACCTAGAGCCAATCTCTTGAAGTTTACTTTAATTCCATCAATTTCACCATCTTTTCTCGTCATTCTCAAGCTCTTCCTTCTTTCTTCTCCTTGAGTTCTCTATCTCTCCCTCTCTCACGTGGCTCCCCCTTTCCTCTAGATATTTTTTTGATTCTAAGAGATAAGTCCATCCACTCATAAGGCACCCATTATATAAATATACACACACACACCAACATAACACAATAGGGAGAGCCAAACATGGCCTTACGAATCGTACGGAATCAAATTTCAATTAAACTTCCCAGATAACTCTAAAAATTATGCTGATCATAAATATGTCCCCTGTTCAGGTTTCTGAAGTCTCTAAGGCCTTCAATTTGCAATATAAAGTTAACCACCCAAACGTGCATTAACGACTCAGACAAATTAGCTTTCCAATTAATTTTCCCAAATAATTCCGAAAATTCCCATTAACATATCCAAGTACTCAATTTTGATTTCTGAACCCATATAGGTCGGTATTTTCAATTTTAAATCCGTAACTCAACCGATAATGCTTCAATTCCAAAAGATATAATTAAATTAAAACACCTCATCTCATAGTTAAATACAAATGATTTCTTATACACATTTTGGGGTCATTACAGGTATATGTCGACCTATGAGTTGATTGCCGCAATAGATGAAGTGCAAGATCAGAACCCCCGGTATCATGACATCTGGAACTTCTTGGAAAATGAGGCTTATCCACTAGAGGCAAATGCCAAAGATAAAAGGTTAATACGGCGAATGGCTGCTTAGTTTATCATCTGTGGTAGTAAATTGTACAAACCAGGCCATCTGGAGATGCACAAGCTGTGTGTTGATGCAAAAAAGTCGAAGCACCTCATGGAGGCCATCCGTGGGGAGAGTGCGGATTGCACATGAACAGAGTAATGCTAGCGCGGAGGATTCTCAGGCAGGGTTATTACTGGTCAACCATGGAGGAGGATTGTATCGATTTTGTTCGGCAATGCCACAAATGCCAGATTCATACAAATCGCATGAACATCCTGCCGTCGAAGCTATACAACATGACTTCACTGTGGCCGTTTTCAATCTGGGGAATTGATGTTATTGGGGTAGTTACGCTAAAAGGCTCGAATGGGCATGAGTATATCCTGGTAGCAATAAACTACTTTACAAAGTGGGTCGAGACCTAATCCTATGCAGTGCTGAAAGCGTCACATGCAGCCAAGTTCATCAGGAATAATATCATTTGTCATTATGGGGTCCCGAATGAGATCATTTCAGACAATGGTTCCCACTTTAAGAAAGAAGTGATTGACTTGTTGGAGAAGGACAACGTGGCTTTTCATAAATCATCCACATATCGGTCGCAAACCAACAGAGCTGTTGAGGCCGCCAACAAGAACATGAAGCACATTTTACAAGTAAGATTTCTTAACTATGTATTTGATACTGACAGTATGAGTTTCCCTATTGTTGGTCAAGAGCATTTGAGTTGGAGTTTCTTGTACCCTGAAGATATTTTGAAACTTGAATTTTAATATGAACTTCTGTTGTATAATATTATAGTTTACATCACTGACCTGTTAGGTTGTGGCATACTTCTGAGTACTAATCTAAATTGATCAGGCACTTTTTTCCAAAAGTAATCATTTGTGTTGCTTTTGAAACTTCCAAACTTAATTTCCCTTTATACTTAGTTTCAGATAATTTTAAGGCTAAGCAAGAAATGCCAACAAGTTGATAGATATTGTAATCCACCAAAAGGTGCCATTGGTGTACAACTTACGTACACATTTAACCAGCCATTGTATATGTTACACACTTATAAGCAATTCTATTATTTACAGGAGTGTGAACAATACTTGTTTCATAATTTTAAATTTTTATTCACAATCTGTTTGCATTTAGCTATTGAGAGAAAAAGCTTGCGGTTGAGAGAAAAAGCTTGCGGTTTAATTTTAAATTTTACTTGTTTCAGGTTAGCAATCGAAGATCGCACAGATGGTTAAATGATCGCCTATTGATGGAACTTGTTCCTCATTTGAATGCAGAAGAGATTAGAGGCTTATTTGCTCCACCACCTTGGGGTGAGACTGCTTCATTAGCCTTTTAATTATGTGAAAATGGAAATAGGCCAACCTCATAGATCAGTGTTGATCATGGCAGAGGTATAGTGGTTAAGATGAGATGTAGGAGTAATGAGATCATTTAAAAAGTGACCATAATTTTCTTTTTGTAAAATTTGGGGTGTGTGGAAAGTGTGGAATTGGACGACAAGGTTTCACTTTGAAGCCGAAATTGTGTTCGTGAGATCATTTTTAAGTTGTTGCTCCTTTCTTTGTTGTTAGCCTTTCTTTTGTGTTGTTATGTGGTTTGAACTTATTGAGACAAAGTTTACCCATGTGGGCATTACTGTTCTTTCCTCATATATACAAATTTGTAATAATAATGTTAAAATTGTTCGAAGCTGCTTAAATAATAATGTTCTTTTCTCCTTTGTTTGTTGTTAAGCATTAGTGTTCTTTTAATATATTTTTCTCAGTAAATAGTTCGAAGCTGCTTAAATAATAATGTTAAAATTGAGTTATGCTTTTGATTTTTATATAGGTGAAAAACTTCAGGGTTGATGAGTTGATGGAGTTTTACAAAGTGAGTCCGAATTTATGATTCTTCTGTGATTTGAAATGATGAGCCTATATCTTTAAATTGTGATAATGTGGTATTGTGCAGGATTCTTATAATGATCTTTGATAGTATTTATGTATTTAGTTTTATAATAGATCTTGAAGACATTGTCACATTACCTTGACACATACCATCTATATTTGGCAGTCAGATTTGAAACTGAAGAAGTTCCTGCACATAATTGAGAATTCACAAGTGTATCATGTTTTGTATGATCGCAACAGGTATTTTGGTTTCTTGATTACAGTTGTTTCACCTTAATGGGGTACTACATTTTCTACTTATTATTATATTTTATACTTTCCTACTTGATTCATTTAGAAGCTTTAACTTTTCCATTTATTGGAGGACTGACATGTCATTACAGATATACTGGGGCTGAAGCAGTTTCCTTTTTAGTTTGATTGCTTCTATTTCTTTGATTTTTGTGTATCAAATTGATACTTGAGATGTGAATTCTTTGTTGCTTTGTTTTAATACTCGACCAGTCTGTTATTTATTGCTTTGTTGTATGTTCTGTTGTGTTAATTATTATTTAAGGTTTATTATATCCCATTTAGAAACTTCTAGTTTCTGTACTGCCGATGAAAAAACTTTTAGTTTCTATTTATGTTCCATGACAACACCCCCAATGAAATGCAGTTTGGCTAGAAAACAAATAATGTATTCACATGACCTGTTCCTGCCTTCAGGTCACTATTTTGTTAAATAAAATGCAATTGCATGCCAAGAAGTCTGACTCAGCAGAAAATAGTTTTCAATATTAGAGCCAAACACATCCTTAGTTTTTCAAAGAAAGGTTTGATTTGAACTATTTCACGTGCACGAAGTTGAACAGTAGGTTGCTTGATGAATTTTGGTTCTTGTTACTGAATATGTTTGAATGATCCAGGGAAAACAACTATTGTGAAGAGGCATCTCAATGGTGAATTTGAGAAGAAGTACGAACATAAGTGTATTAGTAAAAACCTGATCTTTCTTGGGTTTGATTGTTTAATTCTTCTTTAGATTCAATTCCCACTTCTTTTTCTTTTCCAACCTTGAAGGCTTTTTAGTCTATTGTATTGGTTTCAAATTTTTGTTAATTAAAATCTCTTGGTAAGGACAAATCAAAGGTAGAACAAGTAAGAATATGTATCATTGAAATTACTTATAAAATATATATATATATCATTGAAATTGAAATTGAGAAAAGGAACATGAAATACCAGCTGTGATACATATCTTTGAATCCTCTCTTCTTCTTCTTTTTTTTTAGTTCATACAAACAAGCATGATTCAGATATGCATTATGGCTAAAGTTTCTTGCTTCCTCTACCGCAGTGTTCAGATAGCCGGCCCAAGCTGATTGCTGGGTCACTTGTGGATGGGAGGCCAAGAGAAGCTAGGATGAATCACCCAAAAGGGATTACTGTCAATCAACCACGAAAATATCTACATTGCTTACACTCTGAATATGGCCATCAGGAAGATCAGTGATGCAGGTAAAGTAGAGTTTTTGCTTAAAAACAGCCCAACCTTGGTAATAGAACTGTTATGGCAAATGAGAAATTGAGAAAAATTCACTATAATGTGGATATTACAATTAGTCAACTCTTTTTCAACAACCCCATGTTACAGAACCTCTCAAGATCCAAAAACCCCAGAACCATGAAATAATCCCTCAAATACAAAGATCCTAAAAACAGCAAACTTGGACAAAATAGATCCAAATACAAATGTTGGGTAGGACCCATTAAGTCAAAAGTATTTGGTCAGATCTATCAAGGAAACCTCAAATGTTGGGTAAAACTGAGCTGTTACAAACTTCAAATCTCATCCTTATTACCATTTCTTCATAGTTAAGATAATAGATATTCAATTGAGAAAATTCACTCTTGCAGGGATGACAGTACTTGTTGCAGCCGGGTTCTTTGGTTACTGATGGGTCGTTGAACACACCAAAATTAAATATTAAACTACACCATATTCTTTCAGAATAATGGCAAGTCCAGGTATCGATCCACAGGGACTATTGTGAAATTAAACTAATTTAATTGTCAAATTCCTAAATTAATTTTGATAAAAAGATTAGTTTTTTTTATAACCTAATTTAATAACGAATAAATTAAACTAAGGAATTAAATTATCAATAATAATTGAAATTGGGTTTACTGAATTGGGGAAAAATCCTAAGGTAGAGAATTCACCACTAACCACATAATTAGGGTTTCTAATTGAAATCAATTATGTTATGGTTTGAACGGATTAATGCTTTGCAACTACAAGCTCAAAGCATTTAATAAGAAGATCATCACATTCAATGTACGAGCACGAACCATCTCAAGTAATACGAATCGTTCACTCTAAACTAAGGTAGTGATACGACTCATTCCTCATAGCATGGTTCGTCTCATACCTTGAATGTGAAGAAATAGAAAACACATGTATGGATAACATTCAACAATCACAGAAAGTCAAATATTTGAAGAGATAATGAAAAATATATATATATATATGAACTTCTAAATCACCATACAATTGTTCAAACCTTTACATAATTAAAAATCAAAAAAGAAAACACAATAATTACATGGCTAGGGTTTCATCAAAACCCTAGAAAAGGAGACTAGCCACTCATGGAGGAGTGGAAGGAGGTAGATGGAGAAGAAACCACCATGGGAGACATCCTTGAAGCTTTTTGTTTCTCTTCCCTTTCAAACCCTAGCCTCTCCCTTTAGGTCAAAACAAGTTCAGAACCCTAGAAAAGCCTTTTCCTTTTCTTTTTATACTTCTACTCACTTCCAAATAGGTTTAAAACGTCGGTTTGACTTTCCCAGAAAAAGTCAACTCTGTCCAAATTTTGTCTTTTTGCCCATTTTATGCTCCGACGCTATACAACCTGATTGACACTCAACACACATAAAGTATACAGTTTGACCAGCAAGTGAAATTAAGAGATTCTAATTAACGGCCTCAATGATGTACATTTCGGCCTTAATCAGTTACAAAGCACCATAAACCAAGGAAAGTAACTCTGTATTGGATGCGTTATACATGTGGGATTGTTGGTTTCTCGGTCTGTTCAATTTGGGTCTTGAAGCATAGTAGATTGATGGGAAGCTCTGACATTGACAACTGGATTCGTGAGGCAAAGGACTCGACTATTAGCTTTTGGAATGACCATGTAGAGCGACCGGTATAAACTTTTTGGATAGTCTAAACTTTTTGTATAGTTTAGAACTTAAGGGTATAGTTTTCGAATGTTTGGAATATATAGACAATTGTTGAATGTTTATAATTTATGGATATAGTTTTTTTTTTATGTTTTAAACAATATTTTCGTGGTTGATTGATTTTTGTGATGTTTGTTTGTAATATTTGTTAGATTATATAAAATTGGTCAAATAGAACCTGCTGGAAAAAAACAAAAAAAAAAAAAAAAAAAACTGCATATTCTACGGCAGGCATAATAAGTCGTTGTATTACATATTTTATGACGCATAATTAGCGTCATTATTTGTCTCACCAATTAACGTCGTGCAAAAGTAGTCATAGAAAAGTAATGACGACGCACAAAATCTGCCGTTAAATAGTTTTTAACGACGTACTATAACATGTCGTAGAAAAAGTAACAATGACGTACAAAATCCACCGTTAAATAGTTTTTAACGGCGTACGAAGCATGTCGTTAAAAGTGAATGACTTTCCATTAATGGTCATAATATAACGTGTGCTGCACGTCGTAGAAGGGTTTTTACGGCATGCATTGCGCGCCGTAAAAACCCTTTTTTGTTGTAGTGGTTCTAAATCCGTCAGATACCCTCACCAACTTGTAGTGCCCGTTGCTACTTGCCTCAACAACTTCGTAAGGGTCTTTCTATCTTGGTGAGACCTTGGGGATTAGTTGCCCCTGCATGATTGCATACGCTGTTTTCCACACAAGGTCCCATTCTTTGAACACTTTGTTCTTAACAGATTGATTGTAGGCAGGCTATGGACTGAAGGTATTTTTCCATTACCCACGAGGCCCGATCTCTTCTTTCTTCGGCTGCCTCTATGTCACTTCTTTTGGTATCTGGAACCAAGTGTGCTGACATAGCCATTCTTACTGAAGGTACTACTAACTAAACTAGTGGCACAACTTCGGACCCATACACTAAGGAAAATGGGGTTGCCTGGGTTGGCTTCCTCTTCGATGTTTTGTATACCCAAAGTGCTATGGGGATTTGTTTAGACTAAGTGCCCCCAGTTTCATCCATCATCTTACTCAATATTCAGATAAGGGTCTTGTTAGTTGCCTCGGTTTGTCCATTCCCTTGGGGGTAATATGGAGTGGACTTGTGGTGCTTGATTCGATAAGTGTCTAGCAGCCTTTCACACGACGGTTTACAAAAGGAGTTTCATTGTCGGACAACATCACTTTAGGTATGCCAACCTACAAATGATGTTTTTTTTTTATGAAGTTGGCTACGTTCACTCTATCCGCCTTTTTTATTGGTATGGCCTCTACTCATTTGGTGCTGACTTCAGTCGCTGCAAGTATCCATCAGTGGCCTTTGGACTGTTATGCCATAGGGCCTATCAAGTCAAACACCCAAGTATGGAACAGGTAGGGTGTCTTAACATTGTGTTGCTCAACTGTCGTCGCATGTATTAGATTCCCAAACTTTTGACAAGACTGGCACCTCCTTACAAAGTTCTTAGCATCCTCCTCCATCATCGACCAGTAGTTACAGAGGTAAATAAGGTGCTCATACAGTCGTTGTCCTCCTTGATGCTCTACTTTGTGGGCTTCTTTTAGCATTCCATTTGCCTTATCTTTGGACAAATATGCTAAAAATTCCCCTTCAAAGCTTCTTCGATACAGCTTTCCTTGGTCAAGAAAGAAACGGAGGGCCCGCCTTGTAACTCTGATTACGTTGGCTCTGTTCTTAGGCAATATGCCATTTCAAGAAAGTCAATGTATGGCTGTCTCCATTCCTCATTGCTTAAGAAATGAACTTCTTCTTTAGGATAAGATTGGCACTTTGCACATTGCCTCTGCAACTCGGTGCTTTCCTTTTTCATCTCTGGCCTACATCCGTTGGTATAGACTAATATCTCCATTTCCACAAGACTTAGCATGGATCTGCTTAAGTCTGTAAGTTGTTTCTTTCCTACGATGCACCTTGCAAACAAGTTGTTAGGGTGATGAAAGCATAACTCTCCTCTGAGGAGTAGGAATGATGCAAGTTGTGCTGGTTTGATAGCTCCTTGGCCTGTTTTCAGCTGTTGGATTATATCTTATTTCCACCCCTCAACATTTTGCTCTACATGTCTCTCAACTAACATTGATGATGTTGTTTTTTTCTCGATAACAATGGCTATACTATCATCTAGTATATCCACCTTTGTCCCCAATGTAGCTAGGGTATCGGGAAAATGACTGTGTGTTCGAGGGGTATGCTGGATCTAGACATCATCAAACTAAGTAAGCAACTTCTAAACTATGGTGCAGTATGGGGCCAAAAGAGGCTCCTTCAAGGCAAAATGACCACGTGTTTACTTCACAACCAGCTTAGAGTCGTCCCAAATTTTCAACTTACGATGGCCTTTTTTTTAGGCAGCAATCAGGCCAAGTATCATGCCTCATACTCAGCCTCGTTATTCGAACATTCAAAGTCAAACTTGTTTGATAAGTGAAACTTCTCTCCATCTTGACTTGTCAGTTATACCAGTACCACTTGTAGACACCCCATTTTTTACCACCCTTATGACTTGGGCGTCACTGCTTACACACCCAATGATGAATTTGTATATGCTTGTCAAGTGTTCGAAGTCCGTAGTAGAATGCCACAGCTTTAAGCCTTCAAACCCTACACACATTTTGCCTTATTTTGGACCAAAACCACAGTTTTTCAAGCCTAAAAACCCTGGGACTTGCAGGCCCACTAGTGTGGGTTGCCGGCCACCAATGTGGGTTGCTGGCCATTTGTGTGGCCTGCCGGCCACTCGTGTGTTTTTGTAGATATTTATGCCAGTTGTCCCAGCTGTTTCCACAGGTGCATGCATCTACTCACACGTCTATGTATGGATATTTCTGAGGGAGTTTCATGTTTTTCTATAAATAGAAGACCTGCCCTTCCATTTTTGGGGGTTGGAAAATTTGGGGCAAAAATATTTCTAAGTGTTGGTTTGTCACTTAGAAAGGGATCTCCTCTTCAAGAGGTACAAGTCTTAGCTTGTTTCTTTGATTTATTTTCTATGTTTCCTATTGTTTTTGGACTGTTTTTAGACTATTTATACTCTGTGTTTTTGGGCTGAAACTTGTGATTTAAGGCCATTAAGGGTGGAGGGGTAGATCACCCATCCTTGCACCTAACTTCTCAAGCATTTACCCTTGTGGTTTCCACCTTTTTGTCAACTTTTTTTGAGCATTTTAATGCTGAATCTCAAAGGTTTTTAGAGGCTAAAACCATGTTTTGAACTCCCAAAAATGGAAGGGGTAATCTCTCCTCCTTGTGCTTGTTTACTAGCTTACTCTGCTCTATGTTGTAACTTACTCTTTTAGCTCTTTTGCCTTTAATTCCAGCACGGTTTTTAGGTGTTTTAGGACTGTTTTAGTGTGCTTGTTCCATTTGTGCCTTGTATTGCATACTTGTCTTGTAATGGTCCTCATAGGCTTAGTGGTTTAGGCCTTACCACCAACCTATTCGAGTTGATAGTGTTTATTTCTTATTTTCCATACTTGTATTCATATCTAATCATCTCAGCAACCTCCTTCATTTCTTGGCTTTTTCTTTGTTTTGAAAGTTGTTTCAAACTAATTGCTTGTTTAAGCTTGAGATTGAGGTTGTTGTACTTAATGGTTTAATCCCTTTGGAAGTTCATTACCAACGGCATGATATCTCTCTCATGCCTAAAACAACTCTTAATTTGGTACTTCTTTCCATTAGAGGACTTAATCTTCACTTTTGGACTTAATCAACTAAGGAATGGATGTTAATTAAAATGAAATAATAAAATTGGGACTAAAAGTGATGCAAGATAAAATCAGACGTTAATTGAACCCATTGAGTTTTGAGTCGTTTCATACTCGTTAGTGATGTAAACGGTTCAAGAGTCAATGTCAACCATTTCCCTTGATTAATCCATGATAGGGAGGAGGTTTCTGTTGGTCTTTTGTTATGCATTTATTGAATTGTGTCCCTTGGTTCATAAGTCGTCACGCAATGAAATTGCGTCGATTGATGGCTTGCGAACCAAACCTACCCCTTCTTTGACCTGTTTGCTGATAAGGAGAGGCAAGATGGACAAACATCCCCTGAGAATACCCTGTTTATGCTTTGTATGCTTTCTATTATAACAGGAGGAACCAGGCTTTAGTGGCCAGCAGGCCACTTTTTCTGGCTGACAGGCCACTTCTTTTGGATGGCAGGCTACCTTTTGTGGCCTGCCGGCCACCACTTCTAGCCTGCTGTCCACTTTTGTCAAATTGAGCAACAAATTTTTGGAACAGAACAAAGTAGAGACTGAGGTGAAAAGATGTTCAATCTGTGCAACATAGGCATTCTGGCAGCAAAACAGTGGGCTTTTCGGGTGCAAATCCGTGCATGCATGAGCATTCCTCGCTTCCCGGGGTTGCTTAGTTAGCTTAGTTACTTCTTTCATATTGTAATTAATTAGTTAATTATAATTTGTAATTTATTATTTAGTGTAATTAATTAGTTAGTTCCATAGAATAGTTAATTAATTAATTGGTTTTGTAATAGTTAGCTAGCATAGTTAGTTTATTCGGTTTGTAATAATTAGTTAATTCATCTTGTAATAACTAGCTAATTAGCTTAGCTAGTTTGTTTATTCGGACCCTCCTATGCGAGGGCACAGTTGTAATAATATGTATGTCTTCCAATCCCAAGTCTTTCTCCCTTTTATTTACTTGCTTATGATGGTTAGTTTAGAACATCATGTTTCTTTTAGCATACTCCATGTTTGCATCCACTTGTCTTGCATGCACAAAGTTCGGCTCATCATTCTAACTTGCATTATAGTTAAACATTCTTTAAATATGTGCTTATACCGCATGCTATCAAATTGATTCATATACCATATTAGTAGCCGAGCCTAGTAATTGCATATTGTATGCGTTGAATCAGTCATATTACATAGTTAGAATGATGCATTATTCTAACTCTGTCATCTTTTTTGGCTTGGAGTACTAAGTGAGGTTTTATTTGTTTTAGCTTATCGCATGAGTGTGGTTGTTACCATGTCAAAGCATGTTCACTATGAGGCTAAGTGCTTAAGTGATAAATTATTTGAATGCTTGCAGATGAAGGCTAGTTGCTTGAATTGGGATAGTTTGATTAATGTAAATTTGAGCCCACTTTTTCAAGTGGCACATTCACAAACTCTTTTCAAAAACAAACATGAAATCAAGAGTTCCAATTTTTGCAAATTAGTCTATAATTGTGTGCACATCACATAGTAATGTTAGCCTAATAATCGGAACAAAAGCATATAATGTAAATAAGATTCACATCATGATTAGTAGAGGCCAATTGTTGATCGGGCGAGTGGGGTGCTTAATTTATGACCTTCTCCTCTCGTACCTAAGTTCCCGAGCTGAGACAATCTTGGTGATAACGGACACATGGCCTTTGGCATGAGTTATGGGTTTCCTAAACTTCCCAAAAATATTTAGATGGCGACTTTGTATTTGGCAAAGCAATCCATTTTTGGCATTGTGATTCAAAATCGATTTTCCAAAAAATTTGCCAGATTTCGACTCTTTGGTGTTTATCTAGTTCACATTGCACTTGTGGAATCAGATTCAGAACCGCGGAGTCCAAACTGTAGGGCTAGATGTATCTGAAAGGAGCACAAAAAGTTGAGCTACACCACCTTTTCCAGCTCCAGAGGCTCCATCAAATTTCAAGTCCCAGTAAGTCTCAACTTCTGCTATTGAGACGTAAACCTCACCAGGTAGAGATACCTCTGTAGGTTCATGTTCACTAGATGGGAATTGTGCTAGCAGATCTGCAAATGTTTGGCTCTTGATAGCCCTTAGCGTAATGCAAGTGATGTCGTACTCTGCTAGAGCTAACAACCACCTTGTCATTCTTCCGGTTATAGTGGGCTTGCTTAGTAGGTAACTGGATCACTCCTGGTCACAACCTGAATCGGATGTGCTCAAAATTAATGGCGCAACTTCTGCGTTGTAAAGATTAAGGCCAAACAGTGCCTCTCAATCAAGGTATATTGTGATTTGGCATTATTGACTTTCCTACTGATGTAATAAACTAGCTTTTCGGTGCCATCTATTTCTTGGACAAGTAATGCTCCAATGGACCGAGGTGTGGAGGTAAGGTAAAGTAGCAGAGGCTTTCCAGGTTGAGGGACAATCATGGTAAGTGGTGAGATAAGTGCTTTCTTCACCATAACAAAGGCGTGTTGATGGTCTTGCAACCATTTGAACTTGTGATTCCCTTTTAGCAATGTCCCAAAGGAAAATGTTATTTCAGCAAAGGCTAGAATAAACCTCCCAAGGTATGACACTTTGCCTAGGAATTTCTTTAAGGCCTTTTGGAAATGTGGCGGTGGCATCTCCATGATTGACTTAATTTTATCCATATTTGCTTCAATCCCACGTTGGTGTACCAGGAAACTAAGGAACTTTTCCACAGTAACTCCGAAGGCACACTTGAAAGGGTTCATCTTCAGGCAAAATTTTTTACAACGTTGAAAAACTTTTTTTAAGTTACAGAGGTGTCGACCCGCCTCGATAGACTTGACCACTATATCGTCCACATACATTTCTACCGTGTGATGTACATATCATGGAACACTGCAGTCATAGCCCATTGGTAGGTTGCCTCCATATTTTTGAAACCGAAGGGCATTACTGTATCCCAAAGACTTTTTAAATGCTGTCTTTTCTGCGTCTTCCAGTGCCATCTTTAAAGAAGAACATCTTATGTCTTGCAGCAGAGTCGACAAGATTATCGACATGAGGCAGAAAAAACTCATCTTTCGGACAAGCCTTATTCAGGTCGCAAAAATCTACGCAGATTTTGATATGGCCATTCTTCTTCTTCACAGGCACGATATTCACCAACCAAGTTGGGTACTGTATGGGATCAATGAACTTGGCCCTCTACAACTTCTCTACCTCTTCCTTAATCTTTGCTTCAAGATCAGGATGGTATTTTCTGGCATGTTGTTTCGTTGGCCTGGAGTTAGGAAATGTGTCCAGGTGATAAGTGACAAGAGATGGGTCAAGGCTAGGCATCTCGTCATATGTCCAAGCAAAGACATCACTGTATCGCTTTAGCAGTGCTATCAACTATGTCTTAGTTGTTGAAGCCATTGTACTGTTAATAAACACAGGCTTACTTTGCCCTAGTAAGTCGTTGAGATTGACCTCAGCAAGTACCTCCTACTGCGATTTAGGCTTATCTTGCATGCAGTCTGGAGCTATTTTAGGAGTCTTAACCAACCTTTCTTGAGATTCGTCGCTATCACATTTATTTGTCTCAGGGCCATCCTCCCAAGGTATGAACTTTGGCCCTTAAAACCGTCAAAGGTACTAGACAATCTTACTACCCTAGCGCACTTTAACAATCTTTGGCAAAAGACTTGTGGACTTGCTACTCCTCTTGCGCTCACTGCTTGCTAGAGTTACCTCCGCATCTCGAATGTCTTTCCACCTTGACAACTTTACCCCTGCAAATTTGTCAGTCTTTAGGGTTTCATCAATTGACAGCACAATAAAGACAACTAGATCAAAGTAGTATGCCTCCTCTACTCCAAATGGTTTTTCAGATACATTTATGGTCACTATTCTCTTGCTCTATTTTGCCTTTACATATTGGTGATAACTTGACGGGATAGCCCCATATTGGTGCATCCAAGCTCTACCAAGTATTATATGGTAATTGGTAGCTGCCTCAAGCACGTGGAATTTAGTTACAGACCGAATCTTGCCAACTGCCAAGTCCACTACAACAACCTTTTGTAACTTTTTTCTCGCCACCAAAGCCTATCACAGTAATGGGAAAACACACCATTCTGGACTTTGGAATAATAGTCTTTGCAAAGGTGTCAGTAGTTATGATGTTTATGGATGCCCCTCTATCAAGGAAAGCCCGCTTGAACTTTACATCATTGATGTAAGCTGTGACAAAGAGATGGCAGCTATGAGGGAATGGGTACGCTCTGTCTACCTCTGAAAAAGTAATAGTCCCATAGTCTTCCCAGATTCACTGAGACACATACTCCTTAGCCTCAGGAACTTCGGCATGATACACTTCAGAGATGTTGATGAGGGCCTTTGTTGCCTTCAACCTGGTGCTTAGCTCAACCCCAGTTGGTCAAAGAATGCTCAAAACTTGACAAAGTTTTGCAAGGCATGAGCATGGGTATCCTCTGTGTGTTTTCCCTCTACAGGTGCTACTTGAATAAGTTGACCCACTACAATTTCCTCCAACTCATCATAGTAGGATGGCATATGCACTTGATCACGCACAGGCCCAAGATAGCCAATCATGTGTTCATTCTTCCCATTCTCCTTGTGGTTAGGATAGGGTTCCTTCCTTATATCACAGTTACCCACATCTTTGAACTTTAACTCGTTCACAACAAATTTCTTCTTGAAGATGCTTTTCAAAGTCCAACAATCTCTAGTAGGGTATTTGGTGGCTCTATGATAGATACAATAGTCTGGGCTCTCTTTGTCCTTCTTGGTCAGGAGAACATTAACCCGTGGTAAGGTAAGTTCACCATCAACTACCCACTCTTTGACCAAGGCTTTGACATTCTCCAAACTGCAAGGATAGGGGTTTCTTTCCTCATAACTCTTCCTCTTTCGAGAGGATGTCGCCTCTCCTTGTGAGCAGCTCCTTCCTAAGGAGGTCACTGCAGCAACTTTACTATTACAAGAGTAGCGGTGACTTTCACAAGATTTGTTCAAGAGGCCGGTGGTGCTAAGGTTTCAAGCCACTTTAATCAAGGCTGAAAAAGGTAGGTAGATTATGGTTTATCAAGAAAATTTTATAGTTGCATATGGAACCCTCCACATATATGCTGACTAAGTGAGCCTCACTGGTTCGTAGCCGTCAATGGCTTTGTCCTGGAACTGTTTAACATAGTCCAGTATGTCTTCATCTTCTTTCTAAACATCTCACCTAAGTGTGAGGGTTGTGACTTTTTCTTGAACTTGAAAGAACTTCGTATGAAACTTGTTCACCATCTCTTCTCAACTCTTGATCGAGTTAGGCGCCAAGTTCACATACCAGTTGTAGGCCCCTTCAGTGAGTGACTTGGAAAGCTCTCAAAGGCATAGAGGGTGGTTACTACCATGGACATCAAGAGTTTCAATGAATCTCATCATATGTTCTCTGGCATTACCTTTCTTCCTATCAAACTTCACAAGCTTAGGTATCGTATACCCAGCTAGATATGGCATGGCCAGTATTTCCTAAGGATATGGGGGCTTAACATCTAGATCTGGGAGAGATAGCAGCTGCTTCTTGCTACGTACCTACTCGAGCATAGCCTGGACATCGGCTAGAGTAACAAAGTGAGTGGGTTGGTAAGGACCAGTCTGCTCCTGGGTAGCTGAACCAGTGGTTGTCCCGTTTGCTTGAGCTACCGCCACAGGCACCCGGATCAAAGCCTGATTCTCAAGGAGCAGGTTAGACGCTGGGTTTGGAAATGCTATAGGTGGAAGTGCTTGTGTTGGAGCTAGCCTGGACGCATTGGCCATAATAGTGTCAATGAGAGCTTGCAAGGCTATCAGAATCTCCCTCTGCATATCCTGAAGGGACTGCACTGCTTCCACCACAACACTGTGGTTGTGGTCCTCAACGTGTGCTGCTCTACCATTAGAAGAACCTTGTTACCATGGTTACTATTGAACTTCATCTTCCGTCATTTTTTTCGATGAAGTGTACAACCCACTGTGAGTATAGACCATCAAAAAAGCAGCCTCCCTAGTGAAGTCGGCAGAAATGTAGAGGGGTTCAGAGTGAACAGTGATAAAGAGAGTAATTAGAAAGGCAAAACTATGTCAATGGTTTAACGGATCTAGGTTGGCTAGAGAATTAGTTAACAAAAATCTAGGAAAGTTGGAGAATGAGTAGTTAGGTGAGGGTGGAGCAAGTGGTTCATGGATAAAAGAATAGCAGTGCACAAATGGGCAGCATCTCCTCAAGTCCCCAAAAATCCTTCTCTTGGACCTTGTGAAATGGGTCTTATTTATAGGCTTTTTCTTGGCACCAAAGGATATCAAGTGGCCAAATAAAGTGAGGACATATGTCCTTAAGAATCACATGGAATATTCTGTTTTGGGCCACTAGGCTAAAGGTATTACGTATCCCTTTGTATGTACTATGTATTATCTATTTGGCACAAATGCAAGTACATTTGCGGCAGTAGTGTTTGTCGTTGCAACTTGCCTCCTCAGCTTGAACCTCAGCAAATGCACTTACGACGATAATGTTTGCTGTTGTACTTGCCTTCTCAATTTGGTTTAGCCAAAACATGCATTCTCAGGACTTCATAGCCTGTTATCAGCTATGTTTGTGTTCACTTCAGTGAAGCCTCCACCATTAGCCACTTAACCACAAACTCCCCGGTTTCCCAGGGCAAAGGCCACAACTAAGCCTGCTATAAGCCATGTCGTGCCTTAGTACCAAGCCCAAGGGGGCTTCCTTGGCCCTTCCTGTGCAACCAAGGTAGGTCCATGACCTCGGTAATGGAAAGGAAGTCCCTTCATCTCAGGCTACCCTGCTCTCCATCTTCACGGGGTCACCCCTTGTATACTGGTACCTTTGGGCCTACTATCAGCTCCAACCAGTAAGCTTTGGGGCTTGCTATCAGCACCAAGCATTAGCCTCTACTTATGGAGGGGAAGCTTCTCTCAAAGGCTACTATCACCTTGGTGGAGTTTTCCCTCCACAAGTTAGTTACAACAGTTGTAGTTACTACAGTGATTGTTTCTTGTGGCAAGTTCAAATGCGACGCTGACAATATTAGAGAAGGTGGCGCCGACAAAGTACTTCCGCAACTTGGCCGTTACAAGTGCTGCCTCCGTAACTTAGTTGCGCTGATTTTCTCTTTCCCACAGCAAGTTCAAATAGTGGCACCAGCAATACTTGAAATGGCGGCGCCAACAATACTAGGAATGGTAGCGCTGAAATAAAGTGCCTCAACAACTTGACTGTTGTAAGTGTTGCCTCTGTAACTTGACTTGGGCATTTTTCTTCATAGAGCTTGTTCGGACCCTTAGCGGGTCGGATTTGTTCCGGCCCACTATTGACCCACTTTCCTTGGGCTTTAGTCCATACTCCTTTGATCATTCCTAGTTACCTAACAGGGGCGACCTCAGCACTTAAGTCCATACTTTATTTTAGTGAAAGCAAAGACTAGGCCGAGAAGAGAGAGACCTAAAGGTCCAGGAATGGAGAGGACGGAGAAGATGAGAGTTGTGGTGGTTGAGAAAGAAGAAGAGAGAGATGAGAGAGAATTTAAACAAGTAAAGAGAAGGGATTTCTAGTTCTGGCTCTACTCTTCTCTTTCTAGAAACATGTAGCTATCTCTCGTAGAGAGAAAGATGAAAAATGTGGATAGTTTGATCCTTTCATAGAAGCATGACCTTATGGACACAGTAATTTAATGCGTGAATTTTTAGATTAAAAAAATTTAAAATTAGACTTATGAATCGAGTGTAAAAGCGTATGATTATGTTTTGAAAAAATATATTTTGTAAACTAGGTAAACATTGTTAATGAGTGACTGGTGAATTTTGGTAGTGTTACATGTTCTAATTGGTATATTAATTAGTGTGTCAACATAATTATGACATTGTCATTTTAAAATTATGACTCCATTCATTACAAAAATCTAAAATTTCTAAAATTATATTATATCATCCGTTAGTACACTAATTAATATATTAATTGGTACATATAATATTATTAGTGAATTTAGAAAGCTGATTATTTTTTATAAAGGCTTACAAATCTAGAATAATTATAAATGTGTAATACTTGTAGCAATAGATTTGAAAGATATGTTAAAATGTACCGATAAAAAACAGTATGATGACAAGTGTGAAATTGAATCAATTCGTACACTTCTATTTAGGCATAGTTTGGCACGTCCCAAAAAAGTTAAAAAGTTAAAAAGTTACTTAAAAAGTTAAAAAATAATCACTATTTACACAAAAAAAAATATTAAAAAATTAATTTTATCACTATTTACCAACACATCAATCTGACGAAATCAGATCTGTGCTGCGGTTGTGTGACAAAAAGTTGCACAGCGGGGGGCAATTTTACCACACTGCTATTCGGCCCGTGGGGACCCATCACGGGTTCCGTTTTGATAATCTAAACCGCTTAATGTGTAGAACTCGTCGAGTACTATATGCCTGTAAAAAATGACATTGATCGGATATCGATAACTGCATGATCAAATCAGTTTTGTATAAAAAAAAATAAAGATGTTATAATTAACGATTGAAAAAAAACAAATCTGATCAGATAGTTATTGATATCCGATTAACGTAATTTTTTACAGGCATATAGTACGCAACAAGTTCTACACATTGTACAGTTTAGATTATCAAAACGGGACCTGTGATGGCCCCCACGAGCCGAATAGCACCATCCAGTGCAATGCCCAAAAAGTAGACAATTACTTCTTACCATCTATTCCACCTTTGCAGGCATGACAGCCGTACAAGTTACCCTCTAATATTCTCCTACACTCTAACTACACACTAATTTATACAATATTTTGATACACATTTTTCTATAAAAAGCCAAAAAATTAATCCAAACAATCATATTTTTTTCCTCAACTTTTTAGTCCAAAAATTTAAAAAGTACACTTATTTAGGACACCCCAAACAACCCCTTAGTATGTGTAGGGGAATATGTACACTTCAATTTCTTATGTTGATAAATACTGTAAATATTAAATAAATAAATAAGGGGACAAATTACACCCCGTGATTCTTACATTTGGTCTCTTCTGCCATTTTAATTCATCTACTTTCAATTAGCTTAGTTTTGATTTTTATTTTAAATTTTGTGTCAATTTGATCTAATTGATAATGTCATTAAAATATCATTGCATCGGTTGAAATTAACTCACTAAGTTTAGTAAATTTATAATTTTATTTTAAAAAACATGACACGTGCCATTTATATGCATATGTTATGTTAAAAAAAAAATGCTAGGAGTTATAATCAATTGGATCAAATTGAATCAAAATTATAAATTTATAATCAAAAATTAAACCAACTAAAATTACGAGAATTAAAATAATACAAGAATCAATATATAGGGACTATTAATATAATTAATCACAAAATAAAATAAGACATTGGTAATTATGTCAAATTTGTGTAAGTACTACAGCAGCCCATGCCATATTCATGTATGAAATTGATATCCTAAGCCTTTGTCTCTAATTTTTTTTTTTTTTTTTTTTTAACACAAAAAAAGGAGGTTCTGAGTGGGCATCACGACCTCCGTAGGCCCAGGCCCCTGGATAGTCAGTTGCCAGCCTGATTTAACCCAACCCATAGGAAGGGACCTACCACCGAGGCACCAGTAGAGCTTATCAACCGCCCCAGCCATGGACAAGTTTCGATCGGAGTACAGCGCGAGGTCTCCGCAGAGAGCCCTTGGAAATTCCAGAATTTTCGCACCCTCCAGGAGTCGAACTTGACTGATGGCTGTGGGAAGGCAATGCCTTCACCACTGGGCCACCACCCTCGGTGGTAGCCTTTGTCTCTAATTCAAAATCAGATTTAAGTGTGTTGTTGGGCTCTCAGGATCATTACAAAATTCATATTGATAATTTAAACTGTTTATTCTATAAGGTTTATCAAATACTTCAATCCTATAAAATATATATATATATATTGATCGGATATTGATAGTCACTTAATTAGATCGAATTTGTATTTTAAAAATAAATTGTTGATACAAATATATTTTGATCAAGTAGGCATTGACATCCAATGAACATAATTTTTTACAAAAATAAAATTATTAAGCTTACGAAAACCCAACTACACGTTCCAGTTGAGAAACCTAACTGATGAGAAATTTATTCCAATTGATAACTACATGTTGGGCAACGCAACGATTAAATTTCGCCCTAGTACAAGAGCAGATGCCTTGCTATGCCATATTCAACGTAAGTGGTCCTTTCGTGGTAATTGGATAATGATATATAAATGAGAAGTTGATATAAAATTTTTATACAAAATAATGTGTCTTTATTAATATGATTATTTAATTTAGGGTTAATTATACTTTTTAATCTTATAATTTGATTCAAATTTTATTTCAAGAGCACTCGGTCCAAAAATTTAATTCTAAATTTTCTTTAGTCAAAGGTTCACACTCTAAATTACTTTGGCCATAAAGACAAATCTATACAAAATGACCAAATTGTTGGAAGTTTTGGTATTATAGGCTTATTTTTGGCCAATTTTGAGTCTAAATTTAAGTGGGGCCCACATGCCTTTTGAAGTGGGTCCAAGTGGTGACGTGCTCCTTGCCACATGGCAAGCCACATGGTGAAGACGATTCGTCAAAATCATTTATGAGTGAATGAAAAATTGATGTCGTTTTCGGTTTCATGAAATGAGAAGTTGAAGAGACAAATATGGGTTACCTTATTTTGATTGTCTCACATAGAAACAATAAGAGAGCTTGTATGAATATACAAGCTCTAAGTTAACATACTTGGGATGGGCCCCGAGGGGCACTTTAAGTTTTGTAAGGAGATGAGTTATGGACAAAGTGGGTTTGACCCAAATCCACCACACACATGCCGTTGGCCGAGCTAAGCCGTGCATTTGAATTTTTTTCAAATTCTTAAGGAAAATTTGAATTCCTAACGGATTAATTCAAACTTTTGCGTCAAAATTCGAATTTAAATTTTTGCTTCCCGGAACAGTGCCTCTCCAGTCGTCTCTCTTCATTTTTCGGTGGTTCAGGTTTTCACACCTGTTCGAAGGGTTTTCTGTTCTTCCGAACAGACACCTCTTTGCTTATAAATATAACATCCTTCAGTAGATTCAATTCATTCTTTTTTTCCCCTTTTTCTTCCCTCCTGCATTTATTCTTCATATTAGTTCATAGAGAATTCAAAGAGTTGCAGAACTTAGGTTTGATTCGCCTGACAGATTGTTTGTAGTGCTACTATAATCTGTGTTTTTTGATCATTGTATCATGGGAGATAGATGCCGATAATCCTTGAGCACCTGTGCGGCGGCGAATCTGTCAGTGTCACACGGTTGATTTGATCTTGATTTTACTGTTCTAAACTTTCCGGAGATTTTGTTCTTCTAACTTTCTAGTACAAGAACTTCCTGGAAGTGATTTATTTATTTTGTTTCAGTTTTCATTTTATATACAAAAGATTGTTCCAACACAAACTACCCCCCGGTATACATATTCTATTATACACAGGTAAACATCATCAAATCTCTCTCTCTCTCTCTCTCTCTCTCTCTCTCTCTCTAGGGCTTCCTCCTCACCTTCTCTCCCAAACCACTTCATCTCCAATTGACCGATGCCATAATTCTCTGTAAAACTCTCGCCATGGATACTCTAATCCCAGCGTCAACCACGAAAAAAAGACCATCACCTCTGTCGTCGGAGATGAAGGTGGAGAGAAAAATAGAAAGAGGAAAGACAGTGCCTCTCACAACGGCAAAAATGGCGGTGACAACAATCTCACTGACCTTTGAAGGCTTCAGATCTTGCCGCCGTGGTTAGTCTGCAGATCTCTTTCTCTCGTCACCGTCTCCATCGCATTGATCCTATTAGCCGATACACCATAACCTTCGATCTACAGCTAGAGCACATCAATGTCTACTACAATGAAGCGTTGTGTGGAAGGTTAGGTCATCGTGCTGTGCTTTCGAATCACAACTCTCACCACTGATCTCACTCATCAGATCACTGATCTCACTCCCTCAAGCGTGAGGTACGCCGGTGGAGAATAGAGCTCGTTAATGTTGATGAGATGAATGGCGGCAGAGCTTGTCAATGCTTGGTCCTGTTCACGTGATGATGGATGTAATTATACAAGAATCATCTAAATATGGAACATTTTCTTCTTTTTTTATTCTAATTCCATGCCACATGTTGATAAGTGAAGTGTTTGGTTCATGTTCATTTGAAGTTTGGGCATCAAGAGCAGTTTTTTTTGTGATTCAACATATGGGGAAGTATTTTGTGAACGACAGCATGTGGCTAAGGCGACACCAAAGTGTCAGTCGAGGTGCCACGTGGCCTGGTCATGCTTGTTGATATTATATCGGCAAGGCCGAGGTAATCTACAAAGATACCAGAATCCGAGATAAGCGAATAAAGGACAAAAGTCCTAGAGCAAGGGAGGATCTCAGTCTGGATAATGATAAAGCTTGTGAGGAGTTTATCCTTATCTAACTGAGATTCCAGGATAAGCATTGAACATGAGTCTAGTGAAGTGAGGCTTCTAGGTGATCAGGTTACTGCCGATTATAAAAGTAAGGCACCCCCGTGGGTCTGAGGTAAGTTCTTTCTTATGAGTTTAAGTACTATTTGCTATCTGTGAGAGATATTGATTATTGACTTGATCGTCGGAGTGCCCCCAGGTGGACGAACCACCACGAAATTCTCTTATTCTTGTTACAGGTTGTTGGGCTTAATTTATTCTGCTGATACTCACCAGCTGAGTTCCCCTTTTGGTTGTGTAATCAAAAATCAACACCCACAATTTGGCGTCGTTTGTGAGAACTTAAGCAGAATAGATGGCCAACAATGGGTAGGAAGAGAAGATAAGGGAAGACATCCACAGTAAGAGTGAGGAGCATATGGATCCTAACGTTAGGGAGGAAAACCGTAATGAGGGAGTCCAGGAGCCGAATCTTAGAGAAAAGGACACTGGCAAAGAGCGTAACGTCCCGAAGAATGGAGGCCGAGATGAATACTACAATAAAAGCGACCTCCAAGTATGGAAGGATAGATGCTTGGGGAGGGATGGAAAGATGAAAGGGATGACAAATAAGTTGGCAGACCTACAGCTGGTGGTCAACTTTAAGATGTAGAACAACATGATTCAACCACCATTTCCGTTGTAGGACACACCGGCACTAGCGGCCAAAACTGATGCCTAAAAAGGATGGCAAAAAACAGTCCTAGTAGTCCCGCAGCATGGCAAGGGATAGGAACACTCACATTGGCTGTCATGGGATGTCAGGCAAACAGAGTCTATACTAGGTAAGTCGCAAAAGACACCACGAACTAAGGGGACCTATGTCAAAGAATCTCGACATATCCAAGGGAAGGGCCTCTGTTTTGATGCAGTGGATGAAGGGAAGTCTAAGCGGACGCACAATTACACCAGGAGCAGCACGCCAAAGAAACTGAAATCTATTAATAGCCGAGCTCCTAGTCGAATGAAGGAGGATTTAAGGGACTACCTCCAGAGGAAATGACTCAATGCCAAGATCACATCCACCGTCAATCAAAGGACGCCATTCTTGGTTGAGTTGGATACGTTTAAGGCCCCAAAGAGATTCCACATGCCTAGGTTCCAGATTTACAATGATAAGTCTGATCCAAACTTTCATGTCAGCCTGTATTTAAATTCAATGGCTTTGTAGGGCAGGAATGAGCAGTTGTTGTGCAAGGTATTCCCCTCATCCTTTGGGGAGATAGCATCTGATTGGTTCTATAAGTTGTCGAAAGAAACTGTGAAGAGTTGGGAAGGCCCAGCCAAGATATTTGTAGCCAGGTTTGTTACGAACAAATCATAGCCACTGAGGGTAGATTCCCTATTGGCTTTGAAGATCAATGATGGCGAAGGCCTCAAGGTTTACACCAAAAGATATTATGCGGTGTAAAACCGGATTCTGGGTTGTAACTAGGAGTTGGCGGTCGTGTCTTTCAAGAACAGCTTGGATGATAAATGCTCGCTTCGAAAACCACTCACCAAAACCTTTCCGAAAAGGATAGAAGAGCTCATGGCACGGATTGAGAAATATGCCCAAGTCAAAGAAGACACACAGGGGGCGAGGACATCCAAGCAAGAAAGGAGAAACGACTTGCCGAAGTGAGGCCGAGGGAATGCAAGTGTTGACAGGCCTAAAACAGGGGTAAAGGCTGCACAGGCAATCACCACAGTATTCACGACCTCGATCTACAAAGTTCTGGAAAAGATTAGGAACCAGCCGTATTATAGAGCGTCGAAGAATAGCCTTGGCGAGTTTATGAGAATGAGCATTAGGAAACATTGTGCTTACCATAATGAGGATGGACACTTGACTCAGAGGTGCAGGGCTCTGAAGTCGCACTTGGAGGATCTGATTAGACAGGGTCACCTGAGGGACCTAGCACATGAGGCCATAACAAGGGAAGAGCATGCAAGGCTTCTGCAGACACTGGCAGCACCACCTCTACCACTGCCACCGCAGCAAGTAGATAAACCTCAGGTAATCAATGTGATTCACTCGAAGATCAATGAGAATGAAGTACGAGGAGAGACCCAAAGAGAAAGGCACCTGCAGCATGTGTATCAGGTCCAGCAAAAGAAGCCCAGGACAGATGAATACTAGGGACCAATGGTTTCTTTTACTGAGGCGGACCTAGATATTGTTCAGCATCTGCACAACGATGCCCTGGTGATAACTCTGAAGGTTGGAGAGTGCTAAGTGAGGCGTATACTGATTGAACAAGGCAGCTCTTGTGACATCATGTATATCAGATGTTACAAGGATCTTGGCCTTCACCCATATGATTTAGAGCAGTCTGACAACCCCGTGGTAGGATTCTATAGGACGCCGACATGGCCTCTAAGAGCCATGAACCTAAAAGTGCAGCCAGGAAGCAAAAAGGTAACAACTATGTTCACTCTGATAGATACTTCCTCCCCATACAATATCATTTTGGGATGACCTTGGTTGCATACTATAAGGGTTGTTCCCTCCATGCTGCACCAACTGTTGCGATTCCCAACTAACCAGGAGATTGAAGAGGTAAGAGGGGACCAGGTGGAGGCGAAAAATTACTTCATGGTAGCAATGAAATACAACTGCATCCTCAGAGAAGCTAAGATAGCGGAGATTGAACATGAGGATAGACAAGTCCTGGAAGATGTCGACACGGAGCCAACCGACAAGAGCGAAGAGCCTTTGAAAAGGGTTCTTGTGCAGGAGGCCGATGAAGAGATATATTTCCTCCTCAGCTCCAGCTTGGCTGAGCATGAGAAAAAGGAGTTGGAAAATTTTCTTAGGGAAAACATAGAGGTGTTCGCTTGGACACCATACGAGATGCCTAGCAGTAACCCCGAGGTCACATGCCACAAACTGAATGTAGACAGGTTAGCTAAACCTGTCATCCAGAGAGCAAGAAGACCCACTTTGGCCCATGTACAAGCAATGGAAGATGAAGTAGAGAAGTTGCTAGAAGCACAAGCCATCCGAAAAGTACACTACCCCACCTGGCTATCCAATACAGTGGTGGTAAAAAAGAAGAACGGGAAGTGGAGAGCCTATGTAGACTTCACAAGCCTGAATAGGGCTTGCCCAAAGGATTGTTTTCCCTTACCAGAGATTGACCAGCTAGTTGACACTACATCTGGACATGGAAGAATGAGCTTCCTAGATGCCTACAGGGGATACCATCAGATCGCGATATATCCCCCGGATGAGGAGAAAACGGCATTCATCACCCCAAAAGGATTCTACTGCTATAGAGTGATGCCCTTTGGACTCAAGAATACAGGAGAAACATATCAAAGACTGGTGACAAAGATTTTCAAACACTTGATTGGGAAAACAGTTGAAGTCTACATTAACGACATGGTTGTCAAGAGCAAGGAGTCAAAAGACCATTTGGCCAACTTAAAGGAAGTTTTTGAAATCCTATGAACATACTGGCTACGACTCAATGCTTCAAAGTGTGCATTTGGAGTCAAATCTGGTAAGTTCCTGGGATATCTGGTAACTAGAAGGGGAATAGAAGCAAACCAAGATCAGATCAAGGCGATCCTTGATCTGCAAAGCCCAACAACAACCAAACAGGTCCAGATCCTGACCGGTAAGGCCTCAACCTTGAACAGGTTTATCAGCTGAAGTTCTGATAAATGCAAACCATTTTTTCAATTATTGAAGAAGGCCACAGATTTTTTGTGGACAGACGAGTGCGAAGTCGCCCTAGCCGACTTGAAAAAGTACTTGACAACAACTCCATTATTGTCAAATCCGGTACTAGGAGGAGAATTGTTCCTATATTTGGCAATTTCATACCACACAATAAGTGTGGTGATAATCCGAAAAGAAGAATGAGAGCAGAAGGCAGTATACTACATGAACAAGACCCTCTTGGCCAGTGCCGAAACCAGGTACTTTCCTTTAGAGAAGTTAACATTGGCCTTGGTCATGACCTCGAAAAAGTTGAACCACTACTTTCAAGCCCACAAGATTGCCGTACTAACGAACACCCGCTAAAGTCCATATTGCAGCATGGAGATCTAACAGACAGAGTAGCGAGATGGACAGTAGTTCTAGGTCAATATGACTTAGAATTCAAGCCGAGAACAGCAATCAAGGGTCAAATTTTGGCTAACTTTGTGATAGAATTTTCTCCTGGCGTGATCCCAAGGTAGGCTCCGATGAGCTGCGGCCTAGAATGTCTAGGAGAAGAAGATGAAGAAACCCAACTAAGGCCAAAGAACCCCATACCAGCAAAGCAAAAAAAGGTAGAGAAATCAAAACCCTACAACATCTACATCTACGACTCCTTCCGCCTGTTTGTTGATGGTAGCTCAAACCATTAGGAAGCAGAGGCAAAAGTGTTTTTGGTATCACCAGATGGACGGATGATAGAGTAATCCATCCGTTTGGGATTCAAGACCTCAAATAACAAAGTGGAGTATGAAGCACTAATTGCTGGACTAAGGCTAGCAGTAGCAATGGACGCCAACGAGGTGGTAGTCTTCTGTGACTCTTAGCTCATTGTGAATCAAGCAACGGGCGAGTCCGTAGCCCGAGATGAGAGAATAATAGCCTATGTCAAGGAGGTTGTCAAGCTGCTAACACTATTCAAAAATTACCAGCTACAGCAGGTTAGCCAAAATGATAATAGCTATGCCGACGCCTTGGCTAATCTAGCCAGTGCGATGAAATCAGGTGAGACAAGAACAATAATAGTTGATTATTTGTTAGGCCCAAGTATAGAGCCCTGCATAACAAAATACGAAGCAATGTGTGTAGAGATGGGGCTGATCTGAATGGACACCATAGTTGCGTTCTTCAGAGATGGCAGACTGCCAGCAGATAGAAAAGAAGCACACAAAACCAGATTAAAGTGGGCTAGGTTCTGCCTATCAGCAGAAGGCCATCTCTACAAAAGGTCCTTCACTAGGCCCCTTCTGAGATGTGTGCATCCATCCCAGGTTAAGAACTTTCTATATGAGATCCATGAAGGTGTATGTGGAAGTCATGCTGGGGGCAGATCACTTGCCCACAGGGCCATATCACAGGGATATTGGTAGCCCTACATGTAAAAGAATGTTAAAGCTTATATGAGAAGTGTCAAAGGTTTGCACCTTTGATACACCAGCCAGCTGAAGATCTGAATCCAGTATCCAATCCCTGGCCATTTGCCTAGTGGGTCATGGATCTTGTTAGGCAACTATCCCAGGCAACTGGACAACAAAAGTTCCTACTGGTAGTAACAGACTACTTTACGAAGTGGGTGAAGGCTAAACCCCTTGCAAAGATTCGAGATGTTGATGTGAAGAATTTCATTTGGAAGAACATAATTACAAAGTTTGGAATCCCAAGAGCCATTATGGCAGATAATGGCACCCAGTTCAACAGTAAACTAATCAAGATCTTCTATGCAAAGTATAAAATTAAGAACTATTATTCTACTCTTAGCTTTCCCCAGAGTAATGGTCAGGCCGAGACATCTAACAAGACCATCCTGGATGGGATCAAGAAGAGGCTGGAAGCTGCCAAGGGCAAATGGGTGAAAGAATTACCCAATGTTCTATGGGCATATCGAACTACGCCAAGAAGATCAACTGGAGAATCTCCTTTTGCCATGGCATATGACACTAAAGCAGTCTTTCCACTAAAGATCGCATCCCTGGAATCAAAACCCAGGGAGTGGAAACTGGAGTGAACGAGACACTTCTTGCACGAGATCTCGATCTGATAGAAGAAAGAAGAGAGAAAGTAGCAGTTCGGCTGGGGGCATACCAACAGCAACTTGCCAGGGCCTATAACAAGAAGGTCAATCCAAGGGAGTTTTAGGTTGGGGCCCTTGTCCTTAGAAAATTCGTCGGCAATAAGAAGGATCCCAGGGAAGGGAAGCTTGGCCCAAACTGGGAAGGACCATATCGAATCATCTCAGTCACCGGTAATAGCGTTTACCGGCTGGCAAACACAAATGGCAAGGAGTTGCCACAACCTTGGAACACAAGCAATTTGAAGTTTTTCTACCATTAGTTTCTATTTTTTATGTAATGATTTTATTAGCCGAAGTATTAATAAAAAGCTAGCTTGATTTTGTCTTTATGGATTATTGTTGAAACTTGTGCAATAGGACTAAACAGTCTTATGACGATGTTCCCACGATGAACATGACGAATAATTTAGACTTTCCATATGGTAGAGTTGAACTAAGCTTGTGATGTTTCAGTATGAAACATGACAAATAACTTAGACTTGCCATATAGTAAAGTTGAACTAAGTTTGCGATGTTTTGGTATGAAACGTGACGAAACTGGCCATGACTTGGAAAGTTTATAAGTAAAGCCGATGGGTATAGTACTCTTGATGCACTAAGGTTAAGCCTTAAGTGCTTCATTTGGGTGAGCCAAACGTAATGACCTCGGCCAGGAATGTCTAAGAGAGACCTCGGCAGTAACCATGTGATGCGTCCTTAATATGAACATAAGCAAGACTCAGGTTCACATTGGGGGGCAAGAAGTGGGAATGGAATGAGAGCATAACACTAGCGAAATTTTTGAAAAATTTCACAAGTTGCAATTATCCGAGATTATTGACAATAAATACTAGCCGAGCTAAGTCAATCCAAGATGAGAGTTAAGTCTTGCCAGAAGGCCATCAAGTCTTGCTAGAAGGCAGTTGATACAAATACAGAAACAACACTTGTAAAAGCTTTCTTAGAAAAAATTTATAAGTGATGTTTGGCCAAGTTAAATGTCGGAAGTTGTTATTTGAGATGATTAGCTCCGAAGTGTTAACCCATCCAAGGTCTGTGGGTCCGAGGTAAGGAGCCAAGTTGTCAGACTTAGAAAGATCTGAAAAGTCTAAGTATGGAAAGAACATGCAAGGCATAAGAGAAAAACAGTAAGGCCTACACTCAACACTTAAAAGGAAAAAAAAGAAGACATGCATTTAGAAGAGGGAACTTTGTTTAGTTACAAAAAGGCACTTTGGCCTGGCATAGAAGACAACTTGTTCAGTTACAAATGATAGAACTTCGGCCCAACAAAAGTAACAAATATTACAGCTACTAAAAGAAAAAGTTCAAAGAAAAATAAAAAATCCTAAGTACTGGACTCAAGGATACTGTCCTCAACCCTCTTAGCTTCAGCTTCAGCTGTGACCTCGGTGTCAATCTCTTGAAAAGTTTAATCCAAGCTCTTCTCTACAACAGTGACCTCGGCCTCGAGCGTAGTTGTTTTCTTCGACAAAGAGCTTTTAAAGACCTCCTCATCCTCATCTTGAGTCAAGTCTAAGACTTGATCATTCAAAGTAGGGGACTTGGCCCTAGCAGCAACCTCCACCACTTCGTTAGCCTCCTCAACCTTGGCTTGCTCCTCTTCAGCTTCGTTGTTCAATTCTTTAGGAGAGGGAGGAAAGGGCACGCTGAGCTAGTTGATGTCTTGGAGAGGAAAGTCCACAAGGATAGATAGTTTGTTGAGGGCTGTCGTCCAGCCAAGGTAATAACCTCTATTGCAAGCTTGGTTGACTTGGGCTTTTTAGGCATCACGCACATCGGCTTGACCTTCGGCATAGGCCTTTTCGTCAGCTACCTTGATCTCAGCCTCTTTGCTCTCCAAAGCCTCATTCAGTTTTTCTTTGGCTTTATGGCTTTGACCTCGGCCTCCTTAGCCTCAGCCTTCATGGCCTCAGCACTCTCCTCGGCCTTATCTTGAACAGTATTGGCATTATCTAACAGACCCTTAATTTGGGCCTTGACCTTGTTGAGAGAGGACAAAAAGCCTGCAGCGTCCTGAGTCTGCTTGGTCAACTCCTTCTTCATGGCATCGGCCTTCATAGCATAAGAGTGAGCATATTGGATGGCCTAGAAGGAAAAAAACAAACAAGCTAGTGAAAAAAAATTATGTGTAAGAAGTTAAAGCAGAAAGCCAAACGAAAAAGTACAAGTGTTGGAGACTTACCAAGATAGAATGTTGCATCATCAACGCGAAGTTCTCATACTTGTTCATCTCGGCCATACAGTTTAGGTCGGTAGGCAAGAGAACAGCGGTAGAAAGGGTGGCGCTAACTTCAATGCTATCGATGGCACTGTAGCTAGCTGTCATTGGTTGATCCCCAACCATAATTTTAGAAGCCCAGGGTTCATTGGCTCTGAAAACACCTAGACCCACTGCACCCTCGGATCTTGGCTTATTCGACCGAGTAGTGTTGGAGGGCTCAGCCTCAGCAGGCCTCTTTTCGACGGTAGATGAACTCTTCTCTTTCTCGGCTAACTTGGAGATCGACACAGTGTCCTCTGAATCTATTTGTGTAACAAAGGCTTTTGCCTTAGCCCTTTTTACCCTTTTGGCCTTGGGTTTAGGTTGGAATTGAGATGGGAAAGAATGGACTGTAACAACTCCTGGCAGGTCGGCCAGTAAATCTTTAACAATAGCTTGACTTCGACCCATCTCTTTAGCTGAGACAACGATGGTGACCTTGGTACCAAAGTGGATGGCAATGAGAGTAATCAGAGGTTTGATGTGCCTGTCACCGAGACTTCAAGACCTCGGTAATTTCTGCTGCGAGTTCTGCCGGCAAAAGCGTTCGAAGGAGCTCGGCGTCGACATTGGCTTCAGGATGAAGGAATCAGTTGGAGGGTAGAAATGGATGGCAGGTCTGCTAGATCTGAGGTGGAAGCCTGGTCAGTCCTTAGTGAAGAAGTGACTAGAGGAGTTGATGTAGATGGTGGAGTTTGGCTTCTTCGTAGAGTGTCGGGGAGCGGTGATCGGTGATCGATATGTTGGAATGTAATTTAGTAGAAGGGGGACCTTGCGTCTTTTAATCGGGAGATCTAAGAGCCTCTTTAGATCTCGGCTTGGGATGTAGGACTACCGAAATCCCTTCGTTGGTTGAGGAAGAACTACAAGAGCGAGAAGCAAACACTTGCACAGATAAAAGAAATAAATTGACAAGTCTTAATAGAAATGGAATTATGGAATGACTAAGTCCTTACCCTCATCTTCCCTAAAAACTTCTCGGCGCAGAGGGTAGAGATGAAGATCGTCATCTGGAGCAAATTCCCAGTTTCCCGAGACAATCAGATATTCATCTCCAGCGCCTTTGCTGAAGTCTGGGAGGTCAGCTATGAGTTTGTAGGCGGTGGATCTAGGCTTGAGATAGTAAGCATAGCCACTGGCTGACTTGAGGCCACACATAGGCCTTGTTTGGGAAGTTGGCTATTTTAGTAGGCTATTTTAGTTTTTGGCTATTTTAGTAGGCTAAAATTTTTATGTTTGGGAAGATTGTTGGATTTTTTTTAGTTGGATGTGATGTTTGTGAGAGAAAAAGCGAAATGATTATAGGTTTGATGTGATATTTTGTCTTATTAGCTATTTTAGCTTATTTTTTCTTTTTGTGAATTTTAGCCTGAAATAGGCTAAAATAGCCCTTGCCAAACAAGGCCATGGTGTAACAGAATTGAATGTCAGCTAGAGTAATCATAGCATTTTCTCGGCGTGCCAGTTCGGCTATGCTATGGATAACCCTAAATGAGTTGACGGCTAGTTGTATGGGGTTAAGTTTGTAGTAATGCAGGACTTCTCGGAAAAGAATGTTCAAAGGAAACCGAAGTCCACACTCAATAAAGGCAACTACAGGGAATGGCATGTAGTCCTTCCCAGGCATGATAGTGTCCTCCTTCTCAGCCAACTTGAGTTGAACATCTGTTGGGATGGAGAACTCCTGGCGAAAGTATTCTAATTTGGTCGAGGTATCCACCCTCCACCTGAACATCCCCATGTTATCATCTTAAAGTGTTTTGTACTGGATTTCAAAGAAAAGTAGTTGGGTAGAGGTTTAAGAACCTCGGCTAAGCACTAAGGAAGGAATTATGCTAGCTTAGGAAGGGTTCTTGTTTTAATATTATTAAAGAGTAGAGTTCTAAATCAAATCCCAAACCTAAATCTATGCAGAAACAAGAATCAAACGCAAAGATTTGAAAACAAGCAAGAAAAACAGAAAGAGAACATGATTCAGAATCAAGAAAACAATAGAGAAAAACAACAATGTGACGAGCGCAGTGATGAGAAATGACGATCCAAGAATACGAAAAATTACAAATCCATAAACACTGAGTGACTGTGTGCAAGACAATGTGCAAGGACCACAAGCAGTACAAGTAAGCAAAATCAAGAATCGATTTGCAATATCAAATAGCATAGAAAATGACAAGCAAATTAGGAAATAAATGAAGAAAAAAGTATGAATACAGATTCAGTAAACAACACAGGGGTGATTACAAATACGGTGTAGAGTATGTGGCAAAATTTGAAGAAGAAACATATTGAAGGAACCATAAAGATTGAAACTGGAATGGAGATGTTAGAGACTTACCGATTGGAGCCAACAAAAGGGACGCCGAAGTCTGACGGAGACAATCGCTGGAATGAAACAGAACAAGTCCACCGGAGATGATGAACAAAAGGCTGCAAGAAGCTTGAGGAAACAACAATGGCGGATTGAAAAGCTTTAAAGAGAGAAATGCTGAGCAAAGAGAAGAGAATGCGAGAGTGAAAAGTGAAGAGACAATGAGAGAAAGAGTTTTGTCAAAAACATGAAAAGGCGGCAAAACGTAATGAGGTACCTTAGATGACGTGCCTGTCAGGCAGCGTGGGTAGAATCGACGTGACTTGATGGCACGTGCCAGGTACGAGCCAGTAGGTGAGAGACACGTGGAGGAAACGGTTGAAACAACTATGCATAACAGCTCATGCGCAATTGGAACTCTTGAAATTCTTGAAATAATGGAGCAATAACGTCGACTAGAGGGGTAACCTTGGAGAAAATACTTAGAAAACTTCGTTCGTGATGCTTGATCCTTAATAAAGTGGGCAACTGAATCTTGGTTACTTGAAGCCAACGAGTCATGATCTTGGTCGGAGAGATGAATGAATTTTTAGCCAACATATTATATGGACAGATGATATAGGTTCTATCACTTCAGACTGCCGAGGTAGTCAAACCTAGGGGTAGTTGTGGGGAAGTATTTTGTGAACGACAGCACGTGACTAAGGCGACACCGAAGTGTCAGCCGAGATGCCACATGGCCTGGTCATGCTTGCCGAGATTATCTCAACAAGGCCGATGTAATTTGTGGAGATACCAGAATCCGAGATAAGCGGATAAGGGACAAGAGTCCTAGAGCAAGGAAGGATCTTAGTTTGGATAAGGATAAAGCTCATGAGGAGTTTATCCCTATCTAACCGAGATTCCAGAATAAGCATTGAGCTTGAGTCTAGTGAAGTGAGGCTTCTAGGTGATCAGGTCACTGCCGGTTATAAAAGTAAGGCACCCCCATGGGTCTGGGGTAAGTTCTTTCTTGTGAGTTTAAGTACTATTTGCTATTTGTGAGAGATATTAATTACTAACTTGATCGTCAGAGTGCCCCCAGGTGGACGAACCACCGCAGAATTATCTTCTTCTTGTTACAAGTTGTTGGGCTTAATATATTCTGTCGGTGCTCTCCAGCTGAGTTCCCCCTTTAGTTGTGTGGTCAAAAATCAACACCCATAAAACAACTTTCGATTTTGAAAAGAATTATGAAGATAAGAAATATTTGAAGATCAAATGGGACTTTAATATTCTTAAGATCCATGAAAACTTTTCTAAGTAACTTTTTAATTATGGAGGTTACTTACAAGTGAAAAATTAACAAATAAAATATTTGAATAGAAAAGGTTTAAACAGATAGGTTAAAATTTAAGCAGATTAAAATTTGAAATTTGAACAATTGATAAAAAAAAAATTGAACAAATAGGAATTTCAATAGATAAAAAATTTGAACAGATATGAATTTTAATAGATAAAAATAATTTCAACAGATAGAAAATAACTTCAACAGATAGTCAACGAAAAGTCAAACAGATAAAAAAAGTCAAGGGGTAAAATTTAAAACAAAATGTTCTACAAGATTTCTCACCAAATTATTTTACAAATCTTGGACATCTCATCAATAAAAAGTATCTCCTGGACCTAATGTCTTATACCCTCCTTATATTAGATTTATTACCAACTAACCCTTATTTCAATTCTTATTGTTTTCATTTGAATAATTTAATTCTTATACTTTAAGTCTAGTTTCAATTTGTTTATTCTGTTTAAATTTTTGCTAATTTTATCTATGTATATATTTAGAAAATTGATAAGTGCACTAAAATTATTTATTTTAACCTCTAATTTGAGCAGAAAGACCTAATTAAAAGTACACTTAAAGTGTAAGAATCAAATTATTCAATTTGAAACTATAAGAACTAAAATGAAATTCAAATCAAACAATAAGAGTGAAACGTGTAATTAACCTTTAATTTTGAATCAAAATATCAATTATTTTGATTCATAATTTTAAAATGTTACACGAACGTAATTCTGGATGAATATTTTTGCACAAAAACAAATTTAGGAGAAAAACAAAAACAATTTTTAACTCCATTAACAAAATTTATCTTAAGTTTTTTTATAGGGATATTTATTCATAAATCTTTCTTTACCTACTTATATTCCATTTAGTATAAATTATTTTTTCATGTTCCAATAAATCTTATGGATGACATAATTACCAAAATAGCCTTAATAATAATAGGGTAAAGTGCCCATTAATATTTACATTGACAATGTGAATATTCAATGATGCGAACATTCACACTGTCAAATTTATTTAACGTAAATGTTCACATTACCAAATTGCTAAGAATTAAAAAAAAAATATTTGTAAGAATGAAATTATTCATAAAATATTTTAAATATGAAAATTAAAGTTTTGTGAATCAAATGTATAAAATAATAAAATTTATTATAATACAAGAAAATCTTATGAACAATTAGAATATAAATACTTGAAAGATAATTTTTTTATAATTTTTTTTATTTTATTAATTTAATCCTTACAATTTTAAATGGGTAACAATTCAATCAATCCATCCAAATTTGCTTATTATAACTATAATGGATAATGAAAAATGAATACTCTAGCCTTTTTACCCTCCGTTCTACGGATAATCTGGTTAATTTATTAATATGCTTTTGTTAAATACACTAGCTAATTTTTTTGTTTACAGACACATTTACAAATAATTTTCCATAATATTTTTCCTTTCAATAATCCTTCGTAGCTCAAAAATTTCTCCCCCGAATCCCTCGACTACCCAAAACGACGTCGTTTTGGGCAGTTTTTTTTTTTTTTGTTCCTCCTTATGTCTAAAAACAGAGAGAGAGCAGAGAGAAGAGAGAGGAAGAGGAAGAGAGAAAGAGAAGAGAGGGGATGGAGGGAGAGAGAGAGAGAGAGAGAGAGGGTCGATCACCTGGCAGAGAAGAAGACGATGATTTGTTGATCTGGATGTCGATCGCCTGGCGGAGAAGAAGGGCGTGATGATGATCTGGATGATGATCCAGAAGGGTATTCAGATCCAGATCAAGAAGACGATGATTTGTTTATCCAGATCCAGGGTCCATCCAGATCCAGATCAAGAAGATGAAGATGATGATTTGTTGATGATTGTTGATGTTGATGATGATGTTGCGTTGTTGGATTTTTTTTTTTTTTAGATTCGACAATCTTTTTTTTTTTTTTTTGTGATTGTTCGTTGTTGTTGTTGATGAATTTATGATTGAATTTTTTTTTTTCAAATTCGATAAAAATTATGATGTGTTGTTGAATGTATGATGTTGTGTTGTTGATGAATGTGTTGTTGTTGTTGTTGTGTTGATGAATGATGTTTCTCTCTCTCTCTCTCTGCTACTCTCCTCTTCTTCTTCTTCTTCTTCTTCTTCTTCTTCTTTTTTGATTTTTCTTCTTCTGCCAGTAATTGGAAAAAAAAAAAAATCAAAACGATGAAACAACGTCGTTTTGATTTCGGGCCAAATTCGAGCTCAAAAGTTTCGAGCTACGTAGCACAACTGTTTTCCTTTACCTTCTGAGCATTCCCCATTATTGCCTACCTCTATGTCTATTTCCTTCCAACGTCGCCCCATTGTGCCACCACTTCCCCACCCCTACTCTACCACTATCACCATTATCTAGGGATGCAACTCGAAAAGGTTTGAGCGGAATAAAAGGTTGTTCCATCTCAACCTAAGTTGTGCTGAGAGCTACTCAAGCCCATCCAAACTGGAATTGTATCCCTAGATTGTCTATCTAAGCCTAACCTGAGTTAAACTCAAATTGTCCAAGTTGATGAATTTTAAGAATTGCACATAAATTTCAATTTTTTTTTTCTTTTTTTAGTGCAACTAAGTTAATTAATTTGTTAAAATTAGATATTTACAAAAAAAAAATTATAAAATCATTAAAAACATCAAATCATATAATTTATATAATGTAAGAGAGATGCCGTTATAATAGTCTTTACAATTTATGAATGAAAAAAAATAAATAAATAAAATTGAGTATTGTGTTACTTGTGTGTATATAATATATATTCAATATGATCTAACTATCTAAATTACATTAATATCTTCTAATGGCTAATAATTTATATGTATATTTAATAATTCAGGTTTCGGATTACTCGGAGTTATTTGATATTTTTGCCCAAGTCCATGTTGGGAAATTTTCAAAATTTATAATTTAGTTTTTGGGTATTTTCAAAACCTTCTTTGCTTTTCTTTGAAAAGCTTGAAATAAGTTTGGGTACTTGGTCAGACATTAGAAAAAGAGGAAAATATGAAGTACTTAATAAAGTGCTACATGGAATATTCTTTTGAATATGGAAAGATGTGTCTTTGAATGGATGCTAGTGTACATGCACTCACACAGCAAGGATGGTACACGTGCATGCGTGGCGCGAGCAGTGGACAGTGTGGCGTTTAATGGTGCACTTTGCACTTACCACAAACGCATTGGAGCAAGGCGTCATGAGGGCACTTTTCTATTTGAAGTGATGACGTGGATTTGACATCACATGGGTGACGTGGAATACAGTCAGCTCCATGTGGCAGTGATGTGGCGTTCGTTGGCGATGAGTCAACCAACTGATCAAACAGTTGTGTATCCGATCTGAAACAATTTGATTATAGTCGTTGATTGGAGATGCGCGCAATCATATGATTGAGATGGCACCCGATCGTGATCAGGTGTGATCAATCAAGACATCTACTCAATGTGAGATTGATCTGTGCCATAGATCATCGATACAACAATCAGATCTAATGGGATGTGATCAAGGGACATGACAATTCAATCAGATGCATTAAGGCCCATAAATAGGCTGCAAAATCAGCCATTTCAATCTATCCAAAAATCCAAAAAGCATTCATGTAATTCTCTCACTCTCTCTCCCTCTCTTGATTTAGAGTTTTCGATCAAGAGTTTCTCAAGTAAGTTTCTACTTTTCTTACTAGTAATCAAATTCTACAAACTTCATTATCAGTGTCTTATTTTTTTTGATTATATCAAGAGTATTTTCATCTACTGTCATCAGTGCAGACTTAATTATTAGTGTCTTAGTTTTCTTGATTATATCAAGAGAACTTGATCCTTGATCAGGCTTCATTGTATCTGTGGGAGCCGAATAAATAGAGAAACGAAATCCGGTACACCCGAGGAGCCGGGAACTGAACGGCTCCATTCTGCTCAACTAGGACGCCGAATACGTTCTTAAGGCCGAATAGACTTGAGAAGGCATATCAGGACGAATGAAAGAATAATAAATAAAAAAAAGTAGACTCTGGCCCTGAGGTCCAGAGAGTGGATATAAATACAAGAGCTTCAGATTGGTAAAGGTATGTAAGAATCACTTCTAAAAACTTAGTGAACAAGCTTTCTTGAGTACAGGAACTAACTTGTCCGTCGGAGTGCTAATTCCGGCACCCCCGTCTGGAGTATTTGTATCTTTGTAGGTGACTAGCTGAGGATCATTGGCGTCTTCCAAGATCTGAGGAGTATTTCCAAATCCATCTCCCCACAATTGGCGCCGTCTGTGGGAATACTCAAATACATCCATGGAAGGCGTGACCGAAGATCCTCCGATAGCCACCGATGAGATCACACAGCAAGACGACCTCACCCCAGCTAATACGCTCGAACAGGAAACCGTCGCGCAGCGACGCACCTCGAACTCCAACTCACCAACGACTTCAACGACAAAGACAATGCAAGCGACCATAGAACAAGCCAGACAAACCAAACAGAGTTTGGATAATATCATCATTGAGAATGAACGTCTTCGCCGCGATCTGGCCTTAGAAAAAACAAAGTCCAATGGGGCAGGTCTCAAGGTTCCTGAGCGATTCCCACGGGCAGGTCCTCAACGACCTCGAGGCCAACAGCATAATGCCGACAGTCCCCGCGCCTTAACCGATTACCTTGAGGAGGTAACAGAGGACGCACGTCACCCAAGAGGCGTCCCGCTTGACACCGTGCATATGATATACAGCCTGCCGATAGCCCCGACTGTACATACAATCCAGTCACTTCCAAGCCCCCAGCATCAGCTCACCCCAACAAAGCGACCCCGACTCCGAGAAGCGCCAACCATCACCTTCGACGACTCTGATTTGAGCGGCGTAACACTCCCTCACGTAGATCCTCTGGTTGGTGCGCTACGCGTAAACAGGTTCACCGTGGACCGCGTCCTTATCGACCAGGGAAGCACTTCAGAGGTTATGTACTATAAAACCTTCATCAAACTCGGGTTCAACGATTCAGATCTGACTCCAGCTCCTTATCCACTATTCGGCTTTAACTCCAACCCGGAGTACCCATTGGAAAAGATTAGTCTACCCGTTCGAGCTGGCTCCAGAACGGTGGATGTGGAATTCTTGGTCGTTAGGCTACCGTCGCCGTACAATCTCATCATGGGGCGATCATGGTTGCATACCTTGCAGGCCGTTCCAAGCACCTACCACCAACTGCTACGTTTCCCAACGGAACACGGCATTGAGCAGATCCGTGGCTCTCAACAGTCGGCGCAAGCATGTTACCTTCTCACCGCCAAGACGCCAAAGGAACTGCAAGTAAACTCCATTGAAGTGCCCAGTCAAGCGATCCTGGATGACGTCGGGCGTCAACCAAACGAAAAGGCCACGGAAGGTTTAGACCGGGTCGACATCGATGGAAGCCTGGAAAAGTTTTTTATGATCGGCGCCTCTTTGAACCAGGTCGACAGACAGCAGCTGATCACTTTCTTACTCGGCAACCTCGACGTCTTTGCGTGGACTCCATACGAGATGCCGGGAGTAGACCCATCAGTCTCACAGCACCACCTCAATGTCGACCCCCGGTGTAAGCCGATCATTCAGAAAGGCCGGCGATCCTCCGCAGAACACACCGCCGCCGTTGTAGAAGAAGTTGACAAATTGCTTGACGCCGGGGCAATTAGAGAAGTCACCTACCCCACGTGGCTCTCCAACACAGTGGTCGTGAAAAAGAAAAATGGAACTTGGCGAGTGTGCGTCGATTTCACGGATCTGAACAAAGCTTGCCCCAAAGACTGCTTCCCCTTACCTAGAATTGACCAACTCGTCGATGCGACGGCACGCCACCGGCGCATAAGTTTCCTCGATGCCTAGAGAGGCTACCACCAGATCGCCATGAATCCGGATGATCAGGACAAAACTGCATTCCTCACTCCAAGAGGAACCTACTGCTACAGGGTTATACCTTTTGGACTGAAGAATGCAGGGGCAACTTACCAAAGACTGGTCACCACGATGTTCAAAGAACAGCTCGGACACACTATGGAAGTATACATCGATGACATGGTGGTCAAATCCAAAGAAGAACAAAACCATATAGCCGATCTGGAAAGGACATTCAACACTCTACGCAAATACAGAATGAAGCTAAACGCTTCCAAATGCGCATTCGGGATCGGCTCCGGCAAATTCCTGGGTTATATCGTCAACCACCGAGGAATCGAAGCCAACCCGAGGCAAGTCACAGCAATTTTGGAACTGAGTTCCCCCCGTTCAGTGAAAGAAGTCCAAAAGTTGATGGGAATGGCTGCTGCACTCAACAGGTTCATCAGCCGATCTACATATCGCTGCAGACAATTCTTTCAGACACTACGTCAGGGCAGAGCTTTCCAATGGTCCGTCGAATGCGAAGCAGCTTTTAACGGGCTCAAGACCTACCTCCGAACAGTACCTCTTCTAACAACACCCGCCGCCGGTGACCCCCTCATTCTATACCTTGCAGTCTCCGACAGGGCCGTCAGTGCCGTATTATAAAAAGAGGAGGAAGGGCAGCAACAGCCAGTGTATTATGTGAGCAAGGCAATGGTGGACGCCGAAACACGCTACCTACCACTGGAAAAACTCGTCCTAGCCTTGGTCATGGCAGCAAGAAAACTGATGCATTACTTCCAAGGACACAGCATTAGGGTGCTAACAGAATACCCCCTTCGATCAGTACTACGGAATGCAGAAGCATCAGGACGTGTTTCGAAGTGGGCTCTCGAACTCGGCCAGTACGACATTCAGTTTCTACCCAAAACCGCAATCAAGGGGCAGGCGCTTGCCGACTTTGTTGCCGAATTCACAGGAGGGCTTGCCGACCTCAAGCCTGATGACGTCCAGCCAAAGGCCGAAGTTCGGTCAAAGCCAGATTGGAGAATTTATGTTGGGGACATTTGGCAGTTATACTGTGATGGATCGTCTAATCAACGGGGCAGCGGCGCCGGCGTCGTAATTATGTCTCCAGACGGCGCAGTAATTGAGCAGGCCGTCAAGCTCGGCTTCGAAGCATCAAATAACGAAGCCGACTATGAAGCCCTGTTAGCCGGACTGCGGAACGCACATTTGCTCGGCGCGCGGCGGCTGTTGGTGTTTTGTGACTCAAAATTGGTAATCAACCAGCTGAAGGGGGAGTACGCGGCGAGAGACGAGCGTATGGCGGCCTATATGAAAACGGCTAACTCCTTGCTGACGAAATTCGACCATCATGAATTAAACCAAATAACACGCAATCAAAATACACACGCGGATGCCCTGGCTTGCTTAGCCTCCGCCATCAACTCCGAGCTCAAGCGTACCATCGAAGTAGGTTTCGTCCCGGAACCAAGTATCGGCCCTCCGGAGGAAACCCACATCAACATTATAGAATCGGCTCCAAGTTGGAAGGATCCCATCGCTGCATTCCTTTCTTCTGAGCAACTCCCGGAGGACAAAAAGGAAGCACACAAGCTGCGAAACAAGGCCCTGCGGTACTACTTAGATCCACAAGGAGGGCTTTACAAAAAGTCCCTCTCTGGTCCATATTTGGAATGCGTACACCCGGACAGAGTGGAGGAGCTGCTCACTGAGATACACGAGGGCAGCTGTGGTGCCCATTCGGGGGGACGCTCCCTGGCCCATCGGGCGATAACACAGGGATATTATTGGCCGACGATGAGAGCCGACGCACAAAATTATGTCAAGAAATGCGAACAATGCCAAAAGTTCTCCCCACTAACTCATCAGCCGGCAGAAGCTTTGAATTCCATCACAAGCCCCTGGCCGTTCGCTCAGTGGGGACTTGATATCATAGGACCATTGCCGAGGGCCCCAGGGAACAAGCGATTTCTAATCGTAGCAACAGATTACTTCACAAAGTGGGTCGAAGCGGAGGCTCTAACCCATATACGAGATTCCGACATTAAGCGCTTTGTGTGGAGGAACATCATTACGCGATTCGGCATTCCAAGAGCGTTGATCTCGGATAATGGTACTCAGTTCGATTGTGGCATATACCGAGAATTGTGCAGCAAGTATGGTATTGAGCCTTACTTCTCTACGCCAGCCTACCCCCAAAGTAACGGTCAGGCGGAAGCTTCAAACAAATCCGTCTTGGACGGCATCAAAAAGAGACTCGAGAGTGCCAAAGGCAGATGGGTTGAAGAGTTGCCGAGTGAGCTATGGGCCCATCGTACAACGCCAAGACGATCTACCGGAGAAACGCCGTTTGCCCTATGCTTCGGAATCCAGGCAATCTTACCCCCAGAGATCGGCTTACCAACTCTCAGATCGCAAGCCTTTGACACGGGCCGAAATGACATGATGCTCGCCCTGGACCTGGTTTTGATTGAAGAACGAAGAGACCGCGCCTTAGCATCCATGGCACGTTATCAGCAGCAGCTCGCTAAGTCATACAATCGACGAGTTCAGTTGCGTCGCTACAATCCAGGAGAACTGGTCCTAAAGAAGGTACTACCAGCTGACCGGAGGCCGGCCGATGGAAAGCTTGGTCCGAACTGGGACGGCCCCTATCAGATAGATTCCGTTGTAGGCACAGGGGCATATCGGCTCTCGGACATGTCTGGAAGAAGCCTGCCACGGCCGTGGAATTCAACACATCTACGTAAATTTTATCAATGACCCGACCTGTGGGCTTGATACTTGTACCCATGTCGTTGTAATGCAAGATTTCGTGTTTTTACATGTTTGAGCTCAACGCCTTAGGGCCGAACAAGTCTCCGGATTCGGAGCGCCCTTTGGTGCATGACGCCTTAGGGCCGAATAAGTCTCCAGATTCGGAGCGCCCTTTGGTGCATCGCGCCTTAGGGCCGAATAAGCCTCCGGATTCGGAGCGCCCTTCGTGGATGTCACGATTGGCCAGAACAAGTCTCCGGATTCGGAGCGCCCTTTGGTGCATCGCGCCTTAGGGCCGAATAAGCCTCCGGATTCGGAGCGCCCTTCGTGGATGTCACGATTGGCCAGAACAAGTCTCCGGATTCGGAGCGCCCTTTGGTGCATGACGCCTTAGGGCCGAATAAGTCTCCGGATTCGGAGCGCCCTTTGGTGCATCGCGCCTTAGGGCCGAATAAGTCTCCGGATTCGGAGCGCCCTTTGGTGCATCGCGCCTTAGGGCCGAATAAGCCTCCGGATTCGGAGCGCCCTTCGTGGATGTCACGATTGGCCAGAACAAGTCTCTGGATTCGGAGCGCCCTTTGGTGCATCGCGCCTTAGGGCCGAATAAGCCTCCGGATTCGGAGCGCCCTTCGTGGATGTCACGATTGGCCAGAACAAGTCTCCGGATTCGGAGCGCCCTTTGGCGCATCACACCTTAGGGCCGAATAAGTCCCCGGATTCGGAGCGCCCTTTGGGGCATGACACCTTGGGGCCGAATAAGTCTCCGGAATGCATCGCGGCCTTTGGGGCATGACGCCTTTGGGCCGAATAAGTTTCCGGATTCGGAGCGCCCTTTAGGGCATGACGCCTTGGGGCCCACTAATGCATTTCTCAACGTTTATACCATGCAGTGCAAAATATTCTAATCAAAATCCAAATATTCCCATAAAATGAATCGACACGTTTAGACTAGAAACATTTTGCAATCAAAATATCTTACAACCAAAGACGGACATTCAAAATGAAAGCCTATTTATTCGTAGTGAAGTCTGTTGTTGCATTACACTCTAGTTAATCGGCCTCCTCATCGTCGCTCTCCTCGATTTCAAGTTTGGAATAGGGAAGGTAACGTCGGTGATATAGGGGTGAAGCTGAATCTATGCCTAGGGACCCAAGAACCTCCACGGTTTGAAGGGCCTTGATCCAGCCATTCTTAAAACCGCGATTTTCGCGTCGGCAGACTTCCTCGGCAAGGTCGGTCTGGGTTTTATCGACCCCGGCCTTGAAACCGTCCTGATATCCTTTCTCGTAACTCGGGTCCTTTTGGGACGTAATTCCGCCCACTTTAAGTTGATCGGCCGTAGCCGGCTCAGCCGTTCGAACCTTCTGAAGCTCCCGAAGCTCATTCTCGGCCTTTTTCGCGTCGGCTTCCAGGCTGCGACTCTTTTCGTCCTTTTTCTCAATATCACGTCTCATCGCACGCAGACGCATGCCAATTTCATAAGCATTATATAACCCCTTTACAGCCCCATGTATGCCGTCCCGAAAAACTTTGAAATCACGACGACCAACCATCGATTGTCGGACTTCCGGTGGAAAAATCTGTCGAGCAAACTCGACTGCCACATCTGGATCTTTAATGATGGAATCCGCCTCTGTCATCGGTTTATTCTTCACAAAAACCGCAAAATTCAATGGTCGCGGCGTCCCGTCCACCTCGATTCCTGGTCGCAGGCGTGGGGCACCTCCCCGTTGGACGTCCCTTTGAGGGGACCTGCTTCGACGACTAAAGCGCTGCTGTTTTTCCCGATCCTTGGATGCTCTTTTTCCCATACCAGTGGGCTCGCTGCTGCGATACATTTCGACGTTTGAATTCAGCCAATCTCGGTTCTTCCCCAGCATTGGCTCAACCCTATACCCAAATAAATAGGACCCTCGATACGAACTTACCCCATTTATTCTGCGACACGAGCAGCTCCCCCAAGGCAGCGTCAGTATGACCGAACGCCAAACGTCGGACGACGATCCAAGGCAAGGGCAGATTTATTAATCTAATCGGCCGCCTTTTCACAGATACCTCGGCCAGCCCACGAGTGTGAACCATGCGGCTCTTCACGCTCGCGCCCTGGCCAAGGCAAGGGCAGATTTATTAATCTAATCGGCCGCCTTTTCAAAGATGCCTCGGCCAGTCCACGAGTGCGAACCGTCCGGCTCTTCACGCTCGCGCCCTGGCAAAGGCAAGGGCAGATTTATTAATCTAATCGGCCGCCTTTTCAAAGATGCCTCGGCCAGTCCACGAGTGCGAACCGTCTGGCTCTTCACGCTCGCGCCCTGGCCAAGGCAAGGGCAGATTTATTAATCTAATCGGCCGCCTTTTCACAGATGCCTCGGCCAGCCCACGAGTGGGAACCATGCTGCTCTTCACGCTCACGCCCTGGCCAAGGCAAGGGCAGATTTATTAATCTAATCGGCCGCCTTTTCAAAGATGCCTCGGCCAGTCCACGAGTGCGAACCGTCCGGCTCTTCACGCTCGCGCCCTGGCCAAGGCAAGGGCAGATTTATTAATCTAATCGGCCGCCTTTTCAAAGATGCCTCGGCCAATCCACGAGTGCGAACCGTCCGGCTCTTCACACTCGCGCCCTGGCCAAGGCAAGGGCAGATTTATTAATCTAATCGGCCGCCTTTTCATAGATGCCTCGGCCAGCCTACGAGTGGGAACCATGCGGCTCTTCACGCTCGCTCCCTGGCCAAGGCAAGGGCAGATTTATTAATCTAATCGGCCGTCTTTTCAAAGATGCCTCGGCCAATCCACGAGTGCGAACCGTCTAGCTCTTCACACTCGCGCCCTGGCCAAGGCAAGGGCAGATTATAGATCCATTAAGAAATATCACCACAAAATGATGGAAATATCAGCACATTGAGCAGAATTCATAACATTTTATAACTAAAAAAGAATATCGACGTCCATTTCTGTATCATAACATTTTATAATCAGCCCGCATGAAAAATGTCTGATAAACACATACGAAATGACAAAAACAAACGGCAAAAGTACTTTCTCGAAATCATAACAATTGTGTATCGTAAAGATCAACCCTCGGAATCAGTCTCCAACGGATCGATGTCCACTTGCTCATACGGTATTGGCATATCCAGCGAAACTCCAGCTGCAGCAAGGGCCTTGTGCCAACCATGTTTGAAGCCCCGATTCTCAAACCGAGAGACCTGGTCCACATACTCCGCGAGCCCAGCCTGCTTCCCGGCTTCGAAAACTTTCGAATCGGCAAGCACTTTCGCCGCCTTCATTTCAGCCAACTCAGCCTCCAGGTTGATAACTGCCTTTTGGGACAAGCCAAGTGTAGCTTCCATATCGTCGGCCTTCTTCTCGGCCTCCGCTCTCAACTTATCCGCATCACGAGCTTTCTCTACCGCGGCCTCTGCCCGAGAAGCCTCTTGGTTCGCTCTTAAAAATTCGTCCTCGACCCTTTTCCTCTGGCCCTCAACTTGCTTTCGTAAACGACTAATCTGCTTGACGGCGTTGAGATGGCATCGACCTACATCGGCTATTCTACCAACAGTCTGCAAAAGAAAAATTCAAACAAAAAACGTAACGCGAACAACTTTTGGACGAAGTAATAGAAAAATCAGAATACGCTAACATTGTCGTATTCAGATCCGGTTCCAACTGGAAAGCCTCCATATCAGACGGCAACGACAAAGACGTTGCCACGCCGAACGCGACTTCTGGGTCTTTAAGCGCCGAGGCATCCGAAGGAACCGGCATGTTTCTTACCATCGGTCAAATCACAAAGGGCACAACCTCACTCGATCCCTCCATTCGAGGACGTTTGCCGCCGTGATCTTCTAAACCGACCTCACGATCCCGAGCGCATTTCTCCGCCTTTCCCTCAACATCCTGAACGGCTCTCCCAATCGACGCGAATTCAGCATACTTATTTGTTGCCGCCTCCTCAACAATTTCTAAGGATCTCGATTCGGTAACTGGGAGGGAATGTTAAGATTCACTGGTGGGCGGTTCAGTCGAAAGGCCCTCCGCTTTTCGCCGTGCAGCTAACCTCTCCGCATTCGCCTTCTTAGCAAGCTTTGTCAGGCTTAACCCAGCCATGTTAGTGGGTCCCGAGATGGGAAGATGGTCTGTACGCTGAGGAACGTCGTCAACAGAAAGGTTCCCCCGCCCCGAAGTAGAGGGAGGATCGACAGAACCCAATACCTCCTCAGATTCGGCCTCGGACTGATCTGATTCGGCAGTGTGAGATACTTCAATATTCTCCGAATCGGACCCTTCAAAACCTACCTATCTCAAGTTTTTGAAGTCGGATAAGATACGAGCGACGAGAAAATCCTCCCCCTTTGGAATCGGTATGTTTTCCACAGCTGAAAAGGTTGTATATGTAGGCTCGTAGCAAAGCAAAACGTGAGCCGCTCTTCCCTGCTTATGAAGACTGCGACGGCCGAAATAACTAAGAGCAATTCTAATGTCCGAAAGGACGGCGTCGTCAGTTGAAGCTTGGACTTTTTTCAAATCGTTCCCTGCACAAGACAAGCCATAAGACTCAAGAAAACAGGGTATGGCAAATATGAACACGTAATACGAGCAGGAGGGCATTCGGCGACCTGGTTCGCCCCTACGTCTAGGAATAGGATCGACACGATCCTCCCCTTCGCCGAACTCCCAGTTGCCGCGGACAACGACCATGACATCATCAACTCGTTTCCTGGAGCTGGAAAGCATAGTGATCAACTGATGATCTGTATCCTTAGCTCTGAGGAAGTAACGCCCGTGCTGACCAGAGGACTTGGCCAAAGCATAACAGTGCCGAATGGCAGGAATGCCAAGATTAATTCCAAGGCAACGGTTCAGCGCTACGACCCCCATGATAATTCTAAAGAAATTCACATTGGGCTGGGAAGGGATCAAATCCCAATGGCGAAGAACAGCCCTCAGAAACGGGTGAAGGGGAAAGCGGACTCCACCCTCTGCGATTGACAAAAGGGGAAAGACAATCGTGGATTCGTCTTTCCTCTCCATGTCAAGAGTGCCGTCAGCCACGAATGACAGGTGGACATCGTCAGGGGTAGAGAAATGGCGTCTAAAGCCAGCAATTCGATTTGACGAAAGGAGGTCTTTCAAATATTTCGCCATAACCTACTGACTATAGGAACATGCGATGGAATAAACAAACTAGGAAAAGCTTCAGAGCAGGGGAGAGGAGAACTTACAAAAACAAAGAGAGTATCACAGATGGGAAAAATTGCAAGAGCGATTCGAAGAGCAACCCAGCAACCAGCATCATAGGACACGGATTCGAAAGGACATCAGATTTCAAACCATAATAATTAGGCGTGTACAAAGGGGCGGGAAGTTGAGACGACGATTAAAGGGGGAGTAATTAAACGTCCGCGTGATAAGTCTAACCCCCAAACTTCGGTTCAGAGTATTTGAAAATCGGAACCAAGCATTTCACCCAATTGTCATTGACGGAACGCTTGGGGGATAATTGTGGGAGCCGAATAAATAGAGGAACGAAATCCGGTACACCCGAGGAGCCGGGAACTGAACGGCTCCATTCTGTTCAACTAGGACGCCGAATACATTCTTAAGGCCGAATAGACTTGAGAAGGCATATCAGGACGAATGAAAGAATAATAAATAAAAAAAAGTAGACTCTGGCCCCGAGGTCCAGAGAGTGGATATAAATACAAGAGCTTCAGATTGGTAAAGGTATGTAAGAATCACTTCTAAAAACTTAGTGAACAAGCTTTCTTGAGTACAGGAACTAACTTGTCCGTCGGAGTGCTAATTCCGGCACCCCCGTCCGGAGTATTTGTATCTTTGCAGGTGACTAGCTGAGGATCATTGGCGCCTTCCAGGATCTGAGGAGTATTTCCAAATCCATCTCCCCACAGTATCCTAGAAGCAAATTTGCTATAACCCCTTACACACTTTTTAGTGGGTGCAAATATTGTCTTTAGGAAAGCAACTAAGTAACACAACTTGAAGCACCAAATTTCTGTTCTACATAGACATAATCATTGCCAAGTTTTGAAGACCCGAAGACCACCACCTGAAGAATTCAAGACGAATTGAGCCAACAAACTAAAGACAATATTTAGATATGGCGATGTCTATTCAAAAAAATGAATCAAGATTTCATGAAGCTTGACCGATTTGATGGAGGAAATTTCTGACGTTGGCAAAAGAAAATGCACTTCTTGCTCTCACTCTCAAAGTGGTCTATGTGCTGATTACCCCTTATCTAACAGAACAAGAAGGCGAGACGGTGGAGCAAACCCGTACCAGAACCAAATAGGAAAATGACGACTACATTTGCCAAGGAAACATTCTGAATGTGCTGTCAGACTCTCTGTTTGATGTGTTTCAACATCTGGAAACGATAAAGCAACTCTGAGACATATTGCGGTCAAAGTACCTCACCGAGGATGGCACCAGTAAGAAATTTCTTGTTAGTAATTTTATGCGATTTATTATGATTGATACAAAGCCTATTATGAAACAATTCCATGAGATCCAGCATATTTTGAGTCAATTTTGACAAAAGAATATGATTATGGATGAATCTATTGTAGTTTCATCTATAATAGAAAAATTGTCATCTTTTTGGAAGGATATTAAGAAAACTCTAAAACACAAAAAGGAATATTTTACTTTAGAAGAATTGGTTGAACATCTCCAAGTTGAAGAAGAGTCAAGGCTTCTTGAAAGTATAGATAACCAATTGGATCAGACTTCCAAGATCCACATGCTAGATGATGGCAAGAGGTTCAACAAATGGAAGCGTAAGCGTGACCCCCAACCCAAGAAAGATGCTAAGAAGCCAAAAGGCGTTTGCTGGCACTATGGCAAGTCAGAGCCCTTCAAAAATGAATGTCGATCATACAAGAAAAAAACAGAAACATCAAATGCCAAAAACAAGTTCATGGTTGTTGTATCCGAGGTGAACATGTTTGAAGATGCTGGTAACTGGTAGATTGACTCAGGAGCAATGAGGCATGTCTGCAATGACAAGAGCCTTTTCACCACTTATGAACAAGTGAGTGATAGAACAATTCTCTACATAGGCAACTCTTCAACTACTACTATCAAAGGCAAAGGGACAGTGGATTTGGAGTTTACATCTGGAAAAGTCTTAAGTCTTAATAATGTTTATCATGTACCTGATGTCAAAAAAAACCTTGTATCTGGAAGCTTGCTTAATAAGTATGGTTTCAAGTTAATATTTGAGTCGGAAAAATTTGTCCTGTCTAAGGGAGGGATTTTTGTTAGGAAGGGCTACATGTATCAGGGAATGTTCAAACTTAACGTTATTAATAATACATTTGTGTAGCTCGGCTTCTTCGTGCCCCTCTCAGAAACTCGAAAGAAGCTCTATAGTTTGGACTTCCGCAAATCTGAATCTAATCTCACAAGTGCAATGTGAAATTGATAAACACCAAAGAGTCCAAATCCGGCAAATCTTTTGGAAAATCAATTTTGGAATCAAAAATGTCAAAATTAGACTGCTTTGCCAGATATAGAGTCGCCACCTAAATATTTTATTTTTGGAAAAATTAGGAAACCCATGACTCGTGCCAAAGGCCACGTGTCTACCATCACCAAAGTTGTCTCGGCTCGGAAACTTGGGTACGAGAGGGGAAGGTCATGAATTGAGCACCCCCGCTAACCCGATCAAAGATCGGCCTCTAATAATCATGATATGATTTTTACCAATATTATATGCTCTTGTTCCAGTTATTAGGCTAGTATTTCTATGTGATGCGCGTAAGCAAGTATAGACTAGTTTGCCCGAATTGGAACAATTCGATTTCATGTTTGTTTTGCGAAAAGGGTTTGAATTTGCCACCTCAAGTGGGTTTAAGGTTTGCAAATTTGCCACTAGACATAGTGGGCTTAAAAAGTACATTCGTTGAATTGTTTCAATTCAAGCAACAAGTCTTCATCCACAGACACTCAAGCAGTTATAGCATTTAAACACTTAGTCTCATGGTAAGCATACTAAACATGGCAATCACTTACACTCAAACAAGTATGCTAAAGCACTAAAAACTCACCTAGTACTCCAAGCTAAGAAGATATGAGTTAGAAAAATATGCATGATTAATGCAACACATGCAATATACAATTAAGATAGGCTCGGCTACTTAACATGGCATATGAAGCAATGAAATAACATGCGGCCAAACACGTATTCAACGAAGTATTGAAATGACAATGAAGTTTGAATGATACACCAAGCCTCGGTGCATGCAATACAAAATGAATGGATGTAAGTATAAGGTATGCTAAATGAAACGTGATGCTCCTAAACTAACCATCGAAAGCAATTAAGTAAAAGGGAGAAAGACGTAGGGTTGGAAGGCATACACATTATTACATTATGCTCTCACAAAGGAGAGTCCGAAAGAATAATTAAACTAAGCTAATTAAGCTAAGCTAATTAAGTTAATTATTACAAACCAAAATGAATAACTAGCTCACTAATTAACTAATTAATTAAGAATTTAACTAGACTAAGCTAATCAAATATTACATCACAAACTAATTAGCTACAACTAATTAAGATAATTAAATAATTACAAAACAATTGCAACTAATAATCAAAATAAGTAACTAAACCAAGCTAATTAGCTACTCTCCCTCGGGAAATGAATGATGTGTATGTGCATGCTCTATCTCCACCCGAAAAGACCATCGTTTGGCTCTCGAAAGTCTCTGTTTGCAGAGTTGAACATTTCCAGAACCATTTTGCTCCATCTTACCAACATTCTGCTGAGGTTTGCATCAGTGGCTAGCTGGCCACTGGCGAAGATTGCCGGCCACCTGCCGGCCATGAAGAGTGGTCTACCGGCCACTGATGCACTGGTTCATCTTGCTACAACAGAGGACAAACAGAGCATATACAGGGTATTTTCACAGATTGTCTACACAACATATCCCTCATTTTCATGAGCAAATCCAAAGAAAGGCAACCTTAAGCAACAAACCACCAACTCAAGCAATTTCATTGCATGATGGCTTGTGATTCAAGATGTGCAAGTTCAATAAATGCAAAATGAGACAAAAATCTCCTCCCTTTCACGAAAGATCAAAGGAAGAAGTTGACCTTAGAGACTTGGATCATTTCATCACTAGCAAGTATGAAATGATCCAAGTTCCATGTGCTCAATTAACGTCTAATTGAATACACCAAGTTATTATCTTGCACATTTTTTAGTCCCAAGTTTTAGTTACTCATTTTACTTTACCAACCATCCTTTATTACAATTAAGTCCAAAAAGTGAATTAAAGTCCTCTAATGGAAAGAAAGCTCAAAGCACAAGTTGTTTTGGTATAAAAGAAGCATCATACCATTGGTAATGAACCCCCTCTAAGGGATTAAACCATTAAGTATGAAACCTCGATTTCACACTTAGGCAAATAAGTGACTTGAAATCACTTTCTAAGAAAAATTAAAAGCCAAGAAAGGAGGGAGGTTGCAGAGATAATATTTGCTGGAATTAAGTATGAAAAGCACTAAAACAATGCAATCAACTCAAACAAGTGGTGTCTAAAGGCTTAAAACACCAAGCTTGTGAGGACTATTACACTACAAGCATGCAAAACAAGACTCAAATGGCTTAACCAACCCAAAACAAAGTTAAAACAGTCTAAATTAGAGGCTAAAACATGCTGGAATTAAGCTAAAACAAGCTAGAAAAATAAGCTAACACATGGCATCAACTAGGCTAGCAAACAAGACACAAGGAGAGGAGACTAACCCCTCCAATTTTGGACTTCAAAACATGATTTTTACCACTGAAAACATTCTGAAATTCAGTGCTCAAAAGCCCAAAAAGAGATAGTTTGAAGGTGGGAAACAAATGTGAAAAAGCCTTAAAAGTAAGGAATAAAGAAGGGTGAGATACCCCCCTAACCTTAAATAGCCTAAAACACCAATTTCAACCCACAAAAATAGAGTTTTTTATGGTCCAAAAGCAGCCCAAAAACAGTAGGAATAGATAGAAAAACAAGTATGCAAAACAAGCTAACAATGCTAGTATTATACCTCTTGAAGAGAAGAGTAATTCTAGGCAACAATTCAAACCAAATCCAACTTCAAGAGCTCCAAGAAGGCCTCAAGGAACCTCAGCTCAAAGGTGATCAAATTTGGTTAAGGAGGTATAGGCAAGAGTGTAGTGTAAGTAAGCAAAATGGTAGAGAATTTGTAGAGAGAGAGGATTGTAGAGAGAGAGAGAGAGGAAAATTTTTGAGTCTAAAACTTTCTAACCCCAAAACATGAGAGAGGGGTCCCTATATATAGAAAACATGAAATTTCTACAAGGAGATCTAGCCCTCCACGTGTGGACAGATGCAAGCATCTGCGCAAACAGTTAGCACAACTGGCATAAAATATCTATAGAAAACACTGGTGGCCGGCCAGCCATCACTGGTGGCTGACAAGCCACATCAGTAGCCGGCACACCAAAAGTGATGGACAGCAGCCTCTAGGGATGGCCGGCAGGCCACCAGAGGTTGCAGGCTGGAAAGACTAAGGCATGGTCCAAAAATGAGACAAAAAGGATGCAGGGTTTGAAAGGCTCAAAGTTGTGGCGTTTCGCTGAGGACTTCGAGCGCTTGGTGAGCAAACAGGCTCATCATCGGATGTACCAGCAAGGACATCCAAGTCATAAGGGCTGTCAAAAATAGGGTGTCTACAATTTGTTTATACTTATGTTGTTGATTCGCTTTCTTTATGGAATGCTCGTTTAAATCATGTTAATAGTAGAAAAATGCATGATATGGTTAATTTAGATTTAATTCCTAAGTATGACATTGACATGTTTGAAAAATGTAAATATTGTGTGCAATTTAAAATTACTCGCGTTACATTTCCTAAAGTAGATAGAACCACATCTCTACTTGAATTTGTGTATAGTAATATATGTGACATGCATGGTATCCCCACTAAAGGTGGTAAGAAATATTTTGTGACATTCATTGATGATTTTCTAAGTACTGTCATAAAGATAAGGTGCTTAATAAATTCAAGACTTTTAAGACAGAAATAGAAAATCAGTGTAATGTCAAAATAAAGAGACTTAGGTCTGATAGAGGTGGTGAATACTATTTTCCAGATTATTGTGAAAATGTTGGTATTATTCATGAGAAGTCTGTACTTTACACACCACAGCAAAATGGAATAACTAAAAGAAAGAATAGAACATTAACATAAATTATTAATGCTATGCTTTCTTACTCCAATTTAAGTTTTGGTTTTTGGGATGAAGCCTTGTTCATCACATGTCACATACTCAATAGCATTCCTCTCAAGGGAAGAAATATTACTCCTTATGAACTTTGGAAAAATAAGAAACCTAATCTAGGTTACTTGAAAATTTGGGGCTGTAGAGCAATAGTCAAATTGCCTGAACCTAAAAAGAAGAAATTAGGTGAAAAAGGAATTGAATGCATATTCCTTGGTGTAGACACCCCATTTTAACCACCCTTAAGACTTGGACGCTTCACTCTGAACACTTGATGATAAAATGTTATGTTGTGCTATCGTTCGAATCTTCAGCAAAAGAATTCGGTTTCAAGTTTTAAAACCTAAACCTTGCACCCCCTTTGGACCAAAACCTTATTTTTTTCTAGCCCGACCACTCAGAGATCAACTGGCCAGCAGATAGCTAGCAAGCCATTTTCATTAGGCCGACCATACATCCTCATGGCCGACCGGCCATGTTCAGCATAGCAGATATTATGAAAGCTACCAGTTGTTCCCATGCACATGCTTGGACCAACTGTCCCTGTGATATCCCTGTTCCGTAACATGTTAATTGGTCCTTAATATGAGTATGATTATGTGTTTAATATGATTTTGTGTGCCATTATGTGAAGATATGTGGTTTTGAATTTCTATCTGTTCATCGTAGGAATATCTGTTCGATTATCTGTTTTGGAAATTAAATTGAAGGCCTTATCGGCCACAGAAACCAAAATTGGTTCCGCCATTGTGATTGGCATAATTTTTAGAGCCTACGGTGAAATTTAATTAGAAATTGATTCGGATCAAATTAATTAGATTAAATTAACGAATTAAGTGCCCTATTATTTAATATTGATATTTTTTATTAGTGGGACTTACCTTAAGGGCACCATACACTCAATACCTCTCTTTTATTTCATCTTGGCTGAAATCACTCTAAGGAGAGAGGGAGAGGCCGAACTAGAGAGAGAGAGAGAGTGTAAGAGAATCAAAGTTGATCTTGAAGGCTTGTGAATTTGAAGTCCAACTCAAGAATTGACCATAGATTGGGAAGATTGAGCTTCTAGGTAAGTAATTGATTATGAATTCATGAATTTGAACTTGTGATTTTGTGAATTAAAGATTAATTGGTGATCAAGAACAAGAATTGCGCTCTAATTGATGAATTTGAAGTTGAAATGCACATGTATGTATAGGATCACCATGATTTTGCATAATCAAACATGTATTCAGTTGAATATGGAAATATGAGTGTTAAATCATACATGCAAACATGTTTTTGTTGAGTTTCATGAGAATGAACACCATTTGCATCATCTAGATTGAGAATAAGGGTGATACATCACATGCATGTACAAGTTATAAGAATAGGAGCCTTGAATGCATGAATTTGCATGTTGGAAATGAATTTGGTGTCAATTGGGACATACATGTGTTTGATTTATGAAATTGAGCTCCATATTGATGTAAATGGGTGTTTGTATCATGATAGCATAAATATATTTGGAATGTGAGCCATAAAATGTAAGTTGGATTGGTTTGAATACTGGATTTGAGCTCAAGAACTTAGCTGGAAAAACCCAGAAATTTGATGTCCACTCGAGCGGGGAAACCGCCGCTCAAGCGTGAATTTCGTGCTCCCAGTATTTTTTTTTGCAGACTTGGATGCCCACTCGAGCGGGGAAGTCACGCTCGAGCGGGGAGGTATGTAGGATGGACTTCCGCTCGAGCGTCCGAGTTTCACGCTCGAGCGTAAAAATGGCATAACCAGTACTTTTGCATACCTCATGGGTCCGCTCGAGCAGGGAAGTCCACGCTCGAGCGGGGACCCTATTTTCTGAAATTTTGAAAAGGCATTCTGTGCTTCATTTCCTGTTCTCTTTCACTTCCAAGTACTCTTAGGCATGCATTGAGCATTGTAATTGAGTTAAAGAGATAAGAATGAAGCCTAAAGAGGAAAATGTGAATTTAGAACGGATCGAATTGTTTGTGACCCTTTTGTGTTCATGAAATGTGTAGGGTCGAGCTCCAGGGCAAACCAACCAACCGATCACTGTGAGTAATATCTTAATAAGATATTGAAATATGTTGTTGTCTAATTGTTTACTTCTATGTAAGTTTTGTAAGTTCATTAATTTGAATGGTGGACAACAATTGACATGAATGATTGGGTCAAAGGTCGATTGACATGAATGATTGGGCCAAAGGCTGATTGACATGAATGATTGGGCCGAAGGCCGATTGACATGAATGATTGGGCCGAAGGTCAATTGACATGAATGATTGGGCCGAAGGTCAATTGACAAGAATGATTGAGCCGAAGGCTGATTGACAAGAATGATTGGGCCGAAGGCCTATTGGTATAAATGATTGGGCCGAAGGCTTATTGACATAAATGATTGGGCCGAAGGCCGATTGATACAAGTAATTGGGCCACAGGTCGTCTGCTGTAACTGTTTCAAAGATTGCTTATGTATCTTCCTTATTTGATATTATTCACTGGGCTTTCACTCACGCTAATTCATGTACATGTAGGTGAGCCAAGGGACGTCCAGAACCAGCCTCAGTGAAATTGTGAGAAACAGTCAAAGTTTGGAGGAGTCGGCCCAAACGTCTCACGCATGAGACTGTCTTCGCCTTTGTCTTTTGTTTATAGTTTTGTTATGTTGGCAAAAGCATTGGATTACTTTTGTATATAAGTCTTAGGTTCGACTGGCTTGAATTTGTATGGTCCTGCATGTACAGTGTTCTGTGTTAGCACATATTTTGATGTGAGTTATTAACATATAAATGTTTGGAATGTTACAGCGTGCATATAAGCACAGCTCTATGGACAAAGTTTTAAATTGCTTCCGTTTGGCCCCTTTACTCTGATGAGTTTTGTTTTATTTGGTTTGAGGCCGTAGGTAATCTCGTGATTACTGGCCAGTTATAGCCTTAACCCATAGAGGCGGGTTCGGGTCATGACATAATGGTATCAAAGCACGAGTTAATAACTCACACACTTGTCCAAAAAAGCAATAGGCGTCTAGAAAAGATCTATGATGCATTCATGTGATGAGTATGAATCTGAAAGCATCAAGAATACGCTTAACTGTTAAATGTGAACAACTATGTGTTATAAGTTTGTGAATTGCTTGCATTTCAAATTATTTGATTATGTATGCTCTTTAGTATATACATACCTGTGTATCTTTTGTATGAAGTATAATGCAAGTCTAATCAGATGGTAAGAACAAGAGGTGATGAGATAGAGGAATCTTCTACTGCCAGACTGGATAGAATAGAAAGACTGATTCAGGAAATGGCAGAGACATTAAGGCAACAACAGGAATGGCAACAACAGTGGCAGCAACCACATCCTCCACGTCCACCTCCACCTCCGGCACCTCCTGTACCAAATAATCAGAATGATGACCGAATCATAGCTCTCACCAAAGAGTTCAAGAAAATGAAACCACCACAGTTCCATGGTGGATTAGATCCTTTGAAAGCTGAAGCTTGGGTCCTCGGCATCGAAAAATTGTTTGAAGTGTTTCCGTGTTCAGAGACACAGAGAGTGCTTCTAGCCACCTTTATGCTAGAAGACGAAGCGAGAAGATGGTGGATGTTAATGCGTGAGAATTACAAAGATGCTGATTGGGCAAAATTTCTGGAAATTTTCTATGACAAGTATTTCCCGCAGTGTGTCCAGGATAGGAAGGTGGCAGAATTCATGGAGCTGAGGCAAGATAGTATGACTGTAGCCGAGTATGAGGCCAAATTCACTGAATTGGCCAGGTTTGCGCCACATGTGATTGATACAGACTATAAGAAGGCGAGACATTTTGAAGGCGGGCTTCGAAGCGACATTCTAGAGAGGGTGAATGTCTTGAAGCTGGAAACCTACATTGGAGTACTAGACAAGGCCATAATATCAGAAGCTAATATAGCTAGACAAACTAAACCGACAACTGATTGGAAGGGTAGTAAAAGGCAGGGCTTCTTTTCAAAGAAGAAATTTTCAAAGAAGCAAAATACAGGCTCCTCAAATACTTCTAATTCTTCTCGAGATATAACCCTGTTGTGTACTATTTGTAGTAACAGGCATCGTGGGGTTTGTTACCATGTGTCAGGAGCTTGTTTTAATTGTGGTAAACAGGGGCATATGGCCAGAGATTGCAAACAGAACAGTGGAAAAGTTTCTCCTAGTTCGACTGCATCAGTCCCAAAACCAAGAAATGCTACAAGGTCTACTCCCGCCGGAGATATCGTGAGACAAGGAAAAGTTTTTGCGCTTACAACTGGGTTGTTAGGGTACTGTAAATTACAGAGGTACTCTTAGTAAGCTTACCTATGCGAGTGTAGGAGGTGGTACCGCTTCTTATAAGTCCAAAGGTGTGACAACCCAACTCTGTATTATGTTAATTGATCTTAATTATGCTTATAATTATGAGCTTGATATAATTTTGGATGCTAATTATATGATTATATGTGCTTGCGAATTTCTATCTATTCACTATAGAAAAATCTATTTGACTTTCTATTATAAAATTTAAATTGAACGTCGTAGAGTCAGAACCTGAAATTAACTGTGTTTTTGCATTCAGCATGATTTTTAGAGCCTATGGTGAAATTTAATTAGAAATTGATTTGGATCAAAATAATTAGATCGAGCTGATTAATTTAGCACAATTACTTAGCCTTAATCAAATTTGATTAAGGCAAGCATATATAAAGGCCTAATCACACTTATGCTCATTCTTTAAGTGCTCAAAAATCTAAAATAGCACTCTAGACAGAGAGTGAGCCAAATTCAGAGAGAGAAAGAGCCCAACATTGAAGATTTTGCAAGGGAATTGGAGAACTAAGTGGATTAGCTCAAGAATTAGCTATAGCTTGAAGAATTGGAGCTCCTAGGTGAGTAATTGAACTCAACTTCATGAGTTTAAATTCATAATTAAGTGAATTCAAGCAAGATGTCCAATTAAGAACAAGAATTGAGTTGATTATAATGAGTTTGAAGTCAATATGGCCATGCATGCAGAGAGTTGCCATGGAATTACATAATTAACCATGTAGCATGTTAAATATGAAAAATTGAGTATCAAATCATACATGCAAGCATAGTTTTGTTGAGCTTAATGATTATAAGCACCAATTGTGCCATTTGAAATCGTATTGGAATCTATATTACACATGCATGCATAATCCATGTAGTTATGAAGCTTGGTTGCATGAACTTTGAACATACCAAGAAGAATGTGAAATGATTTGGGATTTGAATCATGATTTTGGACAAATTAGACTCAATTTGTCTATGTTCTCATATTGTATAATGTTTTCCATGTTTTTGTATTAAGAATATGAGTTTTGAACATTTAAAGATGTGTTTTGAGCTTCAAACAGAGTTCTGGAAAACCCAGAATTCGACTTGTCCGCTCAAGCGAGGAAAGTGTCACTCGAGCATGAAAGTTCAGCTCCCAGACGTTTTGTAGAGTTTTACACTGTGGCTCGAGTGGCAGACTCTACGCTCGAGCGAACCCTATTTTGCAAAGTTCCCCACTCGAGCATCGAGAATCTCGCTCGAGCGTGAATTACACGCAACCAGTACTTTTGCAGACCCAAGGGGTCCACTCGAGCAGAGAGCCCTATTTCAGAAATTTTGAAAAGTCATTTTATGATTCTTTTTCGATTCTTTTTCATTTCTAAGCACTCTTATGCATGCATTAGACATTCTAAATGAATTAAAGAGCATGAAAGAAGCCTAAGAACATTATGTAAATTAAAGAACAGAATGAATTGAATTATGACCCAATGTGTTATGAATTATGTAGGGTCAAGTGCAAGGACGAATCAAGCACTGGAACACAGTGAGTAATATCTTAGTAAAAATACTTTGTGTATACATTACTTTCTAAAGGTCACCTATATGGTAAATTTCTGACCTTATGAATTTGTACTATGAATGAGTATTCTATCCATCCGATTTGTAATAGAATCTGTAAAGTGATTGATGTAAAAATATGAAATGGGCCTAAGGCTGTTTGGTATGTTTGACAAGAACACGGATTGGGCCCAAGGCCATTTGGAATGTTTAATAAGATGGACTAAAGGTCATCTTACATACGAATTGGACCAAAGGTCATTTTGAATAAAGAATTGGTTGGACCAAAGGTCGTTTTGAATATGGATACGGATGTGATTCCGATCATATGCGCATAATCATGAATATAAGAATGGTAGACCCAAGGTCGTTTGGTAATACGATGTGGAGGACCGGTGGTTATTGGTACATGGATCCATTAAACTTGAAGTCGGTCTATGAATGAGTATTGGACCCGAAGTCGTTTTGTATAGATGGACCTAAGGTCGTTTTGTTTTATATATGAGTTGGACCTGAGGTCATTTTATATATGGATATGATGTATTGGACCCGAGGTCGTTTTGCTTTGTTATGATTTATAAATCTGATGTAGATGGGAATAGTGGTTCAAATGTTTACAATATAAGTATGACTCATTTATGAACGAATCTCATTCATTAACCTCTTTACTTTGGTATTATTCACTGGGCATTCACTCACTCTTTATTTATATGTATGTAGATGAGCAGCGGGACATCCAACCCCAGCCCCAATGTGCGTTGAGAAACCAAGTCCTGTGAGGTCAACCAAGGTTGCCTCATGCAGAGGCCTTACTTTTGTTTTACCTTTCTTTCGTTCTTTTGCGGTCACGTATGACCAAACTTGTATAACCTTGGTTTTGGAATTTTTGTTTTCGTTGAATGTTGTCTACTGAATGATCCTGGACATATATAATACTTATACAATATGAATGCTTGTGCGGTGTGAGTTATTATATGAACATGAAAATGTTTTGGTTTAGCCATCTATGCACAGCTCGTTGGACAATTGTATATTTTACTTCCGCAATTTGGCCCCCTATTATTAAATATGACTAAATTTCTAACTGAGGCCGCAAGTAATCTCGTGATTACTGACCGATTATGACTCTAATCCATAGGGGCGGGTTCGAGTCATGACAAAGGGCTTGACCCTGGAGCGCTCATGAAATAGGATATAGACACAAGGCCAATCTACGTATTGGTTTGTTTGAATACTTAAGGTAACATGTACTGTGCATGAGATACGTCCAGTTAGTCGTATAAGATCGCTAGTTCAAAGGCAAATCTACTATGCCATCTTGACTAACTTTGAGGTGTCTTCACTAAGTGAAGATTCAAATCATAAGATATATTTACCTATGCATAAGGCTGCCAAGTGAACCAAGAATCATCATCTAGTATTTCCAAAATGGTAGGGGAATGTTGGGAAATTTTCAAAATTTATAATTTAGTTTTTGGTTGTTTTCAAAACCTTCCTAATTTTTCTTTGGAAAGCTTGAAATAAGCTTGGGGATTTTGTCCCACATTGGAAAGAGAGGAAAACATGAAGCACTTAATAAAGTACTACAAGGAATATTTCTTTAATATAGAATTATGGAATGAATGCTAGTGTAAATGCACTCACACCGCAAGGATGGTGCTTCGCACCATCTGCACATAGACACACCCACACGCGCGCACGCGTAGGATGGGTAATGGGTTGTGTGGCATTTGATGGCGCACTTTGCACTAATGCATTGGCACAAGACGCCATGAGGGCATTTTTTTATTTGCATCAGACAGGTAGGAGTAATGACGTGGATCCGACGTGGTATGGGTGACGCGGAATACAATCAGCTCCACATAGCAGTGATGTGGCATCTATTAGCGATGAGTCAACCAACCGATCAAACGGTTGCGTGTCTGATTTGAAACGATTTGATCATAGCCATTGATTGGAGATGCACGCGATCATACGGTTGAGATAGCACCTAATCGTGATCAAGTATGATCAGTCAAGGCATCTATTCAGTGTGAGATTAATCTGCGCTACAGATTGTCAATCCAATGGTCAGATCTAATCAGATGTGATCAAGGAACATAACTGTGACGGCCCTGACCTCCGTACTATTATATTATATTGTTTCAATAAGTTTAATTGCATGATTATGTGTTTAATTAAATGTTTACATGCTAAACTTTGTAGTTATCCGCTATTACATGGAATATTTGTTCACTTATCGACTTAGAATCAAACATTGAAAGCCCAAACGGCTCCAGAAGCTTAAATTGACTAGCCCAATAAGCTAATTAGAATATTTAGAATTTTATAGCAACTTTTATCAAAATTCGATTCGGATTAAAATAATTAGAATAAACTTATTGAACTTAGTTAGAATTGAGCCTAATTAATTAACCTTAATCAACTTTGATTAAGCTAAGCTAATTACACCCTAAATAACCCTAATACATGTCATGAACTCACTTATACAAACATTTGGGCTGAGATTTTGAGAGAAAAGGAAAGAGAACTCAACATTTAGAGAGAGAACAAGGAGCATTGTAGAGAATTTGTGGAAGATTTGAAGATTGGAGCCATAACACACTTGAATTCACACATTAGGTATGAAATTCATCCTAAATTCTTGGAATTAAGTTCATGGAGTTGTAGGATCATTTGCATGAGTTGAGTGGATTGAACATGAATTACCATGAATATGATGAATTTGAGTTGAATTATACACATGCATGCTTGATCCGTTGTTTTTGAGTTGAGATTTCTTTAATTTCATACATGCATGAGGTCTAGAAGGTATAAACTTGAAGGTTTTTCATGGTTGTATACATATCATGTCACTTTGCTATGTTTTGAGAAGAAAAGAGTGTGGTTAATGTCATGCATGGTTCTAACATTATGATCTAAGTTTGATTTTGAGAATTGAGTCCATGATTTTGAGCAATTGGTTTCAAATTAACTATGTTTCCATGTTTTATGATGTTTCTCCATGTTTTTGTATCAAAAACACGAGTTTTGGACCTTTGAATATCAAGTTTGGACTTCAAACACAGTTCTAGAAATTTCAAAATTCGACCTATCCACTCAAGCGAAAAAAGTGTCGCTCAAGCGTAAAAATCGAGCTCCCAGAAGTTTTACAAAATTTTACAGACTGCTCGAGCGACCAAAGTGGCGTTCAAGCGAGGACCCCTTTTACTCAGTCTTCCGCTCGAGCAACCGTCGAGTGTCCATCGAGCAAAAAACTCGTATAACTAGTACTTTCGCAAAGTTTATAGACCGCTCAAGCGATAAAACTTGCGCTTGAGCGACCACCCTTATTTTTGAACCTTCGTTCAAGTGAAAGAAACTGCGCTCGAGTGGAGACCCTATTTTCAGCAAAGTTTGACTAACTCTTTTATACTTCAACAATGATTCATCCCACTAATTTAGGAGCACTAATTGATCACTAATGAGGTGGAAATTCAAAAAAATAAATAAAAAATAAAAAAACACAAGAGCAAAACATCCCATCATGTACGACCCACACCACTTTAGAGCTATTAGTACTCCTCTTTTTAGTGGTCTCACTCATTTTTCTTTATACTTTTAGGAACCAATTGAGCTCATATAAACATGGAATGAGTTAGAAACACATGAGGAAAATATAATTAAAGCAGAATGGTTATCAAACGGTACTCTAATTGTACTTTTGTTATGTGTTTTGTATAGGTGGACGTCCGAGACCTAGTGACAACATAACCCACTATGAGTAATAACTTTATAAAGATATGTTCAAGTTATGTTACTTTCGAAAATGGTATTGGTTATCGAAATTGATATATGAATGACTGAATGATTTATTGAAGTACTACTTCTCCTTAATGAATGAAGTTCCATGTGAATTTGTAATCGCGGCATCCTTTAGTGAGACCCTTGCTTGGGGGAGATTAATACCATGACTCATTGACCCTTGCTTGGGAGAGATTAATACCATGACCCATTGACCCTCGCCCGAGAAAAACAATACCATGGCCCATTGAATAATTGAAACACAAAGATCTCTGATGTTAGACCTTCATGGTCACATTGAATATTGAATATTGATTGACCCTTGCGGTCCCATTGTTTTTTTTTTTTTTTTTTTTTTTTTGAAGCATTATTACTCTATTGGATGTGCCACATAATTTGAATGAAATGGTTATTGATGCCAAGGTTGACTAGATATGTGAAAATGACATTTGTAATGATATTGAACTTCATTCATATAACCTCTTTATTTTGTTATTACTCATTGGGAATTAGCTCACTAGTTATGTATGTATGTAGGCGAGCAAGATGGGCATCAAAGATAAAGAGTGCCTCAGAGTCACCTAGTGGTCAGCCTTTTTGAGGAGCTTCTGAACGAAGTAAACTGGGCTCGTGTGGCGCCAAGTTAATTAAACCTCTTTTTGTATTGTTCAATCATTTTGTGTTTGTGTATACTTTGGGGTTTTGTATGACTATAAGATTTGGCTGTTTGAACTTATGTAATGTATGTACATAAAGTACGAATGTTTGCTTACGATACGAAGTTTTTTTTTCATATATGCACGGCTCAATGGATAACTTTTATGTTATATTATACTTCCATTAAGCCCCATAATTACCTTAAAAAGGTTTTTTTTTGCTTATAGAGGCCGTAGGTAATTTATGATTACTGGCCGGTCATGACGCTAAACCTATAGGGGTGGGTTTAGGTTGTGACAATAACTATTCAATCAGATGCATTAAGGCCTATAAATACACTGCGAAATCAACCATTTCAATCCATTCAAAAATCCAGAAAGCATTCTCTCCCTCTTGATTTAGAGTTTTTCATCAAGAGTTTCTTAAGCAAGTTTCTACTTTTTTTACTGATAATCAAATTCTGCAAACTTGATTATCAGTGCTTTATTTTTTTTTTATTATATCAAGAGTATTCTGACCGACTGTCACTAGTGCAGATGCCCATAGACTTGAACCTTAGATCAGGCTTCATTGTATCCTAGAGGCAAATTTGTGGTAACCACCTGCACACCTTTTGGTGGGTGCAAATATTATCTTTAGGAAAGCGACTAAGTAACGCGACTTGAAGTACCAAACTTCTGTTTTACATAGACAAGATCATCACCAAGTTTTGAAGACCCAAAGACCACCAACTGAATTCAACATGAATTGAACCAATAATCCGCTTAAATTTAATTCGGGCTTCTGCGTTTTTGCTTAAGCACGTATCAAATTAAGAAATATTTTGCTCAAGCCCTAAAAAATTTTGGGCTGGGCTCAGGTTACTCAAGTTGAGCTTGCCCAAGTTGCACCCCTACTATCCTCACACTTACCTCCATTCCAAGGAGTTCGAATCCTCTATAATTCTTTCCTAGAGTAAACTTTATAATGCTTCCAAAACAACATTGTTTTGGATTTTTTTTTTTTTTTTTGGTGGGTGAAGGGCTACGAACATATTTGGCTCTCTCTCTCTCTCTCTCTTCTTTTCCAAACTCTCTGTTGTTCACCTCTCTCATGATGGTTCAGTAATCGAATCTCAATATTTTGATATTTCAAGCTACAAAATTGAAGAAAATTCAAAACTCATTTTGGTTCTTCACTCATTGAATCACATAGATTTGGCAAACAACAAAATGACTAGTTATTTTCCACTTGATGTTTTGCCTTAGTTTTTTTTGGTCTCAAATTCTTGAACCTCCCAGTCAATACCTTTAATGGGCAAGTGGGTCCAAACGTGGCTCATATATTTGAAAACATTGTTTTCCTTCATGCTGGTAATTTCAATTGCAACACTTCAAGTACCCAAAATTTCATAAACCCACCTCACAAATCACCTAAAATCAAGTGAATGAAAGATTATATAAAACCAAAGAGAACAAGCAGAAGCGAAGAAGTGAGAAGCAGCCAACTTTGGCGACCCCGCAACACTCCCCAACAACCCCTCACCTCCCCCTTTTGGTTTCCCTCTTACCAACACAAAAAAAAAAAAAAAAAAACAAAAACAAAAACAAAAACAAAAACAAAAACAAAAACAAAAACAAAAAAACAAAAACCAAAAACCAAATATGAAATTTTCATATCCAGGTTTCCAGCGACAAAGAGAAGGAAGAAGAAGAAGAAGAAGAAGAAGAAGAAGAAGAAGAAAGAAGAGGTGGTGAGCTGGGCAAAACCAATAAATAAATAAATCAATACCGCTACATCCACATAAATTGTGCCTCCCTGAATAGCCCAAATGATGTAATTGAGGTTGTACCAAACTGAAGCCCAATTGCCCCAAAATGTGGGTTTGTTTCACTCACATTTGCAAAACCCACACAGTTTACAATCTCAAACAAACCCCCATTTAGCAAACATTCTCTTTCTCACTGACAACTCAAGCGCTCTCTCTGTCTCACTGACGACGACCACCGACCATCACTGATGAACTGACCACTCACTCTCTCTCTCTCCTCTTGCAAACACCTATTGCAATCTGGTGATTCTCCCTCTTCGGCGTCTCTCCTTTTCTAGTGTTCCTCCCTCTCTGGCGTTTCTCCATCTTCGACGGTATGTATTCTCACTTCCCATTTTCCATTTCCTCTATGGCTCTTAATCTCTGATAGAGAGCTTTCCATTTGCTCAATTTCCCGGTTTGTTCGATTCTCTATTATTGTCATTGATGGAAGTGTTGAACTTATTTCCCATTTGGCCATCAAGAAAAACTGGGAATATCCTACTTTTGTAGTGTTAGAACAACTAGTGCCATCTCTAATTTGTACTCAAAATTTAAGCAACAAAACATACAGACACACATATATATAGCAAATACAAGACAACCAAAGAACAAAGAACAAAAAAACAAAAAAAGATATATCAATTCAAAACAAAATTACAAATATGTTGTTTACATTGGTGGTGGGAAGAAAAGGCGAAGCACATTTATGGTATGGGAAATATCCCAACTTTGGCTGCAAGAGTATCTCCAGGAACCTGCAGAACCACAGCTCCATTTTGTCATCGCTTCGAGACAAAAAGATAAGAGAGAGAGAGAGAGAGAGAGAGAGAGAGAGAGAGAGAGAGAAGCGTGGGTATGATTTGTGTTGAAAGTGTTTCATGTGATTTGGGCGAGTCGGAAGACATTTTTTGTGTGGATTAAACATTTTGCTAAAAAAATAGCAAACAAGCAAAAGTAGAGAGAAGCGATAAACTCCAGTGACCTCTGGCGAATCTCACAACACTTGCCAAAAACCCCCCACCTGCCACACCGGCAATACTTATTCACCCACCGGCGCGGGTACACACACACATAAAAATTTCAAATTTCAAATATGAAATTTTTAGATTTGTAGCAGCGAAGGAGAGAAAGAAGAAGAAGAAGTAGATAAGAGCGAACTTGCCACTATTGGTCAACGTATTCCATCGGCTGCTCTTACAAATTTGGGAATGGAATGTAACGCTCCGTTTGTTTGGGTGGAAAATACTTTTTACAAAATATTTTTTGTATTTTTTGATATTTAGTATAATGAAAAATGAAAATTAACGGAAAACATTTTCTATAGTCAATGAAAATAAATTTATTTGGGTAGAAAATATTTTCCATTTTTAGAAGGCAGAAAACGTTTTCCAAACTAAAATTTCACCACTCTTATCTTCACCACCACACCACTCTCACCTCTATCACCCCATCACCATCACCACGGCGACCGCCACCGCCACCGCTTATGTCGCCATCACTGCCTCTGTCACCCCACTGCTATGCCATGACCTCTACTTCTACCTTTGTTTCACCAATACCATCACCATAGAAAAATATTTTTTTCGAAAAGTATTTTTCCCCCAAGTAAACAAAACGTAAGAGAAACAGAAGGAAAAGTGTCGAAAGGAAATAAAAAATAAAAAAATCCAAAAGTCGTTTAATAAGAGACAATCTCAACCTTCCAATCCTTTTACTCTTTGACGTGGCAGGCTATCAATAAAAACACTATAGATTGCACTGCAGGAAAGAACTACAGAGGATCTAAACCTCCACCACCACTCTTCATTGGGTCACCAGAAATAGAGCTTCCACCCCACGCCTACCCTTTCCCAACGTCCCCCACCTTCTGTTTCTCTTTTTCCGAATCTCCATAAGTATCTGGTTCATAAATTTGGATAAAAATTAAAAAAATAATAATTTAAAAAATTTAAAAATAAAAAAGAAAAAGTTACATGGAAGTTATAACAAAGTCACATTTGTATCAATGATAACTATGATTTTAAAAATAAATTATTGACATAAATGTGATCTGATCTAGTGACTATTGATATCCGATCAACTTAATTTTTTACAGTAATGAAGCATTCGATAAGCCCTACATATTAAAAACAGTGGTGATTGGCACCCCCTCAAATCACCACCCCCACCACCCCCCCTTTGACACGTGACGGGTGGTGATTGGAGGGAAAAGAAAAAAAAAGAAAAAAGAAGAAAAAGGTGACCAATCAAATCAAGAGGGGTCCAAAGGGGGTCCTGCACATTATTCTATTAAAAATTAAAAAAATAAGTTGTATTGATTCATAAATTTGGATAAAAATTATAAAAAAAATTAATTTAAAAAATTTAAAAATAAAAAAGAAAAAAGAAAAAGTTACATGAAAGTTATAACAAAGTCATATTTGTATCAATGATAAGTATGATTTTAAAAATAAATTATTGACATAAATGTGATCTGATTAAGTGACTATTGATATCTGATCAACTTAATTTTTTACAGTAATGAAGCATTCGATGAGCTCTATATATTAAACAGTTTGGATCATCGATATAGGTCTCATAGTAGACCTACAAAGGCCTGACAACACACTCTAATTGAGGAGCCAAGGTTCTCTCCTTGCAGTCTTGTACTTGCGCCCGTCCTTGCAGGCTTTCGGGTCTACTTTTAGGCCCAATTTTGATCATTCGAACCGTTCATATTTTATGATTTATTCAGTATATCATACCTGTAAAAAATCAAGTTGATCGGATATCAGAAAGCATATGTTCGGAAAACTATTTATTAAATTATTTAAAAAATAGTTTTTAGTTCAATTTTTCGTACACATACTTTCTGATATCCGATCAACTTAATTTTTTACAGGTATGTTATACTGAATAAATCATAAAATATGAACGGTTCAGATTATCAAAATTGGGCCTCAAAGTAGACCCGAAGGCCTGCAAGAACGGGCGCAAGTACGAAGACTGCAATGAGAGGATCCTCATTCCTAATTGAGAAACCTAATTGGAGAGAAGCCTTTCCCTTCATAAAAAAGAATATAAAAAAATAGAGATTTTTTTTTTTTTTTTTTTTGTAATAACTTTTTAACTTTTTGATTAAAGTGTAAGATTATTCAAACTCAAAAATTAAATTTACCTTTTAAATCTAATAATATAATAATATATTAAAATCTTTAAGATAAATATCTCTCATATCTTCTATAATTATCTATTAATTGTTTCATTTACATATAATTGAATTTAAAAAATGAACTTATAAAAAGTAAATTTATAAATTATTTCCATTAGTTAAAATATAATGTTAACAGACATTCTCATGACCCTTATCTCAACAGAATACAAGGTAAGAAATAATATTTTTAAAAAAATGTATATATATATCTAATCATCAATATCAGATGGGCAGTGATATAAATCGATTACATTAAGACATTTCTAAAATAAAAGTTTTAAAGAAGCTCTAAATAGGAGAATTCTACCAATAATGTGATGTGTATATTTGTATTATGTTTTTTTTTTTTAATTTTACCTTATCACGCCATTAAAGCCCATATTAGAGCTCTCTAGAAAGCTCTGTATCATTGCTCTTTATGAAACAAAGGCTTTCATTTGGTACCAAGAAAAAGGGCAAAGAAACCTTTCTATCTGTAAAAGAGGGTAAATTTAAAAATTGTTTGAGATGTCTTAAATAAGTGTATTTTTTGACTTTTTAAACTAGAAAATTGAAGAAAAAAATATGATTGTTTAAATTAACTTTTTGACTTTTTATGAAAGAATGTTTATTAAAAAATTATATAAATTAATGTGTAAGAAAAAATTAAAATTAAGAATCGTGCAACCGTAATTTTTGACTTTTAATGAATAGTGATAACTTTTTAAATTTTTGAATAATTTTTTAACTTTCTGACCATATAGCAAACTTGGCCTTAAACTTTAGCCGATAATCACATCATTATATACTTATTTTTAAATTTTAATGAGATTAATCAAATATAGAATAAAATATAAGGAATTAAAATACATTTTCCAGTCTCGATTAATAATATTATTTTTTAATTTAAAAATTAAAAAATTATTTAAAAAATTAAAAAATTAATAACTTATATTAAAAAATTAAAATTTTTATTTTCTCTTTACCTTTTATACATTTTTTTTTTTGTAAAAAATTAAAAAATTGTTCTAAATATACTAATTTTTATATTATATTTTAACTAAAAATATTAAAAAATTACTAAAAAAAACTTATTACCAAATAAGGCTTACCTTCTAAATAAATTACGAAAATATTCATAATTCACAAGTTACTTAGAGAGACTTTAATCGTTTTATTAAACCATTTCAATTTATAAATCACGTGAAAATTATATAATGATTTCCAAACATTAAGACAGTAATTGGACATTACTCAAACTATAAAGGGGTAAAATAAAATGTCCTATATAATACAATAAAACGAAAAAATAAAATATATTTGAATTAAAATTATACACAACACTTTGCTTAACAAATAAAACATGGTAACAGCCAATCAACACATGGCCATATCATATGAATGAAGGAATTATACAAAACTAAGAAAACAAGAGTGAAATAATTAGCTACATTACATATTATTAGCAAAGAAGAAAAGCAGAGGCCTTGAAAATATGCATTAAAGCAGCATATCAGAAAACACACAATATGAAATCTCATGGGGGCAATTCTATTTCTTACCAAGTCCCCAATGCAGAGCATAGATAGGAATAACATATTTCATATTCTTGTAATCTCACTCCTTTCGGTGGCATCGGAAAGGAAAGTTGAAAAGTGGAGAAGGGGACTAAAAAATTGGTGCCAATGTGTAGAGAGATCAATAGTAAGGAATAACAGGGGGAGGAGGAGATGCATAGGAGACTCCTGCAATGGGAGGAAGTGGAGTGTTATACAATAGCGGCGGTGGCGGTGATGGTGATGGGTAATGGTGATGCTGTGTAGGAGGAGGCGGGGATGATTGTGAATGGTCATAACTTGGTGGCGGTGGTGGTGATCCTGGCAGACCACAGCCAGATTCAGGTGGAGGAGCGGGCTTCACTGGCCCGGGAGGTGAAGTTTCTGTTGGTGGAGGAGCCATTACATAAGGGGGCGGAGGTGGAGGAGACGAGGACAGTGGTGGTGGCGCCTTAATTGGCTGCTGTGGGGACGGCTGTGAGTTCTGAATAGGTGGCGGTGGTGATGTAGGCTTGGAGGGCACATTGTAAACTGCTGGTGGCGGTGGAGAAGTTTTAGTCTGTGAGGGTACAGAGTACACGGGCGGTGGTGGTGGCGGTGTTTTATGGTGTTCATAAGGAGGCGGTGAGTTGCCAATGGGCGGCGGAGGTGATGTTTTGGGTACGGAGGGAACGAAGTCAACTGGAGGTGGCGGTGAGACCCAAACAGGTGGTGGTGGTGGTGGTGGTGGTGGTGATGGCGGTGAAGGAGGTGAATGTTTATGGTGTGAGGGCGTGTAATGAGACGGTGGGGGAGGAATATTAGTCTTGGGTGAAACTTTTTCAGTAGGTGGGGGTGGCGGCGGTGCATGATAGGCCTTGGGTGTGGGTGTGGGTGTGGGTGTTGGTGTTGGTGTTGGTGTTGGTGTTGAAGGTTTAGGCTCTGTGGGTGGGGGAGGAGGCGGAGGAAGATTAGTCTTTGGTGAAACTCTTTCAGTGGGTGGAGGTGGAGGTGGGAAGGAGTGCATTGGCAGGGGAGGAGGCGGTGAAGGATTGACCTCGGATGATGGCGGGGGTGGAGGGTGTGATCTGAAAGTAGGTGAAGAACCTGAAGAGGGTGGAGGCCGGTAAGGACGGACTTTTGGCCTGGGTGAACGAGATGCAACTGGCGATGGCGGTGTGGGAAGTGGAGCCTTGCCACGACGACTCCTGTTCCTGCTGCGATTGCGGCTGCTGCTGCTGCTCCTGCTGCTGCTGCTTCCGCCCCCACCACATTTAGACTTGCTGCAATCAACAGGGCGGGCAGCTTCAGAAGAGCACTCCTTGGAAGACCTTTGATCCATCTTTCCTGGAATGCAGTTCTCACGGTCGTCGAAAACCACCTTCCCTCCGGCGGAGACAGCAGAACAGGAGGGCGCCTCCCCAGTGAAATAGTTGAAGGAGTAGGTGAAGTTGTGAAGGCTTGGAAGCTGGCATACACTTGAAGGGATGAAGCCAGTAAGAGTATTGTGGGCCACATCCAGCTGCTCCAAGCTCCTCATGCGTCCGACGGTAGAAGGCAGTGAACCCTGGAGGTGGTTGAAGCTAACATCAAACACAGTGAGCTTGTCGAGGAAGCCGATTTCAGGAGGAAGACAGCCCGTGAGATTATCATTAATGAGGATGATCTCGTTGATTGTTTTAGCCATCTTCCCAATGCTGCCTGGGATGCATCCTCCCAGATCATTGTTGGCAAAAACAAACACGGACACGGGAGAATCGCCGAGGTTTTGAGGGATGCCGGAGCGGAACCTGTTGTCGTTGAGGAATATAGCGTCGAGGTCCTTGTCAAAGAGCTTAGAAGGAAGGGGACCCTCGAACTCGTTAAAGCGGAGGTCCAAGTACTTGAGGGACTGCAATGACAAAACAACTTGAGGGAAACTGCCGACGAAGCGGTTGTTGCTGAGGTCGAGCTCATGGAGGAGCTTCATGCGCTTGAAGGTTTCAGGGACGGCGCCGCAAAAGCGGTTGGAGTTGAGGTGGAAGAGGGAGAGGTCGGTGAGGAGACCAAGCTCCGTTGGGAGGTAGCCGGCGATGTCAGCGTGGTTGAGGTCGATGCCGGCGACAACCCTTTGAGAAGGATCGGAGGGAGAAGGAGCACAGAACACTCCCAAATAAGAGCAGACGTTGGGACCGTTCCAGTTGGCGGTGAAATTGAATGGGTCGGAGAAGATGGCGGATTTCCATGTTTGGAGGGCAATGTAGGCCTGACGGAGACTCGGGTTCTCAAACTGAAGAGCCTTAATATTATTATTCACAATATCGTCCATGTCATTGTCATTATTGTCATTGTCATCAGCGGCAGCTACCGACGCCGAGCAGATCTGAACAATGACAAAGTAGAAGACAATGAAGATGGTCAACAATTTGAGTCGGCGTCCGCCACCACCACCAGATAAAGGCGGAGGAGACATGTTATTGGTTTTGTTGCCTTCTGTATTTTGGCTTTGGGAAGGTGAAGGGGGAAAAGGAATGGAATAGGAGGACTTCAACAATAATGTTGGTGTGGGTGCAGAAAATATATCATCACATGAATTGAATTATAGGGGAGAGAGAGAGAGAGAGAGAGAGAGAGAGGGCCGTGATATGCGTCCAGCTAGCTGCTTAGCTTGATGTTCGTGTCTGTCAACTCCTCCTCAAATGGCCAACCCATTCTGAACGAACCCTATGTTTTATAATAAAAATGTTCTTACATTTATGGGTAAATTACACTGGGCTTTCCTGAACTTTATCTTAATTGCAGAGATTTTTTTTTATAAATTCAAAAATAATACAAACTTTCTTTATTTTTGAAACTAATATACAAATATTTCCTTTCCGTTAAAAGAGCCTTAATGATACTAGCTTGACAATAGAATTGATCATAATATCCCTCTCAGTTATTCATATATATATATATATATATAGAGAAAGAAAGAAAATATATATATTCATTGTATCCATTCCATCTCTCTTCCATTTCCCTCTCTTTGTTGCTCTATCTCTCTCTCTCCCTCTCCTGCGATCGTTGCTGTCTCTTTCTCTCTGCCTCTCGGTCTCTCTCTCTATCTCTCTCTATATGCGCAGGTTAGCAATTTGAGTTGAGAGTAATCCAGCGAGCTAGAGGCAAGGAAGACGGAACTCACTTACTCGACTGTTGTATATGTATGTATGTATTTGTCTCATGATTCCTGGAATCGACTTTGACCAAATCTCTCTCTCTCTCTCTCTCTCTCTAGATATGTATATATATATATGAAGGTTCAATCGACGATTATGGTTTACAAAGATGAAGTTAAAAGCAGCGGCAGTGGCGATTTGATGAATCTATGATGTGATCTGTTATATATATATATATATAGAGAGAGAGGGAGAGAGAGAAAAGGTCTTCTTGGCTTAGTGTGAGACTCTAGAGTAGAGAGCTTCAGTGAAGCAAAAGCTTGGCCATCAAATCCCTAATGTAGATCTTCAAATCCTAATGGAAGCTGCTGATATTGATGGAGATGGAAAAAGATTGAAGAGAAACAAAGTGGTTGTGGATAGTAGTGAATAGAAAATCGTCATCGCAGCTGCGTGAATTAGAGAAGATGAGCTTCAGAGTGTAGATGATGTAAGTGACAGAGACGAAGAGAATGAGCCAAGTCATGAACTTGTGCGTGGTTCGATTTGATAAACCCATAACAGTAATAGGTGTCATTGATGATGGGTTTCTCATCTGATCCTAAACCACCTTCTCTGAATCTCTCTGGATTACTTTCTTAGTGTGAAGAAGAAGAAGAAGAACAACAACAACAACTACTACAAACAACAAATCGAGCTATGGGTTTTGGAAGAGTTTACCAGATCTGCGTAATGGGAGTTTTCCCTTTGAATTATCTGTCACAAAAATTGGGGGAGAAAGATAGATTTTAGAGAGAGTTTGAGTATCAGAAATAGTGACAGGCATGATATGTATGTGTTTATATGTATATATATATGAGTAAATTACACCTACCTCTCTTAAAAGGTAATATTGAAATTTGAAGAATAATTATGAATGACATCAGTAAAATTTATTTGAATTTGGACAGATAGATAACAAAAGGGGTATTTATATATTAGTTTTAAAAGTAAAGAAGGTCTGCGTTATTTTTAAAACTATAAGAGAAGTCCCTGTGATTAAAGTAATATTAAGGGAGGTCAGTATAATTTAACTTTTATTTTTTTTTTTTTTTAAAGAATAAAAAGTTTATTCTAGCAATACATGAACTATATTTAAATGAGGGGTAGATAAATAGTACCATTCTCAAAACGCGTATTTTTAAATCGTTTTTAAAATCTCGTCAATTGTGATATGATATGACAGATCTGACAAAATAATTAATTATTAAAAAAGTTTTATCAAAGAAAAATAACATTTGATAAAAAATAAGGTCAAGTTTAGCCTGACCTAAATAATACAAAAAGTTAAAAAGTTATTATCTTATTTAAGTCATATCATCTTATTTAAATCACATCACTTCTCTAACACATCACATCAAATTCAATTCAAACCCAACCCATATAAGTCAATAAGTTAAAAAATATATTTTTTTAGAATATTTCAAATCAATCCTAAATAAATAATTACAAATTAATAATAAATAATATTAATTATTAAAAATTATAATTATAATTTTTTTAAATTTTTTGTGTAATTAATTTCTTCTATTATCGCTATGCGGTAATTGTTCCCTTATAAAACCGATCGGGCTAACGATGGACAGGGGTGTTTGGAAAGCTCAGGTTTGGCCTTCTTTTTTTTTGTTAATTAAAATTTATGAAAAGGTAAAATATAGTAAAATAATTAATAAAATAAAATATCACATTAAATTTATAATTTTTTTTTTTCTTACAAACATAACATTCAATTATAAAAAAAAATCAATTATCTTTCTAAACACAAATTCTTTAAGTGCTCGTTTGACAATGGCTTTTTTAATTGATTTTTTGATTTTTTTGACTTTTTTAACCAGAGACTTTTTTATTTATTTGATTTTGTTGTTTGGCTTTTTTAAATTTTTAGCTTTGTTTTTGGTAAATTTTTTGTCCTTTTGTGATTTTTGACTTTTTAACTTTTTTGACTTTTTTTTGTCATTTTATAATTTTTTAGCCCAACTCAAAAACTAAGCCTATTAAAATAAGTCTATTAAAATAATCAAAAACTAAAATAACTTACTAAAATAATTAATTCCCAAAACGAGGCCGATATGTAGGGATGGGACCCACATCTGCCCCAACAAAACAAAAGAAAATATTTATGGTGTGTTTGGTTTGTGTTTGTAGAGTAGTTTTTGAGATAAAAAGCATGAAAACTTGTTTAGTTTGGATTTTTTTATAAATGGTTTTGAAAAATTGTTTTTGGGAGAAAGTTTAAAAAAAAGTGATTGATTTGATGTGTATGAAAGAGAAAGTGATTTTGAAAAGTAGGTAACCAAACAAAACTTTGAGATTTTTTTTGAAAAAATTTGTTTAGTTTGATTACTCCTGAAAATTTGTTTGTAAAGAATTTTTCCCAAAATTTTTTCTCAAAAACAAACCAAACAAGGCCTTAAAATTTCAAAAATATTAAGTACGTATGTTTGTCTACACTGAATGCACAGCTCTCTGACATAAAGGTGGGATTTACACATGTGAGAAGATTGTGCATTCTGTACGTACAATATTTTGTATGTCTAGCATTTCCTTTAAGACTCCTAAAAAAAACTTTTCTATTTTGACTCATATGATATGACACGATAGATATTACAGTGATGCTAGAGACCTCTAATTTAGAGGCTCTAAACACACCTCTAATGAGGTGAAAAAAAAAAAAAAAAAAACAGACACAGCAGTGGCAGTGGCAGTGGGTGGGACCCACTGCCACATCACTAGTGGCACCTCTAATTAGAGGTCCCAAGCATTTTTGTAGATATTAATTTTTGATTTCTAATATAGTCAATTATATAAGTCTTTTTCTTTTTGTTTTTGGATCGGCAAAAATTAGTGACTAGTTGTTAAAGGGCCAAGCTTTTCTCCAGTCCAAAATCGGACTGGAGCGTATTGTTGGGCTCGTAGGGACCTACCACGGATCTTGTTTCAATAATCCGAATTGTTCAATGTATAGAACTCGTCAAGTACTTTATCTCTATAAAAATTGACATTGATCAGATATTGATAGCTACTTGATCGGATTAGATTTCTATTAATGGTAAATATAATTTTCAAAATAAATTGTTGACACAAATCTAATCGAATCAAATAACTATCAATATCTGATCAACGTGATTTTTTACAGGAATAAAGTAATCGACAAGTTATACAAATTGAATAGTTTGAATTATGAAAACAAGACTCGTGATAGGTTCCACTGGCCCAACAACACCGTCCAATCTACAAAGTAAACTGGAGATAAACCTGACCCGTTGTTAAATTAGCACCTTAGACTAACTGCTAAGACCATCTCCAACGTATCATCAATTCTTTCATCAAAATTCAAATTTAAATTTGATGAAAAACCATCATTTTCCTGTTCTAATTATTTCATCAGATGAGTATTAAATTGAGGATATGATAAATCTTTCACTAAATTGAGAATGGCTAGAAGTTTTCATCAAATCACTGTTCATATTTATTGGATTTTTACAATCAGATGTCCACCCAAATGTCTCCTAGGATGACCACCTCTTTGCAACAATTTGTGAAAAAATTACACTAGCTGGTTGACCGGCCGAATATCTGTTTGGTACTCTGCCCAGTCAACTGGTATTTTGATAAAAGCTCAAAATCCTCCGTTAGAGCACATGATATCAAATAAAATTTTTACTTAAATTTTTACTCAAATTTATACATTTTAGTTAAAATATCAAAAAATCATTATAAATTGTGGCGTCACTCTCTTTATTTTTTTGTTTGTCTTTTTGGAAAAAAATTAAAAATTTATTAAAATAACATATTTCCAAATAGTTATTAAAATAACATATTTATTAAAATAAAAATTTATATTAATATAAAAAATAAAAAAAAAGATACACGGGTAAAAATACTCCAACATGATGTTAAACACTGGTTTTAGCTTCTCCAAAAAAGACGCTCCCTAACATTAACCGGTTTTTATGTTCAAAAAAAAAAACATTAACCGGTTTTTTTTCTTTTCTTTCCTTTTTTTTTTTTTTTTTTTTAAAGGACAAGCGTGTTGTTACCTTCATAATTTGTGGGGAGCTTCTATATACACACACCCTTTCCTCTCTATACAAATCATCCTCAATACACACACTAAAAAAATAAATCCTAATATATTTGACTCACTACACACACCTATCATTCCACATATACCCCTAAATGTAAATCATACACACACACACCCCCTCTCACACACACACCCGTCTGTCACCCCTCTCACACACACACCCATCTGAGAACCCCTCTCACACACACACCCATCTCTCACACTCTCCACCGTTCCTCCCCAAAAGCTTCATCCATCCATCTGTGTCATTGAAGTATTGGCATTGAAGGGCATTGAAGAGCATTGAAATCTTCACATTTTAGGTTAGTTTACACAGATTAGAATCTTCTCATTCCTATTTTATTTGTAATGTAGGGTTAATTTTTACCATTTTCGAAATTTTCCGTCCACCATTGTAAGTGATTGCTGTGTTTCCTCATTCGGAACTGGTTATTCGAATTTTTTGTTTTTGTTCGGCAATCTAGTTTCGAAAAGAAAAATAATATTCGGCATTAGAGTTCCGAATTTTCTGCTTCTATTCGGCACTATAGTTCCGAAAATATTTACTTGGTTCGGCTTTCAAGTGCCGAAAATAATGTTTTTTTTCGGTTTTCAACTTCTGAATAGTAGCTTGAATTTCGGACAACAACTTCCGAACAGAATAGGTATTTTCGGTTCTGAACTTCCGAACAGGTGTTTTTTTTTTTTTCCTTCTTAATTAAAACACTTAATTATAACACTCATTATAATTTAAAACACTTATTATTTACACACACACTCTCATTAATTTTACACACACTCTCTCATTATAATTTAAAACACTTATTATTTACACACACACTTATTACACACACTCTCATTAATTTTACACACACACTCATTACACACACACTTATAATTTAAAACACTCTCATTAATTTTACACACACTCTCTTTATTTACACACACCCTGTTTATTTACACACACACTTAGTAATTTTTGCAGATAATATGGATTCTGAATATCAACAACGTCTCCCACTTACTGTTTCAAATAGACGATGTCGTCAATTGGATGTAGACCATGAACGGGGACGAGGGCGTGGGCGAGGACGAGGTCAAGGTCGTGGTCGTGGTCGAGGTCGTGATCCAGTTGAGGTAGAATATGATATTTCCAGTGCCAGTCAAAGTGGGGGCCGAAGCCAAAGACGAGTTGAAGGTTATGATATGCCTGACATTGCTATGGAGGATACCTCTTTACATGATTCTCCTCCTGTCCAAGAAGAGTACCTTACTCATGCTTTTCCAGGTGGACCGACTGATCCGTCAATACTGCGGAGTTTCAATAGTCATATGGCTGCAGCTATTTGGCACGGGGAGGTAAACATTCCTCAATAAAATTGAAATTCATTTGTATATGAGTTTTTTTTTTTTTTTGTGTGTGTTGTATGGTAGTTTGTAATGAGATATCATTTGTGTTGCAGGAACGAGGGCCCCTAAAGTGTCATAATCACTCTTCCAAGATCCTTGCATGGCCATGGTGGTTAGTAGAGAACAACACCAGATTCAAAGCCATTATTGAGCAGTCTGGACTGTCACAGTTAGCTCGTTGCACTTATTGGTTCGTCAACAAGCTTCTAATCTCCAGTTTTGTTGAGAGATGGCAACCTGAGACGAACACATTTCACATGACAGTTGGTGAGATGACCTTGACCCTGGATGATATTGGCACTATTCTTGGCCTTCCCATTGTAGGCAAATCAGTCAACATACCAGATGTGACAGATCATCATGGAGTTACATTACTCGTTTATGGCTTGGGGATTACTGAACGTGCAGCACATGAAGAGGTTTCTTCTGCTGGTGGCAATTCAGTCAGGCTTGAATGGTTGCGAAGTCAGTTTGCTGGTGTCACAGATTCAGACCCCGAGGAGGCTATACAGTGCGCTGCAAGAGCTTATTTGTTGTTCCTGTTGGGATGTACACTCTTCAGTGACAAGAGTGGCGGCAGGGTTCCCGTTGTTTACCTCGGCTTGTTGATGGATTTGGGATCCATACATACTTATGCCTGGGGTGCTGCTGCATTAGCATTTTTATATAGACAGTTGGGGTTTGCTAGCCGGTCTGGGGTTAAGCAGATGGTGGTTATATGACTCTTTTGGAGGCGTGGATTTATGAGCACTTCCGAGCATTCCGACCTCATCAGAACATGGGCTACAATGAAGACATGCCACACGTGTACCATTGGGCATCTAGGAGAGAGGCGGGTTCCTCCATTGACCATTTGAAATCTTTTCGAGCCCAGCTTGACAGTTTAGTAGCTACTGATGTAAGTTTACTCATCCTGCGATAATTTGAACACTTCCATTTATCTTACCCTTTATGTACTTTAATGCAAAAACACTTTACGTTTACAGGTTATTTGGGATCCATATCACAGCTGCAGAGACCGGCATCCATGTAACCCGGTTACGTTCTACCATGGATGCTTAAAGTGCTTAGACGTTGTCGAACCCTATCATCCAGATAGAGTTTTGAGGCAGTTTGGCAGGGTTCAAACCATCCCAGATGCACCGCTAGCTCCCAGTCGTGGTGCGCGAGGCAACATATCTGCACGATATACAGTCATGTACAGATACTTGGATAGGATCTGGGAGGCTTGGAATAACCACGTGTTATCTGAGCAACGAAGGAGCACACCAGTTCGTCAACCTTGGCAATGTGTACCAGGTTACATGGATTGGTATAAGAATATCACGCACCTATATGTGGAGCACACTGATGAACCGCGTGTCCATGACCATCAGGATTTCAGCGAACATGCGGATGTAATCTATTATCCTCTCTTATGCATATGTAACTTACTTTTTTTTTCTCATATGTTCCCTAAAATGTGATATTCTTTTCAAATGCAGCGTATTGCACATGCACTGCAAATTTCACATCCTATTATTGACGCTGGTTATCAGGAAGGGATTCGACATCCTTATCGACTTTACCAGGCTATCGAGAGTATGACACATGTTCTTGAAGGTCAGCACATTGACGAAGCTGGACCTAGTTCTGCTGGACCTAGTTCTGCTGGAGGTCGCTTTCCATCTTCGACATTGACATACAGTCGTAGGCCTAGGCGTAGGCATACAGCTGATTCGTGACATGTTATTTTGTTACATGTTATTTTGTTAGTTGATGAATATTTTTTGGTATTTTTTGTAAGATGACATTGTTGTAATGGTAACAGTGGTTAATATTTTTGTATTTGAATGGAATGGCAACAATGGTATTGTAATGACATTGTAATGACATTTTATTGTTAGAATGGAATGGTAACAATGGTCGTTGATTTTTTAAATGATACTTTCTTATTACAATGGAATGATAACAATGGTCGATAACATTCAATCCACATTGCACAACATAACACATCAACATCAAAAACACATCCATTAATTTCTTCCATAATTCTAACATTGTCAAATGCATACATGTGTCATGCGACATCAACAACATCAAAAGTCTCTCGAGTAGTTACATTATCATGAATAATGTCCTTGAAATGTTGAATGCGACGCACATATGCATTATCCCAGTCCACAGCGCAAGGGTGACGGTATTTTCTCCAATTAGTGGCAATAGGAGGAACTTGATGGCCTGGCTGCAACAAAACCTGCACCAAATATCAATTGACTTAGTGGTCATACCTCATAACTTCTTGTACATGCACAAACCCAATTGATAAGTTTCTGTTATACCTGGAAGAAATGATTTCCGTTGACAAACCCAATGGCAATCTCACGTCTATCAAGTTGAGGTACTGGCACTGTTCTAAGAGGTAAAAAGGTGAGACATTGCTGTACAGACAAGTGGTATAACACAAGATTGTAGCACGATGCAACAAGATGCCCCATGTCTGGCATAGTCATCCAATGTGAGTATCCAGGACTGTCTTCAAAGTATGACAATATGCTTGTCAATTCTTCAAACCTTTCATAGGACCCATAAAGTGTAATGCATTCCTCTTTGTGTGTGTGCAGCTCACCCAATAGGTCACACCTAACCTGAGCCCAATCATCTTCTGTATGACCAATTGAAGCAGCTATAGCCCGGAAACCACAATTCCCATCTGCAGCTACATCCTTGACAAACTTAATGTATGGTTTTAACCCAGCAGGGAAAGCATCAACATATGCACCAGGTTTCACTGTTCTAGTAACGTATGCTTTCCCTTTCGGGTTCACCTTCTCCTTTCCCTTAACAGGTCGCTTCTTCTTGGTTTGCAGAGTAGAAGCTAATGTAGTGATTTGAGTGTCCCTAGGTGAGAAAGAATCATGTCCAGATTGCACTAACTCAAATGCACACGGGGTACGACGGGTAGAAACATTGATCTTCTTATGATCCCGAGGACGTGTTTTGGGCTTCACCTCCGGCTCAACAAGAAAAGTGCTTCCCGGATATACAATCTCTTTCAACTTCTTCAAAAGCTCCAATCGCATGGTTCTATCACTTTCATTAAACTTGTTCACAAACAACTCTACTTCTGCATGACAAGTCACCTCGGTTTTCTCTTCTTTCTTGCATATGGAGATATGAAGTTGCCTCCACTGTGAGTGTATGATAGCAAGTGGTATAGGACGATCTTGTCTGATGTAGTCAGCAATCTCATGGGCGCAAGGTAAACCATGAGTGTGGCTAAGGACGCATCCACAAGCTTCAACATCAATACCAATGGAGTTGGCTCTCTTACTCTCGACAAGCAAATACTCCAATGCAGAGATAGACACATTGCCCCGTGGCTCCCTGAATTGAGAAGGTTTAAATTGATGTTGCACAACAGTTAGACTTTTCTCAAATGAAGCCTTGATATCAGTGTGTTGCAACTCAAGCAGACTGTGTATTTTCTCAAATGATGCCTGAAATGAGACTTGACATGAACCCAATAGTCTTTTAATTTTTGCATGTGCAGTCTCAGCCCTGTTCAATTCAATGAAAGTCAAGTTAAAATCAAGTACATGGCACTTATTAATAACATATTGAAGAAAACTAATCTTACCGGTTCGTTGTAACATTGCCACAATGCATACACATGTCTGTCCATGCCGCCACAAATTTGTCCTTGTAAGGAACCAACCAAGTATCCATGATGTATTTGACTGCATCAGGATAACTACTGAATTCCTTAAGTAATGATTTAAGACGCTCCTCGTATTGAATTTCAGAAGATGAATACACTACAGAGTTCCACTCATGGTTGAACTTCTCCCATTTTTGCTGTGTCTCAAACATTTTCTTGCATTTGGTCAACACATTCTTACTAATATGCCGACGACATAATAAATGTCTGGCACTCGGGAATATCTTCGGTATGGCATTCATCAAGGCTAGCTCTCTGTCAGTAACAATAACTGTTGGCACAACAAACCCATCCATGACATCACGCAATGTAGCTAACACCCACGCATAGTTATCAACCCTCTCTTACTGTAAGTATGCAAAAGCTACAGAGAATGTCATTTCAGTTGATGTCACTCCCACAATTTCAAGAAGAGGAAGCCGATATCTGTTGGTTTTATATGTGTAATCCATAATTAATATACGTGGGAAAGACCGAAATAAGTCCAAACTGGTAAGATGTGCCCAAAACAAGTCTGTCACAGTCATCGTGGACTCTTCAGACCGATGGCGCTCAATGTAATTATACTTGGCCAATTCACCCAATAAGTGTTGCATCTCTGATCTTCCAGCTCTCTGTACCACCCTGTTTCGATGGCGTACATTGTAAATGGTTTTAAGTGTGCTTACATTGAGGGCATCTCGCTGTTTCAAGGTTACTAGGATTTCTTTTGGCCGAACCATGCTCTTTGACATATCCATTAACAATGCTTTCTCATCCTTTGATAGCCTCCCCGCATATGAATGTCCCTCGAGGTGCTCCGCAGGTGGATGATTATGCAATCCGCATACTACGGTCAATGTCCATTCATCGTGTGTGGTAAACCTGTGAGCCCTCATATCAAAAGGACAACCACACTTCTTCGTACCGGTTATTCTTGATGTATTGTTGCCATCATGTTTTAACTTCTTTGTTGCTCTATATTGGTCACTCCTCTCACAAGCAAGATACATCCTGGGTCTTTTTTTCCCTCCACCATAGTCTGATGTTTTGATTACAATGACCAAACCATTTCTCTTTCCAACTTCACGTACCCAGTTGAGCAATTCTTCCTTACTTTTGAATACCTACAAAGTTAAATAAATATTATCAAACATTTACATTTGGTGAGCAATTCAAAACATAATCGTTATAATTTCGTAGACTAAACCTGTTCAGTTGTGAATTGAGTGGTGTAATCTAACACAAAATCCGCGCAAACCTGATTTCCTTGAGTTGACACATATTCCTGCATATTTTGTATAACATTACAAATTTTTTATGGCATTATAAAGATTAATTTGCAATTTGAAACTCTAAATTTGGTATGCAGTTTGCAAATTTGGAATATAAAATGGGAAAAAAAAAATTTACTTCATTCGGAAGTAGTTGTCCGAATTTTTTTTCAAATTTCGGAAGTTGAATGTTGTAAAATTTAATTTTGTTCGGACAACAACTTCCGAATTTAAATACCTTTTTCGGATAACAACTTCCGAATTTAAATACCTTGTTCGGACAACAACTTCCGAAATTTATTACTTTGTTCGGACAACAACTTCCGAAAATGAATAATTATTTCGGTAGTACATTTCCGAACCAAATAATACAATTCGGCTCTGGTTATCCGAACGACGCAAGGAAAAAAAAAATTAAACTCACATTTCCTTCGCTCTGTTTCACATGAACACTTATTTGCTGATTTCCAGAAGGCAAATCCTCCATAACAATGATGTTTTCCCTACGAATGACGAAGGTTGATGAATGAGTGCATTGACAAGCTGCAGTGCATGTGTAATACGGAAATGCCAAAGCCCTTTTGTTTCACTTCTAGCTTAATGAACTTGGAAGAAGCTATGAATGACTCTGCATCCATAAGCTATGAATGACTCTGCATCCACAAGCTCAAACACGATGCAACAGATGGAACTCTGAGATGTGCATTGAGATGTTTTGAATTAACAATAATGTCTAAAATTGTAATTTCACTTAGGGATATAATTGTAATAAAATTAAATATCATTAAGTGTGTGCAAAGAGGGTATTAGGTGTGTGTATATAGAAGCTCCCTAATTTGTGCAAGTATTGTTAAGAAAATTACAATAAAGCCCTTTTAATAGTGATCTAATTTTAGGAGAAGTTATTTGGTACCCGTTAACTTCCTTCAAGTGTATAAATTACAATGGGTATAAATACCATTAATTTATAGATGGTACATGAATATGTACCATAAACTTAGCAAAAAATTACAAATATAAATTATAAAACTTTATGAAACGTTTACAAATAATCTAGTGTGGTAGGTAATAAAATAAAAAAAGAGACTTACTTTAATATAAGTATATTTTAATTTTGTAAATAATATAAACTTAGTTTTATGTTGTACGGGGTGAAATATCATTTACTTTCCGTACTCCTTGAACTCAAGCTTCACGTAACGACGTCTAACCTGGAAACAGAGAAACAGTGAGTTGCCCGGCGGTGTGTTGCCGAATAGACCCTCTGACGATCAAGTCAGATCACTTGGAGAAGAATACTGTTTTAGAGAGAGAGAGAGTTGTTCCGATAACATACCTCCAACGTTCTTCTTCCTCCCTTTTTCTAGGCTGGCCATGGAGCCTCAGGGATTATGCGCGCACTACCTCTGCTATCCTTCCCTGGACAGGTGGCAGTGCTCGCCCCTCACCACCATACGGGTGTAAAGGCCAAAACCTCCAAACAGTATATATAGAACTGCCAAATGGTATTGACGCGTGCTTGGAGCGGGTTTCCCCTCCACCACATCATTGGTCCAGGTGGTTCACTCAACCGGGATATCATGACCGACCTATCTCTTGAAGAAACACAACTACGATCAATACGGCCGAGCTGTAAGAAGTCGGTCCTTCCAGACTGACTGGCCGTGAGGCGCACCGGCCTTCGCCCCGGTCTAAATTCATTCTGGGCTATACTTGGCGCGGTTCCGATCAGGAACACGAATGCCTAGCCGAACGCCTAGCCGAATCACAGCTCGGTCAAGAACACGAATGACCCCATGCTTCGGTCGACCCATCCAACTCGGCCCTGCATGACAACCCGTGGAGCCCGCTCCGACCGAGCAAACAGTCCGATCTGTTATAACTTGCGTTAGTGTAGCTCGGCCGTACTTATCTCGGCGCAATTCTCCCTCTCAGATGGTACATGAATATGTGCCATAAACTTAGCAAAAAATTACAAATATAAATTATAAAAACTTTATGAAACGTTTACAAATAATCTAGTGTGGTAGGTAATAAAATAAAAAAAGAGACTTACTTTAATATAAGTATATTTTAATTTTGTAAATAATATAAACTTAGTTTTATGTTATACTGTTCTATGATTAATAGGTTATAAATTTACTGTATGATTACATAACATATAATAAAACACTACAAATTAATTTAAGGGTGAAGAATTTTCATAAAACTTTTCTTGATATTTTTTTCATAAAGTATAACATTAAATATTTAAGACAATTTCTCTCTCATAACTTTTTTAATAATCATCCAATTATTTTTTTATACATTACTGAATCTAGAAAATAGATTTATATATCATTTTTTTTTTATTTGAACTAAAGGATTGTTATGTATCACACTTTTTTTTCCCATTTTTTTAAATGATGTTATTTGTTTTCATTATTTTCTTAATTATTGTTTCTAAATAAGAAATGAATCTAGTGGTACAAAATTGTAATAAAAAACCATTGACATATAACATTTCTCTTTGAGTAAATGCTGGAGGTAACTATTTAATGAGCAATCTTGTTTTACAATAGAAAATACAACTTCGTTAGGTTAACAAGAGAGAAGATCTATCAACCTAGTTTCATTGCTAGTTTTTTAATGATTGATGACATTAAATATAAGGGTGTTTTGGGAAGTCGGTTAAAAGTTGACTTTTGATTTTTTATTAATTTTTTTGACTTTTTTAGAAAGTGGTTTGGGAAGTTGATAAAAAGTTACTTATTGGCTTTTTGAGTTAGGCCTTATTTGGGATGTTCTAAAAAAGTTAAAAAGTCAAAAAGTTATTATTATATTTAAGTCACATCACCTCTTTACCATATCATTTCAAACTCAACTCATACCCAACTCATATTTCATAAAAAGTCAAAAAGTGCACTTATTTAGATCATCTCAAACCACCACTTAGTATTTGTTTATCATGTTACATCATAATAAAATGACAAAAATACCCCCACCAAATTAAGAAGTGGTTTAGGATGATCTAAATAAATATACTTTTTGACTTTTTATGAAATATGGATTGGGTATGGGTTGGGTTTGAAGTGATGTATTAGAGAGGTGATGTGATTTAAATAAGATGATGTGACTTAAATAGGATAGTGACTTTTTGACTTTTTTAGATCATACCAAGCAAGGCCTAAGAAATTCACCCTCAAGCTGTAAACATGAAAGGTAGTCTCATAATTTTATAACTTGCGTTTTATGATCTTCCCAAATGAGCCGCCTGCGTTTTCAATTACTACATGCTGCGTTTTTTAGTTGCACAAAACGCAACTTTTTTTGAGATTCCCAAATCACCACATAGGGGTGTTTTGGCAACTTGGCTTTTAGCCATTTTTTTAGGTTTGTAGCAAAAATTAAAAGTTGGTGTTTTTTGTATTTTTTTTTTTTTGTGAAGTTGGTTTTCAGCCACTAGTAAAATTACAATTCTACTCCTCATGGGTCAAAATATACTACATGGGTGAAGTTGTAAATATTTTAAATTGAATGAGAGTAGTTTAGTCATTTTATTGTAATTTGACATCATAAACAAATATTAATAAAAAATTCAAAAGTAATTTTTTACCAACTTCCAAAATCATTTGTCTAAAAAAGTCAAAAATTTGGTTAAAAGTCAAAAACTTGATTAAAAGTCAAAAAATCACTTTTTACCATCTTCCAAAAATAGACCATAATATTAACACCATTAAACTTGGGATAAATTATATTTTTTTCACTTAAAATTTGAAAATATATATATATATATATATAATTAATCTTACATTTTTAATATAATTACATTAATTATTTTAGGTGATGTTTGGCAAGTGGTTTTGGGGTTAAAATAGCTAAAAAAAAAAATAGACTATTTTGGTCACAACAAACAAAACATTACATCTAACCCATAATCATTACACTCTTCTCTCACAAAAAAAGTTAAAAAGCCAAAAAATCCTTTCCAAACCAAACTTTTTAACCTAAATTAAAATAATTAAAAAAGTTAAAAAGTCAAAAAGTCAACCCACTCCCTAAACGGAAGCTTAATCTGATTAAATGTGTAATTGTGTCAGAAATTTCAAACCGTATCTTTTTTCAAACATTAGAGAAAGTGAGCAGTGAGCATAATTTACCCTTAAGTCATGTTTATTTGGGAGATTAAAGGGTGAGATTGGAGTAGTAAGGAGGTAGGTCCCATTAACTCTTGTTTATTGGCTTTCTTGTAAGGGGGGATTAAGCGGCTTGCTAATCCTCTCAGTAGAGGGATTAACTTGGGTAAATTTTTTGTAGAATTAGAAAAATAGTAAAAGGATTGAGTCTATTTTATATAAAAAAATTATTTTTTTATTTATATTTTTTTTGACCAAATGTATCTGTTTGTTTTAATTTTTTTAATATAGAAACAATTTATTTATTTATTTTATATAAAAATAATTTAACAATTTCATCACTAACTATTTTTCATACTATCATTAAAACAAATACATTTTTATTTAATTTCATCATTAATAATTTTTACATTAATAATTTTTTCATTAACAATCTCATCTACCTTAATTTATCAAACAAACGTGACGTTAAACAATACCTATTTTGGATTTTGACATAATCTAGGGGGGAATGGGCTTGGGTGGGATGATTCCTGTATCTTACTAGTGATTGGCAGCAAAAGCTAGTTCCACACCAACCAAGTTGGGTGTGAGACAAGAGTCCTGTTTGGTAGAATTATGGGAAAATATTTATACCTTATACCTAAACAGTTTATAACTTATAATTATGAACATAAATTGATTTCTGACTTATAAATTAAGCATCTCTTGCACACTCAAAGAATAAGCTGATTTCTGACTTCTAAAAAGTTATAAACTATAAGTTATAAGTTAAACCAAACACATCAAAATAATTTAAATTAAGCTGAAAATTAAAATAAACAGTTTTTAAATTACACCAAACAGACACAAGATCGAATTTCAACCGTCGGTGTCTGATTGATGAAGAAGATGGAAAAGATTAATTATTTGGGTGGGACCCCAGTCGATGAATTCAAATCTGACCGGGGATGGACAGAGACAGGTGGATCTGTGCAAATGGTCCGACTCTGAAACTTTTTTATTAATTAGGTTTGCTTTGCTTTGCTGTTGTTGGGGCCAATTAAAGACCAATCCGTGTGTGGAAAAACCATTTGACATGCCAGCACGTTCCAAGGAGAGAGAGAGTTAACGCTGTGTTTGATTGGAGGATTTGGGGAGGAATTTGGAAAGAGAAAGGGAAAAGTTAGGTGAAACGTGAATAAAATATACCTAAATTTCACCTAGTTTTACACACATTTTCCCTTTCCTTTTCCAAATCCCTTCTCAAATCCTCCAACCAAACACAGCATTAGAGTTGAGGAATAGCATTGCACACCAACACCAAGGATGTTAGCCACGTTGGAGAAACCAACGGCCCAGTCTAGGCCTCTTTTGGAACATAAAAAATAATAATAATAATTTATTAACTTATTAATTTATTTATACATTTTTTTAACAAAAGTATAAAAAAAAAATTAATAAATTGACTTTTTTTTGTTTTTTTTTTTAACTTTCCAAAACAAGCGTTTTGTGAAGTTATTCGGCATGGTTTGGGAATAGACTAATTTAGTAATTTTTTGATTATTTAGTTAAAATATGAATTAAAAAAAATTTAATATGTTTGGGATGACTTTTTGACTTTTTACGAAAAGATGTACAAAAAATAGAGAAAAAAGAAAATTTTTGACTTTTTAGTATGGGTTGTTAGTTTTTTGACTTTTTTAGTAGCTTTTTGGCTAAACTGGTCGCTTTCCAAACGAGGCTATTTTGGAAAGATAGTAAAAAGTGACTTTTTGACTTTTAACCAAGTTTTTGATTTTTTTAGACAAATGATTTAAAAAGTTGGTAAAAAATTACTTTTAATTTTTTTGATTAATATTTGTTTATGATGTCAAATCATAATAAAATGACTAAACTATCCCCATTCAATTTAAAATATTTACAACTTCACCCACATAATATATTTTGACCTATGAGGAGTAAAATTATAATTTTACCAGTAGCTAAAAACTAACTTCCCAAATGAAAAAAAAATACAAAAAAACCAATTTTTGACTTTGGCTACAAATCTAAAAAAGTGGCTAAAAGCCAAGTTTCCAAAACACCCCTAATTTTCGCTTTAAAATGAGGAGAAATTGCTTTTAATTTAAGTTCTTCAAAAAAAAAAAAAAATTGCAAATAGTAAATTTTATTAATTAAAATAATTAAATTATAAATTTTTTCATAAATTTATAAATATTTTATAAAAATTCCACTAATTTACAATTTTTCTTTAAAATTATCAATATCAAATTCCATTAATATGTATCATTGAATTTGTAATGCGGGAAATTATATGGTTGGGGGTCTACTATGTGCAGATTTGGTTACCATCTCTGTGTCATTGGTCAATGGCCTACTGTGCTATTAATGGGAAATTATTTAATATTTTTAGAGCGTTATGTGTTTGTATTTTTTAACTAATCATCATTCAATATGTCTCGTCATATTCTCCAATCACCCAACACAATATCTCACCTACCCACCTTCTCCACCAATCACAATAATATAAAATGTAATGACCTTCACACTGCCCTAACCGTACTCATATGCATTTTATATGATTTTGCTCTGATAAGCTTGCATCTCAAATCTCTACTTGTCTTGCATAAGTGTTACTTGACTGCTATGTTCCTCATTGGTGTGTGTGTGTTTCAGCCGAGGTCATCTTGAGCCTAGGTCGCCCCTTTGATACTCTTACACTTAGGACCATCTTGGGATTTCTTTGGTTGACCTCCACACGCACCCTGACATATTGGCCGAGATATCATTATCTAGGCCGAGGTGTTCATCATCATGGCCGAGATGTGTACTATCTGGGCCGAGATGTTACCCTTGAACCCAAGTGATCTTGCCCTAGACTGGTACGACCTAGACCGAGGTGTGGCACATCTAGGCCGAGGTGTGGCACATCTAGGCCGAGTGTTGACCTTTCTGGCCGAGGTCATTGTTCCCTTGCTTGCCGGAGTCTTGTTATTAGCCGATGTCATTACTCGCCGGAGTCCCTTGCCACCTAGCTTGTTGAACACACCTTGTCATAGTCTTGTCTTTTCAATCAGTCACCTTTTCAAGTTGAGCCAACCAACCATTGCCACGTGTCCGAGCTGAGTGTTAAGTCAGCCGGCAGAGAGAGAGATGTATCATTTTGTATCATATCTTTGTTCTTGAGGAGAGAGAAGCTCTAGGAGAAGAAGGAGGAGTTTTAGAGTGAGAAAGTGGATTGCAAACTTGATCCTTAGAGTTCAAACCGTTAGATTCCTGATTTGAGGTTAGAATCTTGATCTACTCTTGTTGTTCTCATTGATCATCTAGCTGCATTGCACGATCGAATCTGTTTTGCATGCCATGCATTGATTTAAAGTTGGTTTTGGAAAGAGAATATGAAATTCAAGTGTTCTTGAGGGAAAGCCTCGTTTGATCCGAAAGTTTGCAACAAGTTACATGTCTTTGTGTTTGTTTTCGTAAGATCCTCTAGTATAGGTACCCAGGTCCATGTTTTCAAACTCATAGCATGAAATCTCAGATTTTATAATAATAAGTTATGATCTTTGCATTCATTTCCTCCATACTCTCCATGTTCGTGTTCTTTATGTTCTTGAGCAGAGGGAAAACCCAGATTTTCCCGACTTCATTTTCCCTTGCATGTGGCCAACGGGACCTCACCTCGGCAAGGAGGTGTGGAACCTCGGCCAAGACCTGGTTGGTGCCCAGCATGTTTCCCCGAGATGTGAAACAGTGTTTGTTTTGATTTGATTTAGTTTTGGCGAATGCCGAGGTCATTTTGTATGCATGTGAAGATTGTTTAAAAGTTGTCACGACCCAAACCCGGCCCTATGGGTTTAACACCGTAACTGGCCAGTAATCCGAGATTACCGAAGGCCTGCTAAACAGTAATACAGTTAAACAGAGTACAGGGCCTGGCGGAAGCCAATACAGTAAGTAACTAGTGTCCATTGAGCTGTGAAAATCTGTATGCCAAAAACATTTTTCATGTATTCATACAGTTCAGAACAGTACAGTCTATATACAGTCTATACAATCATATACAACATTCAGTGCGGGGACCTAATCCCTCGATAACGGTACAGTAAAACAGTAGACAGTCTATATAGTAGTACAAAACAGTAAGGAGACCGATGGGGGACACAAAACACCCCAAGCCATAGCATGGCAACTCGGAACCTCGCAGTGAGGCACATAAGCTGGCTTGACAAAACTGTAGACCAACCCACGGTCCTAGCTCTGGTCTGGCTGCTGAAAACCTACATATATATATAAACAGTGAGCTAAAGCCCAGTGAATAACATAAAGCGTAAAGAGGTTGTGAATGAATGTCCTTACAGTAATGAAAACAGTTCATTAAACAGTATTTCAATTTTTCAGTATTCCAGTCAATCAGTCATATGTGGTACACCCATTAGCCTATAAACAGTAGGTCCAAAAGGACCGGGTCTTAACAGACCCAACAGTAATGATGGCCATCAATCAGTAAACAGTATGGTTCCACAAAGGAACCGACAGAGCTCTGTAACAGTAAACAGTAAGTGCTAGGGATGCCACAATACAGTTCAGAATACAGGACATACATTCATTCAGTAAATAATATCAGTTCAATAAACAGTTCAGTTCAGTATTCAAGAGATAACCATTTTGAACATATCTTTACACAATCGTTACTCACAGAGATTGGGCTAATAGCAGCTAGAGCGCGTCCCCGAAAGCCAACCCTAAACAGTTAACAAATAGAACACACACTAAGTTCCACAGTCGGGAAGGATGATAATTAAATCCCTAAATTTCCTCGGTGTGGTTCTACGTCTAAATCCTCATTAAGATGTCTTAAACTAGGCCTAAGAATGCCTAGGATGAGATGAGGATGCAAAAATACAGTTGGAAGGCATTTTTCAAAAGTTGCTGAAAACAGGGGTCTCGCTCGAGCGAGCCTTCCTTCGCTCGAGCGAGGTTGCAAAATCAAAGGCTTCGCTCGAGCGAGGAATCCTTCGCTCGAGCGGTCTGATGAAACAGTAAAAGTACTGGTTGTTGGATTTTTACGCGCGATACCACGCTCGATGCTCGCTCGAGCGGAGCCCTGAATAAAGGGTGCTCGCTCAAGCGAGGAATCCTTCGCTCGAGCGAAGAAGCCAAATCTGGAATTTCCAGATTTGCCTCCCAAGCTCAAACCAAGCATTCTCAACTCAATTCTCGACCTCTTGGGCCCAAATTCTGGAAAATACATCCCAAAACAATGTATAACAAGTTTCAAAAGCCAATTTATGAATTCAAGCCTCAAAGGTGAGTCAATTAAATCCAAAATTCAAACCCATTTTCAAGAACCATTTAAAACATGCAATGCATGAGCTTTAAACCAAAATTAAGCTTCAATCCTTGCTCAATTGAGCTCAATAGTTGGAAAACAAAATGAAAACATGGGCTTTGATAGAAACATGAGCATGCATGTACAATCCATCATGAATTCAACTTGAGAATCAACAATACAAGCATGCATGCATGAATTATGCTCTAATTCAACTTGTATGAACTAATTCATGACTTAATTTTACAATGAAGCATAAACCATGCAAGACTTAGTTCAATGACAACAATAAGGAGATGAATGATCTACCTTAGGTGTAGGATAAGAAGTGAGGAAGCTTAATTTGTCAACTATGCTCCAATTCTACCAACATCCAAGCCAATCCAACAAAATGAATGCACTCTCTCCTTCTCTCCCTCTCTAAATTCGGTGGAACCAAGGGAATAGAGCTGATGAATTGTTTAGTCTACATGTATAAGGCTCAAAGAATAAGATTAAACAAAGGTCCACTCAATGGCAAAGTTGTAATTAAGGCAAACTCTTTAATTGGCTTAATTCTAATCTAATTTAATCATTCCTAATCACATTTTAGATAAATATACCATTAAATCACAAATATTCTACTGATCCCAAAACTCTAAACGGTTCCTAATTCGGCCGCCGATAAGGCCTTCAATTAGCAGTTTAAACACATAAACTCAAACAGATAATCAATCAATCAAACAGATAGGAATGCAATATAATAGATAAACTTATTCAATTTCAGTTTCGATTTCAATCAGTCCGTCCAGTACTTCAGTTAGTTCAATTATCAGTCATTATCAGTTCAGTTTAGCAGTAATCAGTAGCTAGTTCAGTAGTTTATCGGTAATCAGTACGAGGGTTGTTACAGTCTCCCCTCCTTATAAGGAGTTTAGTCCTCTAAACTCGAGTTACCTTCATTCTGGAAGAAAACAGGATTCAGTGGAAACAGTTCTGGGTATCTCTTAGCCATGTCATCTTCCCTTTCCCAAGTGGCATACACACCACCATGGTTCTGCCAATCAACTTTCACTAGCGGGATCTCTTTGTTTCTCAGTTTCTTGATCCGTCGGTTTACAATCTGTATAGGCCGTTCCTCGTAAGTGTAGTCATCACTCAACACTACTCGAGTAGGCTCAATCACATGGAAAGGATCCCGGAGATAATCTCTCAACATAGATATGTGGAAGACGTTATGCATATGCTCCATTTCAGGAGGAAGTGCAACTTGATACGCCACCGGATTGATTTTCTCAATAATCTGATACGGTCCGACATACCGCGGTGCCAACTTGCCTTTGACTCCAAAACGAGTCTGGCCTTTCATTGGTGTCACTTTCACAAAAACGTGATCACCCACTTCATATTCTCGGTCTCGTCTTCTAATATCTGCATAACTCTTCTGTCTACTCTGTGCAGTTTTCAGTCTCTGTTGTATCAGTTTTATCTTTTCAGTCGTTTCATAAACAATTTCGGGCCCAAGCAACGGCCCATCTCCAACTTCTGCCCAGCAAATTGGAGATCTACACTTTCTGCCATACAATGCCTCAAAAGGCGCCATACCAATACTCGAATGGTAGCTGTTGTTGTAGGCGAATTCAGCCAATGGCAAATGACTTTCCCAGTTTCCCTGAAAATCAAGGACGCACATTCTCAATAGATCCTCTAAAGTCTGGATGGTCCTCTCTGACTGTCCATCTGTCTGAGGATGATAGGCACTACTCAGCCTCAATTCAGTACCCAATGCAGTCTGTAGGCTTTGCCAGAACCTCGATGTAAACTTCGAATCCCTGTCAGAAACAATAGATACAGGCACTCCATGCAATCTCACAATTTCGTCAATATAGATAACAGCCAATTTGTCTGCATTATAAATTGTCTTGACAGGTAGGAAGTGTGCAGATTTAGTCAATCTATCAACAATAACCCAAATAGAGTCCATACCTTTTCTGGAGCGAGGTAATCCAACGATAAAATCCATCGTGATATGCTCCCATTTCCACTCTGGTATGGGTAAGGGTTGCAATAATCCAGCAGGTCGTTGATGTTCAGCTTTGACTTGTTGGCAATGAAGACATTTGGATACAAAATCGGCAATTTCCTTCTTCATTCCCGGCCACCAGAAATTCTGTTTCAGATCTTGGTACATTTTCGTGTTCCCCGGGTGGATAGACAATTTTGAATTGTGGCCCTCTTGCAGTACTCTTCTTTTCAGTTCAGTGTCATTCGGCACACACAGTCTTTCTTGAAATTTCAATACATTGTTCTCAAATTTGAACCCCGGTCTCGGTTTAGAATCTCTTTCTTCAATAACCTTCTTCAAGTAATCATCCAGTTGCTGTTTCTCCTTAATTTCTTCAATCAATGCTGGTTGAGCAGAAATAGCAGCTAAGGTTCCACCTTGTTCCTTCAAAACAATTTCAATCTCAGACTTTTCAAGGTCACAAAGCAACTCCTTCTGTCCAGTCAGCAAACAGGCTAAGTTCCCAATCGACTTTCGGCTCAAAGCATCGGCAACGGTGTTGGCTTTTCCCGGATGGTACAAAATCTGTAAGTCATAATCTTTTATCAGTTCAAGCCATCTCCGCTGTCTCATATTCAGTTCTTTCTGTGTAAATAAATATTTCAGGCTCTTGTGGTTAGTATACACTTCGCATGTTGCTCCATATAAATAGTGACGCCAGATTTTCAATGCAAATACCACTGCAGCAAGTTCCAGATCGTGGGTTGGGTAATTCTTTTCGTGCGGTCTCAACTGTCGGGAAGCATAAGCAATAATTCTCCCATTCTGCATTAAAACACATCCCAAACCCTTGTGAGAAGCATCACTAAAAACAGTGTAACCATCCGTACCTGAGGGTAGAGTAAGGACCGGTGCAGTTACAAGTCGAGTTTTCAATTCTTGAAATGCTGATTCCCTTTGGTCTGTCCAGTCAAATGATGTCCCCTTCTGAGTTAACTGAGTCAATGGTAGGGCAATTTTGGAGAAATCTTTGACAAATCTTCTGTAATATCCAGCCAATCCCAAAAAGCTTCGGACTTCAGTCACATTTGTTGGTCTAGGCCAGTTCACTACAGCTTCAATTTTCTGCGGATCAACAGAAATTCCATCTTTGCTAACAACATGCCCCAAAAACATAACATGATCAAGCCAGAATTCACATTTAGACAGTTTAGCATACAATTTCTGTTCTCTTAAGGTCTGCAGGGCAAGTCTTAGATGGTGTTCACGTTCTTCAACAGTCTTAGAATAAATCAGTATGTCATCAATAAATACCACAATGAAATCATCAAGGTACGGTTTAAAAATTCTGTTCATGAGGTCCATAAATGCAGCAGGGGCATTCGTGACTCCGAACGGCATAACTAAAAATTCATAATGGCCATACCTCGTTCTAAAAGCAGTTTTATCAATGTCTTCTGGTTTAACTTTCAATTGATGATACCCCGATTTGAGATCAATCTTTGAAAATACCTGAGCTCCCTGTAACTGATCAAATAGGTCATCAATACGAGGTAATGGGTATTTATTTTTCACAATTACCTTGTTCAGTTCGCGGTAATCAATGCACAGTCTCAGTGAGCCATCTTTCTTCTTTACAAATAAAACAGGTGCACCCCACGGTGAAGTACTGGGTCTGATAAACTTCTTGTCTAACAGTTCTTGCAATTGCACTTTCAACTCCTTCAGTTCTGTTGGGGCCATTCTGTAAGGAGCTTTAGACACTGGCTGTGTTCCCGGAATCACATCAACGGTAAATTCAATTTCTCTGTCAATCAAATCCCCTGGCAGATCATCTGGAAATACATCTGGGAATTCTCTGACTATAGGAATACAGTTCACATCAGTTTTAACATTATCATCAGTAGGCACAGTCAGCACAGAACACAGATATCCTTTACACCCCTTTCTAATTAATTTAACAGCTTTTACTGAAGAAATCAGATACGGAGGAGGTACTACTCCACTCCCATTAAACACAAATTCAGGCAAACCAGGCGGACGGAAAACTACTTGTTTTGTTACACAGTCTATAGTGGCATGATATTTTTGTAGCCAATCCATCCCCAATATTACATCAAAGTGATCAATGTTCAATGGCAGTAAATCAATAAACAGATGCATGTCCCCAACAATAATTTCACAAGCAGGATACATATATGCACATGTCATGGATCCCCCAACAGGTGATGATATAGCTAGCAGATAGTTCATGGGTTCTAAGGGTCTATTTAATTTTCGTGAGAAAGCATGCGATACATACGAATGTGTAGACCCCGAATCAATCAATACATATGCATTCTGAGTACAAATAGGGAGGATACCTGACACAACGGTCTCAGTATTCTGAACGTCTCCCGGTACTAGGGCAAATACTCGGCCCTGCCTCATAGGCTCTTTCCCGGTAGCTTTGGGGTTAGGCTTTAGTGCTACATTTGATGCTGCTGCGCTCGGTGTAGCTTTACTACTAGCTGGTGGAGCAGAAGGGCAGTCTTTAATTCTGTGGCCCACCTTGCCACATCTGAAACAGGCTCCCGTTATGTTGTGACAAACTCCTTTGTGCTTGTTGCCACATGTAGAGCAGGGTGGAATGAATCCACTCCCTTGGCTGGGGCTAGTTGTTGACCCCGTATTCTGTTTCTTGTTGGAAGGGTTGTGCTTGCCTTTCTTGAATTTGAAACCCTGTCTTTTACCACGCCATTCAGTTGTTGGTGGTTCAGTTTGTTTCAGTGCTTCAATATTTGATTCGGCCATCAAGGCCCAGTCAAGAACATTCACATAAGTTGGCAATTTCAACATGTTGACTCTATCAAGGATGGCAACATTCAGGCCGCCTTCAAACTTCCTGGCCTTTTTGTAGTTGGTGTCCACCATATGCGGTGCATACCTAGCAAGCTCGGTGAACTTCGTCTCATATTCGGCAACAGACATTGTGCCCTGTCTCAGTTGTTCAAATTCAGTTACCTTTCTGTCCCTGACACATTGAGGAAAATATTTCTCAAAGAAGGACTCCTTGAACTGAGCCCAAGTCATAGCAGTATTTGTGTCACGGATCAACATCCACCACCTTCTAGCTTCTTCTTGTAGGGTGAAGGTAGCTAACAGTACTTTATTGGCTTCGGAGCACGGAAACATTTCAAACAATTTTTCTGTTTCAAGCACCCAAGCTTCAGCCTTAAGCGGTTCAAGGCCTCCCTGAAAGGATGGCGGTTTCATCTTGCTGAATTTATGGGTGAGAGCAATTATGTCCCCATCATTCACATTTGCATTTGGTTTCGACTGTACCGAAGGAGGAGGAGGTGGGGGCTGTTGGTTCTGCTGTTGCTCAAGTCTAGCAGTTAACAGTTCCATCATTCTTTCCATTCTGGCCATTCTTGCCTCGGTAGATGAGGATTCAGGTTCGTTTGCATTGTCCATTTCACTATAAGCAGTTATAACAGTTATAGCAATTATAGCATTAAACAGTTGCATGTTTAGACAATTATCACGTTAACATGTATTCAGTCATAACACAGCCACACACTTTTCAAGTTCATGAAATGCCCTAATCACTTTTCTAGGACACCCTATAGCTCATTTGGACACGTGTGTGCGGTATAACTCGTGGTTAAGTATCACTCTGATACCACTCTGTCACGACCCAAACCCGGCCCTATGGGTTTAGCACCGTAACTGGCCAGTAATCCGAGATTACCGAAGGCCTGCTGAACAGTAATACAGTTAAACAGAGTACAGGGCCTGGCGGAAGCCAATACAGTAAGTAACTAGTGTCCATTGAGCTGTGAAAATCTGTATGCCAAAAACATTTTTCATGCATTCATACAGTTCAGAACAGTACAGTCTATATACAGTATATACAATCATATACAACATTCAGTGCGGGGACCTAATCCCTCGATAACGGTACAGTAAAACAGTAGACAGTCTATACAGTAGTACAAAACAGTAAGGAGACCGATGGGGGACACAAAACACCCCAAGCCATAGCATGGCAACTCGGAACCTCGCAGTGAGGCACATAGGCTGGCTTGACAAAACTGTAGACCAACCCACGCTCCTAGCTCTGGTCTGGCTACTGAGAACCTACATATATATATAAACAGTGAGCTAAAGCCCAGTGAATAACATAAAGTGTAAAGAGGTTGTGAATGAATGTCCTTACAGTAATGAAAACAGTTCATTAAACAGTATTTCAGTCTTTCAGTATTCCAGTCAATCAGTCATATGTGGTACACCCATTAGCCTATAAACAGTAGGTCCAAAAGGACCGGGTCTTAACAGACCCAACAGTAATGATGGCCATCAATCAGTAAACAGTATGGTTCCACAAAGGAACCGACAGAGCTCTGTAACAGTAAACAGTAAGTGCTAGGGATGCCACAATACAGTTCAGAATACAGGACATACATTCATTCAGTAAATAATATCAGTTCAATAAACAGTTCAGTTCAGTATTCAAGAGATAACCATTTTGAACATATCTTTACACAATCGTTACTCACAGAGATTGGGCTAATAGCAGCTAGAGCGCGTCCCCGAAAGCCAACCCTAAACAGTTAACAAATAGAACACACACTAAGTTCCACAGTCGGGAAGGATGATAATTAAATCCCTAAATTTCCTCGGTGTGGTTCTACGTCTAAATCCTCATTAAGATGTCTTAAACTAGGCCTAAGAATGCCTAGGATGAGATGAGGATGCAAAAATACAGTTGGAAGGCATTTTTCAAAAGTTGCTGAAAACAGGGGTCTCGCTCGAGCGAGCCTTCCTTCGCTCGAGCGAGGTTGCAAAATCAAAGGCTTCGCTCGAGCGAGGAATCCTTCGCTCGAGCGGTCTGATGAAACAGTAAAAGTACTGGTTGTTGGATTTTTACGCGCGATACCACGCTCGATGCTCGCTCGAGCGGAGCCCTGAATAAAGGGTGCTCGCTCGAGCGAGGAATCCTTCGCTCGAGCGAAGAAGCCAAATCTGGAATTTCCAGATTTGCCTCCCAAGCTCAAACCAAGCATTCTCAACTCAATTCTCGACCTCTTGGGCCCAAATTCTGGAAAATACATCCCAAAACAATGTATAACAAGTTTCAAAAGCCAATTTATGAATTCAAGCCCCAAAGGTGAGTCAATTAAATCCAAAATTCAAACCCATTTTCAAGAACCATTTAAAACATGCAATGCATGAGCTTTAAACCAAAATTAAGCTTCAATCCTTGCTCAATTGAGCTCAATAGTTGGAAAACAAAATGAAAACATAGGCTTTGATAGAAACATGAGCATGCATGTACAATCCATCATGAATTCAACTTGAGAATCAACAATACAAGCATGCATGCATGAATTATGCTATAATTCAACTTGTATGAACTAATTCATGACTTAATTTTACAATGAAGCATAAACCATGCAAGACTTAGTTCAATAACAACAATAAGGAGATGAATGATCTACCTTAGGTGTAGGATAAGAAGTGAGGAAGCCTAATTTGTCAACTATGCTCCAATTCTACCAACATCCAAGCCAATCCAACAAAATGAATGCACTCTCTCCTTCTCTCCCTCTCTAAATTCGGTGGAACCAAGGGAATAGAGCTGATGAATTGTTTAGTCTACATGTATAAGGCTCAAAGAATAAGATTAAACAAAGGTCCACTCAATGGCAAAGTTGTAATTAAGGCAAACTCTTTAATTGGCTTAATTCTAATCTAATTTAATCATTCCTAATCACATTTTAGATAAATATACCATTAAATCACAAATATTCTACTGATCCCAAAACTCTAAACGGTTCCTAATTCGGCCGCCGATAAGGCCTTCAATTAGCAGTTTAAACACATAAACTCAAACAGATAATCAATCAATCAAACAGATAGGAATGCAATATAATAGATAAACTTATTCAATTTCAGTTTCGATTTCAATCAGTCCGTCCAGTATTTCAGTTAGTTCAATTATCAGTCATTATCAGTTCAGTTTAGTAGTAATCAGTAGCTAGTTCAGTAGTTTATCGGTAATCAGTACGAGGGTTATTACAAAAGTGCATTCAATAGACTTGCCATGTGTTTGTAGGACTTGGACTCGCCCTGACCCCGACATTCGACAAACTATGTGAGTGGTATTTTAATAAAGATATGTTATAAAGCTTTGATAAAACCTTGTTTTGCCCTGTTCGGAAATTATTTACAAGCATGAATGATTATTCCTATTTTGCATACCGAATCTTGTATCTTGTTTTGATGACATTCTCTGGAAGTCCGTATGTGCTAGGGGACTATAAGTATTTGTAGCACAAAGTTTGGAAGTTCGAATGTGCTAGGGGACTATAAGCATTTGTAGCACAAGTCCTTAGTGTCCGGGGACTATAATGCAACGACACCATTGTTTTGAGATCTCACTTGTCTTGTCTTGCCTTGCCACTGACGGTTTTACCGCGTGGGTTTGTTTGTCCGGAATGTCATCTCTTGTATTATATTGATGTTAGTAAGCATCCCTTGAAGTTTCGAAAGATTTGATAGATGAACTTGATTTATTCCTTGTATTGCTTTGTTAAAAGATCTCGGATATCATTCATGTAAACCCTTTATTACTTATGCCATTCACTGAGTATCCAAGCTCACCCTCTCTATATATATGTAGGTGATGAGCAAGACGGCGGCGACGCCTAGATGTCTTTTGCCGATATGTTTTGCCGACGTGTTTTGGATTATGTTTTGCAACATCTTGAAGATCATGCTTCTTAGTTATTCTTCATTGTATTTTGTATTTGATGGCTGAGAAGCCTTTTGGTCAAGATGTATTTTTGTACTTCATTTGTTGTATTAAAGCTATGTAATGATGTATGACATTTCATTTAACTTATGCACTGCTCTTATGGACTACTTAGGTTTTAATTTATTGCTTCCGCGTTTGTAAGCCCCATATGTATACTCTGACTCGCGTGTGAATTCTTGTAAGTGGCCTTTGGTAACCTCGGATTACTGGCCATCATGGCACCATTCTACTATGGGCGGAATGGGGTCGTGACATAAAATATCACATTTCTATATTCCGAAATTACTGAATAATTATCCGTTATTAATTAATCCAAGAGTTATTTGGTTAAGTTTGGTTATGACTTAATTTTTGCTTTTTAGTTATGACTACATAGTATTGAGTTATGTCATTTGTGATAATCAAACTCACAAATAAATAATCACATAATAATAATATGTAAAATGATAAATAAAATATACTACTATTTTATTTTAAACTATTTATCTAGCATAAAAACTAAAAACTCAAAAATAATGGGTGTGTTGGGTTTGGTTTTGGAAGATAAATTTTCAAAAAAAAAATTCAGGGAAAGAGTTTGGTAGCGTTTGGTAGAATTTTCTAAATATGATTTGAGAATATGAGTTGTATTTTGAGTTTGTGAGTTTTGGAATTATGATTTGAGTGTAGAAAATTTGTTTGGTGATGTTGGCTACATATTTTGTACAAGCCAGTTACAATTCAATACGTGGCAGAATAAGGGTAATATAGGAAGACTATTCAAGTCTTCGATCCTGATCGTTCACGTGGCAGTTAGTATTGGTTCTTACGTGATCTGAGTAGCATTGGATCAGTAAAGAGGTGCAAGGTGACGTGGCTTCAACGGTTACTCAGATTCAAATTCAAATGTAGGAGGGAAGCCTAACTGCAAGTGATGGCGTAGTGGAACTACTTATAAGGCAACATGATCAGCAATCATGGAGGAGCAGTTCGATGGTCATCCTTGACAAGTATAAATAGCGGGGAAGACCCCAGAAAAAGCCCCCAGACTCAGATCATACAAACCAGTCTTACTTTACATATTTTCTTTACCAGTTTTACATTTCCAGTCTTTACATTTCCTGCTCTTTAAATTCCTGCTCTTTACATTCCTGTACTTTAAATTCCTGCACTGCACTTCGTTCATAGGAGTAGTTTCAAGTAAATCGTTACTGTAAACCTCTACGAGGCTGAGTTTGGATCATCGTAAGTTTTCATTCTAATGAAATACTTCAATTGCTCTTCATTTAATTGTTATTTTGCTTAATTTCTTCTAAGTCAAGCCACCAGTAAAAGTCCTCTTCATTAAGGCTGAAAGAACTAAAACACAATCGTCTGATAATTGGTTGGCAATTAACATTTCTGTAAGGACTAATTGATTCTTACTGGCACGCTCGCATTTACAAAAATACCCTTCGAAAGCCAAAAAGCCAACAGGTGAATAAGTTTTAAAAAGAGTTTTGAAAAGAATTTTTGAATTAAGTGACGTGACATAATTTTTGATACAAAAACTTACAACTCATAATCAAATACACAACCCAAAATTATATTTAAAGTTCATAAAAAAATTTAAAAAAAAAATCAAAAATATTTCTTATTTAAAATATAAAAATAACAGGTGTAAAAAAAAATACAAACACTGTAGCGGTCAACCGGCCGGACGTCCGGGGGATGACCGGGTACACGAAATTTCAAACGCAAGTGTGGAAATGATTTTTGAAAACTATAAACAAACGCCGCACTCAAACTAAAAGATAGAATCATGATTCAAAAGCTATACCAAACACAGCCTTTAGAAATTTTTTTGATTTGTTTGGGTATATATTTTGAAAATAGTTTTAGAGTATGGGAGTTTGGGATGATTTGATATTTTGTTATAATTGAGTAAATGTGTGTGAGGAAAAAAAAAAGTGATTGATTAATGTGTAGAAGAGAGAAAGTGATTTTGGAAATTTTTTTTCCAAAATCACTAAACCAAACAAATCTTAAAATTTTTTCTCCAAAATTACTCTCTCAAAAGCAAACCAGACCAGGCCAATATACTTTTGTGTTAAAAATTTTATTTTTTTTTTCACAAATTAAAAGCACTTAAATAAATATTTTAATTTGTGTTGTTTTATTAAAATTTGATATGAGAATTTATTATTTGAAATTCTGATTTTTTTTGTGTCAAATAAATAATTTGAAACAGAAAGAATAATATATATATATATATTTATAATATTATTGCTAATCTTGTTAGAGCATCTCCAAGGGAATTTTAGCCAATGTAACTCTAATTTTGAGCATCCAATGGGCTGGCTATTGGGTAAGCTACTTTACCATCTTACCTCTTATTTGGCTACAATTAAAGAGTCTCAAAGGCTCTATAAACAAATATGTATTTATATGTCTTGAATTTTTGTATATTTATATCTTGGATTTGGGATTTTATATATTTTCTATATGTATATGTATATGTAGCCATTTTGTATGTTCTTCAATTCTGTGTTGATGAATTATGAAATAACTTATTTTGTATCTTTTATTTTTTTTCTCTCCTCATTCTACACGTTGTGTATGTTTGTATGGGCAAATTTATTATTATTGCAAATTTACATTAGTAAAATATCAGCAATTAGTATTTTTTGTTTTAAAAATTAGTTAAGTTAGTTTGAATGATTAGCTAAAATAAAGAGTTTTGTTGGAGAACACAATAACTAAAGTAATTAGGTAAAATAAATAGTATATTTTTTTCGTTCTTTAGCTAGTGAAAAGTAAATATTGTGGTTGGAGTTGCTCACCGTATGTATAAAATATTTTAAGAATATATGTAACGGGTGTTTAGAAAGAAGGTTGAGCTAAAATAGCAACTAAAAAATAAAATAGACTAAAATAGTCAATAAAATAAAATGTTATATTTAACTCATAATCATTTTATTTTTTTTCTCTTACAACTATCAAATTAACTAAAAAAAAAAAACAAAAACAAAAACAAAAAACAACTAACTTTTCAAACACAACTATTTTAACCAGGCTAAAATAGTTAAAAAAAAAAGTCAAATAGCCAATTAACATAGATAACTTCCCTAATAAGGCCATAATGTTTACAATATGATAAAAGGAGAATTTTATTGTACACACATCAAAAAAGGTATATATCATATATCACGATTATAATTTTTATAATATTTTGTTATGACATATCATGGCATTGATTATACCTTGGTTATTACTCTAACTCTTGTAGTGTTAGTTATTATATTATATTAATTGTGATATTATTTTTTTAAAAAATAATAATTATAATTTATGTCGTGTTTAGTTATAACTATTTTTTTTTTCTATGCAGTGACTAAAGAATAAGTCATGGTATTTGTGATAAGTAACACTACAAAATGTGTACATAACATTACCCATGATACAAAAAAAAAAATCAAAATATTAAATGGACATATTATAAACTCCATACAGTTATCCAATACGTCTTATAGAAGTGTACAAAAAAAGAATAATAATTTATTCCCTGATTTTGCTTTATTTATTTCACCCCCATGATGTAGAATTACGGAGGTTAAAATTGTAAGAGAGAGGAGTGCAAATCTACTTCACATGAGAGTAAGTCACATCATTAAAAGCAGAATTAGAAGAGGGCAAAATTAAAAAGATATGGTACCACTCAATTGCCAAATTATCCCAATTCAAATCAACCCAAACTAGCAAGTATTATCTGAAAAGGTGAGTTGGTAAAGATCGGATAAAAGATAAAGAGTTGGTTGGCGGACGGATTAAAATTTGTAAAATTAATTACAAAATGATCCACATCACTTATATGTAAAGGTGTGAAAATGGCCTATAACTCATGAGCGGCCGGGGTAGGCCCGGCCCGATTAGGTTTGGATCTGAGCCCAACTCAAGACTCTTGAACTGTCATTTTAAAACCCGACCCAACTCATTGGCCCGCTCAAAGCCCACTCAAAGCCTGATTCCAGGGCAGGTTCGGCCTGTCCAAGACAAAGTGTCATTTTTAATGGAAAATAATAAAATTTTGATAAAAAAAAATAGAAAAAAAATATTCAGGCCCACTGAAGCTGGACCCAACCTTGAACCCAAGCACAGGGCAGCCGGCTCGGCCTGTCGACTTATCCAAAGCCTGAATACCCCCGGGCCTGGGCCTAATTTTTTAGCTCGTGAACTGGCCTGACCCGAATTTTGACGGGAGCCCAAACGGCTTGACACGGGCCGCCCTGAGCTCAGGCTCAGGTAGGTCGAGTTAGGCCCAATTTACACCCATACATATATATATAAATTATCTTGCACGTCGACTGATATATAGAGATAGAACTGTGTAAGGACTGAATAGGCCTTGGACCATTCAATTTCTTGCAATTTATTATAACTTCTATATTTATGAATATTTATAAAATATATAATAGGATAATTTTTTAATTTTATAAAAATTATAAATAAATTTGTGATAGATCTATATTTCCGCCCCTATGAGTATATAAGGACAATGGTGAAACTATTTAGGCCGCAAGGACATTTGTTGAAAATTTGTTGGTCAAAGGGACATTTGTTGGTGAAAAATGACATTTCCGCCTATCTATTGAAATTTTTATTTTAACTTATCTATTCAAATCTTTTTTATCTATTCAATTTTTTGAACCTATATGTTCAAATTTATATCTATCTGTTGAAATTCATCAAACTTATTTTTTTCCTGTTTGTTAAAATTTACAAAGCCAATTTTTTCCTATATGCTGAACCTATCTGTTCAAATTTTTATTTTATTTGTTCAATTTTCAAACTTTTATTTTATCTGTTGAATTTTTTGAACCTATGTATATGTGGGATCTCTCGAAGGGTATCCGAGTGCACTCGATAGTTCAAATCCCCTGTCTGGTTTTCACGAATGTGCAATGTGAAATGAGCGAGAGTCCAAATCTAGCAATTCTAGAAAAATTCACAAATCACAAGAAATGTAACAAGGATTACATCACAAGACTCAGAGTCACAACCTAATTTTTTTTGGGAAAACTAAAAAATCCATGACTTGTGCCAAAAGGCCATTGTCCGTCATAATCAAAGTGTCTCGGCTTATAAACTTACTTATGATGAGAGAATGTCATAAATTAAGCACATCCTCTCACCCAATCAAAAAGATTGACCTTTACTAATTTATGATATGAGATTCATTATCAAAATATGTTCATGTTCCAATTGCTAATGTTACTTTTACTAGATGAAGCAAACAAGTATAGAATATCACTTGTTTTGGAATACTTTGGCTTTATTTGGAAAGTGGGTTGGTTTTTTGATTTTTTTTGACTTTTTGACTATTTTAACCTAGGGCTAAAAAGTTCATTTGGGTTAAAATTTTTGTTGGTTTTTTTAAATTTTGTAAGAGAAAAAGTGAAATGATTATAATTTAGATGTGACATTTTGTCTTATTGATATTTTAGTTTATTTTGTCTTTTTTTGGCTAAATTAGCACTCAACCTCATTCTAGTCCCATGCCAAACAATTTCATGTATTAATATTTTTAATGATATTAATTTTATAAAATTTAAATTTATATATTAGAATTCATACACATTTTAATAAAAACAATTGAAAACAAAGTAATTATAAGAGAGAGAGAGAGAGTAAGAATCAATGGAAGGGGAAAGAAGAGAGAAGGAGAAATTGCAAATATATGGAGTAGTGGAAAAAAAATATATTATAAAATGGAATTTTTTTTTGGTGTTACATATATAAAGAGTTGCACTATAAGAATGAATTTATACCATGCACATAAAAAAATTGTACTATCACGAAAATGTAATTTTTTTTCCCTACTCCATTGAAATGCAATTTTCCCAAGAAAGAATGAGAGAGGCAAACAGAAGACAGACATTAGAGCATCCACAATGGAGCTGTTAGAGCTTGTGTTAGTGTCGGCTGTTATTTTTTAGCTAGCCATGTTCTGTTTTTGCTCTCACAGTGGAGCTGCTAGTATGTGTGTTAAAGCTGTCAGTTGCTAACTTGTGTTAACTTGTTTGTTATATGCAGCGAGGGTTTTAGCTAGCGTAGGGAGCGCGTTTTTGGTCTTACCGGTTGACCGGTCAACAGCAAAAAATTTTTTTTTTTCACTTGTTGGGATTTGTTTTTGGACTTGAAATTTAATTTTGGGCTTGAAATTTTTGATTAAACTAAATTATTTATTTATTTTATTTATTATACACACATATATATATATTTAACACACACCTTAACACACCCCTTAATACATCCATTGCACCACTACTCACTCTCTAAAATTAACAAACTCTTAACATACTTTAGCAAATATTTTTAGGTCCCACTTCTATTACTTTTTATCATATAACATACCTTAATACACTTTTTTAACCATCCCATTGTAAATGCCCTTAAAGGGTTGTGCGTTGGCGCATGTGGAGAACAATATCCCACCTTCAAAAGTGTTCTACTCATTTATCTTATAATTAAAATAAATCTCACTGATTTAAAGTATAATTTTCCAACTCCCACTGATAAGTAATTGTCCTTCAATTATACTATGTTTTTTTATATTTTAAAAAATAATAAGTCTGACAATTGTAATATAATTACAATAATATTCCTTTAAGAAAATTAAAAAGATCGAAATTAGTATAAATGATGTGAAGACAAGTGAATAAACAAGAATAAATACACATTTTAATTAAAAAAAATGAGAAATTATCCATCAACTATACTATCAAGAAATAACTACAGATTCATAAGAAAAAATTATAATTTAATTATTAATATGTATAAAGTTTACTATTTACGTGTATTTTTTTTTTTAAAAGTATACCTACACTAGAATTTCTCCATTAAAAAATATGACAATATTATTATTATTTTTTTAATCTATATGACTAGTGAATTATTGATTAAAAGAGGATTAACTGTTATGTAAATTTAAACATCAAGAGAATTCAATATAATTATGTATAATTTATTGTATTTTCTCTAAATACAAAAAATATATATTTTTTACTATATATAACTCACAATTATTACACAAACCTAATTGCCATGTAACCGTTAACATGACATTTTCAATCTAATTTTGAACCGAAATTAATTTTATGAGTAAATTAAGTAAACGTAAAAGCTTAAGGTAGAAAAAAAAAATTCAAAAATCAAAGTAAGAAAATGATAAAATATAGAAGAAGCAAAACATAATTTACTCAAATATTTATTTATTAAATTAACTAACAATTAAAAGATAAAAATACAAAAAAAAAATTGCTTGAAATATTTAATTTATCATTTTAAAAAATTACTTTTAATGATGCATAGTATCAAATTTTAATTTGTTAAATATTTTATTCCGTGGGGTCTAATTTCAATGCCACATCATTATGAGTGATAAATTAAGATATGTAAGCGCATTCCTATCAGTCTCTCTAAACCCACTCCTTACCTATTTTAAGGGATTGAAATCTCAAAATACACCTCCATCAGCTCCCCTAAACAACCCCCTAAATATAAATGTTGTTACAGTGACTCCTTATTTGTGATGAGTCACTGTAGCTCCCTTATATCTGATAAAAGACTTGAAGGATGTCTTTCTGGACGTCCTCCGAATGTCTCCCTGAACGTCCACCTAGATGTCCTGTGATTGCCCTATAACTGAAGGGGAAAAAAAATACAAAATTGGCCTGACCGATCGACCGCCCGATCATCCGACTGGTCGACCGGGCTACTATTTGCATTTGCTCCTGCTTTACTTTGCCTTCATAATAATAAAAAATATTATTTTAATAAAAAAGATTTAGTGTAGCTGCTTTGTTTTCATAAATATTATGTTAATAAAATAGAGAAATAATAGGGAGTTTGTTGGGGGAGGTAGATAAAAAAGTGATTCCTAAAGTAGGGAATAAATTTTTTAATAATATTTTAAGATAAAATTTAAGTAAACTACTGGCGATACTCTAACATAAATCAATAATGCTACATCCTCTAATCTATCACCACTAAATCATCCATAATGATGTGACATTGATGTTAATTGGTTGTTTGGGAGGTTATAAATAAGTGTACTTTTTAACTTTTTATGAAATATGAGTTGGATTTGAAATAATGTGGTAGAGAGGTGATGTGACTTAAATAGAGTAGTGACTTTTTGACTTTTTGAATTTTTTAGGAGATGCCAAACCTAACCTAATCATATATGGTGGAATATTTGACAAGTCAAAATTTAACCCTGATCAGACATATCATTAAAATCATTTTTAGAAGTGATAACTTAAGAGAGTATTTGGGATGATCTAAATAAGTATACGTTTTGATTTTTTACGAAAAGATATATAAAAAATAGAGATATGTAACTAAAAAAAGATAAAAAGATAAAAAGATAAAAAGATAAAAAAAGAACAGAAAAAAGATACACTTTATAAGGAATGCAAAACAATGCCTAAGAGGTTATTTAAGATGATTTAAATAAATATATTTTTTAATTTTTATAAAAAATATATAAAAAATTTAAAAAATAATATGATATGAATAAATACACTTGTTTAATTTATGTCACTTCCGTTTGGGAAGTGGGTTGACTTTTTGACTTTTTTGGCTATATGAGCTTGGACTCAAAAGCTTGGTTTGGGAAGGGCTTTTGGCTTTTTGGCTTTTTTGACTTTTTTGTGAGAGAAGAATGTAATGATTATGGGGTTGGATAGGATGTTTTGTCTGTTGTGGCTCATGAGCCTATTCTATCTTTTGTGGCTCATTGAGCCAAAAAAACCTAATGAGCCCTCGCCAAATCAATTGATGTTTTGTTTTGTTTTATTTTGTTGGCAGGGCAGACGAAAAATTGTTTGGTACTCTTAAGAAGATATGGGTTTGTTTCATTTGTATTTCAAGATTTAATTTTTGAATTTTTTTTTAAAATTTTGTTTGGTTTAAATTTTTAAATTTTTTTTTTAAAATTATTATTTTTTTTACACATCAATCAATCACTTTTTCTTTTTCTTTTTTTCTCTCTCATTCTCAATCACTTTTTTCTCTACACATATCTACTTAACTACAACAAAATATCAAATTATTCTGAACTCTGAAACTCTAAAATTATTTTCAAAATATACAACCAGATAAATCAAAAAAATTCTAAACTCTCATCCTAATTTTTATTTAAAATTTATCTCAAAACACAACCAAACACATTCAATACTTGATACTAATCACTATATATTGCATATGTTTGGTTTGGTTTTGGGAGAGCAGTTTTTAAAAATTATTTTGGAAAGAGAGTTTAAAATTTTTTTTGGTTTGTTTGGTTGTGTATTTTAAAAGTAGTTTTGGGATTTGGGAGTTTGGAATGATTTAATATTTTGTTATAATTGACTAGATGTGTGTGAGAGAAAAAGTGATTGAGAATAAGAGAAGAGAGAGAAAAAGTGATTGATTGATAGGTAAGAGAGATAAGTAATTTTGAAAATTATTTTGAAAAATTTACAAACAAAACAAATTTTTTTCCCAAAATCACTCTAGAAATCCAAACCAAACATACCCATTAGTCCCCTGTTTCATTTTTTATTGTCTCAAAATATTAGTTCTTCTTAAAAAATCAAGTACAAAAATAATATAAATTTCTTATTTTATCATTCTTTTAAATTAATAAATAATATAAAAAAATGATGTTGATATTCTCAAAAAAATATACTATTAAAAAGATAATTTAAAAAAATTAATTTTCTTAAAATGTAATAATTATACAACTAGAAAATATTAGCCTCCGTTTGGCAGAGTTTTCAAAATCTAGTTCAACACTCACTTTTGAGTGTTGTGTTTGTTTAGGGTTTTCAAATCACAATTCTACACTCATTTCTCAAAACTCATTTCAAAACATAATCATTATTTTTCAAAACTCATAACCAAACACATAATTCAAAACTCTTTTCAAAACTCCATTCAAATCAATATTCTAAAAATATTTTAATTTTGTTAAGATTTACGATTTTTTATTTTTTTAATTTTTTTAATTTTTTTAAATATTTTAATTTTTAAATATTACAATTTTAATTTTTTTAATTTTAAAATATTTTATAAAAATAAATTCAAACTCTATTTTATAAAAATATTTTTAAATATTTTAATTTTTTTTGTTATGTATTTGGTTACGATTTAAGTGTAGAGTTGTGAAAGTAGTATGGAATTTCGAGTTATGTGTTTGGTTATGAGTTTTAAAAATAATTTTTTAATTGAGTTTTGTTTTATGTGTTTGGTTAGGATTTGAGTGTACAGTTATTTTTAAATTTAAAATATTAAAAATTTAAATTATTTTAATTTTTTGAATATTTAAATTATTTAAATTTTTACGATTTAAATTTTTTGAATATTTATTTTAATTTTTTACTTATTAAATTTTTTAGATTATTTAAATTATTTAAATATTTATGATTTAAATTTTTTGAATATTTATTTTGAAAAAAAATTATTTCCTTTGTAGTATTTTCAATTAAAAAATTGATTAATGTTATTTTTTGTTAATAATAAATTTTTTTAATTGAATTTTAAAAAGAGTTTGGTTATGAGTGTTGATCAAAATTTTCAATAATGTGAAAGTAATGTGTTTTGTTATGAGTTATAACAATTTGAATTAAGTTTTGAAAACTCTTTTCAAAACTCATAACCAAACAAATTTTCTTACTTCACATGTCAAATCAAACTTTCAAAACTCAATTCTACACTCAATTCAAAACTCAATTCCACACTCAATTCAACACTTTATTCAAAAACCATAACCAAACAAATTTTCTACACTCAAATCATAATTCTAAAACACACAAACTCAAAATACAACTCATATTCTCAAATCATAATTACAAAGCTCTACCAAACGGAGCCTTAAACTCTCTAAAAAAATCTATTATTTTAAAACAAAAAGAATATAAAATTATAAATCTCATCTCTCTTCGCCAATCAATCATAACTCCCTTAACACACTTGAGTATCTCAAAATCAATTAATAACTTCTCCAACCCACTTATCCACTGTCAGCTCGATCTGCTTTATAAGACTTTTTCAATACAGGCTGCTTTTGGGAAGAGCGTAAAACGCCGGGTTGGCGTTTCCGATCAAAACGCAAGGCTGCGTTTTTGGCTTCATTTGGGGAGGGCCAAAATTGGGTTGAAAAATTACCTAATTGCCCTCAAATTTTATATTTTGTATAAATGGTTAAAATGTAAATTTTTAAGTTGAGTGAGGGTATTTTAGTCATTTTACTGTGATGTGACACCATAAACAAATATTAATCTAGATAAAAAAGTTGATTTTTACCAACTTCCCAAATCACTCTAAAAAATCTTGGTTAAAAACAAAAAAGTTGATTTTTACCACCTTCCCAAAATAGGTCACAATAACTTTGTCAGATCTGTCCTATCACATCACAATTTTTGATGAGAATAAATTTTGAAAACAATCCAAAAAAACACGCGTTTTGAGAGTAGTACCATTTATCCATTTACCATGCTATGCTTCACAGTTCATGAGATATATCATATCACGAGACAACAGTCCGCGACAAAAAAGCCAAACACGTAATAATGGTAAAAATAAAGAGTATGTGTACGATCCTCATGATTTTGCCCTTCACATCACTCAAGCCAGCTCTTCAATATTACATCGGCTAAATTGACGCATTTCTTGTTTAATATAGGTTACTCAGGTTTAAAAGTTATACTTATCGTTTTATCATTTTAAAATAGAAAAATTTGATGATGTATTTTTCATTATCTAATTTTTTTTTAAAAAATAAGAATTATATAGATATTTTTAAAATTTCTAAATATTTTAAAACTTATTTATTTTACTATATTACTTTCATATCTATCAACTCTTTTATTAAGATAGTGTTTGATTTTCATTTTTGGCTAAATAATCACAAAAAGATAAAAAAAAGTCAAAAATCACAAAAAACTAAAAATCACAAAAAGACAAAAAAAATTCACTAATCCAAAGCTAAAAAGCCAAAAAAGCCAACCAAGAATACCAAATGAACAAAAAAGTCTCAGACTAAAAAAGTCAAAAAAATCAAAAAACCAACTAAAAACGTTATTGCCAAACGAAGGCTAAGTCATCTTCACAGTGTATTTTAGAATAAAATTTTACTCTTGTTAGTTGTATAAATTGTAAAAGCCAATCATAATTCAACACGTGACATGGAGGGGGCAATTTAGGGAATTAATACAAGTTGCCAACCAAAGTCAGACACGTGTCAGCCCGTATTGATAATAATGGATCTACGTAACACTAAAACAATTGAGGGATATAGGGTGATGTGGCCTAACGGTTATTCACAAAGTTTAAATTCAAAATCATGAAGGAAGTCTAACTACAAAGGTGATATAGTAGGACTGACTGTGAGAGAGCATGTTTAATGATCATGGGAGGACATTTCGACGGTTAGAAGCCCATTTCGACGGTTATCATTGAGAAGTATAAATAGCAGAGAAGGCTCTAAAATGAGGATCCAGACTCAGATCAAAAAATCAGTTTTATCTACTTTGTTTTTCTCTTACAGTTTTTACAGTTTCTTTACATTTCTGTACTTTAAATTCCTTTTCTGCACTTCATTCATAGGAGTAATTTCAAATTGCTTGTTGTTGTAAACCTCTACGAGGCTGGGTCAAATCATTGTAAGTTTTTCATTTTACTTAATGAAATTCTAAAATTATTCTTCACTTAATTATTATTTATTAAATTCTCCTAAACAAGCCACCAGTAAAAGTTCTTTTCATTGAGGTTGAGAGAACTAAAACATAATCGTCTGATAATTGGTTGGCAATTAATCTTTTGTAAGGACTGAATGATCCTTGTTGGCACGCTTAAAATTACAAAATTAACCTTCGAAAGCCAAAAAAGTCAACATATATTTTTGGCACGTCCAGTGGGACTAATTGAAATGGCTAAACGTAGGAGACAAGGAGAAAATGAACACCTGGAAGAAGGTGTGGAAGGAGAGGTAGAAGTACCTGACCTAGAGGATAATGTGATAACACATCCTATGGAAGCACCTATGTCATCAGAACCTATGGTCGAACAGACCAGTAATTCAGAACATGCACCACATGTTCAAAATATTGGATGAGGCCATTGAGTTGGACCATCTACTGTTTCATCTACTCAGTCAATGAATCCATGGGGAGGCCTGGCAGATGCCATGGGACAACAGTTAATGAACACAATGGAAAGATAGGGCTAGGGGTGAGCAGCGGATATACCGATCCGCCAAAACCGACCGAACCGAACCGATCCGCCGCATTTTGGACGGATGCGTGATGACGAGCGGACGGTTGCGGATTGATTTTCTCCAATCCGCCAATTTGGCGGACGGATGGCGGATTTGAGATTTCTTTGGCCGCAACCGAACCGCCAAACCGCCAAATCACGAACACCCCTAGTAATTTATAAGATTTCGTATTTTCAATTTGTTTAAATATTATGTTTGTGTTTTCAATTGAAAAAGAGTTTAAATATTCTGTTGAAAAAAAGTTTTCAACTTGAATATATTTTTTGAATCGAAAAAAATAAACGTATTATTTATCTATATTTTTTGGTTTTTAAATCTAGCTCTAAAAATAATAAATAGAAAATATGATATATGCTGGTTGGTTTTTTGTTTTCAAAAACATATGTAGATGTAACAATACAGAGACATACAATCTCTACTACTGCTCTGTTCATGATTTTGGTGGTTTGAATTGTTATTATATTTTAAGAATCACAGATTGTAATACTTTATGTGGATGAATCATGCTGTGATTGTAATATGTGGATGAGGCATGCAGTGATCGTGATATTTTAAAGTTTCAAACTTTCTTTCTTTGGATAAGGCATACAGTGATTGTAATACTTTTTTAAGTCATTGACTGTAATACTTTTTTCTTCTTCTTTTTTTGAGGAAGTACACAAGTTGAATTATGTTGAAAATTTATAAAATTTTAAACCGCCAAACCGATTCGCATCCATCCGCCAATCCGCTCAATCCACATCCACCGGATTGGCGGACGGATGCGGATTGATTTTCTTCAATCCGCCAATCTGGCGGACGGATGGCGGATTGGAGGTTCTGTGGCCGCAACCGACCCGCGCCCACCCCTAGATGGGGCAGTATCATTTATGGATCAGATGAATTCCCATTAACCAACTAACACAAGGCATATGGAGAAAAATTCAAATGTTCCTCAGCAAAGATTGGCTAGAGATAAACAGCCTATGCAAAGTAATGGACATACTAATGGTCAGACTAGTAATCAAAATTATGAAAGACCATCACCCCAGTCTTGGTATGACCCTCTTTCGAGGCTTATGGTAAATCAATATGCCTCATTACCAAATAGCGAAGCCATACAAATTGGTAGATCTGGGCCAACACAAGAAAATGGTATGAGAATGTTTCCAAATCCCATGTTCGAAGCCACACCTGGCACAAGGGGGTTCACTAATCCCTTGTTCAAATTCACACCCGGGGGGTTGGAAGGGTTTCCTACGGCGGGGAGAGAAACAAAACCTGTTCCTTCTATTACAACACTTTTCGCAGGACAGGCTTAGAGAGGTCAACCATACCCTCAACAGCAGCCAGTACCACAGGGACAACTAGTCCCAAATATACCTCCCTATGGACCAAAAGGACCTTAGCCACAAGGGTTTTCACCAAATCTTGTGTTTGTTCCTCCAGTGGTAGTCCAACAAGCACAAAATATGGTTCCTAGAAACCAAATTGCTGATATTGTCAAAAAAATGTGTGGACCTATGGCTCGGGGGGTTCAAACTCTTGTGTATAGGAAGCCATACCCAGAATAGGTGGATAGGGTGCATGAATACCCAAGGGGGTTTAGAATACCAGGTTTTGCTCTATTTTATGGGAGTGGAAACCAGTTAACAGTAGAACACATTGCTAGGTTCGCAGCTCAATGTGGTGAATTTACCAATAATGATTACATGAAGTTAAGACTTTTTCTAAATTCTCTAACTAGGGTAGCTTTTGTATGGTATATTAACCTTATACTTGGCTCTATCCAAACTTGGTAGCAAATGGAGGAGGCATTTCATGCCCAATTCTTCTAAACAGAACTAGAAGTTTCTATGATAGACTTGGCAAGGTTGAGTCAAAGGCCTAATGAGAAGACTGTTCAATTTATTGCCAGATTTAAAAGAGTACGAAACAAATGTAGGGTCATTCTACTAGAGCCTGAATTTGTGAGATTAGCTCAAAATGGTTTAGAGTTTAGGCTTCGAAAGAAGTTTGACTCAACTGAGTTTCGAGACTTAGTGGAATTAACCTATAAGGTGTCTAGATATGAATCATTACTTGAAGAAGAATAAGATCGAAGTAATGCATCATACAAGACTTATTATAGAGACCCTAATTACGAGATTGATGCAGCAGAGATCATAGGGAAAGAGCTTGTGATCTGTGAGGCATTAATTCATAAGGACACTATAATAGACCAACTGTTTAAAAAGAAAGACTTTCATAGGAAATACTCTTTCGATTTAACAAAGGTAGATGACATTTTTTATCATTTGCTTGTAGCAAATTTCCTAAAGTTACCAAAGGGAGTTAAAATTCCTTCTCAAAAAAAACTTAAAGAGAAAATGTATTGTAAATGGCACAATTCTTGGTCTCATTTAACTAAAAACTGTATTGTTTTTTAGTACAGGATCCAAGAATAGATTTGAAAAGGGGAGTTTAAAATTCCCAACTAAAGCAGAGAAAGCTATGGGGATTGACACTAATCCAATCCTAGAGATTGGAGAAGTTATAGCCAATGTTGTTGTGCTAGACTTCCAGAACCTATCCTTGAAGGAATTGAGGGAGGTTAATGTGTAGATGCATGTTGCCAGCTAGACTACTGTCAAGAAAGATACCAGAAGTTCACCAGCGAATGGGCAGAGCTTTGTAGACCAAAGGGAGGACTCTAGTGAGGAGGCACTGGATGATGACTCCCTAGAGGCAGCTATCATGCAAAGGATGTGTCCCAGATGCAGGTTAAGTTACAAATGGTTGAAAGGGCTCCCAATTGATGGGAAATAGTACTACAAGGATGTGCAGAGACGTCCTAAACCAACCAGTACCTACAACAAGAGGCCATACCCAACTAGTCCCACACAACAGCCATTCTTGGTTGGACCATCAGCTACTAGAGTGCATTCCAAGGGTAAGAGACCTCTACATGAGTTCAAACCACCCAACTATTACAGGATGTAAGGCAATTATCCTGAAAGGAGGCCTGAAGTGGGCTCAAGTTATGTAATCAGAGCCAAAGATTGGCCTCCAAGATCAGCCTCAAACAAAATAGAAGGTAACTACCCTGACAGAAGGCCTGAAATAGGCTCAAGACAGGGGACCAGGGCCAAGCAGTGGCCTCTATAGGCAGCTTCGAAGCTGGCTTCGAAGGCAGAAAGAGCTAGTTCAGCAACTGAACTAGTGAGTTCATGGGTACCTGAGGTTCCAGATTAGTTTGTCATGTAAAACAAGCCTAAGGAAATGCCTACCCAAAGAAGTGTTTTTGGAAACCAGGGTAGAATGGTTAAACCTCCCTGGGTGACTCTAAATAATTGGGTGTTACTAAAGCACCCAAAAACAAAGGAACCAAATATGGTTCCAGTAATTTCTAGGTCTTAAAAGAGGAAGATCCAGCGAAGGTATACTCAGTACCAAAAGGATCTGAAAGAAAGTGGAGAGAGTTCTTCATTGACCCAGCCGAAAGGCCAGACAGAGGAAAGAGAAAGTCCAAAATTGGGTTATAGTCCAAAATTGGCTCCTCAGAACAAAAGAAGTATTAGTAAAGAGCAGTTGGCTAAAGTTCACACTGAACTGAAAGCCAAGGAAAGGTCCAGTTTAGCAGGTCATGAAAAGGCCTTGATGGAAAGCAATAGTGAGACAGAAGGAGAAATGGAACTAGGCCAAAGGAAAAAAATGGCTGAGGATGAGATGTTTGAAGCCTTCATGGCTGAGCAGACATTTTTGGTCGAAAAACCAGCAGGAGCAGACTATTCGAAGGAAGTCACTAGTACTGAAGTACCAGAGTGTAGCATGGAAGATGTTTATGAAATAACTGAACAAGTTAGCCTCGAAAGGAAACAAGTGCAGCCAACAGTTCAGTTTGGCTCATTTCCTCCAGTATCAGTAAATATGGTGCATATACTGCCACAGGAGTTCCAGGCTAAAGATAGAAACCAAGAAGGCCAGGAGATTGACCCTATTCCAGTTTCTAGTGAAGATTCATAGGTTAGTATGGTTCAAGATGAGTCCGAAGTAGCCACACCAATGGAAACTGAAGATGAGAGTGAGGAAGTGAGTATTAATCTCTTATATCCTTTTGAGTATCTTACAACATCCATGACACAACATGTCAAGCCCTTGTATATCAAGGCTTTTTTTGATGGGATACAAATGAATAGGGTATTAGTGGATAATGGGGCAGCAATGAACCTGCTTCCAAAATCCTCTTTAAAGAAATTGGGAAAAAGGAACCCCAAATTAATTCCAACCAGCACAACCATTGCTAGTTTTACTGGGGATAAGCAGATGGCTCAGGGTATTTTGTCTATCAACCTGAGTGTGAAAATCAAAGATTACATGACGGTGTTCTTTGTTATTGATAGTAATGCTAAGTATAATGCTTTACTTGGAAGGGATTGGATTCACACCAACAAATGTGTGCCTTCCTCTCTACATCAGAAAATAATGATGGCCTTATGCAATGGAGAGACAGAGGAGATCAATGCAGATTCTCAACCCTTTATTGCTTGTGCTAACTTTGCAGAGGCCAAGTTGTATACTGAAGGAGTGACACTACTCTGCATACTGAGAAAACCTGATGGTTCAACCAAAGTGACGGCTGATAAGGAAGTAGCACACCTGAAGTACTTAGGCCTCGTTTGGGGAGTGGCTATTTTAGCCAAAAAGCCAAAAAGCCAACTAAAACTTGTCACATCACCTCTCTACTTTTCTGCACATCTTTTCGTAAAAAGTCAAAAAGTTACTAAAATAGCCTGTTCCCAAACGAGGCCTTAGTACAGGAGAGTGCTAATGAAGAATTTGTCATCAAAGATGATAATGATGCTTGGTTGTAGGCAAAAAGATGAAATCCAAGAAGTTAGACCCTTGGCTTTAATTAAATTTTCAATATTGGACATAAAATCAATAGTCCAGAATGTTCAAGAACAAGATAAAGAAGCCATGATAGTTGGCTGTGATTAGGAGCAACAACAAGTCAAGTCTTTGACCTTTGATAAATACTGTGCATTGGCTATTGAAACAAAAGTCTAGGAAATATAGGAGGAAGAAGCCTTATGGACAGACTTTGTCTATGAGGAAGAAGGCAAAGATGTTGAACCAAAGAAAGTGGGAGCAGAACAAAACCAAGAAGTTGCTTCGAGGGTAGAAGAAATCAAAAGAGAAGCATTGGTGAGTACTCAAGTACAAGACCCCTTGGAAGAAGTTAATTTAGGGGGAAGTTATGCGCAACGACCCATTTATATCAGTGCTTGGTTAAGTCCCTGTGATGGAAGCCAGTTATTGGTTGTCTTAAAACAATATAAGGATTGCTTTGCTTGGTCTTATAACGAGCCGCCTGGATTGGACAGATCATTGGTGGATCATAGGCTCCCTATGAAGCTTAATTTCAAGCCATACAAGCAAAAACCAAGAAGAATGAGTCTTGAGGTGGTTTAGAAGGTCAAAGAGGAAATTCTTAGGCTCTTTAAGGTAGGTTTTATTAGAACAGTCAGATATGTTGAATGGCTATCCAATATTGTGCATGTAGTTAAAAAGAATGGTAAAATGAGGGTATGCATCGATTTTAGAAACCTGAACTTTGCAACTCCACAAGATGAGTATCCCATGCCCATAGTAGACTTATTGGTGGACAGTTCAGCAAGGCATAAGATTTTGTCTATGATAGATGGGCATTCTGGTTACAACCAAATTTGTATTGCAGAGGAGGATGTCCATAAGACAGCATTTAGATGTCCAGGGAACATTGGCACCTTCGAATGGGTCAAAATGCCATTTGGTCTGAAGAATGCTGGGGCTACGTATCAAAAAATAATGAACACTATCTTTCATGATCTCATTGGAGGATATTTAGAGTGTTACATTAATGACATTGTAGTAAAATCTCAGTCCATGGAGGCACAGTACAGTTAGTTCACTTGGAAGCAGCTTTCGAAAGAATGAGAAAGTTCAAATTGAAACTTAATCCTCCCAAATGTGCTTTTGGTGTATCAGCTGGAAACTTCTTGGGTTATGTAGTACACAAGAACGGAATACAGATTGATCAAAATAAAGCCAAAGCCATCATTGAGGCCAAGCCTCCATCAAGTAAGAAAGAAGTACAAAAATTTGTTGGCCAGGTTAATTTTCTTCAAAGATTCATTTCTAACACTGCAGGGAAAACTAAAGTATTTTCTTCTTTATTAAAGCTGAAAGATGATGAGGAGTTTGTGTGGACAGCAAAGCATCAAACTACTTTAGAAGGAATTAAAGCCTACTTGGTCAAGCCTCCAGTGTTGATGCCACCAAAGAGTGATAAGCACTTGAAGTTGTACATTGCTACAGCAGAAGATTCATTAGGAGTTTTCTTAGCCTAGGACAATGAAGAAGGCAAGGAGCAAGCAGTTTATTACCTCAGTAGGTTTTTAAATTCTTGGGAATGTGAATATTCAGCTATAGAAAAGCTCTGCCTTGCATTGTATTTTGCTGCAATGAAGTTAAGATACTATCTTTTGCCTATAGTTGTCTTGGTAATTGCAACCACAGATTTGGTTAAATATATGTTATCTAGACCTATGTCGAGAGGAAGAATTAGCAAATGGATACTAGCCTTATTAGAATTTCATCTAGAATATGTCCCCTAAAAGGTAGTAAAAGGACAAGTTTTAGCTAATTTCTTGGCAGATCATCCATGTCAGACAGAAAGTCAAGAGATAATGGATCTTGGTATAGTTAATATTGAGCCATAGCAAATGTGGTTTGATGGATCAAAAGCCAATGGTCTGACTGGAATTGGTGTGGTGATTAAGTCACCACAGGGGGTAGAAACCACGCATGGTTTCAAAGTTGATGAAATTACTTGTTTCAATAATCAAGCTAAATATGAAGCTTTAATAATGGGACTAGAAATGCTTATTGGATTACAAGCTTATGCAGTTGATATATTTGGAGATTCTCAATTAGTGGTCAACCAAGTGAAAGGAATTTTCAAATGTTAAAGTGCAAGCATGTTGCTATACTATGTTATTGCATTACATTTGCTTTCTCAATTTCAGATAGCAAATGTGACTTATATCCCAAGGTTCATGAATAAGAAAGCCAATGATGTAGCTAAAAAAGTTTCGAATTTTAGAAGAAGGGATAACGCTCAAATGAATATAAATCAAGCAACATATCAAAAATTAATACCACTTTTAGCTAAAAGGAATGTGGTGTTAGAAGTTAATCACAATGACTTACAAGATCAAGACTGGAGGCATCCAATAATGCAGTACCTAACTAGCTCATCTTTGAAAGTCAGTAGAAAGATCAAATTACAATATATGCAATACATAGTATATGGTAATGCTCTTTACAAAAGGGGAGCAGATGGGTTGTTATTGGAATGTCTAGGGCCAAATGAGGCATTGACAGCCATGGTTGAAGTTCATGAAGGCATCTGTGGTGCTTATCAGCCTAGTGTGAAGATGATATGGCTTTTTTGAAGGCATTCCTATTATTGGCCCACTATCCTTAAAGATTGTATAGAATATGCTAGAGGCAAGACATGCCAAAAGCATAGCATGATAAGATATATGGCAATAACTGATTTGCATGTAATTGTGAAACCTTGGCCATTTAGAGGTTGGGCTATGGATATGATAGGGAAAATACATCCATCCTCTTCGAAGCACCATTGTCTCATCTTAGTGGCCACAAACTACTTCACTAAGTGAGTCGAAGCTAAACCATACAAGGCTGTAGACCAAACTAAAGTTATTGGATTTATTAAAGATTTGATTCACAGGTTTGGCATTCCACAGACCATAACTGTGGATAATGGGATTGTATTTGATGGAAAGATGGTAAAGTCTTTTGCGGCAGAGTTTGGAATTAGCCTTGTTAATTCTACCCCTTATTATGCACAAGCAAATGGTCAAGCAGAATCATCCAATAAGTCTTTGAAAAAAGGAATACAGAGAGTTATGGAAGACAATCCTAAGGATTGGTATAACTTGTTGTTGGATGTATTGTGAGCTTATAGGACTTCTCCAAGGTCAAGTACAGGAGTTACTCCTTATGCCTTAGTAGATACAGTGTTACCTATAGAGATTAACATTAGGTCTTTAAGGGTGAAATGCCAGGACCAATTAGCTCTTGAGCAGTACCATCAGAGCATGTTCTTGAAATTAGAAAATGTGGATGAAGCTAGAATTTTGGCATTAAATAGCATTCTCTTTCAAAAGAAGAAAGTAGCCAAAAATTATAATAAAAAAGTCAAGCACATTAGCTTTGATGAAGGTGATTTGGTATGGAAGACAATACTCCAAATAGGAATTAAAAGCTATAAGTTTAGCAAATGGTTACCTAACTGGGAAGGACCATATCAAGTTCATAGAGTCTTGCCTGGGGGAGCATACCATTTGAGGAATTTGAATGGGTATGTATACCCAAAGAAAATTAATGGCAAGTATTTGAAATCTTATTATCCAACTGTATGGGAAACACAAGAAGTGTAGAAAATGCTAAAATAGAGAAGTATGAAAACACTCAAATAGTAAATAAAAGATTCCATTTCATAAAGAGTTAAGTACATGTAGCTATAGATTGGCCCAAAAGTCAGTATAATGTTTCAGTTGTTCCCTTACAATTGATTCTCTACTCCTAAGGGATAGGAACAACTGAATGGCTGTAGCCATGTCCTGCCTTCGATCAGCTAGCCCTTGGTTGGTGATTTGCAGCTTAGTAGCAGTTCAATCCAAAGCCAAGTTAACTGTTGGTAACTCTTTCTCTGGTAACTCTTCCTCTAATTGAGCTTTCTTCTCTAAAAGCTGGGTTCAAAATTGAGAAGCAGAAGAATGTTGTCCTTTCAATTCAGACACCTCAGCATGTATATGAGAAATAAATTCCTTGTCTTTTGATAGCTTCTCCTCTGCAACTTTGGCAATATGGAAAATGTTGACATAGAAATCTATGGTAGCTGCTGCATGGGACAAGTGACTTGAAATAGCCATGTTGGATTGCTCAAGGATCTTGCAGCACTGGAGGAAACTATTCTTGATAATAGGTCTTTGCAAGGCTTCGAATGGAATCCTTGAGAATAATGTTAGCAATTCTAAATGGGTGTCCAAGTCCAGTGAAGGTAGAGAAGCCCCACTGGTGGTGGAAGAGCTCTAAAAAATTTCCACGAAAGAGTCAGCCAGAACCAATGGCTCAGCTTCATTACTGGCTGATGGAATGGTAGAAGGTATGTCAAAAAAGGCTAGCCAACCTAGCTTCAAAAATGTCCATCTCTTCCACTGACATTGGTGGCGCAGAAATGGCTCTAGTGGAAGGAAGAGATGGCTGCATAGAGATAGAAGAGGAGGATGAAGTGTTCCTAGCAGTTTCCATAGTCCTGGCCACCAGTAAGTCAAGAGAAGAAGGACTGGAGCTGGATAGTGATGGTGGACAAAGAGTTGGTAAGCTACTAGTATCTTCTCTGGGAGTATCAGCTATCACTGAAGATGAAGTGATAACTGGGATCTCTTCAGGTGGGAAAGGAGCAGTCAGGATTGTAGGAAGAGTAAATTGGGCTGAGGTAAAGGTTAGATGAGGAAGATATGGAGTTAAACCAAAGGATAAGGATATAGGAATACCTTGCCTCAAAAAATGTATGAAGAATGTAGAGCTGGGGAGTGGAAATATTGTTTGGATGGGCTCTACATTTAAGGGCATATTAGTGTCGGCCTTCTTCCTCCTTTTCGAGGCTGTCTCTAATGGTTTTTTAACTTCAGATAAGACTGAGGAAACCTTTATCGAAGGAGAATGTGGAATAACTGTTGCTGTAAATTAGAAAGTAAGAAGCAATGGTAAGTTTTATTGATAAAACTTTGGGAAAGGAAATTATCAAAACAAAAACAAAAACAAAATTAAAAACTGAAGGAAATTACCAGCCTCGAAAATAGTAGTGATAATGGTTGGAGAACTGCGAAGAGCATAGTGTTCAGCAGTTTGTTGCCTCATTGCAGTTTCTCTTTGAAGTGCATCCACAGCAGCTGTCTCATTCTTTATTATTTGCTGCTGTCTCCTTTTCTCGGACCTTTGAAAAACCACCAATTCTTTAGATTGCTCTTTCTCAACTGCCTTGGCAGCCGCTTGATGAGCAGGGTCATCATTGAGATTCGTTAGAGAGATTGTTATTTTCTTCTTCTTCTTAAGTGGTGATTATTTAGATATTGCCTCCTCTTCAGGTACTTCCTCCTTTTCAGGACTAAGCATAAGTTTTCTTTTCTTTTACTACTGTTGCTTATCCTTAAGAATGTTTAGGGCTTAAGCCCTTTGAGGAGAATCTACTTGTGAAGCTCCTGCATGAAAAAGAAAGCCATAAATAAAGGAGTTAAGCATTATAAGGAGAAGAGAAAAGAAAGATAAGGAATACATGCCTTTCTTCGAAGCAGCCCTAGTAACTCTAAGAGAAGGAGGAGAGGTAGAAGGAGCTCTCTTTATGTTAGCAGGAACAAAAACTGGGATGACAAGAGCTGTAGAAGGAGTGATGAGTCCAGTTCCCTTAGGCTGGGTCTGAGAAAGTAAGTCTAGTCCCACCAGCAGGTCTTTGGGAGGTATTGCCAAAAGTACCTCCATGTTTGCTGACCACCAGTTCTGATACCTCTTCAGCACAGTGCTTTGTGGGATGAAGAGAATGAACTGAAATTCGATTAAGTCCTAAATGAGTTTGGAGGTTGCCTCCTTTAGCCTGGGTCTTTGTACCTTCAGCTCTCTGGTGGTAAGATTGGGGTTGGTTTGACTGCAGAGAGGAATAGGGATCCCTTGGGTAAGCCCAAATTGCCTAGCAAATTGAGCAGGGCAGTAGGCTTCTGTTATGCAGTTGTAATCTCTAGGATTTAAAGTACCACTGAAAAGCTCTCTAGGAGTTAAAATAGAAGCCCACATATCCCTGTGTTGAGGTTGGGAATAGTTTCTATCAGCCAAGAAAGTCCTTAACCAGGCTGGGCCAATATTGGCTTCGAAGGGACAGAAGAAGGTGTGAGAAGAAGGGGAAGCTGGAAGTTGATGAAAGAAAGCAAATATAAGGCAAAAGTGGAAAGATAAAGTGAAACTCTGGCATATTTTATTCCATAAGAGGTAGGGTTTGATAGCAAAAATTTCAAACACCTAGAATGCAAACCAGCGAAATAAGTAAAAAACCAGAGCTGTAATATCCAAAGTGGCCCCCCTTGATTAGTATCTAAAGGTTTTTCACAAAATTGGGAGCGTGCTCTATATACATGGCCTAGAATATATGGAGCTAAGGATATTTTCTTCCCCAAAGCCACAGCCTTAGCAAAGGAAGCAAACTCAGGCATAATTCTTTGAGAAGAGGTACAAAATACGAATTTACAAAGCCAATACAAAAGAAATGAGAAAAACTTTTTTTCTGTCACAGGGCTTTCCTTTGGATTTTCAGTCTGTGCAAAATCACTGAAGGAGGAGTTCAAAGGAGGGATGGAAAAGGGCACATTAAGATCGGGATAGTCAGGACCAAAAGGAGTGCCAATTGGGGATAAACCTAGAAGATGGCATATATCCAGAATGGTAGGGGCCATCATACCGCATCAAAATTGGAAAAAATTAAAAGAAGAATTTCAAAAACATAATGCAGCAGGTATTAGGAAAAGGTCTTCAGGAATAGAAAACCTGGCCAATCGAAGGGCATCAAGGAGGTAGAGTTCCTGAAGGTCAAGCGTCCTAGCAGGGACAACTCGATCATACCATTCTTCCTATTCAGGTCTTATTGTGGGCCAGTAGTGGGGTCGATTTAACCTCTAGTTTCCCCAGTCAAAGCCCCCCTTGTAGAGTAAGCAATGATCCTCCAGACGAGGGTATAACACAGGGAGCTGAGTGGGGGCCTCCTTCAAAATGGATCCAAGTACATACTCTCTTTGAACACGACGGCGAGGAATAAGAATGCGTCCATCAACAGCACACCGTTCACCAGCCTTGTACTTTTCACATTCTTCATTGATGAGCCTCCTTAAAGCTACAGAGGGACTCGCATGCTCAACGGTTTGCACTTTCAGAGAAGCCATTACTGAAGGGGTGAAAAAGGAAGGTGAGTAAGAAGTGAAAGTTGCAGACAAGTTCAAAAGGGAGAGAAAGGAATTTTTGAGCAAGTAGATAGGCGGAATACGAAGGAAAGGGGTTTTTAAACCTTTCTGTCCAAAGGTTACCGGAACAAGTTGAATGGGTCAGGTGGATCCGAAATGATTATTTTATGATTTGGGTCTATGTGAAATTAAAACCCTTATTTTAAAATATGGATGGTTAAATTGAAGAAAAGTGTCTGGAGGGAAACGTATGTTGAATATCTGGATTGGCTTCGAAAAGCAAGTATTTGGCTTCGAAATTAAGATTTGGCTTTAAAGCCAGACGTCTAACATCCTCAAAGGGGTTCGAAAGCAGGTAGTTGACTTTGAAGCACATTTCATACCTAAGAGTACAAGAATGCTCAGGTTTCTATTTACTTCAAGGGAATTGAAGACTTGCTTTTAGGTTTCTTGTTGAAAATAAAATCCTTCGAAGTAAACTTTGAAATACTCTGCAGCTAGAATTCGTTTGTTTTAGACTTCAAAGTTGCAAAAAACCAATATTTGGTTAAGCCGTGAAAGAGCCCAAAGGAACTCACTCTTTAAAAATAAAGCAGTGTAATCCCTAAGAGAAGTTTCTATACTTCGAACCACGTAGATGGTATTTCGAAGCAAAATTAGTTAATTTGAAGCTGTTAGTTAAACAAAGATAGACTATGTTAGCCATATAATTGGAAGGTAAAGCGAAGGTTACCCTTTTTAAGAGAAAACTCGTCACTTCAAAAGTTTTTTGAGTTAGGCTTCAGAGCAAAATTGGTTGATTCAAAGCTTTTTCGAACATAATGAGGAATTAAGTCACAATAACCATATAAATTAAGCATACAATTATAATATAAAATCAAATCATGATAGATGAAATTTGAGAAATCCAGTTTTGTTGATAAGTAATATTTACATTGGGAAGACTCATTTGGCTACATTCTCAATTTCGTAAAAATAAGGGATGGACAAAGTTACAAGCTCATAAAACTTAGTCTAACAAAAATCAATAAACATATACTCTTTTATTAATCTATCTTTTATCCTATCCAAATTTGGTTTATCTAATTGATGAGCCCTTAATTGGAAGAAAAGCTGTTGGGCTTTCATTTCAAATTCTATGTGCTTAAGAGCCTTATCTGTCTCATCCATTTTCTCTTCCTCATGTGCTTCGCCCAAAATGGCATCCTCTGCATACTCTAAGTTTGGGTTTTTGAAGTTCTCATATTCTTCGAGGAGATTCTCTACCTCGTATTGAATTTGGATTTGAGCAGCAGCGGTTTCATTCAATACTTCATTGGTATTTAAAGCATTGGTGTGCCAATTGAATAGGAGGGGAAGTTGGTCTAGGAAAGCATAGTGCTCTGCATGGGCTACAGGGTTGAGAAGATGGTTGCGAGAAATACTGTCACGAGCCCATAACAGGTTTTTATAAGGAATATCATCTCGCAGGACTTCGAAGGACAAATGGGAGAAAGCGGCAAGCAGGGTCTGAGCCCTATATTGCGGGTAAGCAGTTAGAGGAACTGGAGCTTGATAAGGAGCGAAGTGTTGACTCTCGAAGATAATGAGCCTAAATTCCTCAATCCAATTTGGGTTGGAGGGCAATAAACGAGCAGTGGGAGCCTCTCTGAAAGAAGATGGGAATTTAGGTTTGTTCATACACTCAAGCCAAACAGAGGAGCAAAGTTTTGCTTTTTCGGCTAGGAGTACAGGACTAATTCCTAAGGCTTCATCAGGGTGTGGAGCCCTTTGCACCATTCGAGATGGCAAAGTAGAAGTGTACCATGCTGAAAGCAAGTTGTCCTCAAGGCTGCGTAGACTGTTGAAAGGAATGTATGGGTACAATACAGAGTTACACTTGGAAGAATGGACTGCAAGAGGGTTATCAAATTCAGAAAATCGATGATGGATGCGCTCCCTTGTTTGAGGTTGAGTAGGAGTAGGCCAAAGTCCCCAGCCAGAAGCTTTAGAAGAAGAAAAGGAAGCAACAGCCTCATCTCACGCAGAAGGTTTTGTGGCAGAAGAAGAGCTTCCAATATCCATTGTTGCAAAGTCTTGGACTAAAGAATTGTGAACAATAGGTTCTTGATCCAAAGGTCGATGATTTGCAAAAGCTTTCATGACTTGAATAAATGGAGGTGGATAGGTGTAGCTAATAAATGCATGAAAATTCTTTCGAGGATGAACATTATTATCTAACAACTCTTCGTATGCTTGATCTATGTAAGAAAAGGTTTACTTGGCCATGCGAACTGTATCAACCTTTTCGAATGCCCAGATAGTGGGAAATGTTCGAGGCATAGAAGAGAATTTAATGCTATACAAACACTGCAATGATGGACGTCGGTTGCATTTCTAAGAAGATGTAAAGCCCATGCACGTCCTAGGACATGGGTAAAGTGCCTTGATCCACTAATATCACCAAGTATTGGGTATATTAGTGCGAAGGGTAATGTTGGCTGTATAAATTGTAAAAGCCAATCACAATTCAACACGTGGCATGAAGGGGGCAATTTAGGGAGTTGATACAAGTTGCCAACCAAAGTCAGACACGTATCAGCCCGTATTAATAATAATGGATCTGCATAGCACTGGAACAATCAAGGGATATAGGGTGATGTGGCCTAACGGTTACTCACAAAGTTCAAATTCAAAATCAAGACGGAAGCCTAACTGCAAAGGTGGCATAGTGGAACTGATTGTGAAAGAGCATGTTCAACAATCATAAGAGGACATTTCAATAGTTAGAAGCCCACTTCAACGGTTATCATTGAGAAGTATCAATAGTAGAGAAGGCCCTAGAATGAGGATCCGGACTCAGATCAAAAAACCAATTTTATCTACTTTGTTTTTCTCTTCCAGTTTTTACAATTTCTATACATTTTTGTACTTCAAATTCATGTACTGCACTTCATTCATAGGAGTAGTTTCAAATAACTTGTTGCTGTAAACCTCTACAAGTCTGGGTCAGATCATTGTAAGTTTTTCATTTTACTTAATGAAATTCTGAAATTATTCTTCACTTAATTTTTATTTACTAAATTCTCTTAAACAAGCTACCAGTAAAAGTCCTCTTCATTGAGGCTGAGAGAACTAAAACATAATCGTCTGATAATTGGTTGGCAATTAATCTTCTGTAAAGACTGATTGATCCTTGCTGGCACGCTTAAAATTACAAAATTACAAAATTAACCTTCGAAAGCCAAAAAAGCCAACAACTTTGAATCAGAGTAAAGTTTACTATGAGTCAAAATAAAATTTTATATTTTTAAGTAAATCAACATGTTTTTAACCAGAGTAAAATTTCAGAGTAAAATTTTACTTTGAATCATAGTAAAATTTTATATTGTTAAGCAAATTAACATGTTTTTGACCAGAGTAAAATTTTACTTTGAATCATAGTAAACTTTACTCTGATTAAGAGTAAAATTTTACTTTGAATCATAGTAAACTTTACTCTGATTCAGAGTAAATTTTACTCTGAAAGTACAATTTTACTATCATTGTATAATTCAAATCCGCAATGAATTGATAGTAAAATTTTACTGTCACTAGGAGTCCAAAAACAAATAACAGAAGTACACAATAACAGAATAAAAGTTTACTATCATTGTATAAAAAAATAATAAAAAACAGAACAGATAATACCGAAGTAAAAGTTTACTCTCATTTTATCTAACAAAAATAGAGCACATACCAGAGTAAAATTTTACTCTCATTTTATCAAACAAAAACAGAGTACAAACCAGAGTAAAATTTTACTCTTATTCTAATTTTACTCTCATTCTGTCAAACAAAAACAGAGCACAAATAAGAGTAAAATTTTACTTTCATTTTGTCAAACAAAAACTAGAGCACACACCTGATTGAACTTGGCAAATTAACAAAAAAAAAAAAAAAAAAAAAAACAAAAAAACTAATCAACATCGAACCAAAGGTGAGGGTCAAGTCATCAATCCAGATCTTAGGAAAAATTTTGAGCTACAAGGTCGACTCCAAATCAAAACTCAAAATTGAATTCATAATGGTGAAATCACACCAAATTCGAAATGCCACAAACCAGATCTAAGATGTTATTAGTCAAATCCAGATCTGAGATGTTATAAGTTGAATCAACCTTACCCAAGCCTCTTAAGCATAGATCGCAAACTCAAATTAGGGCTCTTCTCATATCACAAATTGAACTGAGGACTGAAGGAAGAGGGAGAACCTTTGTTAGAATTTCAGTCCAGTAAACAAGTGAATGGAGTATGGTAGAGGTGCATGAAACCTCTAGTTTTTTCAATTCTAGGGTTTTCAGAAGAGAAATGGAAGGCTTGACTGACATTGGATGCGGAGGAAGGGGTGGCGCCGGGAATCATGGCGGTTGGTGGTCGGAATACATTGGCGGACGGTGCTCCGGCGGCTGACGTGGCCTTTGACATGGCTATGAAGAGAAGCTGTGTTTAGAGGGGGAGAAAAGAGACGGAGGAGGTGGGGGAGAGAGTGGGGGGAGAAGGTGGGAAGATTTAGTTGAGGGTATAATAGTCTGATAAAATATTTAAATAATAAATTTTGTTCTTTATGTAAGACTTTATAATTATGAGGGAGTTTAGAAAGTATAATTTTTTTCTTAGTCCTTTTTACAATGAAATGAAGGTAAGGGAGGTTTTTATAGCCAAATTTCCCTTTAAAATAATATTAATATTTTATTTATATTATTTTAAAAAAAATAAAAATCATCTTATTTAATTTAATTTATACAAAAATTAAATTTATTTATTTTTTGTGTTTTTTATTTTTATTTTTATTAATTTTTTTAATATTTTAAGTAATTTTTTTTAGATACATCTAATCTAGATATGTTTAAAAAGTATAATATTTTATATATATATTTTTTAAATTCACGAAATACAAAAAAATATAAAAATTCAATAATACTGTAATAAATGTAAATGACGGTGCTTGGTAGTACTGTAATAAATATGAATGAATAGACGAGAAATAAAAATGATGGTGGAAATAAAAATAAAAAATTCTATTCATATATAAAAATTTATACAAAAAGTGTCATAAAAAGATTGTGATAATGATGTTAAAAATATAAATAATGTTTATGGGTATTTTGTTTTAAAGTGAGAGGTCATCATTAAACTATATTATTGTGTTTGAAAATTTTATATAAAATTTATATTTGTATATCATCACTCAATAAGAATATATTCAGATTGAATTTAATGATGGAAATTGTAAAATGTAGTCATAATGATATGGAGAAGAAATGGTTACAAAAAAAGGGTGAAATTGCCATTTAAAAATTTTTAGGACATAACATCAGTTATTTAGAGGTAATTTGTAATAAGATTACAAATCTCAAGAAGGAGAATATAATTTTTCAAATGTGAAAAGAGAATCTGTATTAAATAGGGGTGTTTGTATAATTTACCCATATTTCGTCTGATCAAATTATAAGAGTCGCATGGTGCACACAATCATATTTTTGGGGCTTTAACCAACATCTTTTTCAAAATTTATTTTGTAATTAAATAATGGGTTAATTACTAAAAGTCCTATTCACAAATGTTATAGTAGCTCAAGTCCTATCAAAGATTTTTTAATCCAATAAGTCCTATTTAATAAAACTAAGAATATTATCAGTTTTTTTCCAATTTTTAAAATTAAGAACATTACCAATTTTGCATAATAATGTTCTAGATAATTGTTTCACTAACTGATTAAAAAAACAGAGTATGAGATTAAATGTTTTTGCATTTCTACTTATTGGTTTGATTAAACTATTCAATAAATTGATAACATTATCAGTTTTTTCCAGTTTTAAAACTAAGATATTATTAGTTCTTTTTTTTTTTTTTCATTTTAAAGTTTTTTTTTGGGTGAATTATAACTTAACCCCCTGTGGTTTACCCAAAAAACACGGAACCCCCCCTATAGTTTCATTTGTAACACTTAAACCCCCTATACTTTATACCAAAGTGCAATTTTGGACGGACGTAACAGAAAATGTAAAAAGTCTAAATTACCCTTATTTATTTCTCTAATTTTCTTTTTAATGCCATTATAAACCACTAGTTAACAAACTATACAGTCCGTTTGGTCTTGATAGTGGCAACGGCTGCAACAACATCCTTTGGAACAACATCTCCATGGTACATCAAGTAGCAGGCCATATATTTCCCATGCCTCGGATCACATTTCGCCATCATGCTTGCAGGCTCAAACACTAAATTTGTGATCTCAGGTATAGATAGTTGCTCATGGTATGCTTTCGTAAATGGCTTCATTGTCCAAAAGCACAGCCACATCTGTGTGCTCAGGGAGAGAGTGTGTAGAAAGAACACTGTTATAAGGCTCCACAATTGCAGTAGAGACCTGCAATGAACAAAGTTAGCTGCACCTAAATCAACAGAACCATAGTTAGAATGACAATGTTTCTAGTCACAACTTTGATGCACATATTGAGCAAAATTCATGCCATTTTTAACAGGTAGTAGAAGTGCTTTCTTTATATATATATATTTTTATTTTTTACATCAATCACAGGTAGCAGAGGTGCTGATATTTCACTGAAACTCAATTAAAAAGAACAATAATTTTCAACTTCATGTTAACTAGTATTATTCTAGTTTTATGTTGATTAAAACAAATAATAATGCTATGACAGACGTCACTAAAATCATGACTACCATAACAACTCCATATGAGATTTGTATGAGAAACTAAAGAATCTAGCATTGATAAGTTAACATGTAGACACCTGAGGAGAAGGATAAATGGTGAACCCAAGCTTTGACTTCTCTCTCTCTCTCTCTCTATATATATATATTTTCTCTCTTATCGTGACCATTGTTTTCAAACCCGGACCGGACCGGCCGGTCGGACCGGTTGAACCGGGAACCGGGCCTTGTTCCGGTCCGGTCAACCCCCCAAACCCGGATAGGGGCCAAAACCGGGAAAACCCAGTGACCCAGTGGTCGAACCGGTAAAACCGGTGACCCAGTGGTCGGACCGGCCAGAACCGGTCTGTTTTTTTTTTTTTTTTTTTTCTTTCTTTCTTTCTTATATATATATATATAAATATATTTCAAAATTTTGACTAAAAATTCTTATTTCAAGAGTCTCCTCTCATAAGAAAGAGTCTCATTGAAAGCTTGAGAAAATTATGAAAGTCTATTCCTATTTATAGGAAAAGATTTTTCAAAGAGAACCTACAAAATTCAATGTGGGATTAAATCTAGCATTCAATCAATTTATTTGGAGGGAATGTTTAAAAAATTTAATTTCTTTGAAATAAGTGACTTTTTTTTTTTTATCAATTATAACTTTATTAAATGTTATTAATAAATATTATGCAACAATTTTTATTTTTATTTGATTATTTATATATATTTTTATTTATTTATAATTTATAATTATATTTTTTAATTATATAATATTAATTATGACGTCACGGTTCGACCGCTTTGACCCGACGGTTGAACCGGTGACCCGTCCACCCGGTCCCTTTTCCGGTTCGCTCACCGGTCCGGTTTTGAAAACATTGATCGTGACCACCATCATCACCACCATTGCCTAGCTTAGTCAAAATCAAGAACCACCCTTTACAAAGTGCTATAGATGAAGCAACAGAAGAGAGTAGATGATGAAAAAGAAAGAAATAGATTTGGAGATGTTTCTTTGAAATGTGTGAAGTTATTTTTCAAACAATTTTCGATATGCCGAAACCACCCATTTCAGGAAGAAGTGAGAAAATGAGGTAGCATAGGATGAAATATAAATCAAGATGAGGAGATTGGTGAAAGAACGGGATAAAATCGTTAAGAATCGAGAAAGTTATGGAGTCCAAAAGATGGGCCGAAGAAATGTCGGAAATGGGAAGAAAAAGTGGGTTTGGTTGGTATGAATCCTATCAATGCTATTTCAAAAATCTAAATGTTTACACATATTAATTGTTTGATTTCGTGGGTTGGGTTTGTTACTAATTTGAATTATAAGAAGAAAAATGGGTTTGGATAATTTTTGGAGAGAGAAGTTGTGGTAGTGATTTTGAGTGGTGGTTTTGCATGGAATAAGAAGTTGGTTGTGGTTTTGCATGGAATATGATGGTGGTGATATTGGTTGGTTGTGATTTTGCATGGAAGGTGATAATGGTGAGATGAGAGGAGAAATAAAAGGTGATGGTGGTGGTTTTGCATGGAAGGTGATGGTTTTGTATATTTATATAATGAGAGAGAGAGAGAGAGAGAGAGAGAGAGAGAGAGAGAACTTGAGGAAAATGAAACAAACTGGTGGCTTTTTTGGCTTTCGAAGGTTAATAATGCAATTTGGAGCTTGCCAGCAAGGATCAATCAGTCCTTATAGAATTTTAATTGCCAACCAATTATTAGACGATTGTGTCAAAGTTCTTTCAGTTTCAATGAAGAAGATTTTTATTGGTGGCTTGTTTCAGAAGCAATTTATAAGAAATAACAAGTACAAAACAATTCAGAAACTAAATTTCATTGAGTAAATAAGAACTTACGATGAAATGACCCAGCCTTGAAAAGGTTTACAGCAACGACTACTTGAGACTACTCCTAAGAAATGAAATGCAGTATAGGAATTGAAATGTTGAGATGTGAAGAACTGGAAATGTAAAGCTAGAAAGAAATATGAAGTAAATAAACTGGTTTTTGGATTTGAGTTTGGGTCCTTTAATTTGGGGCCTTCCCTGCTATTTATACTCTCTAAGGGTAACTGTCGAAGTGGGCTAACCATCGAAATGTCCTCCCATGATTGCTGATCATGCTCTCTCATAGTCAGTCCCACTACGACATTCTTGTAGTTAGGCTTTCCTCTTGGATTTTGAATTTGAATTCATGAATAACCGTTGGGCTACGTCATCTTGCGCCTTCTAGCTTTCCCAATGCTGTGCAGATCCATTATAACCAATATGACCTGCCACGTGTCTATCTTTGATTGGAGACTTGTATTAACTCCCCAAATTGCCCCTCATGTACCACGTGTCAAGCTACGATTAGTTTTTACAAAATATGTAGCCAACATTACCGCCCCGCACTAATATACCCAATACTTGGTGATATTAGTGGACTCAATGCACATTATCCACGTCCTAGGACGTGCATGGACTTTCCATCTTCTTAGAAATGCAACCATCTTCCATAAATAAAGCACTTAATTTGCATTAAATTATTTCCTATGCTTGAACATTTTCCACTATCTGAGTATTCGAAAGGGCTGATACAGTTCCCATGGCCAAATAAACCTTTCTTTTCATCGATCGTACATATGAAGAGGTATTAGACAATGATGTTCGTCCTCGAAAGAACCTTCATACATTTATTGGCCACGCTTATCCGCCTCCATTTATTCAAGTTATGGATGCTTTCGCAAACTATCAACATTTGGACCAAAAATCTGCCAATTGTAAACCTTTGGACCAAGAACTTGCAAAAATGGATCTTGGAAGCTTCTCCTCTGCCTCCTAACTTTCTGCATGGGATGAAGTTGCCTTCTCTTCCTCTAACAACACTTCTAACAGCACTAGCTGGGGAACTTGGCCTACACCCACTCAACCTCAAACAAGGGAGCGAATCCACCATCGATTCCTTGAATTTGATGACCCCATTGCAATCCATCCCTCCATGCGTAGCTTCGTAGTATATCCATACGTCCCCCTCGACCGTCTTCGCAGCCTTGAGGACAACTTTCTTTCGGCATAGTATATTTTCACTTTACCGTCCAGAATAGTGTGAAATACTCCACACCCTGTTGAATCCTTGGGACTCAGTCCCTCACTCTTAGCCAAAAAGGCAAAACTTTGCTCCTCTGACTAGCTAGAATGTGTGAATAGGCCTAAATTACCACCTTCCTTTGGAGAGGACCCAATGCCTTCCAATCCTAACTGGATTGAAGAACTGAAAGTCACCCTTTTCGAGAGCCAACATTTTGCTCTCTACCAAGCTCCAGTCCTTCCTACTACTTACCAACAGTATAGAACACAGACTCTGCTTGCCGCTTTCTCCCATTTCTCCTTTGATGTCCTCTGAGATGATATTCCTCACAAGAACTTAATATGGTCTTGTGATATTATCTCTCGAAGCCACATCCTTAACCCTATAGCCCAGGCAAAGTATTATACTTTCTTGGATCAACTTTCTCTTCTACTCAACTGGCACACAAATGCTTCCATTACTAGTGAGTTACTGGAGGAAACCTCTGCTACTCGTATTCAAATTCAATATGAGGCAGAGACTCTTCTTGAAGAATATGAGAACTTCAAGAACCAAGACATAGAGTTTGGAGGAGATACCCAATGGATGAAATACATGGGGCGGGAGAAATGAATAAAACAGATAAGGCTCTTAAACAGATAGAATTTGAATTGAAGGCCCAACATCTCTTTTTCCAACTAAGGGCTGCTCAGTTAGATAAACCAAATTTAGATAGAATAGAAGATAGGTTAGGAAAAGAGTATGCATTTATTGAAATTTGTTGGACAAAGTTCCATGATCTTGTGACTTTGTCCATTCCTTACTTTTATAAAATTGAGAATGTAACCAAGTAGGTGTTCCCAATGTAAATATTGCATATCAATCAAACTGAGCTTTTCAAACATTATTTGTCATGATCTGGTTTTATATTCCAATTGTGTGATCAATTGCATGACGAATATGGCTTTATACCTTACTCTGTTTATGTAATCTGTGAATGACAACTTCGAAGCAACCAACTTGCTTTGATGCCTGGTTTCAAATGTTGCGAATCATAAAATTCTTCATAGGAGTAATGGTATTTATCTTAGGTTTTCACACTCCAATCGTATAGTTAATATAATCTGTGTGAATAACAGCACCAATCTTGCTTCGAGGCCTAACTCAGGTATTTCAAAGCATGAAATTTCTCTTAAGAACGACTCTATTTGCCTTCGAAGAATCTTGTATAAGTAAAAGCGTAAGATTAGTCCTTTGGCCTTTGGACTTTCTATAATGCTTAACCAAGAATTGGTTTCATAGTGCTTATTTATGCTGAAAGAATATACAAGAACCATATTCTAGCAATAGGTTATTACGAAGATCCCTTCGAAGGAAACTTCCTTTGTTGGAAAGTTTAAAAGCACACCTCCAGGATTCTTGAAGTGAGCAAATCTTAACTATGCTTAAATTCAAGGTATAAGACTGGCTTTGAAGCGAACTACCCGTTCTCAAAGCTAAGCTAAGTATTTGAAAACTAGCTTCGAAGCCAACTAACACCTTTCGAAGCCAACTACTTGTTTTCAAAGTTAAGCTAAGTATTTGAAAACTAGCTTCGAAGCCACCTAACACCTTTCGAAGCTAAGCTGGGTATTTGAAATGTGTTTCCCCCCTTCATAAGGTATTTACATTCTGGCTCGGAGGTAATCTTCTTTCTTGTGTTCTCAGGGATTTAAAATAAAAGCCTTGATCACACATGGGTTAGAACTTGTGTCTATTTAACCCGTTATGTTAAATAGGTAACTTTGGATAGAAAGGTTTTAAAACCCCTTTTTCTTGCGCTTTATCTACACGTTTTTCCAAAGTCTCTCTTTCACTCCTGTTGCTCTTATCTGCAGCTCTTTGCCCTTCCATTCACTTTTTTTTTTTTTCAATTCCTTGCTAATGGCTTCTTCTTCTGAAATACTAGTCGTTGAGTATGTAGGCCCATTTGTGGCTTTGAGGAGAATCATCAATGAAGAATGTAACAAATACAAGACCGGGGAACGGTGTGCTATCGATGGTCGCATCTTTATTTCCCAACACCATGCTCAAGGGGAGATTTTCCTTGGTCCCATTTTCAGAGAAGCCCCCACCCAACTCCTTGCTCTGTATCCGCGCTTAGAAGATCAATGCCTCATTTACGAGGGTGGCCTTGATTAGGGAAGCTTGAAGATGAACCATCCCCATCGCTGCTGGCCCACATTGAGGTCGGAATGAGAGGAATGGTACAACCGAGTTGTTCCTGCCCGGATGTTGGACCTCTAGGAACTCTGTCTCCTTAACGCCCTTCGACTAGCCAGGTTTTCCATTCCTGAAGACCCTTTTCTCATACCCGCTGCTCTTTATTTTTGGAACCCAGCTTCCAATTTCTTTTAATTTCGGTGTGGTATGATGGCCTCCACTGTCCTTGACATACGCCATCTTCTAGGGTTATCGCCCGTTGGTACTCCTTTCAGTCCTGATTATCCTGATATTAATGTTCCTAGCTCTATTCCCCCCCTGACTTATTCCTTTAGTGATTTTGTGAAGTCTGAGAATAAAAAGGAAAGTCATGTGACTGATCGAGAGTTCTTTTCTTTTCTCCTTTATTAGCTCTGCAAGTTTTTATTCTGTACCTCTTTACAGAGGATTATGCCTGAATTCGCCCCTCTTGCTAAGGCTCTTGCTTCGGTTAAGAAGATATCCTTAGCTCCCTATGTACTGGGTCATGTATACAGAACTTGTTTTCAGTTTTGTAAGAAACCCCTCGATGCTAACCAAGGAGGACCACTCTGAGTGTTGCAACTCTGGCTTTTCACGTATTTCACTGACTTACATTCCAAGTGCCTGAGATTCTTGGTGCAAGACCCTACCACTTATGGAATGAAGTGTGCCAAAGTTTCACTCTTTCCTTCTAGCTTTGCTTATTACCTTACCTTCTTCCATCAACTTCCAGTTTCCCCTTCTCCCACATTCTTCTACCCCTTTGCGACTAACATAAGGCCAACATGGCTGAGGACTTTCCTGGCTAACAACACCTGCTCCAACCCCATTCATAGGGATATGTGGGCCTCGATTTTGATTCCAAGGGAGCTCTACATTGGTACCTTGAACTTTCGAGCTTACAAATGCATTGCTGAACCTTACTACCCTGTCCAATTTGCTAGGCAATTTGGGCTTTCTCAAGGAATTCTTGTCCCTCTCTGTAGCCAAACTAACACCAATCTTGCAACCAGAGAGCTGAAGGTGCCAAGAACCAGGCTAGACAAGGTAACTTCCAAGTTAATACAAAACTTGGTAGAATTCAGGTTCACTCCCTTCATCCCACACAGCACTGCATTGAAGAGGTACTAGAATTGGTGGGCAGCTAATATCGAGGTGCTCCTGGCCATCTCTCCTCGGGATTTGTTAGTTGGGCTGGATGTGCCCTCTCAAGCTAAGTCCAAAGAGACTGGGACCACTACTATTGCCTCTACTGCCCCTGTCATTCCAACTCTTACTCCTGCTGTCTCTGTGTCTACTCCTGCTGCTTCACCTCCTCCAAGAGTTACCAAAGCTACTTCAAAGAAATGTATGCATTTCTATTTTCCCTTTCTCTTCTTTTTATGATGCCTTGCTTATTTACTTATGACTTTTCTTTGGTGCAGGAGCCTCAAAGGAAGACTCTCCTTAGAGAGTTCAAGCTTTTGAATATCCTCAAAGGCAAGTAGCAACAACAGAGGAAAAGAAGACTTTTGCTTGATCCTGAGGAAGGGATACTTGAGGCTTACTTAGAAGCGGAAGAAGCAGAGAAAGGGAAAGAAACACCATTGAAGAGAAGGAAGAAAAAGACCTTTTCTCCCTCTGACTTTATTGGGGACTCTACTCATGAAGCAGTTGCCAAAGCAGTGGAAGAAGAGCACTCCAAGGAAATCATTGTATTTCAAAGGTCTGAGAAGAGGATACAGTAGCAAATACTGAGGGATGAAGCTGAGAAGAGGATACAGTAGCAAATACTAAGGGATGAAGCCGTTGCTGCTAATGCACTTCGAAAGGAGGCTGCAAGGAGGCAACAAACTGCTGAGCACTGCTCCCTTCACTGTTCTCCAAACAGCAGCACCACCACAACCTCTGAAGTTGGTATCCTCCTTCAATCCTTGTGATAATTTCCTTTTCCAGGTTTCAGCATGGAATTAACACCTTTTTTTATGCAGCAGTAATCTGTTCATTCCTTCTTCCTTCGACACAGGCCCCTCCCTTTTCATCTGTGGATGAAAGGCCTTCTCAGACTTCTGCAGAACTGAAAGCAGTCTCAGAAGGAGAAAGGAAGACTTATAGTGAAGTGCTAATGAAGATAGAGCCTATTCAGGAAATATTTCTTCTTCCCAGCTCTACACCTTCCATGCCCTTTTCCTCTACTCTTGTAAGGCAGAGTCTTCCACCTTCCTTGTGTCCGGGCTTAACTCTATATTTACCTCATTTATCATTTGTCTTATCCTAATATATTCCTTCTATAGTCTTGGCTGCCCCTCTCCCAATTGAGAATGCTCTAATTACCACTTCTACTTCAATGGTCATTGGCCTTCCTAAGGATGACACTGGCAGCTCACTAACTTCTTTCCAACCACCCAACTCCAGTCCTTCTTCTTTAGACTTGCTGGTAGCCAGGACTATCAACTCTGTGAGGGGAACTTCTACCTCTTCACCTATCCCCATATTTCCATCTCTTCTTTCAACCAACAATTCTTCTGTATTGATAATGTTAAAGGAAGAGATGGACATCTTCAAGGCTCAGTTGGCCAGTTTGTTTAGCATCTCTTCACTAGCTGGGGTACCAAGCAGTGAGGCTGAGCCATTGATCCTTGTTGATTTTTTGCTAGAGATTATTGAGAGCTCCTCCATTGCTGCTGAAGCCTCCTTACCTCGAGTGGACTTGGGCACTTGCTTGGATTTACTACAAACATTTTCAAGGATTCCATTTGAAGCTTTACAGAGGCCTATCATCAAGAATGGTTTCCTTAAATGTTACCAGGCCTTCAAGCAATCCAATCTGGCCTTTTCAAGCTACTTATTTCAGGTAGCAGCCACCATAGACTTTTACATCAATATCTGGCAAATGGCTAAGGCTGCAGAAGAAAAATTGCTGAAGGATAAGGAGTTTGTATCCCATATCCAAGCTGAAGTATTTGAATTGAAGGGACAACACTCCTATGCATCCCAGTTTCGATCCTAGCTGTTGGATAAGAAAGCTCAACTGGAAGAAGAGCTAGCAGCAGTCAACCTAGCCTTGGATCGAAATGCCAAGAAGTTACAAATTACTGACCAGGGGTTGGCTGACCAAAAACAAGACATGGCTACAACCATTCAGTTGTTTCCATCCCTTAGAAGTAGAGAATCAATTGTAAGAGAACAACTAAAACATTTTACTGATTTTTGGGCCAATTTGTGGCTGCGTGTACTCAATTCTTTATAAAAGGAAATCTTTATTTGTTATCTGAGTGCTTCATGCCGTTTTATTTATTTTTACTTTAGCATTTCTCACACTTCTTGTGTTTCCCACATAGTTGGCTAGTAAGACTTCAAATACCTGCCATTGATTTTCTTGGGATGCATATATCCATTCAGATTTCTCAAATGGTATGCTCCCCTAGGCAAGACTCTATGAATTTGGTATGGTCCTTTCCAATCAGGTGACCATTTGCCAAACTTATGGCTTTTAATTCCTATTGGAAGTATTGTTTTCCATACCAAATCATTTTCATCAAAGCTAATGTGCTTGACTTTCTTATTATAGTTTTTGGCTGCCTTCTTCTTTTGACAAAGAATACTATTTAATGCCAAAATTCTAACTTCATCCACATTTTCTAATTCCAAGAACATGCTTTGATGGTACTACTCAGAAGTTAACTGGTCCTGGCATTTTACCCTCAAGGATTTAATATTAATTTCCACGAGCAACACTGCATCATGTCCATATATTAAGGCATAAGGAGTGACTCCTATACTTGACCTTGGAGAAGTTCTATAGGCCCACAACACATTTAACAACAAGTTATGCCAGTCCCTAGGATTGTCTTCCACAACTCTTTGTATTTTTTTTTTTTTCAAGGATTTGTTAGATGACTCAGCCTGACCATTTGCTTGTGCATAACAAGGGGTGGAATTAACAAGGCTAATTTCAAACTCTGTTGTGAAAGATTTTACCATCTTTCCATCAAATACAGTCTCATTATCTACAGTTATGGTCTGTGGGATACCAAACCTATGGATTAATTCTCTAATAAATCCAATAACCTCAGTCTGATCCACAGCCTTATAAGGTTTAGTTTCAACCCATTTAGTGAAGTAATCTGTGGCCACTAGAATGAAACAATGCTTCTTCGAAGAAGGTGGATATATTTTCCCTATCATATTCATTGCCCATCCTCTAAAGGGCCATGGTTTCACTACTACATGCAAATCAACTATTGGCACATGTCTTATCATGCCATGCTTCTAGCATGCCTGACATCCTTTTGTATACTCTATGCAATCCTTTAGGATGGTTGGCCAATAGTAGGAATGCCTTCGAAGCAACCATCTCATCTTCACACCAAGCTGATGGGCACCACAAATACCTTCATGTACCTCAGCTATAGCAGTCAATGCTTCCATTGGCCCGGAATATTCCAACAGCAACCCATCTGCTCTCTTTTTATAAAGAGCATTGTTATACACTATATATTATATAGACTGTAATTAATTCTCCTACTGGCCTCGAAGATAGGCCAGTTAAATATTGAATGATTGGATGTCTCCAATCATGCTCTTCTAAGTTATTCTGGTTAACTTCTTCCATGATACTCCTTTTAGCCAAAGGTGGTATTAACTTCTGATATGTTGCTTGACTTATGTCCACTTGGGTATTCCCTTTTCTTCTGAAATTCGAAGTTCTTTGAGCCACATCATTGGCCTTATGGTTCATGAATCTTGGGATATAAGTCACATCGACTATTTGAAACTGAGAAAACAAATACAGTGTAGCAACATAATATGGTAACATGCTTGCACTTTGCCATTTGAAGATTTCTTTTACTTGGTTGATTACCAATTGGGAATTTCCAAATATATCAACTGTATGAGCTTGTAATCCAATAAATATCTCAAGTCCCATTATTAAAGCTTCATATTTAGCTTGATTACTAGAACAAGTAGTTTCATCCACTCTGAAACCATGTGTGGTTTTTACCCCATGTGTGGTTTCTACCCCATGTGATGATTTAATTATAACACCAATTCCAACCAAACCACTGGCTTTTGATCCATCGAACCACATTTGCCATGGCTTAACATTGACCATACCAAGGTCCATTATCTCTTGGCTTTTTGTTTGACATTGATGATCTGCCAAGATGTTAGCCAAAACTTGTCCTTTTACTGCCTTTTGGAGGACATATTTTATATGAAATTCTGATAGAGCTAATATCCATTGGCCAATTCTTCCTCTCATCATAAGTCTAGATAACATGTACTTAACCAAGTTTGTGGTTGCAATTACCAAGACAACAGTAGGCAAAAGATAATATCTTAATTTCATTGCTGCAAAGTACAATGCAAAGCACAGATTTTCTACAGCTGAGTATTTACATTCACAAGAATTTAAAAACCTATGAAGGTAATAAACTACTTGCTCCTTACCTTCTTCATTGTCCTAAGCTAGGAAAACTCCCAATGAATCTTCTGCTGCAGCAATGTATAACTTCAAAGGCTTGTCTCTTCTAGGCGGCATCAACACTGGAGGCTTGGCCAAGTAGGCTTTAATTCCTTCGAAAGCAGCTTGATGCTCTGCTGTCCACACAAACTCCTCTTCATTTTTCAATTTTAACAAAGAAGAAAATACTTTAGTTTTCCCTACAGTGTTAGAAATAAATCTTCGAAGGAAATTAACCTGACCAAGGAACTTTTGTAATTCTTTCTTACTTGATGGAGGTTTGGCCTTAATGATGGCTTTGACTTTATTCTGATCAATCTATATTCCCTTCTTGTGCACTACATACCCCAAGAAGTTTATAGCTGATACACCAAAAACGCATTTGAGAGGATTAATCTTCAACTTGAACTTCCTCATTCTTTCGAAAGCTGCTACCAAGTGAACCAAGTGTTCCTCTATAGACTGGGATTTTACAACAATATCATCAATGTAACACTCTAGGTGTCCTCCAATAAGATTATGAAAGATAGTATTCATTGCCCTTTGATATCTTATCCCAGCATTCTTTAGACCAAATGGTATTTTCACCCATTTGAAGATACTAATATTTCCAGGACACCTAAATGCTATCTTGTGGACATCCTCATCTGCAATGCAGATCTGGTTGTAACCAGAATACCTATCCATTAGACAAAATCATGTGCCCTGCTGAACTGTCCACCAATAGATCAACTATAGGCATTGGGTATTCATCTAAAATTGATGCATACCCTCATCTTGTCATTCTTTTTAACCACAGGCACAATGTTAGACAACCATTCAACATACCTTGTTGTTCTAATGAAGCCTGCTTTAAGGAGCTTGAGAATCTCCTCCTTTACTTTTTGAACCACTTTAGGGCTCATCCGTCTTGGTTTCTACTTGTGTGGCTTGAAGTTAGGCTTCATGGAGAGCCTATGTTCTACTAATGACCTATCCAATCTAGGTAGTTCATTATAAGACTACGCAAAACAATCCTTATATTGCTTTAGGACTACCAACAACTGGTTCCTGTCAATAGGACTTAACCAAGCACTGATATAAATGGGTTGCTGTGCAGAACCTTCCCCTAAATTGACTTCTTCCAAGGGTCTTGTACTTGAGCGCTTACTAATGCTTCTCCTTTGAATTCTTCTGGCTTCAAAGCAACTTCCTCATTTTGTTCTGCTCCCATCTTCTTTGGTTCAACATCTTTGCTTTCTTCCTCATAGACAAAATTTGTCCATAAGGCTTCTTCTTCCTGTATTTCCTGGACTTTTATATCGATGTCTGTGGAGAAATAGTTTGGAAATACTCTTTAGATCCTAGGAGACGCTAGTGATCCTCAGCTAGTCACCTGAAAAGATACAAACACTCCGGTCGGGGGTGCCGGAATTAGCACTCCGACGGACAAGTCAGTTCAGACACTCAAGATAGCTTGTTTACTAAGTTAAGTGAAGTGATTCTTACATACCTTTCTAAATCTGTGGTTCTTGTATTTATACTTGCTTTCTGGGCCTCGGGGCCGAAGCCTACTTTTATCTCATTCCCCTTTTATTTATTCGGAGGTACTGATCTCCGACTATTCGGCCTTCCTAACGTATTCGGCATCCTAGTCACGCAATATGGAGCCAAATAATATCTGATTTCTGGGGTACGCACCTTTCGACTCTTCTATTTATTCGGCTCCCACAATTGCCCCTCAAGCACTTTACCAATGACAGTTGGCTGGAGTGCTTGGTTTTGAATTTCGAAAAGTCAGAGCCAAAATTCGGCGGTTGGCCTCATCCTCGTGCGGGTATCTAAGCGCACCCCTTTCGGTTGTTGTGTCGACTTCCCGCCCCCTCGTACGTGTCTATTTATTGCGATTTAAAATTTTGACGTCCTTTCAAGTATGTATTTTATGACGCTCGTCGCTGGATTGCCTTTTGAATCATCCCTGCAACTCTCTTCTCTGATATCCTCTTCGTCCTTTGTAAGTTCTCTCCTTCTTTGCTTCGAAGACTCTTTCTGGTTTATTCCTTCCTTGGCATATTCTTATAAACTGTAGGGTATGGCGAAACATTTAAAAGACCTTCTTCGTCAAATCGAATTGCTAACTTTAAACGCCATTTCTCCATTCCTGATGATGTCTGTCTGTCGCTTGTGGCAGACGGCACTCTTGATATGGAGAGGGAGGACAAAACCACGATTGTCTTTCCTCTTTTGTCAATCGCAGAGGGTGGAGTCCGTTTTCCCCTTCACCCGTTTCTTAGGGTTGTGCTTTGCCATTGGGGTTTAATCCCTTCCCAATCCAATGTGAATTTCTTTAGAATTATAATGGGGGTTATAGCGCTTAACCGTCGCCTTAGAATTAACCTTGGCATTCCAGCCATCCGGCATTGCTATGCCTTGGCTAAGTCTTCTGGTCGGCATGGGCGTTTCTTCCTTAGGGCCAAGGATATCGACCATCAGCTAATCACTATGCTTTCCAGTTTCGGGAAACGAGTTGATGATGTTATGGTCGTTGTCCAGGGTAACTGGGAATTTGGCGAAGGGGAGGATCACGTCAACCCTATTCCTAGACGGAGGGGCGAGCCAGGTGGCCGATTGCCTTCTCGCTTTTATTATTTGTTCATTTTTGTTGTAAAGCCTCTTCTTTGAAATGTTACGGCTTGGCTTGTGTAGGGAACGATTTGAAGAAAGTCCTGTCTTCAACTGACGACGCCGTTCTTTCGGATATCAAAGTCGCGCTCAAGTATTTCGGCCGTCGAAGTCTTCAGAAACAAAGGAGGGCGACCCACATTCTGCTTCGTTACGAGCCGACATATACGACCTTCTCGGCGGCAGAAAATATCCCGGTTCCGGAGGGTGAAGATTCTCTTATTGCTCTTATTTTGTCCGACTTCAAAAACTTGAGGCAGGTTGGTTTTAAAGGGTCTGATTCGGAGCGGGATGTAACTAATGTTACCGAATCAGATCAGTCCGAAATCGAGTCTGACGAGGTATTGAATTCGCCCGATCCTCCATCCACTTCGGGCCGAGGGGATCTTTCACTTGACGGTGTTTTTCACGGCTTAGAGGATCTTCCCGCCGCAGGCCCCGAAGACATGGCTGGGTTAAGCCTGACAAAACTTGCCAGAAAGGCGAATGCGGAAAGGTTGGCCGCACGGCGAAGAGCGGAGGCCCTTCCATCTGAAGTACCACCCCCCACCGAATCTCAACTCTCCCTGCCTATTAGCGAATCAGAGTCCTTGCCCGTTATCGAGGTAGAGACGGCAAAAAATCGGAATGCCAAATTTACTTTGATCGTGCAGGCCTGCCAAGAAGTTGAGGAAGAGGCAGAGAAACGCCCTGCCGAGTTTGAGGCCGGCTCAGAAGAACAAGGCGGCAAACGTCCTCGATTAGAGAGATCGAATGTGATCGTTCCTTTTGTCATTCAGTCGATGATAAAAAACATGCTGGTTTCTTCTGATGCTTCGGCGCTTAAAGATCCAGAAGTCGCATTCAGCTTGGCTACGTCTGTGTCGTTGCCGTCTGACAGGGAGGCTTTCTGGGTGGAACCAGATCTGAATGCGACAGCACTAGCCGCCCAATCGGCACTTTTGGTACATATTCGGACTTTGCTACACTTAATCCAAATACTGTTGAAGTTATGGTTTTAAATTCTTGTTTTGCAGACCGTCGGAAGGATAGCCAATATGGGCCGTCGCCGTCGTGATGCCGTCAAACAGATTGGGCGTTTACGAAAGGAAGTTGAGGGCCAAAGGAGAAGGGCCGAGGTCGAAGCTTTGAGGGTGAACAAGGAAGCCTCAAGGGCCGAGGCCGAGGTGGAGAGGGCTCGTAGCGCAGATCAATTGAGATCGGATGTCGAGAAGGAGGCAGACGCGAGCGAAGATGCGCTCAAATTGGCCCAGAAGGCGGTCTCCAAATTGGAGGCTGAGTTGGCTGAAATGAAGGCGGCGAAGGAAACAGCCAACTCGGAGGCTTCCAAAGTATTCGAGGCCGGGAAAAATGCTGGACTCGCCGAGTATTTGGACCAAGTCCCCAAGTTTGAAAATCGGGGATTCAAACATGGCTGGCACAAAGCCCTTGCTGCTGCTAAAGCTTCATTGATTATGCCAATACCATATGAGCAAGTGGATGTTGAGCCATTGGAGTCTGATTCCGATGACTGATCTAGGCGACTGACATAGTTTTTAGGATGTCGAATGTATTTTTACAGTTTTTAATTTGGTATTTTTCATGTGTTGCTACAGTCATAGTTTTTTGCTAGGCATTTTCATGCGGGCTTGTAGCTTTTTGTTTAGTAATTTGCGTATATAAAATTTCATGAGTTGCGCTCAACTTGCTAAGAAAAATGTTGTTGATGAATGATATTGCTTTCGGTTATGGTTAGATCAGCTGCTTAGCTTAGGTATTTGGCCGACCAGATTAATAAATCTGCCCTTGCCTTAGCCAGGGCACGAGCTTGGGAAGCCGAATGGGCCTAACTCGTGGGCTGGCTGAGGCACAGATTGATCGGCGCTTGCACTTGAAAACATGGCCGACCAGATTAGTAAATCTGCCCTTGCCTTAGCCAGACCAGATTAGTAAATCTGCCCTTGGTTTGAGAAGCCGAATGGGCCTAACTCGTGGGCTGGCTGAGGCACAGATTGATCGGCGCTTGCGCTTGAAAACATGGCCGACCAGATTAGTAAACCTAGATTAGTGAATCTGCCCTTGCCTTAGCCAGACCAGATTAGTAAATCTGCCATTGGCTTGAGAAGCCGAATGGTCCTAACTCGTGGGCTGGCTGAGGCACAGATTGATCGGCGCTTGCACTTGAAAACATGGCCGACCAATTAGTAAATCTGCTCTTGCCTTAGCCAGGGCGCGAGCTTGCGAAGCCGAATGGGCCTAACTCGGGCTGGCTGAGGCACAGATTGATCGGCGCTTACGCTTGAAAACATGGTCGACCAAATTAGTAAATCTACCTTTGCCTTAGCCAGATCAAATTAGTAAATCTGCCATTGGCTTGAGAAGCCGAATGGGCCTAACTCGTGGGCTGGCTGAGGCACAGATTGATCGGCACTTGCGCTTGAAAACATGGCTGACCAGATTAGTAAATCTGCCCTTACCTTAGCCAGGGCGTGAGCTTGCAAAGCCAAATGGGCCTAACTCGTGGGCTGGTTGAGGCACAGATTGATTGGTGCTTGCGCTTGAAAACATGGCCGACCACATTAGTAAATCTGCCCTTGCCTTAGCCAGGGCGCGAGCTTGTGAAGCCGAATGGGCCTAACTCGTGGGCTGGCTGAGGCACAGATTGATCGGCGCTTGCGCTTGAAAACATGGCCGACCAGATTAGTAAATCTACCCTTGCCTTAGCCAGACTAGATTAGTAAATATGCCCTTGGTTTGAGAAGCCGAATGGGCCTAACTCATGGGCTGGCTGAGGCATAGATTGATCGGCGCTTGCGCTTGAAAACATGGCCGACCAGATTAGTAAACCTAGATTAGTAAATCTGCCCTTGCCTTAGCCAGACCAGATTAGTAAATCTGCCCTTGGCTTGAGAAGCCGAATGGGCCTAACTTGTGGGCTGGCTGAGGCACAGATTGATCGGCACTTGCACTTGAAAACATGGCCGACCAGATTAGTAAATCTGCTCTTGCCTTAGCCAGGGCGCGAGCTTGCGAAGCCAAATGGGCCTAACTCGGGCTGGCTGAGGCACTGATTAATCGGCGCTTGCACTTGAAAACATGGCCGACCAAATTAGTAAATCTGCCCTTGCCTTAGCCAGACCAGATTAGTAAATCTGCCATTGGCTTGAGAAGCCGAATGGGCCAAACTCATGGGCTGGCTGAGGCATAGATTGATCGGCGCTTGCGCTTGAAAACATGGCCGACCAGATTAGTAAATCTTTCCTTGCCTTAGCCAGGGCGCGAGCTTGCGAAGCCGAATGGGCCTAACTCGTGGGCTGGCTGAGGCACAGATTGATCAGCGCTTGCGCTTGAAAACATGGCCGACCAGATTAGTAAATCTGCCCTTGCCTTGGCCAGGGCGCAAGCTTGCGAAGCCGAATGGGCCTAACTCGTGGGCTGGCTGAGGCACAGATTGATCGGCGCTTGCGCTTGAAAACATGGCCGACCAGATTAGTAAATCTGCCATTGCCTTAGCCAGACCAGATTAGTAAATCTGCCCTTGGCTTGAGAAGCCGAATGGGCCTAACTCGTGGGCTGGACAATTGTCATTCGACTTTTGACGTTTGGGATTACTGACATTGCCTTGGGAGAGCTGCATACATGGAAGGATAAATGGGGCGGGTGCACGCCAGAGGCCCTACTTATTTCCATTCAGGCAACTTGGGAGGGACAAAGATTGGCTGAATTAGATGCTGCAATGAGTCGCAGTAGCGAGCCTATGCGTACGGGAAGAAGAACGTCCAAGGATCGGGAAACATAGCAACCCCTTAGTCGTCGAAGCAGATTGCCCCAAAAGGACAGGCAACAACGGGGAAATTCTCTACGCCTGTGACCGAGAATCGAGCCTGATGCGACGCCACGACTGTTGAGTTTTGCGGTTTTTGTGAGGAATAGACCAATGACGGAGGCGGATTCCATCATTAAAAACCCAGGTATGGCAGTCGAGTTCGCTCGACAGATCTTCCTGCCGGAAGTCCAACAATCGATGGTCGGACGTCAAGATTTCGAAGTATTTCGAGACGGCATACATGGGGCCGTGAAAGGACTATATACTGCTTACGAAGTCGGCATGCGTCTGCGGGAAGCGCGACGTGAGAGTGAGAAAAAGGACAAAAGGAATCACAGTCTAGAGATTCGCGCGGAAAAGGCTGAGCGTGAGCTTCCGGAGCTGAAGAATGTTCAAACGAGCGCGTCGGTGGCGGCCGGTCAATCTAAATTGGTCGCTAAGGAGAGAGTGACCCAACGGACCTTGGGTTATGCAAAGGGGTTTCAGGAAGGCCTGAAGGTCGGGATAGAGAAGACCAAACGAGACCTTGCCTAGGAGGTCTGCCGATGTGAAAATCGTGGATTTAAACACGGCTAGATCAAGGCCCTTCAAACCGAGAAAGCTCTCGAAGCCGTGTGCATTGATTCAGCTTCGCCCCTGTATCATCGTCACTACTTACCCTATTCCGATTTTGAAATTGAGAAGAGCGATGATGAGGGTGCCGAATAAATAGACTTTGGAACGCGAGAGCAGACTTCGTGCCGAACAAATAGAATTTCTTTTATTTTCAACGTTCGTATTTGGTCTTGAAATGTTATGTGCTTAATTAAACGTATTATTTCAACTTATTGGCAAGTTTTGTGTTGCGTGGTGCAAATGTTTAAACATGCATTGACCGGCTCGAATTAAGAACAATTCTCAGTGAATATTTATTCGGCCAGTGAAGTGGTCCGAATGCATCTCTCACAAAGGCTCCGAATCCGGAGACTATTTTGGCCAATCGTGATATCCACGAAGGGCGTCCCGAATTCGGAGTTTTAATCGGCCTTAAAAGGCTTAATCGGCCCTAAGATGTCATGCGCCAAAAGGGGCTCCGAATTCGGAGACTTTATTTTGGCCAATCGTGATATCCACGAAGGGCGCTCCGAATCCGGAGTCTTAATCGGCCCTAAGGTGTCATGCACCAAAAGGGGGCTCCGAATCCGGAGACTTTATTTTGGCCAATCATGATATTCACGAAGGGCGCTCTGAATCTGGAGTCTTAATCGGCCCTAAAGTGTCATGCACCAAAAAGGGGCTCCGAATCCGGAGACTTTATTTTGGCCAATCGTGATATCCACGAAGGGCGCTCTGAATCTGGAGTTTTGATCGGCCCTAAGGTGTCATGCACCAAAAGGGGGCTCCGAATCCGGAGACTTTATTTGGGCCAATCGTGATATCCACGAAGGACGCTCCGAATCCGGAGTCTTAATCGGCCCTAAGGTGTCATGCACCAAAAGGGGGCTCAGAATCCAGAGACTTTATTTGGGCCAATCGTGATATCCACGAAGGGCGCTCCGAATCCGGAGTCTTAATCGGCCCTAAGGTGTCATGCACCAAAAGGGGGCTCCGAATCCGGAGACTTTATTTGGGCCAATCGTGATATCCACGAAGGGCGCTCCGAATCCGGAGTCTTAATCGGCCCTAAGGTGTCATGCACCAAAAGGGGGCTCAGAATCCAGAGACTTTATTTGGGCCAATCGTGATATCCACGAAGGGCGCTCCGAATCCGGAGTCTTAATCGGCCCTAAGGTGTCATGCACCAAAAGGGGGCTCCGAATCCGGAGACTTTATTTCAGCCTTAGAAGGCTTAATTGGCCCTTAAAGGCTTGGGAGCGAGCTTGACAAAACGAGAAACTTTGCATTGCAACGGTGGAATATGTACAAGTATCAAGCCCACAAGTCGAGTCAATGATAGAATTTACGTAAATGTGTTGAATTCCAAGGCCGTGGCAGGCTTCTTCCTGACATGTCTGAGAGCCGATATGCCCTTGTTCCTGCGATGGATTCTATCTGATAGGGGCCGTCCCAGTTTGGACCCAATTTTCCATCGGCCGGTCTCCGGTCGGCTGGAAGTACCTTCTTTAGGACCAACTCTCCTAGCGTGTATCGGCATATATGAACTCATTGATTATACGACTTGGCGAGCTGCTGCTGATACCGTGCCATGGATGCCAGGGCGCGGTCTCTTCGTTCTTCGATTAGAATCAGATCCAGGGCAAGCATCATGTCGTTTTGGCCCGTATCAAAAACTTGCGATTTCAGAGTTGGGAGGCCGATTTCCAGGGGTAAGATTGCCTGGGTTCCAAAGCATAGAGCAAACGGCGTTTCTCCAGTGGATCTCCTCGGCGTAGTACGATGAGCCCACAATACACTCGGCAATTCTTCGACCCATTTGCCTTTAGCTTTTTCCAGCCTCTTTTTGATGCCGTCCAAGATGGATTTGTTAGAGGCTTCGGCTTGACCATTGCTTTGGGGGTAGGCCGGTGTAGAGAAGTAAGGCCGAATGCCATATTTGCTGCATAACTCTCGATATACGCCACAATCGAACTGGGTGCCATTGTCTGAGATGAGAGCTCTCGGAATGCCGAATCACGTTATGATGTTTCTCCATACAAACCGTTTAATGTCGGCATCTCGTATATGTGTTAAAACCTCCACTTTGACCCATTTTGTGAAGTAATCTGTCGCGACGATTAAGAATAGCTTGTTCCCTGGGGCCCTCGGCAATGGTCCTACGATATCAAGTCCCCACTGAGCAAACGGTCAGGGGTTGGTGATAGAGTTCAACCCTTCGGTAGGCAGATGGGTTAATGGGGAGAACTTTTGGCACTGTTCGTATTTTTTTACATAACTCTCCGCGTCAGCTTTCATTGTCGGCCAATAATACCCCCGTGTTATAGCTCGATGGGCCAGGGAGCGTCCGCCAGAATGGGCACCACAACTGCCCTCATGTATCTCTGTCAGAAGCTCCTCCACTTTGTCAGGGTGCACGCATCCCAAATATGGACCAGAGAGGGACTTTTTATAAAGCCCTCCTTGCGGATCCAGATAGTATCGCAGGGCTTTATTTTGCAGCTTGTGTGCTTCTTTTTGTCCTCTGGAGTTGTTCAGAAGAGAGGAATGCAGCAATGGGGTCCATCCAGCTTGGTGTGGATTCTATAACATTGACATGGATTTCCTCCGAAGGGCCAATACTCAGCTCCGGGATGAAACCTATTTCAATGGTCCGTTTGATCTTAGAATTGATGGCGGAGGCTAGGCACGCCAAGGCATCCGCGTGTGTGTTCTGGTCGCGTGTTATTTGGTTCAGTTCGTGATGGTCAAATTTTGCCAGCAAGGAATTGGCCGTTTTCATGTAGGTCACCATACGGTCGTTTCTTGCCGCGTATTCCCTCTTTAGCTGACTGATTACCAATTTTGAATCACAAAACACAAGCAGACGCCGAGCGCCGAGAAAGTGCGCATTCCGCAGACCGGCTAGAAGGGCTTTGTATTCGGCTTCGTTATTTGATGCTTCGAAGCCAAGCTTGACGGCCTGCTCAATTACTGCGCCGTCTGCAGACATGATTACAACTCCGGCGCCGCTGCCCCTTTGGTTAGACGATCCATCATAGTATAATTGCCAAATATCCCTGACATAAATTCTCCAGTTCGGCTTTGGTCAAACTTCAGCCTTTGGTCGAACTTCGTCAGGTTTGAGGTTGGCAAGCTCGCCGGTGAATTCGGCAACAAAGTCGGCCAACACCTGCCCCTTGGTTGCGGTTTTAGGTGAAAACTGAATGTCGTATTGGCCGAGTTCAAGAGCCCATTTTGAAACACGTCCTGATGCTTCTGCACTCCGTAGTACTAATCGGAGGGGATAATCTGTTAGCACCTCAATGCTATGTCCCTGGAAGTAATGCATCAGTTTTCTTGCCGCCATGACTAGGGCTAAGATGAGTTTTTCCAGTGGAAAGTAGCTTGTTTTGGCGTCGACCACTGCCTTGCTCACATAATACACTGGCCGTTGCTCCCCCTCCTCCTCTTTTAATAGTACGACGCTGACGGCCCTATCGGAAACTGCCAGATATAGAATGAGCGGGTCACCAGCGGTGGGTGTTGTCAAGAGAGGTACTGAGCGGAGGTAGGTCTTGAGTCCGTTGAAAGCTGTTTCGCATTCGGCGGACCATTCAAAAGCCTTACCCTGCCGTAGTGTCTGAAAGAATTGTCGGCAGCGATCTGTAGACCGGCTGATGAACCTGTTGAGTGCAGCGGCCATTCCCATCAACTTTTGGACTTCTTTTACTGAACGGGGGGAGCCGAGTTCCAAGATTGCTGTGACTTGCCTCGGGTTGGCTTCGATTCCTCGGTGATTGACGATGTAACCCAGGAATTTGCCAGAGCTGATTCCGAACGCACAATTGGAAGCGTTCAGTTTCATTTTGTATTTGCGTAAGATGTTGAATGTCTTTTCTAGATTGGCTATATGATTCTGTTCTTCTTTGGACTTGACCACCATATCGTCGATGTATACTTCCATAGTGTGGCCGAGTTGCTCTTTGAACATGGCGGTGACCAGTCTTTGGTATGTTGCCCCTGCATTCTTCAGCCCAAAAGGCATAACTTTGTAGTAGTAGGTTCCTCTCGGGGTGAGGAATGTAGTTTTGTCCTGGTCATCTGGATGCATGGTGATTTGATGGTAGCCTCTGTAAGCATCAAGGAAGCTCATGCGTTGATGGCGTGCCGTCGCATCGACAAGCTGGTCGATTCTGGGTAGAGGAAAACAGTCTTTGGGGCAAGCTTTGTTCAGATCCATGAAATCGACGCACACTCGCCAAGTCCCATTTTTCTTCTTCACAACCACTGTATTAGAGAGCCATGTAGGGTAAGTGACTTCTCTAATTGCCCCGGCGTCAAGCAGTCTGTCTACCTCCTCAACAACCGCGGTAGTGTGCTCCGCGGCTGACCGCCAGCCTTTCTGAATGATCGGCTTACATTTGGGATCGACATTCAGACGGTGCTCTGAAACTGATGGGTCTATTCCCGGCATTTCGTACGGAGTCCACACAAAGACGTCGAGGTTGTTGAGCAAGAAAGAGATCAGCTGCTGCCTGTCGGCCTGATTCAGAGAGGCGCCGATCATGAAGAACTTTTCTGGGCTTCCATCGATGTCAACTCGGTCTAAACCTTCCGTGGCCTTCTCATTTGGATGCCACCCAATGTCATCAAGGATCTCCCGATTCGGCACCTCAATGGAGTTTACTTGCAGTTCCTTTGGCGTTCTGGCGGCAAGGAGATAACATGCTTGTGCCGATTTCTGGGAGCCGCGGATTTGCTCAATGCCGTGTTCTGTTGGGAAACGTAGCAGCTGATGATAGATACTTGGGACGGCCTGCAAGGTGTGCAACCACGATCACCCCATGATGAGATTATACGGCGATGGCAGCCTGACGACCAAGAATTCCACATCCACCGTTCTGGAACCTGCTCGAACGGGTGAGCTGATCTTTCCCAATGGGTACTCTGGATTGGCATTGAAGCTGAATAGTGGATAAGGAGCCGGAGTCAGGTCTGACTCGTTGAATCTGAGTTTGATGAAGGTTTTATAATACATAACCTCCGAAGTACTGCCCTGGTCGATAAGAACGCGTTCGACGGTGAACCGGTTTACGCGTAGCTCAATAACCAATGGATCGATGTGAGGGAGTGTTACGCCGATCAAATCAGAGTCGTCAAAGGTGATACTTGGCTTTTCTCAGAGCTACTTTGCTGGCGTGAGTTGCTGTTGGGGACCTGGATGTGATTGGATTACATGCACGGCCGGGGCTGCTGGCAGGCTGTATATCATGTGGACGGTGTCAAGCGGAAATGCATCCTTCGGAAGGGCAGGTGTTTTGATCGTACTCCTCCGGACGCATTGTTGGAGACGTTCGTCCTTTGCCAATTCCTCAAGATGATCTGTTGAGGCATAGCGGCCGTCAGTTTCTTACTGTCGGGCTCGAGATCGTCAATCATCTGCCCTCGGGGGTCGCTCAGAAGCCTGGGGCACTATTTGTTTGGATTTTGCTATTTCCGAGGCTAGATCGCGACGAAGGCGTTCGTTCTTAGCGATGATGTTGTCTAACCTCTGTTTGGTTTGCCTAGCTTGTGCCACGGTCACTTGTATTGTCTTTTGTGTTGGGTTTGAATATGAGCAGAGGTCCAAGACAAGTCTTGCTACGATGGTTTTTGGTCCAAGCGAGTTTGCTGGAGTGAGGTCATCTCTCTGTGTGGTCTCGTCAGTGGCTATCGGAGGATCTTCAGTCACGTCTGCCATGGATGTATTTGAGTATTCCCACAGGCGGCGCCAGTTGTGGAGAAGTAGTTTGGAAATACTCTTCAGATCTTGGGAGACGCTAGTGATCCTCAGCTAGTCACCTGAAAAGATACAAACACTCCGGTCGGGGGTGCCGGAATTAGCACTCCGACGGACAAGTCAGTTCAAACACTCAAGATAGCTTGTTTACTAAGTTAAGTGAAGTGATTCTTACATGCCTTTCTAAATCTGTGGTTCTTGTATTTATACTTGCTTTCTGGGCCTCGGGGCCTGAGCCTACTTTTATCCCATTCCTCTTTTATTTATTCGGAGGTACTGATCTCCGGCTATTTGGCCTTCCTAATGTATTTGGCATCCTATTCACGCAATATGGAGCCGAATAATATCTGATTTCTGGGGTACGCACCTTCCGACTCTTCTATTTATTCGGCTCTCACAATGTCCAATGCACAGTACTTATCAAGGGCCAAAGCCCTGGCCTTTTGTTGCTCCTGATTATAACCAACCACCATGCCTTCCTTCTCTTGTTCCTGAACCTTCTGGACTATTGACTTTACGTCCAAAGCTGAAAACTTGACTAAGACCAAGGGTCTAGTTTCTTGGTTCTTATCTTCTTGCCTACAACCAGGCATCATTGTCATCTTTGGTGACAAACTCTTCATCAGCACTCTCCTGCACTAAGTGCTTCAAGCATGCTACTTCCTCATCAATTGTCACTTCGACTATTCCATCAGGCTTCCTCAGTACACTAAGTGGTGTCACTCCTTCAGTGTATAACTTGGCCTCTGTAAAATCAGCACAAGTGATAAAGGGTTAGGCGTCTACATTGATCTCCTTTGTCTCTCCATTGCATAATGCTATTATTATTTTTTGATATAGAAAGGAAGGCTCACATTTGTTGGTATGGATCCAATCCTTGCCAAGCAAAGCATTGTACTTGGCATTACTATGTCTAACAAAGAATGTTGTCATGCAATCTCTGGTCTCTACACTCAGGTTGATGGGTAGAATGTCCTGAGCCATCTGTTTATCCCCAGCAAAACCAACAATGGTTGTGCTGGTTAGGATTAATCTGAGGTTTCTTTTTCCCCATTGTCGACTTCAAGGAGGACTTCGAAAGCAGGTTCATTGTTGCCCTATTGTCGACTAACACCCTGTTCATTTGTATCCCATTGAAGTAAGCCTTGATATACAAGGGCTTAACGTGCTGAGTCATAGATATTGTAGGGTACTCGAAGGGATACGAGAGATTAATACTCACCTCCTCACTTTCTTCTTCAGTTTCCATTAGTGTGGCTACTTCAGACTCATCTTGAATTATGCTGGCCTGTGATTCTTCACTGAAAACCAGAATAGGGTCATCTTCTTGACCTTCTTGGTTTCCCTCTTCAGCTTGGAACTCTTGTGGCAGTATATATACCATGTTTACTAACACTGGAGGAAATGAGCCAAACTGAACTTCTGGTTGTACTTGTTTCCCTTCCAAACTAGCTTGTTCTGTTATTTCGGAAGCATCTCCATACTGCACTCTGGTACCTCTATGCGAGCAGGTCCTTTGAAGCAACTTGTTGGTGACCTACCTCTGTTGGCTTGTTAACCAAAAAGGTTTGCTCAGCCATGAAAGTCTTAAACATTCCATCTTCAGCCAATGTTCTCTTTTGGCCTAGCTCAGTCCCTTCATCCGTTTCATCATCACTTTCCATTAAAGCCTTCTTGAGGCCTGCTAAACTGGATTTTTCTTTGGCTCTTAGTTCAGCATGAACTTTAGCCAACTGCTTCATAGTGGCACTCCTCTTGATCTTGGGAGCAAGCTTTGAACCTATCCCTCCATCTGTCTAGTCTTTTGTTTGTGCCATGGAAGTGCTCTCTCCACTTTCTTTCAGATCCATCTGATATTGGGTGCATCTTCTTGGATCTTCCTCCTTTGAGACTTAGAAATTATAGGAACCACATCTGGCTCCCTTGTTTTTGGATTCTTTTATAACACCTAATTATTTGGAGCCACCAAGGGAGGTTTGATCATTTTTCCTTGGTCTCCAAAAACCTTTCTTTGAGTAGGTATTTCCTTAGGTTTATTCTGCATGACAAATCAATCTGGAACTCCTGGGACCCATGAGCCCACTGGTCTGGTTGCTACATCTGTCGCCCCACTTTTTGAAGTATTCTTCGAAGCAGTCCTCAAGGGCCAATTATCAGTCCTGGTCCCATGCCTTGCACTAAATCTATGCTTCCTTTCAAGCTAGCTGTCTACTCTATAATAATGGGGTGGCCTAGTTCATACAGATGCCTCTTTCCTTTTGATTGCATCCTGGTATCTGGTGGGGCTACTAAGGATGAATGCTGTCTAGGGCCAGTTGGGTGTGGCCTCTTGATATGGGTGCTGGTTATTCAGTTCCTCTGCACCTCTTTGTAATGCTACTTCCCATCAACTAGAAGCCCTTTCAGCCACTTGCAACATATCCTGCACCTGGGACACATCCTCTGCACTATAGCAGCTTCGAGAGAGTCATCATCCAACATCTCTTCACTAGAGCCTTCTTTTAGGCCTACAGAGCTTTGTCCATCAGCTGGTGAACTTCTTGGGTTCTTCCTGAAAGCAGCCTGGCTAGCCACATGCATTTGCACAGTAACTTCCTCCAATTCTTTCAAAGATAAGTTTTGAAAATCTGGCATGCCAACATTGGCTGCAGCCTACCCAATCTCTGGAAATGGGTTGGTGTCAATTCCCATAGCTTTCTCAGACTTGGCTGAAAACTTTAGCCTCCTTTTCCGAATCTATTCTTGGATTCTGTCTCGAAAAATAATATAGTTTTTAGTTGAATGAGACCAAGAATTGTGCCATTTACAATACAGTTTTCCTTTAAGTTCTTCAAGGGTAGGAATCTTATCTCCCTTTGGTAACTTTAGGAAATTTGTTTCAAGCAAATGATCAAAAATGTCATCTATTTTTGTTAAGTCAAAAGAATATTTCCTATGCAGGTCTTTGTTTTTAAACAGTTGGTCTATTGTACTGTCTTTCTGAAATAATGCCTCACAAATCATAGGTTCTTTTCCTACTATCTCTGCTACATCAATTTCATAATTAGGGCCTCTATAGTAGGTCTAATATGATGCATTACTTCGATCTTGTTCTTCATTGAGTAAAGTTTCATATCTAGACACCTTATATGTTAACTCTACTAAGTCTCGAAACTCAGTTGAGTCAAACTTCTTTCGAAGCCTAAACTCCAAACCATTTTGAGCCAATCTTACAAATTCAGGCTTTGATAACATGACCCTACATTTGTTCCGTGCCCTTTTAAATTTGGCAATAAACTGAGCAGCCTTCTTATCAGGCCTTTAGCTCAATCTTACCAAGCCTGCCATGGAAACTTCAAGTTTTGTTTGGAAAAAATGGGCATGAAAAACTTCTTCCATTTGCTGCCAAGTTTGGATAGAGCCAGGTGTAAAGTTTATGTACCATACGAAGGTTGCCCCAGTTAGAGAGTTTGGAAAAAGTCTCAGTTTTATATAATCATTATTAGTGAACTCACACACTGGCCTGTAAACCTAGCAATGTGTTCTATAGTTGACTGATTTCTATTTCCATAAAAGAGGGCGAAGTTTGGTATTCTAAACCCCCTTGGATATTTGTGTACCTTGTCTATCCATTCTGGGTAAGGTTTCCTGTATACCGAAGTTTGGACCCCCCAAGCCATAGGTCCACACATTTCTCAATGATGTTAACAATCTGGTCCCTAGGAACCATATTTTTTGCTGGCTGAACCACTACTGGAGGAACAAACACAGAGTTTGGAGAACTCCATGTGCTTGTGGCCTTTTGGTCCATATATGGGTACATTCAAGGCTGGTTGTCCCTGCTGTACTGGCTGCTGTTGAAGGTATGGTTGGCCTCTTGGGGCTTGCCCTGCTAAAGGTCCTGTGAAAGGTACCACAGGAGGAGAAGTAGGTGTTGCTTCTCTTCCAACTGTAGGAAATCTTTCCAACCCCCCGGGGTGCAAACTCAAACACAGGGTTGGTGAAACCCCTTCTGCCAGGCATGTTTTCAAACATAGGATTTGGAAATACCCTTATGCCATTACCCTGGGCTGGCCCAGATCCACCAGAGTGTATGGTTTCGCTGGTAGAGAATGATACATTCTGAGTAGCTATTGGTCTCGAAGGAGTTTCATACCATGACTAAGGCAAAAGTGCTAGCCTCTCATGGTTGTGACTACTAGTCTGACCATTGACTTGTACATTATTTTGCATAGGCTGTTTATCTTGAGCCAATTGTTGCTGAGGACTATTTACATTTTCTTTAGTTTGTCTTACAGCAATTGGTTGATGAGAATTCATTCGATCCAAAAAAGATGTTGTCCATCTTTCCATTGTATACATTAGTTATTGTCCTATAGCATCTACTAAACCTCTCCATGAATTCAGTGGTTGGGCAGAAAGGACATTCGAAGGTCCAGTCTCATGGCCCTGTCCAGTGTGTTGGATATGTGTTGTATATTCTAAAGTGCTAGTCTGTTCGACCATTTGTGGAGGATCTGATGGGATAGGTGTATCCATCACATTATTCTCTAGGTTACGTATTTCTACCTCTCCTTCTACACCCTCTTCCAGGTGTTCATTTTCTCCTCTTACTCTACGTTTAGCCATTTTTAATGGTCCCACTGGGCATGCCAAAAAATATATGTTGGCTTTTTTTGGCTTTCGAAGGTTAATAATGTAATTTGGAGCGTGCCAGCAAGGATCAATCAATCCTTACAGATTTTAATTGCCAACCAATTATCAGACGATTGTGTTGAAGTTCTTTCAGCTTCAATAAAGAGGGACTTTTACTGGTGGCTTGTTTCAGAAGCAATTTATAAGAAATAACAAGTGCAGAACAATTCAGAAACTGAATTTCATTGAGTAAATAAGAACTTACAATGAAATGACCCAGCTTTGAAAAGGTTTATAGCAACGACCACTTGAGACTACTTCTAAGAAATGAAGTGCAGTACAGGAATCAAAATGCTGAAATGTAAAGAACTGAAAATGTAAAACTGGAAAGAAATATGAAGTAAATAAACTGATTTCTGAATTTGAGTTTGGGTCCTTCAATTTGGGGCCTTCCCTGCTATTTATACTCTCCAAGGGTAACTGTCGAAGTGGGCTTCCAACCATCGAAATGTCCTCCCATGATTGCTGATCATGCTCTCTCACAGTCAGTCCCACTATGCCATTCTTGTCGTTAGGCTTCCTTCTTGGATTTTGAATTTGAATTCGTGAGTGACCGTTGGGCCACGTCATCTTGCACCTTCTGGTTTTCCCAGTGCTGCGTAGATCCATTATAACCAATATGACCTACCACGTGTCTATCTTTGATTGGAGACTTGTAGTAACTCCTCGAATTGCCCCTCATGTACCACGTGTCAAGTTGCAATTAGCTTTTACAAAATATGTAGCCAACACAAACAAAATGATGTTAATGCTTGAGGTGAATGAAACCCATGCTCAAACCCATGCTCAAAGGATGTTAATGCTTGAGGTAAATGAAACCATGCTCAAACATTGAATTTCGTTTGGAGATAAAGATGTTAATGTTTTGCCAAGAGTGTAATCCATGCTCTATTGCATTACACCATTCTGTGTATATATATGACAATAAGGGTGTTTTGGTCATTTGTCATATGTTTTTGTGGCGGGAAAAACTGTTTCACTCACCATTCATGGTTGTGCAACACACGTTCTGTTTAAACAAACAGTTCCGTCGAAAATTGCACTTTGGTATGAAGTATAGGAGGTTTAAGTGTTACAAATGAAACTATAGGAGGGCTCCGTACTTTTTAAGCAAACCAACGGGGTTAAATTATAATTTACCTTTTTTTTTTTCGTTTTTGCATATCAATGTTCCATCATCATACTCCTTTATAGATACAAAATTTTCAATTTTGCAAAAAAAAATAATAATTCAGCTTTTCCAATTATTTTTGTTTAAAAAAAAAACGTTTAGTTTTTTTTTTGCACATAATTTTTTTTTTATAATTTTTTTCAATTTGAAAGTTGATGTTTTAAAATTTTGAAATCAAACTAAATGTTAAATCATTATGTTCCTTTATAGATAATCATAAATGATGAATAATTATTGTTTGAAGAGCAGTTCCAACTATTAAAAATTTAATGGGACTTGAAGGTCAAAAAAATCTTAGTTAGGACTTAATGAAGTATAAGTTCATAAATTAGGATAGTGTGTAAATGCCCATTAAATAATTAAGTCATTTTCTTTTGGAGAACCCTCAAATAGTTACTTGTTGATTTATTAATTTATTTATATTAGATTATCTCTTTATTTTTTTACACGTTTTTTTTTTTATAATAAGTAAAAAAACCAAAAAATAAGACATATCCAAAACAACTCAAATGTAATTTTCAATCTATGCTGGAGCTAGTTGAAAAACACATTACACATCTCCCTTGAAATTTTAGAAAAAATACAGTAAGTTTCACAATTTTAATATAATTATACTAATCTTCCTTTAGTACGGTTAAAGAGATCAAAAATAATGTAATGATATGAAGACACAAAGATACTAAAGGTAACAACATCATTTTTTTTTTATTCATATAATTAACGAAAATCTGATAAAAATGGGATAAAGTGTTATATAAATTAAAATCTTAAAGAAACCCAGTATAATTAAGTCAAACTTGTGGAGGTTTATTGTATTTTCTCTAATCTCAATAGAATTTAGTATAATTCACCCTTGGCTATTTTCAAAAATGGGGCAAAATACTTTACAACTAAACCACATGGATAATTGAAGCTAGACCTAGTAAGAGGAGCATTGGAGTGCTTCTCTTTTAGTGATTCTTGGCACGCTGACAACTTTTTGGCAAGATACAAAAACACTTCTAGAGTGTATATTTGAACTTTTTATACCTATGAAAAGGGGTATGAGAGTGTTTTCCCCAGTTTTCAACATAAATTTTTTGATTTTCAATACCCACAATGGTTTCATGTTCTCTTAATCATTCTTTGCTATTATAGGTGCTATTCTTCTTCAACTTTAACTTTTGATAGTGATTGAAATTCAAGAAGTTGGACTTTATTTTGATATAAATCTCATTTTTTTTAATTTTTTTTTTCAAACCATATCTATGAAAAAGATTGATGATTTTCTTAACCGCAACTAGTTTTTTTTTTTTTTTTTTTTTAATGATTTTTATAGTTTATAGCTTGTATAGAGTTTTTTTTTTTTTTTTAACCTTTTGAGATTTCGTTGTTTTACTTTTTTTTTTTGGTATAATATTTACTTCTCCTTTTTTTTTTTTAGAGGAAACAATAACAGTCACCATTGCATTAAAATATTAAGTATGAAAGTTATTTACAAACCGGAGCAATGCTACGTCGCTCGAAAACAAGCCCCCCGAATCCCCCCTAAAGGCAAAAACGACGTCGTTTTTGCCTCTTTTTTTTTTTGGGTTGAATCAGAAACGAAGAAGAAGATGGAAGAAGAAGAAGGATGAGGGAGGAGGGGAGGGAGGAGGAGGAGGATGAGGAGGAGGGAGGAGGGAGGGAGGAGGAGGAGGAGGGACTGGAGGGGGCCCAACAAATGGGGCGGAGGTGGAGGCGGGGGGCGGAGGCGGCAGAGGCAGGGGCTGCGAAGGGCGGGGCTGCGACGGCGGACCTGCGGAGGCGAGGCTGCGACAATCGGGCGGAGGCGACGGCGGAGGCTGAGACGATCGGGCAGAGGGCTGCGACGGCTAGGACCTGCCTCCTCTTCCCCTCTCTTCTCTTTCCCCTCTCTTTCTCTCCTCTGTGATTTCGGGGGATTCGGGGGGAAAAAATTAGGGGGACAAATCATTTTCCTTACAAACCGAGCCAAGTTATACACTGGCTTCACCATTTTTTGACTAACTTTAGACACACTAACTAAATAAAAAGCTTAATGAGTCAAGCTTATTGTCAGAGGCGATTTCAAGCGAAAATCAGAGGCGATTTTAGCCAACACCTTCGGCGATCATCACTATTGAAAATCAGGTTCCTTTTTTTCACACACATTTTTCGGATCCCCTCTTCTAAGGGGGAAGGGAAGTCACTGTGGGATGTTTCGTGTACCGGCTATGCTTTGAGCTGCCTTCGGCTTTTTTTCCAACGTTGACCCGATCTTCTCCTCTCTTATCCTCCAATCTAAAACCTTGGGGTGTAGATTTGGGCTTCACCCAACATATTTCTTGCTTTTTTAGTAAAAATTTTCTTCTGATCCCTTTATGGCCATTTTTGGCTTGCACTAATAGGGAGATTTTGGGTTTGTATTTCTGGTGCTTGTGGTTTTTGCACCTTTGTTTACTTCTACTTGGTGCGGGTGGTCTTTGATCTGTGTTGTTGGTCGTCAGGGTCTTCATTCGGTGGTTGTGTGTGGGATCTACCCCATGTTTGGTTTTAGGCGTGTGTCCTTGTTGGTATTGTGTGTTGTGTGTTGTGGGTGGATTGATTCAATGTTAAAAAAGGGCTTTTTTCTCAACTCTGGATTGGCCACTAAGCGGCTATCAAAAGTCAAAAAAGGTAAAGGTATTGCATTGGACAACAACGCCAATCATGGTAATAGGAAATGTCCATCACCACAAGACATGTTTTCCTATATGGACCCCCTTAAAATAGCTTTAATCAAAGATACCATTGATGAGGACTTTCATTTTGATTGGAAAGCGCTGTGCGGAATCTCAAAACTAAGGATTTAGATGATTTGGGTGAAGATTTAGTCAAGAACACCATATCGTCGAAGCAAAGCCCGGAAATGCCTTGGTTTACAAATTTGGGTATGGATTTTGACAAAGGGGGTCCGTCACAAAGTCAGAGTCTATTTGATAGTAGCAACAATGAGTTAAGCATGGGTTTAACGAGGGACACTACTCTCAAAACCCCTACTAAGTGAAGGAAAAAAAGTGAGCTTAGATAGGAATTTTTTCCTCATTGATTAGGACTTGAGACGAACTCTTAATGCTAGTGGTCAATTTCAATTTTTACATCAACAAAGCTTATCCATTGTTAAGGTTCTGTAGCAATTTGTTCTGGATGACCACTCAAGCAATCAATCAATCAATCACTCGAGCGGTGATACAAAGCTCCTAGTATCTTGTCTATTTGTAAGCGAAACCACTTGAGTGGTAAAGTGGCCGCTCGAGCATAGAAATGAGGCTCCTAGTATTTTCATTGTAACTTTACAAAACTTTTGAGACCTTGTGTTTACCACTTGAGTGATCTCTTTCATTTTGTGAACTTCGCTCGAGCGGTGGAAAGTTCGCTCAAGCAGTCTGTTCGAGACAGCACATTTAAAAGTCGATCTGAAACCATTTCTCTCTCACTTTTTCACATATTTTCCCTCTCTAACACCCATTTCTGAAACCCTAACCCTAAAATACTTGATTTTCCTTAGTTTTACCCAAGATCCACCTTAGATCTTCCAAAGGGGTTGAAGAACAAGCTTGATTTTAAAGTTCTACTGATTATTTATCATTTTCTTGAAGTTCAAAGTTCGGTTTTCATCTTTTGTCTTCAATCTTGAGGTAAGGGTACTTTTAATTTATTATATCTTGATTTGGTACACATATGTGGTATCTTCATTAGTTATCAAGATTTATGAAATGTATTTGTGCTATAAAATGAGTTTGATGAAAAATGGGCTATACCTCATGATTTTTGGAAGAGTTTATGTACATTTTGATGATTCTTGTTGTTGATGATGAAGACTGGCCTATAAATGATGTAAGAGGGAAAAGTCCCAATTTTTCTAAAACCTTAGCTTTCAAATTGGTTCAATAAAGGGGATTTTATTCAATTGACACTTAAATTTTGAATTTGGGTGTAGTGGCTTGACTTTGATGTTGGAATTGAGATTTTGAAACTTTTTAACAAATAACCATGTGTTGGTGATGATTGTGAGTTGGAGAATTCTTTCGATTGTGAATGTTTATATTATTAGATTGTTGTGAATTGAAAACCACCTTAGAGAAATTAAGATTTGGAAATTCATGAATCATATGCATTTATAAATATACTTTGTGACTTTAAATGTTAATGCTTGAGAAGTGTTGGAAATGAGTAAATAGCGTATGAGTCTGGGTTGTGAGTCGAGTTTTGGTTGAAGTGGTGTATTGGTACCCGCGCAGAGAGTCAATGCGCCCAATTGTCCTATCTTGTGCATATTGCTGGACGAATGTCGGAAAGGTTTTAGGGTGTCCACGAGCCTGCCATTTATAGAGTCAATGAATGTAGAAAAACTTGATTTTGCGTGTCCACGAGCCCACGTTCTAGGAGTCAGTGAATGTGGAAAGGGAAAGGTCTTAGGTGCCCATTGCTCCGCCGTTTTTAGAGTCGGCAAATATAGGAACTACTTTCAGTATATAAATCTATATTTTTATATGCATGTATGGTATGCGACTCTTGTATCGAGACGTCATCGCGTATTTATACCCCATGGTTTGGTTATTATATGTTGTTGGTATCGAGCATTTCGCATCATGGTTTTATAAAGGAAAAATGCTTGTGTTTTCTCATCTCTAGCATGGCATGATCATATGTATTTCAATTAATTATATAACTTATTAATGGTATTTCCTACTGGGAAATTACTCATCCCAAAACTAATAACCTTTCAAAAGATGATGCCATTGTGCCGCTATAGACACCCTATTTTGACTGGCCGTAAGATTTGGGCACTCCATTCTGAACACTCGATGATGAAACGTTATGCTATGTAATTTTTCAAATCTTTAGCAAAAGAATTTAGTTTTGAGCTTCAAACCCAACCTTACACACCATTTGGACCAAAACCTGTTTTTCTAGCCTAATCACTCAAAAAGCAGTAAGACCAAAAAATGGTCGGCAGACCATATTTTGTTGGTCGGCCGTACATCTTCTTGGCCGGCCTGCCATGTTCGGCGAAGCAGATATTTTGTAGCAGCAGGCTGCTCCCATGCACGGGATTTGGCCAGTTGCTCTCTTTTGAAGATATTTACGTTGGAAGGCGGTTGAAAGTCTATAAATACAACACCTTCCCTCTGAATTTAGGGTTAGAGAATTGTTTTGACAAGCCTAGGAGTTCCCTCAAAGCATCTATACACCCTCTTGAATATAGATACACAATAGATACACCATATGAGCTCAAAACTTGAAGCTTTTTGTTGAAGCTTTGAGCATAATTTCAGATACTTGAGAGTGTTTAGATAGGTTTGTGAACTAGGAAGATCCTCCTCTCTTTCAAGAGGTGAACTTTGAACATTTTTCACCACCTTTTCTCTCTCTTTTTCTTGTCTTCGCATACTGTTTTTTAGAGTATTTTGGGCCTGAAATATGTGATTTAAAGTTACAAAAAGTAGAGGGGTTAGCTACCCTTCCTTAGGCTTATTTGCTAGATGAAACCTCTTGGCTTTCTTCCATTTTTGCTCACTTTTTCCACCTCCTAAAACTGATTTTCAACATTATTTTTGTGTTGTTTGGGTGCTATTTAATGTGTTAATTCATATAGTTATGTTGTTGTTATGAGTCCTTTCAGATTTGGTGCGTTTAGAATGTAGCAACCAATCTGTTTGAGTTGATTGTTTTACATATGATTTTTTTGATTTCATATTGTTGTTGTCCACCTTGAAGTTAGGTAGTAGCTTCCGTGTTCAAAGTGTTGAAAAACTCTCTTATCGATCGTTTTCGAAACATGGAAATGGATGTCTCATCCTTGTTCCTTGAATAAAAGAGGATTTGTTAACAACTTTGGCGAGTTTTGTGTTTAAGCTTTGATAGATAGCTTGTTTCTTGATTCTTTCCCTTGTTTTGTTGCTCATAGAGAGCTCTTTATTGAGAAGTGTTGAAAACTCTTTCCTAGGTCCACTTTGAAGCATGGAAATGAATGTTTCATCATTATTCCATGAGTAGGGAGAGGAGTTGACAACAATTTTTGAGTTATGATTTTTCATTTTAGTTGCTCTATAATCATCACATACTATCTTGTGAGGTTTGATGATTTGTGAAGCATGTCTATCTCTTCCTTGAATAAATTCATGATAGGAAGGGGGTAAGGAGAATAGCCTTTTTTTTTATTTTTAGCTAAGCCTTCTCTCATTGCTTTTAAGATTAAGATCATCATGCATCAAACTTGCGATGGTTGATGATTTGGGAAGCAAACCTATTCCCTCCTTGAAAATCTTCATGACAAAAGGGAGCAGGAAGAATGAACATCTTTTGGAAATACTCTGTCTTGCTCTGTTCTAGTTCTATTCCAGCAGGGTTTCCTCAGAAATAGTGGCCGGCTAGCCATTATTCTGTATGGCCGACCACCTGATCAGGCCAGCCGGCCAAGCATGTTGTATGGCAGTGGTGATTTTCCAGCAAAATAAAGCAGATCTTGAGGCCAAAACAGAACTGTTTTCTAACTGCGGATAAGGCAACTTCTGGCAGCAAACATAGAAGTTTCTGAAGGATGTTCTCGCTTGTACGCACATAATTCCCCGTATCTCATTCAAGTCCTTTAGATTGGTAGCTTTGATATTCGTATTTTGTAAAATTTAGTTAGTAATTAATTAATTAGGTAATTCATTTGTGTTTGTAATAATTAGTTAATTAGGCGATTCGGACCCTCTTGTACGAGGGAAATTTTGTAACACTTGGTGTATGTCTTCCAACCTTCATTTTTTTCTCCCTTTTATTTACATGCATACCATAATTGTATAGCATCATATTTTCTTGCATCATTACCATGACTTATATCCATTTTTGCATGCATTAGGGTTCGACTCATCATACTTGATATCATTGATTATTTCTTAGTTGAATACGTGCGTTGCCGCATGCTTTGAGTGGATTCATATGACATGTTCATAGCCGAATCAAGTAATTGCATATGTGTATGTGTTGCATTAGCTATTTTGCATATTAGGATCATGCATCTTCCTAACTATCTTATTTTCCTTGGCTTGCCTCGTTTGAGTACTAGGTAAGCATTTTTTGCTTTAGCATATCGCATGTGTGTTTGTGTTGCCATGTCGAGCATACTACCATAAGGCTACTTGCTTACTTGAAATATCTCTTTGAATGTTTGTGGATGGAGGCTATTTTACTTAGATTGGAATGACTTTGATTATTGTACATATGAGCTCGCTTTTCCTTTGAGTTGCACATATTTAAAAACTCTTTTCATGATAACATGAAATCAAAGCATTCCAAAATAAGTGGCGTGGTCTATACTTGTTTGCGTAATGTTAATAATCGGAACGTGAGCATATAATGTCCATAAAATTCACATCATGATTTAGTAGAGGCCGATCTTCGATCGGGTGGGTGGGGTGCTCAATTCATGACCTTCCCCTTTCATACCTAAGTTCCCGAATCAAGATACTTTGATTATGACGGACAAGTGGCCTTTGGCACGAGTCACGAGTTTCCTAAATTTCTCAAAAATATTTAGGTAGCGACTCTGAAATTTGGCAATGCAGTCCATTTTTGGCATCTTTGATGATTAACGGATTTTCTAGGATTTGGACTCTTATTCATCTTTTTGTTTCACATTGCACTTTTGAAACTAAATTCAGAACTACGGGAGTCCGAACTGTAAGGCAATCGCATTCGAGGAGATTAAACTCTTTCGAGGAGCGTGAAAAACCAGCTATAGCCGACAAAGTGAGTTGGCTAAGGATGGATTTTTGGATGGGAGCATGGAGGCTCTATGAATGCTACATGTTGAAGCCTTGGGCTATTTTTGTACTGGAGATAGAACTTCTTCTTTCGTGTATTCAAGGGCACTTCTTGAAAAGATCTTTGCCTCAGGGCATTTATATTTGGTATTATCTCTTACTCCTTGAACTGTTAATGTAACACCCTCAAAATAATACATATAAACCCACATTCTTGACATGCATAGCCATAAGAAAATAAAGCATATTTCCATTCATCAGAGTATTCATTACAAAAGTATTACATGTTGACAACAAAAGTAAATGTCCTACGGGCTTACAACTTTCCAAGTCAACACTTGGTTACAAAAAGAGAGTACTAACTCAAATATACTTTAAGCCCTTGGCTTGAATTTACATGTAATACCAAAAGAGAACAACCAAAAAGATCTATCAGCCTCAAGCCTCCCAAGCTACGTCCTTGGAGGTGGCATATCACCTGAACCTGAAAATGATGTCCTATATAGGGTGAGCCAAAACCCAGTAGAGATATACTAAACTAATTATGAGCAATAACTAAAACATTAGCATTTGATAGATGATTAACACTTGTAAATCAACTTACAACACATTCCAGTCCCATGACAATTTCATTCGTGTTTCATTTCACTTTTCTTTACTTATCCAATTTACATTCATAAACTTGGCTCAATATCTAGCCAAACAATTAAATGAGACTACAACTCATATCAAGACACTTCCGTTATTCACAATTCATATGAGATTACAACTCATATTAAAGCACTTCCATACTTTAATTATCTACGTTATGCAAACATAATCAAGATTTCGAGACTTTCACCCTGAACACTCCGGCCAAGTTAGTTATCAATGGAGTCCATCCCTTATCTCCTCCCAAACTGGTTTGAGAGTCCATCCCCTATCTCTTCTCAAACCATGGAGTACATCCCCTATCTCCTCCCAAACAATATACATATACAATGTATTTGAACACTTATCATATACAATGATCAATCAATACATATATTCGATGTATTATTCCAACCGTCATATTCAATGACATATTCAATGTGATTAGTTTCAGTTTTCTCTAATCAACATACAGTGTCTACAACAATCAAGACTATCCTCCACCGATAGCCCAAAGCAGTTATCTCAAGACAGATAATAAATTTATCAACAGATAAAATACCAACATTTTCAGAGGTGAGTGATTAATTTATCCAACTACACCATTTACTCTCACAATTCCCCAATTTCATGATTCTCAATTCAATTTCGCATTTCCCCAAATTAATTATTCAAATTAATTATTCAACATAATTAGGACATTTTTCCATTTTCTCAAATATCAACCCTAAGGTTCAATTTCATCAATTTAACAACAATAATTCCATTTTTCCAAGGTCTCACATACACATGGAGTTTAACATTTGAATAATTCCATTTTTCCAAGGTCTCACATACACATGGAGTTTAACATTTGAAAACCCCCTTTTTATAACCTCAAGTCAAACCCTAACTTTCCCAAAATTTCCAAACAACACCACCTAATCAAAATAACTAAAACTTATGTTAAAACACATAAGATGGAGTAGGGTATCCCTACCTCAAGAGAAGAGACTCAAAGGAGATGTTAAAGAACTCGAATGTGCTCCAAGCCCAATGATTTTCAGATCCAAATGAAGACCAAGCCAAGCTCCACACTTTATATAAAGAGATTAAGGTAGAAGATCACTAGAGCTAGATGATTTCGTAAAGAGAAGTTGTATTCTAGAGAGAGGAGCTCACAAATGAGGGTTTTGAAAAGTTAGAGAGAGAGTGTGGGTCGAAAAGTGATTTAAAATGACACAGTCGTGATCTGATATACGTAAAGTCCGCTCGAGCAGAGAATAGAACGCTCGAGCGTAAGACACAAAAAACTTCACCCGCTCGAGCGCAAATAGATCCGCTCGAGCGCTAAGGCACAACGGCAAAGCACTACCCGCTAGAGCGCAAAGATACCCGCTCGAGCGTAGAATACACTCCTCCAGTACTTTTACAGACTTGGAATACCAGCTCGAGCGCAAAGATACCCGCTCGAGCGTGAAGAACTCTGCTCAAGCGTGAAAAACACTTCTGCAGTACATTTGCAGACGCACAAAATGCTAAAAGGATGCAAACTCCGCTCGAGTGCAATAAGACCGGCTCGAGCGGATCATCAAAAATCTGGGCAACAAAATTAGAGACCAAAACTCAACCAACCTGTTCGAAACACGCCCACGACATCTTAAAACTCATATACTAAGAATTAAAGGACGGAATGAGACATAAACAACAATACTCAATCATGGAACTCAAGTCCGGAATACTGTACATAAAGGGGAAAAACCCGGGATCGCTATAGTTAATATTATTTGATGAATGTAATTCAACAATGATGTAATCACTTAAATAGTTCAATGGGGAAGAGATTATTTCTGACACCTGGGATTTATATATATATATATTCTATAATGTCTCGGTATATTTTAAAGAAATTGGTTTATTAATGCCGCAATTAATGGTTATATTTTCGGGGCATTACCCATTTAGACAAAAGCCTTCTCAGACAAATATCAATGTTAATATGTCGGAAGTTCCAAATCCAGATACTCAACCTCCCACAAACCAAACTAGTGTTATTGAAGAACCAACACAACAATGCCCAGTTTCTAATGTACTTGAAGAGTAGTTGAAAGCCCCACTCTTTTATCATATTATGCAGATTAGGGTGGGAAGATCTAAGAGAATCCAAGCCTCAAGACATTGCAATGTGAGTACAGACAAAACAAGAAGTGCCACGGAATCCCTTCATTGCAAGTGCAATAGAGCCTCGGATTGAAGACAGATCAGTGACCCAAGTCTTTTTCGACCACCTCGGCATCGAACCCTTTGACTAAGTAGTGTGGTTTGCACCTACAACTCGGTTTGGCCTAATTTTTCTATTTTGGTGGTGTTCATTGTTTTTTTGCACGGTTTGCCGTTGCTGCTGGATGGGTGTTTCTTTTGTTTCTTTAGGTTCTTTGTTGTGCATTGCTTTCTTTCTGTTAGTGGTTGTTGTATTTGAACTTTTTCTAGTGTACCTTGGTTTTATCTCTATATAAAATCTTTTATCTTCCTCAAAAAAATAAATTAATAATAAAAATAAAAATAAAAACCTTACTACAAGACTATATATCCTCTACAATAGTAGTAGAGGACCGAAAAGGTCAAGTTTTATGACATAACACATCCACTAAAACTTAAGAGTCAGTAGATTGTATCCATCTATCTATCTAAATACAACACCACCTTGAATGAAGACATTGAGCCTCTACTTTCGCCAACCCACCAACTCCAAGATTTTTACTGCTTTCTTTCATCCATAGATTTGGCAAAGAAAACAAAAAATAAAAAAAAAAGAAATTAGTCAAAACAAAGCCAAGTAAAAGAATACATCCCATCGAAGTCCAACTGATAGATGTCCAGAGATTTAAACAAAGTATACAGTTCCAGTAATGCATTATTTGTAGAAGTAATTGGTACCCATAAATTTATTTTTTAAAGTTTTACAAGGAACAGGTAATGAGAAATTGTAGAAGGCTACAAGCAAGTATGGTCCAATCACTGCCTGCCACAGCCATAGAAAAGCTTCAGTTGTTCCACAAAGGAGGCAAATTTATATAACTGCCTCCTCTTCCACCTATCTATCTTTCTTTGAGTTCCTGTTCAAACTGAAACAACTTTTCACGGACTGGCTGCAGAAAAAGCTTCAAATCCTTGCTGATTCTTAGCTTATCTTCATGTGCAACATCCTTCTCTTCATTAAGCCTCACTTCAAACTACAAAAAATAAATAAATAAATAAAAATAAGTAGATAATAAGTCAGTCCCTCCTGATTAACTTCAGTTGGTACAACACAAAGAGTTCCCAGATTCAAACATATTGACAACAAAAAAGTAGATGACATCGTGTTAAAAACGTGTAGATTAAAAACAACTAAGCATGGATTGTTCATTTACTTTGTTCACTTCACAGATAAAAAAAATAAAAATAAAAATAAAAATAAAAATCAATTCCTGGAAATAATTTGATACACTATACATATTGGAATCTATCCTTTTTTTTTTCTCAGTCTCGCTCTTCCATCTATCTTTTATATTTAATTTCCACAACTTAGAATCAGACTGACTTTAAATTTGTATATGCAAACAGAATAATGATTATTGAAAACACAACTGAAATCTGATAATAAAAAAACACAATGCAAACAGAATGCCTCTTCATGCTCTCATAACCAGGCACAAGTTCTGTGGCTAGCCAGGGGTCTTATCATAATCTTATTCAAAACCATGTCACCATATATTTTAGACAACCAATTCCCATTTTCACCTACATATTTGAGTATGTTGCCTACATAAATCAGAGATCCATTATGCCGATGCAATTTAGACACCTGGCAAAAAACTTGGCTTAAATTTCAAATATGCTAAGACATGCTATTCTTGGTTGCAATGACAGCTTGGGCTGACCTCTATACAAAACCCAACTGAGTGGAAGAACAAATATGTTTTGGCAATCGCTGGAAAGATAATTTCTGGTTTGTTCCTTAGCATTAATGATGCAATATGAAATATTATTCTGGTGTGTACAAATCTCACTTCAAAGCAGCCCCAAAGTATGACAGGCTGAAATTGACTGCAAGGCTTTTGACTGTCAGTTCAAATCTGCTCTTCCATGAAAAAATCATAATTTTATTGCACCTATTGCAGTTTGAGCTTGATGGGCTGAGAGCTCCTCAAGGTTTCATTCTGGATCATGGTGAAGTCACCATAGTCCCCACCCAGCCTGACTTTCTCACACCCATATTGATTTGAGATGTGTATGATGTTACGCAGACAAATGTTTCCCAAACAAGAGTCAGAGTTACCTATCTAATAAGCATCCCAACCCATGCAACACAAACATTTTTCAAGAGCCAGACATGTATCTACGCAATGTCAAAGTAGAAATTCTATTCCATTTATCTACATATACTCTTTCCTTTTTGTAGTTTCTGTAAAAATTCAAACCTCATCATTGGTTTGTAAAAAACGGGTTGAAAGTAATTCAGGTAGATTTGCTAAGAGCCCAAATTGGTCATGTGACCCATAAAGCTTTGGGTCATGGTCCATTTTAGTGTATCTATTTCATATGTAGGTTTGTGGTATGTAGGAGCACGACTTTTTTAGGTTATTTGAGTTCCTTAGGGCCCAATGACTGTGCCCTTCTCCTATACTATTACAACATGTGTGTGTGTGTGAGAGAGAGAGAGAGAGAGAGAGAGAATCATATGAATTTTAGTCTCATTGAAAGACGACATAAAGAGCATGAATGGAAGAGTTAATCCTATGGTTTTCTAACTTGTGAAGACCATTCTTTCAGAAAAACAAAAACTCGAGAATGGCAGGATCAAACAATATGTATTCAAATTTATATTTAATTGTTAATTATGTTATATGGTGTTTTAATGTCTAGTACATAGATCCTATAATTTCTTCTATAAACGGCTTTTATATTGGCATACAGAATATACCTGCAAGTCATCTAGTTCACCAACTGAGAACTCTGGGATTTCAATATACCCCTTTACCTTCCTTTTCTCCTCTCCAATAAGCCAGTCCCCTGATTTCCATGGTATTATCATTAATAAATTTAGATGAAACAGATAAAAAGAAATAGAAAGTCAAGATCAAAGACAAAAACAGAAGAAAAAAAAGGGGGTGGGGGAAGAAACAGACTAAAAGAAGAGAAAATTCACATACCTTTGACTCTCAATGTCAACTCATAAGTGTAACCAACACGCTTCTTGTTTCGTACGGTCACCAAGAATGCCTGCACAATCTCTTGCATGTATTATCAATGAGAAAAGAACCATAATGATGTCTACACACCGTTTCTATTCAATGGAGTTGAGCTTATGAGAATTTTATATTTTTTTTGTATTATGTTGCTTAACCCTTTGAGGGTGAATCCCTTAGCTTACATTGATTTGGAAAGGATTTTAAATAAATGGATTTAGGCAAAATTATTTAACAAATATAGCTTACGGTTTTGAGAGTTACATGAGTTGAATCAAAATAACAAGGATTCTAGTTGCACCATGATCACAAAAAATAAAATTTTCTTTGCAGATGTTATAAATTCATGAACTATCATTGACCTAATAAATGTTCTATTTTTCCTTTCAAATTTGTTGGTATTTGTTGATCACGTAATACGCTAGACGCACTTCTCCACTTGAGTCAACCTACTTCGATTCTATGCACCACATTATGTCCACCCTCACAATCCTTGCTAATAATTGAATGTAGGTAACGAAAATGTTCACTATTTGTTATCAATTGCTTTTCAATATTCAGTTCTCCATATTTCTACTTCTATTGTCAATAAAGTTGCATTTTATATATTTAGTTTTATTTCTACTAATTTAAACCCTTTTAACTCAAGTACTTTTCTCAAATCATCTTGAATGTGTTTAGTTAACATATCCATGAGTAACAACTCCTCAAAGCAGACCTTAGTATAAATCCTATAATAATTGAAAATTCACTAGCTTCTTACGCAGGTGATCTAATTGTAGTCACAACTCCGTCATAGATGTCTTTAATCACATCAATAAATCATTTGTTCACACATTTCTCCAACACCCACCATATTATATCTCTAAACAACATATTAGATCGCTCATTTTCTCCATGTACTTTTCTATTAATCTTCTTGGTAATATATTGTTTAACTGATCTATCAAGTATAAATCGAAACTAATTCACTAACACTGTCATTGTAACCCTTGAAGCAATGCTCAATCACTCTTTCCCACAATTTAATAGTTGTTGCAATTTCAAATATCTCCTTTATTTTCGTATATAGGTAAAAATACTTTTTCTCTGCTCATGAGGGAGTTTCCTAGTGATTAGAATTTTATTAAAGAATTTTGCTAATGGATTCACTCCTAAAGGTGTGTGGATTGGATTGAGTCAATAATAATACAAGAATGGCGGCTATCAACTTTGAAATTTCAAACCTTCAAGAGTGCAAGTTTGATGCTCGAGCTTCATTATACTTCAACACTACAAAATTAGAGGTTAAAATTCTCCGATGTGAAAGAGAAAAATGAAGAACATGATAACAAGAAAAGGGGCAGTTCTAAAATACCAAAGCCTCCTGTCAAATACCAAAGTGCAATGGTATAACACAACCAAATAAAACTCAATGACATGTGACAATAGACAATAGATAGGAAAACTTCCACAAAAGGCTTAGAAACCCAGAACACAGTGTTATTGCAAACTTAACCTTGATGAAGTACGAATACAAGACATTGTATCCAAAATTTTACGAGCATGAATACTAATAAAAGCATTCAATACCAGATACTATTTTCTTTTCTTCAGCCATGCTATTTCATTTTGTTTTTTTTAAATTTAGTTTGCCATCTCTTCCTAAATTTTGTGCATTTCCATCTAATAATCAAATCTGAAAGTAAGCAGGCAGATAAAATGAAGCAAACACTGTCATAGCACATGATAGAAGCGCTTCCATGGCACATAAAAAAGGTTATAGGGTTCGGGTCCTATTCTTAGAGCCACCAATCAAGAGTAAGAAAATAAAAGAACACATATGGGACAAAATTAATGGTTAAATCTTCAAAATGTAATGAGCACATTTCTTAGACGAACTACACGACAGAAATTCACGAAGCTTATATGCACGACGCTACCATCATCTTGGACTACAGATCAATTTTATGAGAACTTACATCACCTACGCATTTTGATACTTCTGCTATTTCTGCTCTGCCCCCAGAGAACTCCAGGGACCCCACAGAAGTTAACAACTCCTGCAATTCAAGTCCAATGTCAGAAGAAAAAAAAGTTAGACCACTCAATTGTATATATAAAAAAGCAATAATACTATAAATCTTGGTGCCACATTATTAAGCTGCCTTGTAGCCAGCAGCATGCCCTCCACAAAACATTTGAATGGGTACAATTGAGCAATATATCCTCTGATTACTTGCATAATAACAAGTACCAAACTAAACAAACATGGTGTGGCATTCCAGAATCACTTAAATCAATCCGTTCATCAGCAGTATACCCATAGCTACATTATATAAACACAAATAGAAAGCCTACACCACATAAATGGGAAAACTAACCAAATTCTCACACAACTGCGGAAGTACAAACCTTAATCCTATCGCTTGCCCATTTGTTAAGGTTCTTCTCCTCCCATGTTCCAGCCTATATAATAGCATAATATAGTAAGAAAGAAGCAAATATTATGGAGATATAAAAGTTACAGAAAGAAACTTGCAACTTCAACCAAGTAAAAATGATACTTGTCACTTTGAATAGACAACAGATACATAAAATAGAAATACTCATTTCTCATCCTGTTGGTTTTCTTCCTTCATTTGTTTTAGGGGATGGTTCTTAAGCATTCCCCTTTCAACCCAGATGGATTTATCATCCTCCCTTATTTGGAATTTTTTTTTCACTTCTCCAATTATATCTCCTATCTCCTACATGAGATGTAGAACCTAGAATAAAAGCATGGAGACCAACTATACTAATCTTCAATCTCAAAGATTGCTTTGAAAAAGATGTAGATCACTAGAGTTCGTCAGCAAGAACATTTGAGGACAAAGCTCAATTGGAACGTGAACCAAGTCATTTTGTTATCGCTCCTCAAATGTCAGGCTGTGTCCACATGACACTAACTAGGATGAACTACATGTGCCATGGCTTAGTTCTGCCATATCTATATCTATTCTCGTGTTTACATCGACATGCATCTATATTGATATATAGGCACCAAGTGCCTTCTGTCCTTTGCTCAACCACCCAAAGGGTTGCTTGGGGACAGGGTTTCTTTTTGTCAATCTCAATGATTTCTGGTTTAATCCTCCACAATACAGCCAATCAACTTGACTCCAATAACCAAGACTTGCTGTTTCAGTCTTGAGCTTGCATGCAGCTCTAATATGTTACTTCTCAATTCCAACAACCAATGTCCAATGATGGTATCTGAATCATATGATGGCTGTAATTTCCAATATATTCTACTTCAATTATCAACTTCAACCCAGTTACTATTTAGGTAAACTTTCCTTTTCCGAAAAGAAAACAGCCACCCTTACGTGCTTTAGAGGGTCCATTTCTTTACAAATATAAGCTCGTGGCATCATCTACAGCCTTTTCTATTAGAAGTAAAGCAAAATCCACTAAACATACCAGAAGGGGTGCAACATCTGTACTACAGGTGTATACAATTAGGCTAAAGGCAACTATACCACAATTTGACAACAATACCACAGTACAACATGCAATTAATAGCTCTTCATTTGAAAAGTCTCATTGGTGAGGCTTTTAATGAGGATATTAGCTTCAACAATCAGATTTAAAAAAAAACAACGCTCAATTAGTACACATTAATGTGTGTTTGGAAGGGAAAAGATTGAGTATACACCTAACCTTTGGCATAATGCACAAAGTAGTGGCCCCAAAACTTGAACTCATAACCTCAAAGTTATTAGGTCAAGTCTTAACCATTCAACAATCAGATGTAAAATTTAAAATTAATAATTATAAAGTTCGGTGGAGGTAGGCCAAAGGTTTCTGCAAAATCCACCATGAGGGAGGTCTTATTTGTAAGAAGTTTGATTACAATGTTGGGCCATCTTTTCAAACTCATTATTTCTAAGATGGACTGTCAAAGCAACTTCAAAGAATCGGGAAATTTAAGTGTGGGCCCATTACTGATCTTAGAAATAGGCCCAAAACCAAAACTGGGTCATTCTTATACATACTGACGCATCTGATTCAAGTTGGGTATCGCTAGGAGGTCTGGATTGTTGTCTTATGGACTCAGCTGGTTCGAAATAAGACTGTCTAGACGACTCAGGCAGATCTACTCTGTATGATGGAGCAGTTCTATAACTGGTACTAGACATACTTCTGGAAAGAGATCTTGGTGGTCTCTTAAAGGTAAGGAAAACATTTCCTCCTTGTGTCTGGATAACCTCATCTAAGGTTTGCTGAATAAGTGGCCTGGCTGGAACAGCTTGGTTGATTTGCCATCTTTCTGGAAACTTGATTTCTTCCCAAGGTATCATTTTGGGTATTGCTACCTGACTACTGTAAAGGTTTGTGTCTATGAAGACTGTGTGTCCTGTTGGACTTTGTTTCCTAATGTAAGGATTTAAAGTTATTAAAACCTTAAGGTAAATTCTGGAAATTACCGCATAAGGTGGTGATCTTGGAAGATATTCATAACCATTGGACAACACTCTGAGTTCCAAAACTTTAGATAAGTTTGCATCAGAGAGTGCTATACTTAAATTTGGATAAATATCGAAATATACTGGACCATACGAGAGACTGGTTTCTACAGCTCCCATGAGTGATGCTCTCTAATCTGTGCATCTTCCATCTCTCAGTGTACACTAGAGACTGGTATTCTGACCTAAAAGTGTCAAGGGTTTGAAAGCAATCTGGACAAGTCCTATATGGACATACTTGTATTTCTGTATAAAAGGATATAAATCCTGGAAATGAAGAAGATATATTATCTCATCATTATTCTGGACAGGCATAGCATGTTCAAATTTTTTGGTTATTTTCTTACTGGAAAAGTCGAAAGTTCCTATCTTGTAGATAGTGTCTGGTTTGACCTTGGGGATAGTCCACTTATCTAGGGCCTCCTTAACATCCTGGTAAGCAACAAGTTCTCGGGCTTCTGATGTAGAAGCTACTGTATTTGCCACTGAGACTACTTCTTCTGTAGGTTCAATACTCATGTATGGATGTATGTGACCATAATTAACATGAAATAAAACTAACTATAATTAACATTAAACATGGCTCTGATACCAGTAAAGGTGCTTGACACAGGGCAAAAGCTAGCACATCTGTCAACGACTTACGTGATCAAATGGCCTACCCGCAATCACTGCTAATGGCCTGACACTACGCGACTTGGGTGACGTCCCACTAACCCTTACTCTTTTCTACCCATCATTAAGCACTAACCCAGGAATAACATTTATTATAGTTTTATTTTATTTTATCTTAATTAGGCCATATATGGTCTCATGATCTACTGTGCTGGAGGGGGAGGTCGAATGGCCGTAGCCAACAGGCAAATCTGTTCGTTCAGTTGAGTCTGGACTTGTGTAATCTTTTGATTACAGGTTTCTAATTCTTGAAGAGCCCAAGCATCATTAGGCCAAATAGATAAATAATATTCAATATTATTTTTTCTTGTTAGATAAAAATCTAAAATCTCATTTAATATAGACAGAGAATATACAGACATGCATTAAATAAACAACAGAAAGAAATACTTACAATCAATACTTACTCCAATAAGGCAAACTTTTATTATAATACTTCCCAAAGTAAGAGAAGAGTACACACTGAAAGAGAGAGAGAGAGAGAGAGAGAGAGAGAGCAGAATATGAAACTGAGAAACTAAAATATTAATGCGTGCCTACAACAAGGGTGTTGCATCCCTTAAATAGAAAAATAAAAATAAAGGGATAAGATTAAGTGAGACAAGTGGCGTGTCCTGAATGGTGGTGGAGTCGAGCATCTTATCTCCTTGGATTCCCTTATCTAAAATAGTGTTGGTAGATGGACAGCTGGAGGATAAGGCAGATGAAGGAATTTGCTTTTGGCCGAAAGCTCTTTTGGCATTTTGTTAAGTTGTAAAATTGCTACCAAAAGTTATTTTGTCGTAGCATTGTACTGGAAAGTGATGCTGAAAAATTGGGAGACAAAGAGGCAAATTATTCCTCTTTTCCTTTCTTGTCTTTTTCTTGACTCATCTTGTCGGCAATCATGCTTGTGAGAGAGTCCCAGAAGTCACCAAAATTGGGATCGGCTTCAGTTTCGGCTGGATCTTGTGATTCACTGGCTAAAACAGTGAATTCATTTTCGTCCTCATATGGATCAGTATGAGCTTCATCATCTGGATCACCATGACTGGTACCAGATTTCATACTGGTATCATCTTTAGAAAATGACTGGAGAAATTGTTCTTTCATATAGTCCATGCTTTTGATTACTAATTCTTGTTCGGAAAGTGCTGGATACTTTTGCCTTAATTCATTCTGAATTTGGACAAAAAGATTCTGGACTGGTGCAGCTGGGATTAACTTAGGAGTAGCATCCCAGCAGGCCTGAGTATGACTTTTAATTTTCTGGAGCAATTCTTGATGGGGTTTTGGATCATCCATCTTATTCCGCCACTTATAAAAGAAAACTCTTTTTAAACGGGGAATTTTGTTTTGGAAATCGCATTGAAAATCCCACTTCCAAATCCATGGAATTCCAAAGCAAATTACAAAATGGACTGTAGATCTGGACATAGATATGTCCTTATATCCTGGAAGGTGGCTGTATGCAATCTGCCATTTGTTGAATGCATTGCGAACAGCTTCTGGAAAAGCATCAATTTGAATACCAAACTTTTGATTGTTCTGCAGCCAAACAAATTTTCAAAAAAGATGTACAAAATCTGGCTCAAAAACAGATTTTTGCCGCATGGCAGAGCCAACTTTCAGTATTTGATTTTGATATTGAATATATCAAAGGAGAAACGAATTCTCTTCCAGACTTTCTAACCCGCGAATATTTGCAGGGTCCAAATAATGCAGAATAAAGGCCGAGGCCCGGGCAGACGGGGCCGTGGCAGGGGCTCAAACCCTTACAATACAGAATTTCTAGGGCTTAATGCCTATTCCAGTAAAAAAGGGGAATCTAGCCAAACGGCTAAAGATGTCCTCCTTGCTCCTCCAGTACCCTATGTCCAGAATTTCATTACAGAGGAAACAGTCCTCTACATTGAAAATACAGATATCCAGTGGATGAAAGATCCATGGGAAATTAAAAGGAGGTATTTGACAACTCAACATTCTTTACCTCACTTTGATCAATACAGATACATTTATGAGCAGATCCTTGTTGATACTGCCTCTGTGGATTTCAAGCATACTCTTGCCGAGCCAAATCGCACAGCTAGTCCTATCAACTACAGCAAAGCCACTATCCAGCACATTATGCCTATGCCGGCTTGGGGGATGCACCCCCATGTTACCCGTACTCTTGAGATCCGTTTCAAGGAATCTCGTTACAGCTACTGGGATTATATTGATGCCTTCTCTCAGGCATTCTTTTATATGAATCCCCCCCGGAACCATTCTTGGTTTATCCGTATCCTTCCAGAACTTTTACAAAACGATCTCCCAAACTGGTTTCTCGTTTGGTGGGATAAGTTTGGTATTCAAATTGATGCTTTTCCAGAAGCTGTTCGCAATGCATTCAACGAATGGCAAATTGCATACATCCACCTTCCGAGATATAAGGACATATCTATGTCCAAATCTACAGTCCATTTTGTAATTCACTTTGGAATTCCATGGATTTGGAAGTGGGATTTTCAATGCGATTTCCAAAATAAAATTCCCCGTTTAAAAAGAGTTTTCTTTTATAAGTGGTAGAATAAGATGGATGATCCAAAACCCTATTAAGAATTGCTCTAGAAAATTAAAGGTCATAATCAGGCCTGCTGGGATGCTACTCCTAAGTTAATCCCAGCTGCACCAGTCCAGAATCCTTTTGTCCAAATTCAGAATGAATTAAGGCAAAAATATCCAGCACTTTCCGAACAAGAATTAGTTATCAAAAGCATGGACTATATGAAAGAACAATTTCTCCAGTCATTTTCTAAAGATGATACCAGTATGAAATCTGGTACCAGTCATGACGATCCAGATGATGAAGCTCATACTGATCCATATGAGGACGAAAATGAATTCACTATTTTAGCCGGTGAATCACAAGATCCAGCCGAAGCTGAAGCCGATTCCAATTTTGGTGACTTCTGGGACTCTCTCACAAGCATGATTGCCGACAAGATGAGTCAAGAAAAAGACAAGAAAGGAAAAGGAAAAGAGGAATAATTTGCCTCTTTGTCTCCCAATTTTTCAGCATCACTTTCCAGTACAATGCTACGACAAAATAACTTTCGGTAGCAATTTTACAGCTTAACAAAATGCCAAAAGAGCTTTCGGCCAAAAGCAGATTCCTTCATCTGCCTTATCCTCCAGCTGTCCATCTACCAACACTATTTTAGACAAGGGAATCCAAGGAGATAAGATGCTCGACTCCACCACCATTCAGGACACGCCACTTGTCTCACTTAATCTTATCCCTTTATTTTTATTTTTCTATTTAAGGGATGCCACACCCTTGTTGTAGGCACGCATTAATATTTTAGTTTCTCAGTTTCATATTCTGCTCTCTCTCTCTCTCTCTCTCTCTCTCTCTTTCAGTGTGTACTCTTCTCTTACTTTGGGAAGTATTATAATAAAAGTTTGCCTTATTGGAGTAAGTATTGATTGTAAGTATTTCTTTCTGTTATTTATTTAATGCATGTCTGTATATTCTCTGTCTATATTAAATGAGATTTTAGATTTTTATCTAACAAGAAAAAATAATATTGAATATTATTTATCTATTTGGCCTAATGATGCTTGGGCTCTTCAAGAATTAGAAACCTGTAATCAAAAGATTACACAAGTCCAGACTCAACTGAACGAACAGATTTGCCTATTGGCTACGGCCATTCGACCTCCCGCTCCAGCACAGTAGATCATGAGACCATATATGGCCTAATTAAGATAAAATAAAATAAAACTATAATAAATGTTATTCCTAGGTTAGTGCTTAATGATGGGTAGAACAAAGTAAGGGTTAGTGGGACGTCACCCAAGTCGCATAGTATCAGGCCATTAGCAGTGATTGCGGGTAGGCCATTTGATCACGTAAGTCGTTGATAGATGTGCTAGCTTTTGCCCTGTGTCAAGCACCATTATTGATATCAGAGCCATGTTTAATGTTAATTATAGTTAGTTTTATTTCATGTTAATTAGCCATATATGGTCACATACATCCATACATGAGCGTTGAACCTACAGAAGAAGTAGCCTCAGTGGCAAATACAGTATCTAATACAGTAGCATAGTGTCAGGCCATTAGCAGTCGGAAGTGGGATTTTCAATGCGATTTCCAAAACAAAATGGTGTCAGGCCATTAGCAGTCCTTGTGTTTTGGCACCAAATCATGATCTAAGCCAAAGTTTTAAAAGGCTTTATTGAAATTGCATCGAGATTCGCTTAATGCAAAACACATTGAAGCTTCAATTTTTAAGTGAGACTCCTAAAAGGCTTATGCATCACAGTCTGAGGCATGCGCTCTGTACCTTTAAGCATAAACGTGAGTAAACATGGAAAGGTTGTCTTGGGCTGGTGTTAAACTTAGTATAATACATGGTTTAATTATAAAATTATATTCCCTTTTGTAACTATATTCCATGGGTGGAAAACCAAGTAAACTATCAACTAAGAAAAAATACAAAGCTAAGGTGGCTCAAACGAAGATCAAGATGATTTTTTATGAAAAGTCCAAAGATAATGTTGATCTTTAGACAAGATTTACTAATGGTCTTTCTTTTCGGGTTTCAGTATCTTAAGGATTGGAAGGTTGGTCATGTGTAGTTGTGCTATTTTTTTCTTTTTTCTTGGTGGATTGCTTGTCCTTCTTGATGTACTTTGTACTCTTATTTATTTCTTAATATAATTTTTTTTTGTTCATATAATAAAATAGAAAACATAAGAACCACCATCCAAAGCTTTTGAACCCCACTTGAATGACACCCACTCTCTCAAGCTCATATAGCATGCCCACTGAAGATTTGCATGACCAAAAACTGCGAAAAATGGAGAAAAGCAAACTTTATAACTCCCTTGCGCAACCTCATAATGGAGAAACAAGTGGTCCACTGACTCCTCAACTATGTGGCACACAAAGCACTGATTAGGAATTTCCTTTGCCTTTGGTTTCCATTTAAACTAAATTAAACACAGAGAAAAGGTGTAAAATAGCATTTTAAGAAATAAGAATGATTAATTGGCCATATAGCTAGATAGGTCATTATACATCATGTGCTCAAATAAAATAAAAAATGCTACATTTAGAAAAGTAAGAACATCAAAGTTCATGACTTTATTAAACAATCTAAATTATATGGAGATGAATGGGATGTTGACACAAATTAGGACTACCATTATGTTAAGTTATCAATTTTCCCAAAAGCCCAAGCTATTAAGAAATGGGTCCAACAATATATATCAAGCTATCTAACATCCTTCCTCACATGCAACCCACTCTTGTACGTGGAGAGACAAACAGAGAAGCAAACAACCAAATAAAGAGGAAGAAACCAAACGGGGACATAATACCAAATGCTAACTAAGAGACTTGAACCCAAGACATTTTTCAACCAGAGGTCTGATACCATGTTAAGTTACCAATTTTCCCAAAAGCCTAAGATATTAGGAAATGAGCCCAACAATATAGATCAAGCTATCTAAGACATTCAACTAATTAAACACTACATTGTCATCACTTAATAAATATTGTATGACTACAAGTGAGTGTGAAAGATAAAATATTATAAGGGAAAAAAAAAAATAGAACTTGCAATGGAGTATTGAAGCATTCCAATAGTCACATTAATATGCGGCATCAAAAAAAAAGAAATAACATATCTATACTATATATAAAGCAATATAAACTCTGAATTGCTCATTCTAAATTTTCTAAAAATTCAAAAATCCTAAAAACCCATGAAGTTGGTGATATTCTTTTGGCCAAAATTTAATTTATCAGCATTTGTTTACTCTATCTACAGTTTACCCCCGACATTTGTGGACTAAGGTGACCATCTACACAGTTAACGGCATAACTAAAACAACCAAACTATTCTTATGTAAATAAGTAACCTTGACATTGTGCAATCTTAGAGCATTTTTATCATGTTTTTAGGCAAGAAATGTGTTTTAAAGCCGATGGCTTGTGGCCCATTGGCATCACCCTAACACTTCTGCAGAGGAGGTTGGGAGTTCAAGCCCCGGTAGGGGCATGGGTGTTTGGGAGGAGAATTAGGGGTATGCGGCACATTTGACAGATCAAAATGAACAAAGCCATTCACGTTACAGGTTCGTGTGTAAAACTTGCTGTTAACTTTGACAAAATGTTTGATAGTGCACTTTGGCCTTGTTTGAACAACAAGATTAATAGTGAAATGATTAATATTCCCATGAATTAGTGTAGGATTAGTTATCCAATTAAATTAGTCAGATAACCATTTATTATGTATTCATTTTATTTTTTTCCTTTCATACTTGAAATTATGATCCCAGTCTCTCTCAATATTAAAAATTTGCCAATTTCATCCTATTGAATGTCCACCGTAAATATAAGCCATCTAATAAAATTTGCAATCAAACATAAGATTGTGAGTCAATGGACTAACAATCCCAATCCTATGCTATAATCCTACTAATCAAACATGTCCTTTTAAGTCCACAAATCATAGGGGTTGTGTGCTTACTCAGAAATGACAAGTTGGTAAAATGCACATAGGGTAAACCACAGGAATTAAAGTGAAGTTTGCCCTTTCTAACATTTTTGTGGGAAGTGGAGTGCCATTACTGTATATTGTATGGTTCATAAAGGGTTGATTAAGAGGATTATTGTATGGAAAAACCATGTAGATATTTTTAGATGTAGTAAAACAGAATTTTGTTAAATGAATACCCTCAATAGATTTTTGTAAAGTAATCTTTATACTTAATGTTATGAGATGATCACAAGCCTAAAATTACTCATTTTAGATAATAAATATTTCATGCATAGCAGGAGGTGCTGTTAGTACGTATGTATGTATGTATGTATGGGAAACAAGCACGTTAAGAAGTCACAAATGATAATGGCATTTAATAAAGGGAGATTGATTTGCATACCCGATTCCAGGCAGAACCGAGGTGGGTAGGAGGGGGCTGGCGAGAGTGATTGGATAGATCGTCGGGGGTAAGCTTCCTGGGAACAGGGAGTGGGGCTGCGTCTTCCCTCACTTCCCTCACCCAATATGTGTACGAGGATGCCTCCGCCTCCGCCGCCGCTGATGCATCTTTCTCCGACGACACTGCACCACCACTCTCCATTTTATAACTCTCTCTCCCCTCCACTCTATTAATTATTCCCTTTCTCCCCCCAAATGCAAACAGATCAAACCCAAATAATTTATCACCAATTGAACAGATCAGGAAAAAGATCAGAACCACCAAACAAACCCCCTTCCTTCCACAAACAGATAGATAAAGTATTATTTTTATTTTTATGTTTGTATGTGATTTACAACAGATCTGAAAAACCTAAAAGGACACAACAATGCAGAGGAGGAGAGAAGAGGAGAGGAAAGGAGAGATGTTGGGAATGCCAACTTGATTGAGCAGAACAGACAAGAAGGACAGGCAAGGAAGAAAGGAAGGAAGGAGCAGAGAGTTTTTCCGAGTGCGTTCGAGAGAGAGATCTTTCCTTTGTTTCGGGAAGGTTCCTGCTGATTGACCGCTGGCCAAGTTTGGGAATACCCAAAAAGTCAAAAAGTCAAAAAATTACTCAAAAAGTTAAAAAGTTATCACTATTCACCAAAAGTCAACAATTACGGCTGCACAACTCCCAATTCAAATTTTCCTCTAAAAACCAATTTTCACAATTTTTTATTGCACATTTTTCCATAAAAAGTCAAAAAGTTAACCCAAACATCCATATTTTCAACCTCAATTTTTTTGTCAAAAAAGACAAAAAGTGCACTTATTTAGTCTTCCCAAACAAGGCCTTAATATGACTTTCTAATCAGAAGTGATTGAGACCCGTCAATCACCAAACCCCACCCCCACACACGTGGGGTTGGTGATGCGGTTGGAGTTTGGGAAAATAAAATAAAATAAAATAAAAAAATAATAATATTGAATAAAAGGTGGTAGCTCGAATTTCCAAGGGTCGAATGGCCCGAAATTTCAAAAGGGAGAGAAGAGAGGGAGAGCAGAGAAGAGAGGGAGAGAGAGAGGGAGAGAGGCTCGTCTGGTTCTGCCGACGACAGCGGAGGACGAGGACGACCGCGAGGAGCTCGTCGCCTCTGCAGGAGCTCGTCGCCTATGACTCCGTCGTCGCCTCGCCGCCGATCGTCGCCTCGCCGTCCTCGTCGCAGCTCCGCCTTGCCTCGCCGCAGCTCCGTCTGTCTCGCCGCCCCGCCTCCGCCCCTGCCTCACCCCGAGTTTGTTGGCCCCCTCCCCTCCCCTTCCTCTCCCCTCCCCTCCTCTCCCCCTCCTTCTTCCTCCCCTCGTCTTCTTCTTCCCTCTGCAGAAAAAAACAAAACAAAACACAAAGGGCAAAACGACGTCGTTTTGCCCTTTCGACCCATTCAACCCACGCTCTTTCGAGCTACCAACCGGGATTGAATAATATTTGACCAATCACAGGTCAGAAGGAGTTGCGGGATCACTCTTAGACAGGGTTCAAATTATTTTTCTTTTCTAATTTTGGTAATTAGAACTTATTTGGCATCGTCTAGCCTAGCATATTCTTCTCTTTTTATCAATTTTAGGTTTTAATATTTTTTTTATACACTTTTTTATAAAAAATTTAAAAATATGTTTATTTAAATTATTTTAAATAATCTCATACTATAATGAAAATTTTAAATCTATACAAAATATTTAACAAGAATAATGTGATAATATCATTGTTAAATATATTTATTTTTATAGATATTTTGTTTAAAGTAAAATATTCACAATAAATTAAATCAGTAGATATAAAAGTTATGTATAATTTTTTTTTTTTTTTTAATATAACATTAGTCCTACTGTAAATCAATATATTATATTATAAATAAGAAAATTGTAAAGTAAACTATAGAGAGCAATGTTAGATACTGTTTGCACATATTTTCGTTAAATTTCTGTTAATAGGTGGATCAATCAGATGGTGGTCACATGTGACAAAGTTAAAGTGAAAGTCCTTCATCAGTTAAAGGGACAAGTGGCATTAGAGGGGTTGATCATATGCTTTTGACGGCCCAAATGGTGGAGCAGTTACCGGGCTAAGGCCCTGTTTGGTAGGGTTTATTTCCAGCTTATTTCAGTTTTTAGCTTAATTTAAGCTATTTTGATGTGTTTGGTTCAGCTTAACAATACAACTTATAACTTTTTGTAAGTCAAAAATCAACTTATTCTTTGAGTGGGGAGAGAAGCTTAATTTATAAGTCAAAAATCAGCTTATGTTCACAGTTATAAGTTATAAGCTGTTAGGTTATAAGTTATAATCACTTTTCCACAGCTTTACTAAACGGGGCCTAAGTCATGAACTTAGTGAGTTATTGCATAAGTAAGCAAGTACAGAATAAAGACCTGACTCTGTTGATCATAGTTCCAAAGTGTTGAGGAACATGTGGCATCATGAAGGGCAAGTGATTCAACAGGTAGAGTCGAAGATTTGGTGAAGTTTGAGGATTTAAAAATGAAGGAGCAGTTACAATAATTAAGCAGTGACAATTGCAGAAATCAAGGGAACATGCAATCATGGGTAAGGATGGTCATTTTAATCCAATCCATTGGGGGCTGTCCATACCGGGCCTGAATGGGGTGGATTTTACCCGCCCCCAACACTTATGTGAGGTAGAAGTGGATTATGCTTTGATCACCCGCAATGGGGGTGGAACGGGGCAGGTATTGCCTCTCTCAATCCAAACTCGACCCAATATAATTAATAATATATAAATAAATAATATATATATATATATATATAATATAATTAGATATAAGAAAATAATATTAAAAGTCTATGGTTTTATTTAAATATAAATAAATAATAATCCTAAAAGTCTTACTGTTTATATATATGGAAACAAGAAAAATTATTTAGTGTGCTAAGGATTTAAATTTTTTTGACTATTTGAAATGTGATTGGATATCTGCCAGTATCGGGTTCTCGCAGGTATCCTCGGGGGCAAGGATGGATTTCAGAAATTCCATCCATAATGGGAGTGAGGCGGGGTGGAGTTTGTCCGCGGGGGCTGGGGAGGGGGCATGGAATGGCAAACCTGCCCCAAACTTGCCCCGTGGCCATCCCTAATCGTGGGCCAGAGAAAGATGGGAAAATACAAAAACCACGAACTACTAAAGAGAGGACATCATCAACAATACAACAACTTAATTTTATCTTAAGAGTAGTTCTATCTTAATTTAGGAGTAGTTTTTCTCTGTAATTTGTAACCTTTATAAACATTGATGATTTCATCTTTAATTTGCTTTGTTTACTTTGTTTGATCTTGTTGACTGTAATTTTTGTTCCAAAAAAGTCCTTGTACTTTCAAGGCATTTCAATAAAAAACACAGTTGCTTGATTACTCTTGTTTGATTGTTTTGTTAAAATTGTTGTTTAATTCTTGTAAATTGGAAGTTAGCATAATTTTCACAAACAATTTTTAGCACACCCAGTGGGACAACATCTTAATTTGGAACAATCATTAAGGCAAAGAAGCAAAATGATAAGCATTTAGAGAAGGGGCTTGTTGAATTTGAAGAAGAAGATGTATACCAAGACTTAGTCGTAGTCGATGGTGGTGATGCTCAACATGTGATCCAGGTAATGGCTCCAAAAGGCCAGATAAGTTATCACGACCCCATTTTGCCTCTAATAGAATGATGCCATGATGGCCTGTAATCTGAGATTACCAAAGGCCAACTTACAAGGATTCACACAAACAGAGCATACATGTGCGAAAACAATAAATTTAAATCTAATTAGTCCATAAGAGTTGTGCATAGATTAAATGAATGACATACATATTAACATGGTTTTACAACTTGGACACAAAAGTAAAATAAACTTAATATTACATCTTGATCAAAAGGTTTCTCAAGCCCAAACATACAAAACGAATGGTCTACAAAGTTAAGAAGCATAATCTTCAAGATGAATACAAAATATGAAACAAAACACACCTTCTACAAATCTTAGGCGACATTGCCTTCTTGCTCATCACCTACATATATATAAGGGAGAGGGGTGACCTGAAAACTTAGTGAATGATATAAATAATAAAGGTTTGCATGAATGATATCCGAGATTTTATCAAAACAATACATATCATAACTTGTAACAAAATAAAGGATGAACCGAGTTCATCAATTAAAGGTTTTCAAAGCTTCTTAAGATGTTTGCTAACATCTACATAATACAAAGGATGACATTCATTGACAAAACAAAGGAATAACTAACCCAGAATTGATTAGACATGCCCACCCATCAGATGGAAAATGAGATATCTCAAACAAAAGTACTAGCTGCATTAAGGTCCCCTATGTAACGCGCTCAAAAAATACATAAAACCATCATTCTTGACATGTAACAATATAAGAGAAATAAACATCTTTCTATTCATCGGAGTAGTTCTTACAAAAGTATTACATGTTGAAAACAAAAGTAAAGGCCCTAAGGGCTTACAACTTTCCAAGCCAACACTTGGTTACAAGAAATGAGTACTAACTCATATACATATTAAGTCCTTGACTTGAATTTACATGTAATACATCAAAGGAAACCAAAACAACCAAAAAAGTCTGTCTGCCTCTAGCCTCCCAAGCTATGTCCTTGGAGGTGGCATGCTACATGTACCTGAAAATAATGTCCCATATAGGGTGAGCCACAGCCCAGTAGAAATATACTAAACCAACTATAAACAATGACTAAAATAACAGCATTCGATAGATGGTCCACACTTATATCCCCACTTGTAACACATTACAGTTTCATGACATTCAAGTCCATGTTACATTTCAGTTCCCACTTCTTTTTCAACTTTGAGTTTGAAAACAAGACTCAGAACCTAGCCAAATAACTTAATGAGATTATGACTCATCTTTAAAACACTTTTGAAATTCATAATGGATACACATTTTGGTGCTGTATCAATAACACATAAACCACTTCCATACCTCACGAAGGATACACGTTTTGGTGTTGTATCAATATAACATAAAAATACTTTTATACTTCACAATTGATAACGATATACATTTTAGTGCTATATCAAACCAATTCAAAACACTTCCATAATTCACACTTGATACACATTGTAATGCTGTATCAATGTCAGACAAAATCCGGTTTAGTGGTCCATCCCCTATCTTCCCCTAAACCGTGGAGTACATCCCCTATCTCCTCCCACACACACAATGTATATAAACGTAGATCATATACATAATCAATCAATACATAAAGTTAATGTATTATTCTAACTGCTATATTTGTTAGCATACTCAATCGATTAGTTGTAGTTTGCCTAATCATCATGCATTGTCTACAACAATCAAGACTATGTTCCACCGATAACCCAAAGCAGTTATTTCTAACAGAAAATAAATGCACCAAATGCATAAAATATCAACATTTCAACTAGGTGTGTGATAAGTGATCCAACTACACCCTTTAATCTCATACATTCCCAATTTCAACATTCTCAATTCAATTTCTCATTTCTCAAAATTAATCTTACAAATTAACTTATCAATTAATTAGGGCATTTCCCATAATTAACAAAACAATCCTAAAGTTCCATTTCTATCAATAACCCAACATCTACTTCATTTCTCCATGCTAAACATACATATAGGTTTATATAAGTAAAACCCCTTCTTTTGTAAAATTACATAAAGGCCCAAACTTTCTCAAAATTACCCAACAACCCCCAACATATCAAAATGCTAAAATTCAAAGACAAAGCTCATAAGGAGGAGTAAGATATCCCTACCTCAAAGTTTGAGCTCAAACGGAGATGAAGATCAAAAACCAACGTGCTCCAAATCCCAAGTTTTTCAGATTAAAACGAAGCCCTCAACCCACTCTATCTTTTTAACAAAGGACTAAGGGTAGAAACTCACTCTAGATAGATCAAACCTTAGAGAGAAGACAAGTATAGAGAGAGAGAGAGTCAGATCTAGGGTTTGCAAAATGAAAGAAGATGAAAAAGTGATCTTTTCCCCGCTGCTGCCTGCTGATATACAACAGGCTCGCTCGAGCGAAGGATTGGTCGCTCGAGCGACCAGACACAAAGAACCCTCGCTCGAGCGAAGAATGTCTCGCTCGAGCCAACATTACAAAGCTTCAGGTCTACAACCCAGAAGCACGCTCGAGCGACAGAATGCTCGCTCGAGCGAAGGAACTCAAAACATACACCTCGCTCACTCGAGCGAAGGAAATCTCGCTTAAGCCAAGAAATGAAACTCTCAGGTCCAGAACCAGACGCAGTTTCAAGCTCGAGCGAAGAAACTCTGGCTCGAGCCACCAGACACAAAACTCAACTCTCGCTCGAGCGAAGGACCAAAAGCAAAGATCTCACTCCAGCGACAAACTTCTCGCTCGAGCGAAGGACCAAAATTCTGGGCAGCAACCATTTGCTCCCAAACACAACCAACTTGTAACAAACCTGCCCAACACATCCTATAACTCAAATACAAAGCACGAAAGGATATAAACAAGATATAAACAACTGCTAACATCCACGAGACCAAGTCCGGATCACTGTACAACAAGGGGTAAAACCCGGGATCGCTATACCCTAGCACTAAGGACCTTTCAAGAATATCATCAAAACAAACATAATACTTGATACAGAGCTAAAGGATAATCATCCATGCTTGATCAAATACTTTTCCAAAACAAAGCAAAGCTTTTATCAAAAATTATAGCATAACTTTATTAAAAATACCACTTACAATAGCTCTTCGGTCGAGAGAATTAAGGCAAGGATCCAAGACCTACAAGTATATAGTAATTCCATTGAACGCACTTCAAGAAGGCAAGAGTCGATGCTTAAAGATGGTTATGAAATGCACTCTTAAAACAAGCTTCAAATGAGTAAAATAAATCTCTACATTTCTTTCCAAAACCAAGTCAAAACAAAGCAAAACATGTGTTGGGAGTTATATCAATGTTTTTCTTCTTGGAAAAGCATGCTTGGTACAAACTAGGTCTCGAAATGGATGCACAGGGATAAGCTGGGCCGAAATGGCCTAGTTGGGTGAACTCAGGAGGTCTTGGCCAAGGTTCCACACCTCTTGGCCGAGGTGTGGTCTCATTGGCCGAGATGTGGGCTGCTCGTTTGGGATGTTACAAGATGTCGACAAAGGTGTGCAGTGGTCGGCCAAGGTGTGCATACAAGATAGACTAAGGTGCAAGTGATCATACAAGGTAGGCCAAAGTGAGATGCAATGCTTGACCTAGGTGTAGAAGCTAGACAAGAGTGGGTCTCGGTGACCACACTTAAGGAAATGAAGTTTGGAAATCTAGATTTCCTCTTAAAGAACATGAAGAACCTGAACGTGAAGACCATAAAGATCATAAATGCTAAAATCATAACTCCTTATTCAAAATCTGATATTTCATTCTATGAGTTCAAAAACATGGACCTGGGTACCCCTACTTGAAGATTTCATGAAAACAAACACAAAAATATAGAACTTGATACAAACTTTTGGATCAAAACAAGGCTTTCCTTTAAGAACTCAAGAACATCACTGTCTATCTCTAAAACAAAACTTTATATCAATGCATAGCTCATGAATCATGCTAGATCATACAATGTGATCAGATTAACATAAAGAACAACAAGAGTAGATCAAGAATCTAACCTCAAAACACAAATCCAAAGGTTCAAGGTATGAAAATCAAGTTTAGAAATCTAGTTCTCACTCTAAGAACTTCTTCTTCTTCTTTCTAGAGCTTCTCTCTCTTCTTAGACAAGGATATGGCAAATGGTATGGATTCTTAATTACTAAACCAAGTTAAACCCACTATTGGGACACGTGGCACTATCTGATCAATCTTATCAAAAAGGTGCCAGAATGAAAAGACAAGAGTAGGTCAAAGTGTATATAACAAGTAAGGTGGCATGGGCACTCTAACAAGGTAGGGATCCTGGATCAAAACATAGGCTTCAAACAAGTGAAGGATAAGTGAGGTCTTCCTGATCTTGGCTATGAAGGGTAACACTTGGCCTAGGTGTGACACCCCTCGGCTTGGGTTGTACAAGTCAAGGAACAAAACTACTAGGTGTTGGCTAAGGTGCACAACAAGGCTGCAAGGTTCAAGGATCAAAGATCTCGGATGCCTAGGTGATGTACACCTCGGCCAAGGCGCAAGGGTAAAGGTAGGGGTCAACCAAGATGGTTCCAAGATGATCTTAGGTGTTGACACTTAATGGCCTGGGTGTAAGAGGTTCAAATGTGTGACCTAGGTATGAGGTAGCAAAGATGGATGGCCTAGGTTCAACACACAAAGCAAGGAACAAAGCATGGATCTTATACTTAGACAAAATATTAAGGTTCACAAGATGCAAGCTTAACAAACCAAAATCATATAAATTCTCATGAATATGACTAAGGCAAAATAAGGGTTGTTATATAAGTGGCCAAGCACTGAGCACATAAGGCTAGACAAGTGGCCATGCTAAAATCCCTACAGGAGTTTTGGTTGCACAGTTGAGAGAGCCTATGGCAAACCAGTCATTTGAAGAGAACCAAATTCTCTTGGGAGAAGTTAGGAGTGTGATGAATGGTCCATCGATGGAGCATTCAAACCAAGTTGAAGAGAAGACACAAAAGATGTCTTCAAATGCTAGAGGTGTGCATCTAATACCATTAGTTGGCGTATCACAACAATCTTTTGGGCAGCCTATGTCCTTCTATTGGGACCCAACTACTAAGGAGAGAATGCAAGAGGTATTTCAAACTCCAAATTTCAGAATTCAAGAAAATTGGCCTAAGATTGGACATGGGGGCAATTTAGGCCTCATACTTTTTCTAATCCTCTTTTATGGTCAAAAGGGGATAGAAAATAAAAAATTGTTTAATGCAAAATTCAATAATTATCAGAATGTAAGGCCAAGGATTAACCTTGTATTTGAAACTATAACCAAGGTTTTGAAAACCAAAACGTTAGGTTTGGTGAGGTTTAGAATGTGGGCTATGGGAATAAAAGGTTTAATAATTTTGAGAATGCTCGTATATATCATGAAATGAATAAGCCTGAAATGTACTATGACCCATTTGGAAATGGAGGGATTTAAATTTTGACAGACAAGAATATTTTGAAAATAACTAAAAATCTAATTTTAAAATCAAACCTAAAAAAAAAAAAAGATATGAGTACGTCTTGATACGTTTATAAGAAAATATTTATTTGTATTTTGAAGTAATGTAAAAATTGATTAAATGGTTTAATTTGTTAAAATTCAACTTATAATTAACATTTAATGTCAAAAGTAAAGGTATAAACTAAAATTAAATATTATTATATTAAGTAATTTACAAACCATAGTTTAATTTTAAAATCATGCTAAGTATAAAACTAAAAAAAAAAAAATCTAGTGAAAAGAATTTTATCTCTGTAGTAGAAAAAAATATTATTTTGATTAAGGTACAATATGGTTTAGGTATATACTAGGTACGTCTGAATACGTTAAAAATTAAGAAAAAAAAATGGATATGTATTTTGTGTACCCAGTACGTACACAGAAGTACTATACACCGGTAAGTACCCAGTACAGGTACGACATATTTATCAAAGTATCCATGCTTCATAAAAGAGCAACAATAAAATAATCTATCAAAAAGAAGAGGACCATGCATTAAGATAGCCACTGATTGAAACATGATACCGTAAGCTTGAATAAACTAACTATACATTGAGGCAACCCACTTGAAACTAAGAGAATCATATATAACAAGGGAGTTTAGTGGCAAGGCTACTAATCACCTAACATGCAAAGGTAAGCCAAATTACCAAAACTACATTAAATGCTTCGCAATTTTTTTTTTTAAAAAAATACTAATTATACCTCCACTCGAACTACTAAGAAAGGCCTTCGGCTTGCTCTATGATGTAATGTCTTCTTTTTTTGGATTTTTCTATTTTTCTTGTTTGACTACATAAATAAAATTGTATTGATGCACTCCAAGTGCCCTAATAATAGACCAAGGCCTGCCACTGATCCTCATGTACTCTTTTTGGTCAATGAGTGTAGACACTTCATTTTGACTGGCCTTAAGACTTGGACGCTTTCTTTCAAACACCCGATAATAAAAATTGGAATGTACTAACTACATCAGGTGGCTCAGCCAACCATTTCTAACTAGCTATATCACATATTTAAAGACAAGAGAAATAGAAATAAAATAAATGAGAAAATTGTAAAAACTCATATTTGGAGGAAAAGATGAATTTTCTGATTACCAAAACATTCCTCATAACACCTTCACGGTTATAGAGTATATTTTGAAATCTCAGTAAAAGGTTTCAAGTTTAATCTTTAATGGAATTTTTGGTTGGTAGATATCAATGGATAGAAAGGTTGATTTAAAGCTTTTGGTTAAAAAAAAACTCTCTTACTCTCAAAATAACTCAAGGTTTTTGAAAATCAATTTCTCTCCCTCGAGATTTTTTGAAAACAAAAATCCTTCTTTTGAAACAAAAAGTCTCCACAAATAAATAAGCCCTAGAAAACAAATTTCTTTTCAAACAAAATTTTCTCTCTTCAAGATTTTTTTTCCTCTTTTTCGAAATAAAATTTTCTTTTCCAAAATTTTCTCCCTCTTTTCTCTTGAAACAAAATTTTCTCTTTTAAAATTTTCTTTTTTTTTCTTCTTCCTTTTGAAATAAAATTTTCTTGTCAATTATATGTAATTTGGCCTCATAGAGATATATCATTTAAGTAAGTAGCAGCATGGTAGGATACTCGACATAATAAAAAACACACACAAGCAGGATGCTAAAACATAAACTCTCACATAGTATTTATTGACGTCCTGCAGGAAGCTGCAAAACAAAGTTAGAATTGAACCTAGATGCAAAATTCTAATGCAATATATACAAAAAAATGAGACAAGGGTTGGGATTTATTATAACAAGTTGAATCTAACAAATCATATAACTAATTTATTTACAACATCTAAGGATATGTGGCTCAGTTGACTATTTTTTAACAAGCTAAATCACATATATAAAATTCTAAATAAAGAAACTACAAATCACATATTTAAAATAATAAACAAAATTCAAGAAAATAAAGAAATTACATTAGGTGATTCAGCCAACAATTTTTAACAAGCTAAATCACATATTTAAAGATAAGAGACATAGAAATAAAATAAATGAGAAAATTGCAAAAACTCACCTTTGGAGGAAATGATGAATTTTCTGATTACCAAACTTTCTTCATAACACCCTCGTGGTTATGGAGTATGCATTGAAATTTCAGTAAGATGTTTCAAGTGTAAACTTTAATGGAATTTTTGGGTGGTATATATTAGTGGATAGAAAGGTTGATTGGAAGCTTTTGTTTTTTTTGTTTTTGTTTTTTTTTTTTTAAAGAAAAAGAAACTTGCTCTCAAAATAACTCAAGGTTTTTGAAGAAGAATCTCTCCCTCAAGATTGTTTTGAAACAAAAATTCTCTTAACAAAAATTTTCTCTTCTTAAGACTTTTGAAACAAAATTTTCTCTCATTTTTTCACTTTGAAACAAAATTTTCTTTTCAAAATTTTTTCTTCTCCTTAAACAACAAAATGAGGGGGTATTTATAGAATTCCAAAACACCCAAAACACCCAAAACACATGACCAGCCATGTGGTATTTCTAAAAACATGTGGCTTACCATGTGGTATCTCAAAACCATGTGGGCTTGCCATGTGGTATGAGAGTCGATTTTTTTCCAAAACTACTAAATTTCCCGAATAATAAAAAATTCAGAAAAATATTTTTAAATTTGGGATGGTTTTGATTTTATGCTTGTGAACTCGATTTCCTTGGAGTTGTGCATTATTCAAAAACTCTTTCAAAAATACATAAAATCAAATTGTTCTAAAATAAATGACATAGTATATACTTGATTGCTTCACATAGTATTTTTAGCATTTATTAAATAATTGGAATATGAACATATAAAGTCAATAAAATTCATATCATGGTTTGGTAGAAGTCAATCTTTTGATTGGGTGAGCGGAGCTACTCAATTAATGACATTCCCCTCTCATACCTAAAGTTTTGAACCGAGACATCTTTGATTATGACAAATAGTAGCCTTAGCATGAGTCACAGGTTTCGTAGTTTTCTGAAAAGATTAGATGGCGACTTTAAGATCTGGTGATGCAGTCCATTTTTGACAAAGGTTTTGCAATAAAATAGATTTTCTACATAAGTTGTTAGATTTGGACTCTCGTCTATGTTCCACATTGCACTTGTGAGACTAGATCAAAGAAATCAAGGGTCCGAACTGTTTAGCACGCTCGGGTATCCTCCAGACCATGCGATAGTTTCTAGCGACTTTACTAGGGGGACTAAGAAACCTTGACTCGAACTCCATGATATAAGTTTTATTTATATTTATATGTTCGTTGCATTTCATGTATTGGTGCGCTTAAAGTCTTTGTGTTGCCTAGATCGTGATGGGAACACAGATAATCTTTTTGTGACACTAAACATATCTTCGCGTTACTTATGAGACCTTGTGTAATACCTCTCAAGATCTATCAAAAAGGTAGCTCCACTATTTAAGGTTATCGGACTTAGAAGAGAGGCTATATTGACTCTTTTGACTTCCTGGGATCTTACTTGGTTATTAACCAAATGACTCTTTAGTGCCGTCACTTTGACTTCAAACCCTAAAGTAAAGCTGACCTTGTACGTATAGTGAGCTATAACACCTTCCCAACTTAGGACATGATGCTCTCCCATTAAAAGATGTGATGATACCACTTGTTTGAATAGTGAAACTCTAAATCATTTCAAAACTAGGACGGGGTAACCATACCCCCCATAGGGGTATTTGTTGTATTTCTTATTGTGTGCTATGTATGGAATCTGTATAGAAGTTCTCAAATTCAGATCAGTGGTTCAGGCATATTAGTTTGTGGGGTTGAGTTTAGTTTTCCAATGGGGTATATAGTGATTTAGTAGTGGTCAGTTGTTCGAATTGAGCCAAAATGTTGCCAAAATTCTGATTGAGAGTCTTGTTTTTGTTTTCTTTTCTATTTGGTAGGTATTATAGCACCATAGCTTTAGAAAAGTCTAATATCCCACAAAGTCTAATAGCATGAATCTCTAGAACTTGCAGGATATCAAATCGTTTTTGTGATACCACATGTTGATTGCATGAGCTTTAATTTGAAAGCAGTGGGTGGCCGTACTTTAATTAGTAATTTGAGAAATGTGTTAGAGTTCTGAGTCGGATGTTGAGTCCAAGTCTGATTCCATTGAGTCTGTGGAGTCGGAGTCAGACTCGAGTCAATCTAACTAGTCAGAGTTTGTTGATTTCGGGAGTACTACCTAGACACCTCTATCCTGTCTAGGTCTTCCTTGTCGTTTTCTTTTGAGTTTGTTATAACTGCTAAGTTAGAGTTTCTTTTGAATACAAATGTCGTAGATTCTGCCTACTTCTTTATGCCTTTAGTTCATTGCATTGACCAAAATTTTCAAAATTTTGATGAAAACGAAGAGGAAGAAATTCCTCGGGTTATGAAAAATTTGATCAATTAGGAGGAAGAGAGGTGTGCTAAGCCCTTAATGGATGAGATTATTTCAATTAATATGGGTACTAAGAAGGATCCTCGCTTAATCCAAATTGATTCTACATTATCTTCAGAAGAGCGCGAGCGATTAGTCGCTTTATTAAAAGATTTTAAAAATATTTTTGCGTGATCCTACGAAGGCATGGCTAGAATTGATCCTGAGATTATACAGCATAGGATCCTTCTCGACCTTGAGACTTGACCTGCTAGCTTTCAAACTTTGATTCGGAGTGTTCAAAAATCAACCAAAGTATGAGGCTTGCATAGTCGGATTAGAAGTAGCCCTAAAACTTGGGGTAATAAGGTTGGATGTGATTGGAGATTTAAACTTTCATTTCTCAAGTGTACCACTAGACTCTGGACATTCTGATCCCAAGGTTCGAGAAATTGACATTCACTTACCTAGTCAGAGAGAATAACCTGTTCGCCAATACTTTGGCAACCCTAGCTTTAACGGTGGGTATACTGATCGGGGTCAGAATGCGTCCAATCCTCATAGAGTACCAGTATGCGCCTGCAAGTGAAATGATAGCTGCAACAGAACCCCTGGGCATCATGACATTTGAAACTTTTTTTGGAAAGTTTCCCTATGCCGACAAGGGAAAAATGCTAAGGTATCAACACAAGACTGCTAAGGTATTCAATAAAAAAGTTAAATCCCGAAATTTGAGAGAAGAAGATTTAGTGCTAAAGGACAATCAAACTCCTATCCACGACTGTAGGGACAAATTTAGACCCAATTAGATAGGTCCTTACATCATCAAGTTTATCTAGTCAGAATGAATAGTCATTCTCGTGGATTTAGATAGCTTAGAATTCTCATAACCAATCAACATGGACAAATTGAAAAAGTACTATCCTTGAGAGGCTCACTAGGTCGAAAACTAGAAAGGGCAAACTAAGCAAAAGTTAGAGCATGAAAAAAAAAAAAAAAATGAAGAAAAAAAAATGAAAAAATGAAAAATAAAAAAAGAGCTCACAAGGTCGAAAATCTAGAAGGGCGACTTTGGCAAAAGTTAGAATGCAAAAGGAGAGTGTTAATACCCCAGTGAGCCTTACCCTGTGAACTACGTAAGGCCTAATTCCTATCTCTTTAGGATACGTAGACAGCTTCATCCTGAAGTTCGGCCCCAACCATTTTCAACTTGCTTGTTTCATCTATATTTGATTGGTTTATCTTTATTTAACTCGGCTGTCCTATTCATGTTTAATTGGGATATCTTCATTCAGTTCGATTATCCTATCTCTTCTTCATGGAAGATTCAGTTGCAAGACAAACAAAGTGGTAATGTAGTGTATTCTGTTCGGGTTATCTGAGTTGAGGTTGTGCATGTCAAGGGTTGATTTCATGTTGGTCGGTTAGTGAACATTTGCGAAAATAGGTTTTGATGATTTTTTAATGAAGTTGACAGATTTTTCTAAAAAATTATTCCATTTTTGCAAAGCCCAAACCATTCATTAGACCTAAAAAGGAAAAATTCCAGTGTTCACAATTTTAATTGCATAATTTCAAAACAGAGAGTGGAACAAACATGTTAATCTAACTCTCATGTTGATTAAAACCTTTTTACATGAAAACCAAGGAAAAAAAAAAGAAAAAAAAAATCAAAGCAATGAACTAAGGACATAGTCGAGTTAGGTCTTTTGTTTCATTCTCGCACTCTCTCAGGTCTCCGCTAATGCAATCACCCATCAAAAAGTGCATAATAGTTATCTCCGGAAATATAGCAAAACCCTTCAGTTGGCCTGTGGGCTCGCCTTTTTCCTCGCCCCCGCCTTTCAGAAAGGGTTTGAAAAGAAGGCCTCATAGTTCGGACTCCTGCAGTTCTGAATCTAGTCTTACAAGTGCAATTTGAAACTGATAAACATCAAAGAGTCCAATTCGGCAAACCTTTTTTGGAAAATCGATTTTAAATCAAATAATGCCAAAATTGGACTGCTTTGCCAGATTACAGAGGTTCCACCTAAATATTTTGTTTTTGGAGAAATTTAGGAAACCCTAACTCGTGCCAAAGGCCATGTGTCCGTCATCACCAAAGTTGCCTTGGTTCAGGAACTTAGGTACGAAGGGGGAATGTCATGAATTGAGCACCCCCGCTCACCCGATCAATCATCGTCGAGGCCTTCGCTCTCCATCTCGTCACGAACTCGGAGAAACCCTCATTTGGCTCTTAGCAGGTGACTTCGAGATCACGAGTTGTGACCTCAATCTATGTGTTGTAGGAGTATTGAGTAATAAAGGCCTCAGCCAACTCTTCCCAGTTTTGTTTCACAGAGTCCTCCAATTTAGCATACCAGATTACGGTTATCCCAAATATGGTTCGGCCGAAGAGAGACAACTTCTGGGCTGGGGTCAAACCCATTGGCCTCAAGATATCAGAAAACAGGCAGAGATGCACCATCGGGTCTCTAGAGCCATCGAAGCGGTCGATATGCGGCATTTTAAACCACTCCGATAAGGTAACTGCAGATTCAGTATACCCGTCCTTTAAATCCGAGATGGAATTCACTCCTTGTGCTTGTTTGAATAACTTCTCCAATTTATTAACCTTAAGTGTAGTTGGGTCAACCTCAAATTCAAACGGAGCTTCGGTTTGATAGACAGGAGCTTTAGAGGCCTGTTCTGGGATTGGCTCTGCCGGATTGCCCTGAGTCTCTTGGACATCAACAGTATGGGCAGTGGCTCCGGGTGTCGGGTTACCCGTGGGAGGTGTATGAGATGCATAAGCCGCGGCCGGCTGTGGCTGTTGTTGTTGTAGTCGGGTTATCACTTTGGCCTGACGAGCCACGACTTCAGCCTGACGGATTGCGTCCTGCTGCAGTGCCTCGATTGTTTGTTGCAGGTGTTGTATTTGTTCTTTCACACTGGCTGGGGGATACTAAGCCATGGGAATGAGTGATTGGTCTCGTGCTAAGCTGAATGCAGACAACTAATCCCAGACTAGACTAGACCCAGGTGAACTGAGGTGTGACTGCTGTAGAACTGTACCGGTGAATTATGCTTGAACCTCCTTCGTCTTGTAAACGGTGGGGGTGAGGTAAACACAGGTTGCTTCTGAACAATTTCCGACCTAACAAAGTCTATCGACACAAGTCTAGAGTACCTGGGGGATATTGGAGCCTTCTGAAGCTATGGTTCCAGGACTACCTTGCAAAAGAGAAAACAAACAGCATCTCAGCCCAATTTCACTAGGACGAATATGATCACAGTTGAATGACTGTGCTTTCTACTGAGTTCTGCCCCAAAACAGATATCAACTTGGCAACTGATATGCACATCCTTGTACAGTTTCACTGTAAAGCACATACCAGTTAAGTAAGAACCAAAACACCACTATGAGGGGGATAAGGTTACCATGTCCTAGTTTCGTCAGGAGTTAGGGTTTCACTATGCACAACAAGTGGCTTTACACAATCCTACATTCGGGTAAGCAACCTGTCCTAGTTTGGAATGGTCTCTATGGTTTCCGATATGCAACTAGGCCGATTGGTCAAAAGGGGTACCTCGGCAAGACCACCTAATATACCTCTCGCTCCTAACACTGAGAAGTGAAAGGAGGATCAAACGGTACAGCAGTAGTCCAGATCCAAGGTTCGTGTTCCCATTGTGGCAGAGCTCGCAACTAGTCAGCCTTTTGGCAAGCTTTTCCAAACAAGCCTTCGGCAAACTGCTCAGGAATAGCAGATGGCAAACACAGTGACTTAGGCGCACCAATGCAAATGCAAATGCAAAGAAACACATAAGTGTAGATAAAATAACATATCATGAGTTCGAGTCAAGTTCTCTAAATCCCCAGCAGAGTTGCTAGAAATTGTGGGCTCACCTTTTTCTATGCCCCCGCCTTTCAGAAAGGGTTTGAAAAGAAGGTCTCACAGTTCGGACTCCCACGGTTCTGAATCTAGTCTCACAAGTGCAATGTGAAACTGATAAACACTAAAGAGTCCAATCCGGCAAACCTTTTTTGGAAAATTGATTTTAAATCAAATAATGCCAAAATTGGACTGTTTTGCTAGATTACAGAGTCGCCACCTGAATATTTTGTTTTTGGGAAAATTTAGGAAACCCTGACTCGTGCCAAAGGCCACGTGTCCGTCATCACCAAAGTTGCCTTGGCTAGGGAACTTAGGTACGAATGGGGCAGGTCATAAATTGAGCACCCCCGCTCGCTTGATCAATGATCGGCCTCTACTAATCATGATATGTTATTTTATAAACCTTATGTGTTCTTATTCCGGTTTTTAGACTTGCTTTACTATGTGACGCACACAATCAAGTATAGACTAGTCGCAAGACTTGGAACAATTCAACTCATGTTTGTTTGCGAAAATGGTTTGAATTTGCCACCTTCAAGTGGGCTTAAAAGATGCGGATTTGCCACATCAAGTGGGCTTAAAACATGATTTTGCCATAACAAAGTGGGCTTAAAACTCTCATTCGTCAAATTGTTCCGATTCAAATAACAATGCCTTTATCCACAGGCATTCATGCAATTTAGCTTTTAAGCACATAAAACTTAGATGGCGACATCCAGTTTAGCATTTAGCATTTAGCATTTAAGCACATAAAACTCTCATGCAATTTAGCAATTTAGCATTCATGCAGTTTAGCATTTTAGCACATAAAACTTAGCATTTAAGCACATAAAACTTAGCATTTAAGTGGGCTTAAAACATGCAATTTAGCATTCATGGCAAGCATGCAAAACATGGCAATATTGCAATCACACTCATGTAAGTATGCTAAAGTATAAAACTTACCAAGTACTCCAAGCCAAAACAAAAACTAGTTAGACATATGCATGATCCTAACTATGTTAAATGTCTAATGCAACACATGAAAAAATACAATTAATAGGCTCGGCTACTAATATGGCATACGATCCAATTTGATAACATGCTTTGAAACACGTATTCAAATAAGTATTGAAATTTGCAATGCAGTTTGAATGATGCGCCGAGCCTCCATGCATGCAATACAAATGAATGGAAACAAACATGAGAGTATAAGGTATGCTAATTGAAAATGTCCCTAATCTAACCATCAAAAGCGATTAAATAAAAGGGAGAAAGACGCGGGGTTGGAAGACATACACACACACACACACGCACGCACACTTATTACAACATTATGCCCTCACAAAGGAGGGTCTGAATGAATAAAGCTAACTAGCTATGCTAATTAAGCTAAGCTATTATAAAATGAAACTAATTAACTATTCTAGTTAACTAATTATTACAAACCAAAATTGAATAACTAGCTATGCTAAGCTAATTAAAGCAATTAAACTATTTAACTATCTAAACTAATTAAATAATTATAACACTTGCATTAACTAGCTATTCTAAGCTAACTAAAGCAATTAAATGGCCTCGAGGGCGAGGGACGCATGCATGCTTGGTTGGTTTCCTCCCGAAAATCCACCGCTTTGCCATTGCAGCCTCTGTTTGCACATCTCTTGACCACTAGAAATTGTGTCAACTCCTAGAACACCTCTGATCCCCTACAGGAGCACACAGAGCAACTTTTTTCATTGGTGGCCGGTCGGCTGATACAAGTGGCCGGTTGACTACCTCTTCATTGAACTTCCTTTTTTTGCTGCAACAGAGAGCAAACAGAGGCAAAGCAGTGTATTCTCAAGATTTGTGTGTACTGTTACTCTCCTTATCATTACACAAGTTCAAAGGAGTGTAACTTTTGGCCCTCAAACCATCAACCAAGCATGTTCTTTGCATGATGGCTAAGGAACCAAGGAGTACAATTTCATTGTATGCAAAAACAAGACTCAAGACCATCACCTTATCATGTGTTGATCAAAGGTAATGGAGACCAAAGAGATTGGCTCATTTCATCACTTTGAGTATAAAATGCTCCAATCTTCCTTGTGTTCAATATAACGTCCGATTGAATACATGCAATGCAACACAATATGCTTATCTTGCTCAAGTTTTACTTATCACTTTTGTTTACTCATTTTAAGTTACCAACTCATTCTTTAATTGATTTAGTCCATTGGTGAGAGCCCTCTAAAGAGAAAGAAGTGTCAACCAAGGGATGATGTAAGGCAAGAGAGAGGTCATGCCTTTGATTAGTAGAAACCCTCAAAAGAGAATTGAAACCATTAAGCACGAACCTTGATCTCAAGCTTAAAGAATCCCAAACTTAAAACAACTCTCAAAAGCAATTGAAAGAGTGAAATAAATGAGAATGTGACTGTAACGCCCCCAACTTGCCCCTGAAAGTTTGGGCATGATCCATGCAGAAAAGGACACTTAACCTGCTATATATATATAGAAAGTAGGGGCCTAAACGAAAGCAGTAACAACAAGTAATACATAATAAGAAAATATGACATCCATTGAGTGACTAAACCATGCCAGGATCACAGACATCACGTAAGATGAATAAACCAAAAAGATGAACCAAAGGAGATACACTTTTGAGAGCTAATAATATACATACACAGATCCAGCCCCAAGGTTGGGCGCATAACAAAATATTATGTACATAACAGTCTAGGCCAAAAGCTAGAGCATAAGCAATAGTCTAGCAATTCCACAAAAGTACGGTTTCGACCCAAAGCTTGGCTGTGCTTAGACTGACAAAAGTGTGACAGTGCCGAGTTAAGATCGACCTCCTGGTTGGTTACCTACAGGAATAGACATAACATAGGATGAGCCAAGCTCAGTGAATAATAGTACTTAAATGCATGTAAAACAAAGATGATACAATAACCATGTAGTTAGTCTGCTTCTGTATAACTTTTAGGACAACTTGTTGATTCACAATTTCGTAATTTGGCCCTTGGCCTGAGGAGTTCACATATTCACAAAAACCATTGGGTTTTGTAATTTCACAACTTGTAGTAATGGCCTTCGGCCCCTTTATATTCACAATTCACAAGTTCACACATTCATATTTCACATATCGGCCCTTGGCCTCATAACTTCTTAGTTCACAATTGGCTCTTGGCCACATAGGTTCACAACTTCACAATTCCTTAGATGCGTTCCATAAATCACAAGATTTCACACAAAGCGTACATGGCTTCACAACTACTTTCAATGTTTCCATAGTTTCATAATATTTCTCATATAGCACATAGCTTTATGCAAACATGATTCTTACAATAAGGATCATAACGTCAATAATAATAATTATTAACGGATAGAGGTACATTGAAGTACTATTACTCACAGCGTTGTGATGGCGTGCTAGTTTCTTCCGGAGTGTGCCCTGCACACAATCATAACTTATAAATTAGTTTGCTTTCTTCATAAATCGTTGGGGAATCATTTCCTACATCATTACACTCCACATGAATTGATAACCAACTTAAAATCATCAGAAACATATTCTAAAACTATCAGGGAATCAAGCACGCAAAACTGAACAAGCATATTTTCTTTCTGAAAATTAGTCCTCCGCTCGAGCGCCACTTTGGCCGCTCGAGCGGACTGTAAAATGTGCAAAACTGCTGGGAGGTGGTTTTTCCCGCTCGAGCGGGCTTTCCGCCGCTCGAGCGGACCACGCGAATTCTGAAATTCTGAACTTCGAATTTAGCAACTTCATTCCATTTCTCATGCAATTCCAAATGAATCTAAGACCATATTTCAACCCAACATCACTATAGTATGGATTCTACCTTGAACATGACCAATTAAACAAGATTAGGAACTTAAACAAGCCATCTCTCTCTCAAATTTCACTTTTGGATTCAAGTTCTTCATGTTCTTGAACCATAGCACATGATATATACATAAATCCATGAAGTGATGGTATAAAACCAAGGATTGAAGTATAATTTCATATAACACCCAAATTAAGTGTCAAAATAACCAATTGATGAAAAACCCTCATAATTCAAACATGAATCATACATGAATCAAACAAAAACATGAATTACAACTCTAAGTTGCCATAACAAGGAGATCTTGGGCTTACCTTGAATTTAATCCCAAACTTCTAACAATTTTGCCCAAATTTCTTGTTGAATCACTTCTCCTCCAATTCTCTTCTTCCTTCTCTCTTATTTCCTCTCCAAAATGGTAGTCACGTTTTTGATCTTAAGTCCAAAACAAGGCTTAGAGGTATATATGCAATATAAGAGCATATAAGACAAAAATCAATCGCTTTATGATGCCGAAATTGAAATTTCATAAACATGCTTAATATTACTTAAAAATTATGCTGATCACAAATATATAATCACTTTCAGATAATTAAACCGTTAAGGCTTCCAATTTCTGTTTTAATGCTCTAATAGTAACAGATACTTTTCTTGCCTAACAGATAATGTTCAATTCATAAGGCGTCAACTCATAAGACATATATATAACTTAAATTCTCATGCAGTTCCACATTAAACATTTAAAAGCACTGAATAAAAATTAAAATATAGCAGAGTCACATACGAGGGTCGGGTTATTACAGTGACAGAGCTACATATGCTGAAATTACATGCAAAATGACACTACAACATGCAACCAACTCAACCAACTTATGTTTAAAGGCCTAAAACAATGAGCTAGTGAAGGAATTTACACTACAACTATGCAATACAAAGCTCAAAAGCGACAACCAGCCCAAAACAGATGCAAAACAACCCAAAATATAGCTTAAAACATTCTAAAATTAAGCTAATACAAGCTAGAATAATATGCTAAAACATGAAGCATGCTAGACAAGTAAGCAGGACATAAGGAGGGGAGGCTAACTCTAAATTTGGACTTCAAAATATGTTTTCAGCCACTGAAATAGCTCTGAAAAATAGTGTTTAAAAGCTCTGAAAAAGATGATGCAAGGGTGGGAAACACAAGAGCAAAGGCCTCCAAAACAAGGTACAAAGAAAGGCTATCAACCCCTCAACATTTAATGGCCTTAGGACCTAAGCTTCAGCCCAAAAAAATAGAGTTTTTATAGCCTAAAATCAGTGGAAAGACATGCTAGAATGAAGACAAGAGTAGCTAAAACATGAGGTTACACTACAACCATGCAAAAGACTACTCATACAACACAAACAGCCCAAAACAGAGCTAAAGCAGCCCAAATCAGAGGCAAAAACATGCTGCAAATAAGCTAAGTTAAGCTACAAAAACATGCTAACATATGAAGCTAACTAGGCATGCAAACAAGACACAAGAAGAAGAAACTAACCCCTCCAATTTTGGACTTCAAAACCAAGTTTTTTCACTGAAATAACTCTAATTTTCAGTGGTTAACAGGCCCAAAAAGTTTGATTTAAATATAAGAAAAGATGGCACAAAAAGCTTCACAAGCTAATGAACAAAAAATGGGGGACAACCCCCTAACTCATAAAGACTCAAACTACCATTTTTATGCCTTAAAAATAGAGTTTTTTATACTCCAAAAACAACCTTAAAACAATTGAAAAGGATGGCAAAGTAAGCATGCACAATAAGCTTAAACAATGTAAGTTCAATACCTTTGAAGCAAAGAGCAATTCAGCCCCAAACTCAAGCTCAAATCCCCTTCCAAGGCTTAAACAAAGCTCCAAAGAACCTCAACTCCAAGGTAAGGGTGTTTGATCAAGGGTCTATGTGCAAAAGTGTAGAAAAAACTAGCTACAAGGCACAAAATAAGAAGAGAGAGAGAAAATTCTAGAGAGAGAGAGAGAATTTTTGTCTAAATTGTCTAACCCCTCAAAATGGAGGAGAACACTCCCTATATATAGAAAAACAAGATTGGAGTTTGTATTCATCCCTCTGTACATGTGTATGGAGATGCACTTCAGTGAGCAACAGCTGGCACAGCTGGCAAACAAATATCTTAAAAAAGGAGAAAAATGGCCGTCGGCCATCATTGGTAGTCGACCGGCCACCACTAATGGCCAACAGGCACAAGTCATGGCCGACAGGCTATGGGGCTGGCCGACAGGCCACCCTCTCCTCTAGGTTTGAAACAACAAGCTCTTGGTGCACAACCAGGAACAAAACAGACAGGTTTAGAGGCTAAAAAACAAGGCGCTCGGCCAAGATCTTCAGGCACTCAAAACGAACACGACCATACAAGATCATCGAGTGTTCAAACGATGATGTCCAAGTCTTGAGGACGGTCAAAAATGGGGTGTCTACAGTGTCCCGTCTTTGACAGAACTCAGAAGTCATGAAATGACGTGAGTGAATGTCAAAGCTTAGAGACGATCTATTTTTGATAAGGCCAAAGACTTAGACAAGCAGACAAGCAAAGCAAAGAATGGTTATGCCCATAGGCCGCCTACGTATCCCTTTACAAGGAATTAGACCAGCGTAGTTCTGGGGCAGGATGCAAAATGATACACAATGTAACAAAACAGTACAAATGATATGAAATGCAACAAAACAATGCAAATGATATGCAAATGTAATTGAATCATCAAACCACAAGCAGTGCAAAACCACACGAATACCAAAAAGGGATGGAAATGCAACATTAAACTACGTTTAACACAGAAAAGGTGCCGAAACCTTCAAACCACAATTCTCTTAGTGGAATAGGTGTGTGCACATGCAGAACTATGTGTTTCGCAGAAATAATACAAGTAATTGGGTGGGATGATATGAGTGAGGAATGATCAACTAAAGAAAGATCGTGATCCTAAATGCTGAATGCAATAAGACAAAGTACAATGCAATGGATGCAAGTGATAAAATAGTATGATGTAATGGATGTAACGGATAGTGCAGCAGATGTAAAGGGTGACATACTCCAACCACGCTGGAATTATGAGAGGAGAAAGAATAAATTCCAAACACGCCAAAATCACGTGAGGAAGGGGACACTCAAAACATGTTGAAATCGTGAGAAGAGGTCCTGAGAAAATCATTCAGGAACACGTTCTATGCATCCCGAGATAAATTCCAAACATGCTGAAATTGTGTAAGGAAATGAACACTCTAACCACGCTAAAATCGTGAGACGAGGTCCGAAAATAACCACTCAAGGGTGCATCCCACGTAACCTGAGATAAATTCCAAACACGCTGAAATCGTGTGAGGAAAGGGACACTCTAACCACTCTGAAATCGTAAGAAGAGGTCTGAAAATAACCACTCAGGGGCCCGTTTCGCGCAACCTGAGAAAAATTCCAAACACGCTGAAATCGTGTAAGGAAATGAACACTCTAACCACGCTGAAATCGTGAGAAGAGGTCCGAAAACAACTACTCAGGGGCGCGTTACACGCAACCTGAGATAAATTCCAAACACGCTGAAATATTGTGAGGAATGGGACACTCTAACCATGCTGAAATCGTGAGAAGAGGTCCAAAGAAAAGTAATCAGGAGCGCGTTCCATGCATCCTGAGATAAATTCCAAACACGCTAAAATCGTGTGAGGAATGGGACCCTCTAACCACGCTGAAATCATGAGAAGAGGTCCAAAGAAAAGCAATCATGAGCGCGTTCCACGCATCCTGAGATAAATTCCAAACATGCTGAAATCGTGTGAGGAATGGGACACTCTAACCACGTTGAAATCGTGAGAAAAGGTCCAAAGAAAAGCAATCAGGAGCGCGTTCTACGCATCCTAAGATAAGTTTCAAACACGCTGAAATCGTATGAGGAATGGGACACTCTAACCATGCTGAAATCGTGAGAAAAGATCCAAAGAAAAGCAATCAGGAGCACATTCCACGCATCCTAAGATAAATTCCAAACATGCTGAAATCGTGTGAGGAATGGGACACTCTGACCACGCTGAAATCGTGAGAAGAGGTCCAAAGAAAAGCAATCAGGAGCGCATTTCATGCATCCTGAGATAAATTCCAAACACACTAAAATCGTGTGAAGAAAAGGACACTCTAACCACGCTGAAATTGTGAGAAAAAGGTCTAAAGAAAAGCAAACAGGGGCGTGTTCCATGTGTCCTAAGATGAAACACGTCCAGGGTCGCACTTCACGCGTCCTGAGATAAATTCCAAACACGCTGAAATTGTATGAGGAAAGGAACACTCTAATCACGCTAGAATCGTGAGAAGAGGTCCTATGAAAAAGCCATCAGGAGTGCGTTCCACGCATGCTGAGATAAATTCCAAACATGCTGAAATCGTGTGAGGAAAGGAACACTCTAATCACACTGGAATCATGAGAAGAGGTCCTATGAAAAAGCCGTCAAGAGCGCGTTCCACGCATCCTGAGATAAATTCCAAACATGCTGAAATCGTGTGAGGAAAGGAACACTCTAACCACACTGGAATCGTGGGAAGAGGTCCTAAGAATAGTCTCGGGGGACAACGATCCTAAACGCTGCTCAGCGTAAAAGGATAAATGATACAAGATAACACTAGATCCAAATAAATGCAATAAGTGCGATGATATGATATATGTTACAAGCAGTGTAGTGCATGATGCTTAGGGAATGCAATAAACAAACAAAGCGGCGCTTTAAAAAGCACCTCATGGGGTGAGTGGCGATGAACTGCTCTACTCTGACAGGGATCTCCCCCTTGTGTTCTTCGAACTCTTACCTTGTATTCTTTGAACTCTTACCTTCAACTCATAGTATAAAGGTCCTGAAATACTGACAAGGAGCGACATCTGCATGTAGAAGCCACGAATGCCGCTTTTCTTCTTGATCATATTCACAACTTTCCCTATTCTCCAATGGGGTGATAGACTAGGTTGGTTCAGCATCTAGATTTGAGGCGCACACATGCTATCTCAATCTATGGGGCTGCCATACAAATTTCAAGTCGGGGATACACCCCTGGGTATTCAAACCAGACTTTAATCTCGGAAATTCCAAACCTTTATGTTCTAGGTATCGCCATTCGAACTCTAGTTTCCATCGTTGCAGTTGGTCTCCTAGGAACTCATTGCAAACACAACCAAGATGCCTCTGACAGGGAATGGTACTCAGGGAAAGCACTTCTAATCGCCATTCTGGCTTAAAGCAGGCTTGAGCTTGAGGTAGAGGTACACTCATACTTTGGAGCATTGACAAGACCTGAGGAGGTACATCCGGAATGCAATCTCGGAACTTTCTGAAGTTGAAACAAACTCAGAGGCCCCACATTTTCCCTCTTTTCCTTTACTTTGCAGTTCGGAACCTATATAGCTTCAGATAGGTCCTGGTTCTATTGTTCTCACATGACCTGGGTTGAACCCTGCAGCTTTATGAAAGAATGAATCTTGTTTTGCACATATGTGGAGAATGGCATAGCACTCTGAGCACAAAACGATTTAAAATTAAGAAATGAGTTCTTAACTGGGTATTGAGCCTACGACCGACCACAGTCAAAATGACTCAACAAAGGAAAACGAAGGTAAAACAACCTAAACACATCTATTGACACTCGAAATGACTCAAAACAAGAATCGAGACAAACAAAAACAACAAACACAACACTCGAATGTATTCCAATGGCGAGAGGCCTCTCAGTTCACGAGGAGCAAGTTTCTCCAGGTATTGTTTCCGACCCTTTCTTATTTGTGATTCTCACATCACTTTGGCATTCAATCTCTAGTTTTCTGAAAAAGCCCTTTCCTCACTTTTTCTCTCAGCGTGCACCTCTCTATTCTTCAATCTCTCTTATTTTTTATCCCTCCCCTAGGCAGTTGATGGATAAGTAGGAAGTTGTGGGCTCTTGCCCCTAGTATTCTACTAGATTCTCCTTCTTTCGCTCATAACTAGTGAGCTTTCCCACAGTGGGGTTATAGTGCGACTGGATGTGCAGCAGATCTGCAACTGACATCGGTTGACGATGCCCTTGGCTAGTTTGGATGTGATCAGACCTGCCTGGATAAGGGACTGGAATATCCTGCTTCATTTCTAGTTCGTGCTTCGCACTTGGCTTGATACCTCACTGTTAGGAGGATGAGAGAGCTTTTGGCCTTTGTTGTTAGCTTCAGTTGTGCCCTTTCTGGCGAATATGGTGCCCTTTCCAGCAAGTATGGTGCCTTTTTTGGCAAGTACGTTGACAACGAGAAAAAGACGGAAAACCTGACTTAACTGTGCCCCTAGTTCATCATTTTGACCATTTTTTTGTTTTTGGCTTCTACTAAAACAATTTTGACCAATATAAGAGTTAGATTAACATACTTGTTCGATTTTCTGATTTGAAATCATGCAAGTCAGGTTGTGAGTACTGAAAATTTTCCTTTCTTTGGGTCCAAGAAATGGTCCAGTTTTGGAAAAATGGAATAATTTTTGAGAAAACTAGTCAATCCTCATTAAAAATCCTCAAAAATTGTTTTTGCAAATGGCCACTGCTTAACCAACGTGGAACTAACTCTTAAGATGCACAACCTCAGATCTGAACTTGAATTGTCTTGTAGCTGAATCTTCTAACGAAATAGGACAACCGATTTTAGACAAAGACAAGCCAGTTTGCACATGGATAAGATAGCTAAGTTTGAACGAGAATAAACCAATCAACATGGATGAGCCAAGCAGGCTGAAAATGATTGGGGCCGAACTTCATAATGAAGTTGTCTACGTATCCCAAAGATTGGAATCAGGCCTGACGTAGTTCCTGGTTGAGGTTCACTCGGGTGTTGACCCTCTCCTTTTGTGCTCTAACTTTTGCCAAGGTCACCCTTCCGGGTTTTCAACCTTGTGAGCTCTGTTTTTCTTTTCTTTTTATTTCTTTTCTTCTTTTCTTTTTGTGTTCTTCTTTTTTTTTTTTTTTTTTTTTCTTTTCTTTTTCATTTGCTCTAACTTTTGCCTGGGTTGCCCTTCCGGGTTTTTGGCCCGGCGAGCCTTTCAAGGATAGAAAAGTTTAACTTATCCATGTTGATCGATTTTGAGATCTCGAAGCCATTTGAATCCAGGTTCAAGGCAATAAAAGGAACCAAGAAATAAAGGGGGTGCAGAGGTGATTAAAGATGATCACAAGTATGAAAAGCATAAAACAAATGCTATTAACTCAAATAGGTTGGTGGCTAAGGCACAAACCACCAAACTTATGAGGACTATTACACTACAAGCATACAATACAAAACATGAATAGAACAAACACATGAAAATAGTCCTAAAATAGGCTAAAACAATGCTAGAATTGAAGTCAAAATAACTAAAAGAGTAAGCTACAAGATGAAGCAATTTAAGTTAATAAACAAGTACAAAGAAGAGAGACTACCCCCTCCATTTTTGGGACTTTAAAACACGATTTTTAGCCCTGGAAAACTCTGAAAACAGTGGTAAAAAGCTATAAAAAAAAATAAAATTGATAAAGAGGTGAGAAACACAAGGGCAAAAGCCTATGAAACAAGGTACAAAGAAGGGTGATCCACTCCTTTACCTTTAATGGCTTTAAACCATAAGTTTCAGCCCAAAAATATAGGTAATAAACAACTCAGAAACAACAAAAAAAGATAGGAAATAGATGATACAAGAGAGCTAGGATGTATACCTCTGGAAGAGGAATGACCCTTTGAATTACAAATCACCAATTTCACGCTCTCAAGTGCTACAATGCAAGCTTAAGCACCTTAACAAGGAACCCTCCCAGTTTGGTTTAGAGTGTCCAGGCAAAGGTTATATAAGTTGCACAAGAGAGAGAGAGAGAGAGAGAGAGAGAGAGAGAAAGAGAGATAATTTCCAAAACTTTTTGCTCTTCCAATTTTTCTAACCCTAAAAAAATGAGTGGGAGTCATCTATATATAGAAATATATGAGACTATCTCGGAAATATCTATACAGACACAGCTGGTGCAGTGCATGCATCTGTGGAGACAACTGGCATAGTTGGCAAAAAGATTTGAAAATTTGCACAAGTGGCCGGCAGGCTACACTAGTGGGTTTGCAGGTCCCTGGATAATCAAGTTTGAAAAACTACTGTTTTGGTCCAAAACAAGGTACAAGGTTTGTGGGCAAAACTGAGGTTTCTTGTTGAGGAAATCAAACATTCGACAAGTGTACACATTTATCATTAAGTGATCAATTAGTAGCGCCCAAGTCTTGAGAGCAGTCAAAAATGGGGTGTCTAAAGTTGCTCCTCTTTGACAGAGCTGAGAGTTATGAAATGACATGAGTGAATGTCAAAACCTGAAGACGACCCATTTTGACAAGGCCGTAAGACTTGGGCAAGCAATCAAGACACAAATTAAATTGGTTGAGCTCGCAAGCCGCCTACGTATCCCTTTGCAAGGAATCAAACTAGCGTAGTTCAGGGGCAAGATGCAAATGATATGCACGAAAAATGTACTTTGAAAGCTATACTCACATGTTTCACAAAGCCGGCTATTTTGCAAATTTATGCTCATACAAGATAATGCATTAAGCAATAACAGATGCAATAAGCAATAACAAGATAACAACATATGAATGAACTTCAAGCTTAAAATGAAATGGGTTCCATGCGAAAAGAACTAAAATGCATACTCTAACCACGCCGAAGCGGTGAAAAGATGAGAGAAAAACCGCTCAGAAGCGCGTTTCACGCGTCCTGAGATACTCTAATTACGCTGAAATCGTGAGAAGAGGAGAAAAACAGCTCAGGGTCGCGTTTCACGCATCCTGAGACAAGAGCAAAACCTCTCAGGGTCGCATTTCACATGTCCTGAGATACTCTAATCACGCTAAAATCGTGAGAAAAAGAGAAAAACCGCTTAGGGTCGCGTTTCACGGATCTTGAGATTAGAGCAAAACCGCTCAGGGTCGCGTTTCACACGTCCTGAGATACTCTAATCACGTTGAAATCGTGAGAACAAGACAAAAATTGCTTAGGGTCGTATTTCACGCATCCTGAGATAAAAATCGCTCGGGGTCGCGTTTTATGCGTCTTGAGATAAGAGAAAAACTGGTTAGGGTCGCATTTCACGCGTCTTGAGATAAAAACCGCTCAGGGTCGTGTTTCACGCATCCTGAGATAAGAAAAAAACTGCTTAGGGTCGCGTTTCACGCGTCCTGAGATAAGAGAAAAGAGGCAAAACGGACAAAGCTATACGATAGAGTGAATAAAAGTGAATGTATAAAACAGTGCTATACGGGTGCACAAGATAGTGTGAGATAGGGTGCATAAGACAGTGTGATACAAGGTGAGTGCACAAAACAGTGCGATACAGGGGGCACAAAATAGTGCAATACAAAGTGCGCAAAACTGTGCAAGGTGTAAGGAATGCACAAAACAGTGCTATGCGATGAACGCACAAAATAGTGCTATACGATGAATGTAAAGAAATGTAAGTAATGACAGTTCATGTTCCATACGACACAAAATAACACTTAATAAAGTGCCATGCACATTCTATGCAAGTTAATCGAAAGCACATTCTATGCAAGAATTGAAAGCATCTGCAAGTGCATGTTCCATGCAATATAATCGAAAACATGTGCTGTGCAAGGGAAGATAACAGAGACGTAAATTGACAAAACGAAAAAACGAAATTTGACGACTACCTCCAACTTACCCCCCTCACCCTGAGGTTTTACTAAATAATTAAAAGGATATAACTCTCTCATCTTTGAAATTGGGGTACGTTCACGCACCGGAGTATAGTGGATCTTGGAACAACGCATTTGAAACACAGTTTCGAGCTCCTCAAAGATCAATTCGGACCCAAAAGGGAACCTCCTACACACTGCAAGGCAAAAGGGGAACAAAACCAGTACTAGGCTACTAATGGAGCACTGCCAGCCACAAGATGGGGCTGCCAGCCACAAATGAATCTGCTGGCCACTAATAGTGGGCGGTCAGCCACTAGTGCAATTTCGGGGGCAGATTTGTCCTTTTGCCTCGGGTTTGCTTTAAAACACAACCACACCTCACTTTTCACACACCCACACATCCAAAATCTTCTTCCCTCTTTCTCTAGGTGCTTCATATTTCTAGATTTGCGCTTTATACACATTTTCCAATGCCCCACGCAAACTTTATTCGTAAACCCTCTTTGATCCTCTACACTTTGAACCAATCAGATTTTGTTTTCATTGATTTTCTTGAGTTTTCAACACCTTGGACTTGTTTCCCTCGAGTTTCTCTCGGGTTTTGTGAACTTTTCCAGGTTTTGACTTTTTCTCCAATTTTTTCTCTCCTAGGGTTGACTTTTTTTCTAAGTTTTCCCTCTTTTTCTCATTTTCTTCACTTTTTCACTAGTCTTTACCCACTTTTCAGATGGTAGACGATATTTCTCATTCCGATGCTCCTCTCAAGGCTTCATCTGCACTTTTACCCATAAAGAAGTCGACGGTCGCTGAGGCTGATGAGGCAGTCGGGGATATTGCCGCCGACTTTGAGGCAGAGTTCGCTTCAGGACTCGAGCCTGAACCACTACCATTGAGGATACGGCCCTTTGATCTAGTCACTTATCACCCTCGCACACACACGATACCACCTGGAGGCATCAGGCGCTTTGATGGTGGCGTGCTGGAGGATCTTCTACTGAGGGAGCTGGACTCCCACCTTTCCTACGGCACTAGTGAGGTACTAACTTTATTTTCATACTTTCTGCCTTTTCATTTTACTATATTCCTTACACTGTCTTTGATCTAACTGCTCTTTTACCACTGTCTTCTATTTGATTCACTCTTTCTTTGTCACAGGGGGATTCCTGTTCTTGCAGGGCTTACGGGGCAGTGACAACTAAAGATTGGTATCATGAGCTCACGTCCAAGGTCCGCGATTTTGTTGATGAGGCTGACTTTGGCTTATTCTACACCAGGCTCTCACGGCATCTGGCCAGCCGGGCCCTACTCGGAGCATTGGTGGAGAGGTGGTAGGATACCATCAACTCATTCCACCTTTTCTCTACCCAGGAGATGACGATGACCCCTTACGACTTCTCGATGCTCACAGGCTTAAGAGTAGGAGGGGATCCAATTCTCTTTGACATGGATATAGGCGAGTGGGAGGTAGCCTGGACCTACCTACTTGGAGCGAGCCTACTTCTATACAGGCCAGCCATGGTCAGATACAGTTGGTTCTCCGAGCATTTCCACGGGAGTCAACCTGAGATACAGGAGGAGACAGAGCGGTATGCCCGGGGCTTCTTGATGTTTCTTCTTGGTACCACATTGTTTGCAAACAGGTGGAACACCGTGGGTTTATACCTGCTGAGCGCCCTTATGACCTTGCCCCGGGTCTGGTTCTACGACTGGAGTGGAGTCGGCCTGGCTACACTCTATGGCTCTATGAGTTCCACTTCCCATACGAGGAGAGAGTGGGTTAGAGGTTACTGGAGAGCCTGGGAGGTATGCACCACGCTTTCAATTCTATTACTTATGTTTTCTGCTTTGCATTTTCTGTTCACTATCTGTTCATGCATTATGCTTTCTACTTTGCATTTTATGTTCACTATCTATTCATACATTGCTAATATTTTCTTGTAGTTGTGGGTTTATGCCTACTTTCCAGCCCTTGCTTCGGAGCCAGTAGAGGAGATTTCTTTGATTATCCCTTACTCGCAGTGATACGTAGTCGGTGTTGGTGTCGGTATCGGTGTCAACGCCAGAGTTGCGACAATATGACATTCGCCTTCTACTGCCGATACTTTGATACGTTGGTTGCCAGCGAGGTAACCCGAAACTCACAATCATTTCTGCTTTTATACTGTTCTGATTCGTCCTGACAACTAACAACAACTAACAACTTGTACATCCTCCGTTTGGAGATCAGCTGGTAGGCCTGGGTGACGATGCCCGTCGGGATTAGAGATCAGTACGCCGAGGCTTGGAGCATATCTCTGTTCCGGATCTTACTAGAGGGCCTATTTTTCCGAGCTTGGTTTTTAGGCGAGCGAGTTGTCTGCCAGATCATGTGCTTGCCTACACCAATTGTGCCTATGCCCCCCCTCCCAAACATCGATGAGGACGGCAGATAGCCTTCCAGCTAAGGCTATCATTCAGTTCATAGTAGGGCTGGATGCTGACTATTTCAGAGTTGAGGGTGATTATGCGACTTTCATCCAGACTCATCTCATACTGCCTTTGACCGAAGCTCATGCAGGCGACACAACAGACGCTCCTTTGGCTAGTGAGGCCTCACAGGAAGCCGAAGCCGACATTGGGGGGCCCTTCCAGTAGACAGGTTGCTGGTTGGCCAACGATTCCTACTGTGCTTACATGTTGGCAGCTGACCGGGACAGCCTACCAAATTCCGATACAGCCATCAAAGGCAGGGCATGGGTATGTTAGAGCCCGGGGCACATCTCAGGTATGAACCACACTTTATAACTTGCATTTCGCACTCTCCCTTTTCAGATATCGATTATTCCAGATACTGATAATTAAAATGTACTTACAGGCACCGACTGAGTACACAAAGGGTCTGCTTCAGCTGGTTGCTTCTCTGGCTGGCATGGGGCAGAGGAGAGATATGTTACTTGGTCTCTATGGTATCTAGGTATTTTCTTTTATTTTCTACATGCATTTCACTACTTCCTGCACTATTGTGCACCACACTATCATACTCCCACTAGCATTGATTTTCACTTCGTAACATACACACCATCCCACATTGCACTGACACACACTGATACACTGTACCCGTGTCGAATCTGGCCTTTGTATGACACTTATTCTGCATACAATACTCAATCTGAATACTGCATTTTGTGATAATACATACACTGTATCTGATATACTAACACTTGTTTTCTTAGATCCCATTTGTACCGAGGACACCTGCAGCAGCAGCGGTAATGACAGCACCCCCTCCAGTGGCAGAGAAGAGAGGTAGACAGGCCCCCGCCCGTGGCCGAGTCGAGCGCTGAGGTCAAGGTAGAGACAGGGGTGCCCGAGGCCGGAGTAACTCCTTGAGGCCGATACTGAGACTAGTGACTCCGAGGAGGCAGCGAGCCGACACTCTGAGTCTGAGAGTGGAGACAGTGATACTAGCTCGGAGTCGGAGAGCAGAGATGACGCCGAGGCTGGCCTTGAGGCAAAGAGTGGAGATGATGATACTGGCTTTGGCTCAGAGTCTGATTTTGATGGCAGCGGTGTTGAGGGAGACAATGCCCTTGAGTCCCCTCTGAGGAAGAGGACGAAGAAGGCCTCTCAGGCTTGAGATGACTGGCGTCGATTTTGTATTCTTTTGTTTAGTTTCTTTTATTTTGTAGTTTTAGCACATGTATAGCTTCAGATAGGTTTTTACTTTTACTTTTGAAAACCTGCACGTTCTTTTGTAAAAACCATGATCGGGGAGAAAACTCTGCAGTTTTATGAAAAGAGTTATTGTTTTTGCATCATGAGCACCACATTTGCATAGAATGAAAATGGAGTTGATTTTCAAAACCGAGAATGCTAGTATGGAAACAATGTTCTTAATCGGATAATGAGTCGACCAATAACCTAAATACAAAATACAACTCGATTAAACAAGAATCAAAGAAAAACAATCTAAACATAGCTAGTCACACTTACCAAAAACAAAAGACTCAAAACAAGACCTTAAACTGGAAAGACCTGGACAAAACCAGGCTGCCAAAACTGCCAGGCCCACAAATGGACAGCAGGCCATAAAAAGTGGGCGGTCGGCCACCACTTTTAGCCTGTCGGCCACTTGTAAAGGAACCACCAGGCAGCTGACAACTGGCCTCCACTCACAGCCCTATCATCTACAAAAGGTCTCTCTTCGTGATTTCTTCACCAGAACCTCATTTTAGCTACTGTTTTCTCTAGAAATGGAGATCTTTCTTTCCAAAAAGCTCATGAATTGGATAGCCACTTTAGACGGCATGAAAAAGGTACATTTATGAGGTTTCAACATAAACGCGCTTTTTCTGTGAACCATACTCCACTTTGTTTTCCATTCCTCCATGCCGCAGTCCGATGTTGGGACCCAATTACACATGTGTTTCACTTCGGAGCACAAGAAATGTGTCCGACTCTTGAAAAATTTCAAGTATTGATGGAATCCTAGCGCGATGAGGAAATCTTGCCTCAGCCCTGTTTTGGCCATGCCTTGGCTTTAGGACGGATGTGTGGGCTCACCTTGCATGAAGCTCGATCTTTAGCTCATGACGGGGGGCTAGATATACCCAGCTTGATTCATCGGTTTTATGTAGTTAGGATCCTTGATAAGCAACAAAACCATGTGTGTTTATGAATTGGACATCTTAGCTTTCTTTATGAAGGATAGAATGGCAATTTCTAGATTTTTCCCTCTACTTATTTTTGAAATGCCAAAATTTAGTAAATACTATGATTGACTTTTGACCGGCATCATTAAGAATTAAGATGGAGCTAAATTGGGTGTAATTTGGCTATTGAAACCATTTTCTTTTATATCCCCTTACCCCCTCTCACCTTTGGTTGAGTATCTTTTAATAGACTTCCCTGTCAAACCCCTTCCAGTTATGGATTTTGTGACCACATCTTTTCATTTATTTCATGCATATACAACAATAATGCTCATGATTCCTGACCTTGTTTGTCATGCTGTCGAAACCTTATAGTACAGTGAGGAATACTGGTTGCTATCTGATTTGTGATCTATTTGAAAATGAGTTGGGTTTATGTTCGTCCTCCAAACTATATGGCCATGTATACTTTTTAAGCAACTCTTGCCTGATACTACTAAACACTAGGAATTGGTGCCGTTAGTCTAAGCTAAAACAGAGTCTCTGGCTATGTTTATATAGCCAAAATGTGAGTTGCAGGCTTGCCCGCTTGGAGCTGGGGGTTCCACATGAGCCACTACTAATAATCGAAAAGGTTCACAGTGAGTTCAGTCTATAGTGATGGAATGTTTCTTGCTATTTAACAGGGAACCATTAACTACCAAAACTCTTACATATTTTAATTTTTATGCTGACCTTTTCACCAATTTAGATCCATTGACTAATCATGCTGGTTTTGGTGAAAAGTAAGTTAGGCTTGTGATGACTTTGAACGTTATGGTTGCTATATATGTTTTTGAAGCTCAGTGGTTGTTTTGTCATATAGTTTGGGTGAAAAAGGTACAGCTACTCTTTGATCATGTAGATATAATTTTTATGATGGGACTCTTGGTGGTTTGGAACTGCTTTACTCTCTTTTTTTATTCTTGCTTTTTTCTTCAAGGAGGTACCTTTCATCCTTCATCCCTATGTACTCCCTTTTTTCTCTCTAAGCAGATTCTTACCATCAAAAGGCAAAAAGTTCTTGTGAATTTTGCTACTTTTGTACCATCTGGTTCATGTGACCTCATCATCATTAATGTATGATTAAATGTTTCGATATAGTTGTATTTTATTACAACCAGTGTTTTGAGTAGATGATACGACATTCTGTTTCCTTTTGCACCTGTGTATGTGTATGTTAATTGTGTCACTTGGATTTGGTAATCGTGTATGGAGCTTGGTTTGCTTTTTATTGATTGCCACTTACAGCAAACAAAAATCCTAATATAGACACAGGGAAATGGAAAGGTTTCCCCATTATAAAAAATATGTGATTAGCATCTTTCTTTCTTTTCTCCCCTGCAATGATGTTGACTGCTTAATTTTGATGTGGCATGTCGCTCAGTTATTTGCTTTCTTTCCTGTTATTAAGGGTTGAATTTCTATACCTGTATGGAGCTGTTACTCTTTTCTCTCAATGATCTATTGAGCTTGTTGGGATTGATTTGGGAATTCAACCCAATTGAAAATTATGTTGGGAATTTTCCATTAATTATATTGTCAAGTCTTTTGTTGACACAGGGATCTAGAAGTCCACATGGACATTGGTTATGAAGAATTTGGCATTAGGTGTAGCCAGACTAAGAATTTGTTCCCTACACAAATCATTTCCCACGATTAATTTTATTTTTTAATTATTATTTTTTTTTTTTGGCACTAGGTTGGATGTTCACAAGTTAGCAAGTTAGGTTAGCATAACTGGCCTTTTGACACTTCTCTATAAGCTTGAACCCCAAACCCACCCTTTAGAAATCTAGAGTTACAACCACTTAAGCTATGCACAAGTTCTTTCCCAAGATTAGTATAATGAGATCTTATTGAGGGTTACATGCCCTCTGTTTAGTACAGCTCAAGTGCCTTCCTTTCTTGTGTAAATGCTAATTAATTGTTCGTGTTTGTCAATTAGAAAATATTGGCGTTCAATTAAAATAAAACAAGCATCATATTTTCACTTTTCAGTTGCCTGGTTTTGGATCTAGAGCTATGCTTATGATATCTAATTGTTGCATTGAGCATAATTTGACACTGTGGAATCAATACATAGAAGCATCCAGCAATCAGTGCAATTTTCTAAGCAGTAAGAGTCTATAGATCGCTGTACATTGCAATGTGAACTAATCAGTGTGATTGTGGTGTTTGTTATGGATTAGCGCCTGAAAGTAATGTTTTTACATGAGACGCTATTTCTGTTCTTTTTGGGTTGATGTCTCTATGCTGGCTCATTTTGAGTTTCTAGTATAGAGCTCCCACATGCAGGTGTTCTCAGCAGTCGCACGGTGCATTGGCTAGTATGAGATTGTTCTTTTTTGGGGAGATTGAGATAGAGATGTGGCAGTGTCATGCCAACTCATGTGCGAGTGGGAAATGTTAGAAATTAGGCGCCCATGTGGCATAACCCTTTAAACCTTTTGAACCTGAACCTTTTGAACCTTATCCATGTAAGTTTGAATTTGAATTCAAAACTTATTTGGATAACCATTCAGGATATCTATATCTATCATGTCAATAGATATGGATAGATGGATAGATAGATATTGGTTGTTATATCTGATTATATATTTTATATATAATATATTTAATAGATCAGATACATATATCAGATATACGTTATGTGGTTTTTACCGATAACCTTTTTTTCCCAAACTCTCTCTGACTCTCTCCCATTAAAACAACGATCAAGCCTCTGCACTGTGACTTGTGTGGGTGATACTCATTTTGTAGTATCACTCCACTGTTGGGTTGATTGATCAGATTCTAGAAGCACGTGATTTACCCACGAGGTTCTTCTCTAAAAGGTATGATTCTAATATTTTACCCGCTGCGTTATTATGCTTTAAGATTTACATTACATTCCAAGACTTTCAAGGACTCCCACGCTACAAATTAAAAAAAAAAAAAAAAAAAACCCAAAAAATTTGATTTTTTTCTTTCATGCATTTTTTATCTACTATCTTGCTAATTAACCGAACCCTTAAGGAAGAGTGTATATTTTTTATGATGTTATGTTTGATGTGTATAACAATATCATGGTCGTATTAACTATTGGAGCTAGTATTAGCTCGTCTATAGAAAATGCTTTGTGAGTGTGACCTCTAATATGCATTTTTTTTTTTTTTTTTTTTTGCAGGGTTGTTTTTTAGTTTGGTCATGTTGTGAAGATATTCAGCCAAATCACTCTCTTAGACTTGCATTAGATCTTGATTGAATTAGCTAATGGTTTGTATTTGTGAGAAGTTTTCCATTTGGTCTCCTTTTGTAATGTTAATTTTAGCTTGGTATGATTACATCGTATTTTTAGCAGAGCAGATTATCGTCAAACTGAATTTTAATATTATTCTTCTTCTGATTATGGGTTTATATGGACTCTGTGTCAGTACACAAACACACATACACAGTTGCATGTATTAATGACTGGTGGTTTAGCAGTATCTGCAGCAGTGTACACTAGAAAGTGCTAGAAAATGGTCCATTTCCATGACTTTGAATTGGTTCAGAGGCTAGATGATAGATTTTCCTACTACAATTCTGTTTTCACTACTTTAACTTGACTATTGCAGCAAGTTCGATTAATTTATGTAGCATTTGATGCATGAGTTTGAGAATAATTAAGCTGCAAGTTTGTTTATTTGTTTTTTTTGTTTTTGTTTTTGTTTTATGTTTTTGTGTTTTTATTTATATTTTTGCCTAAGATTAATATAAATGTGCAATTTTTAGTGTGTTGGTTTAATTGATAACACTTCGCTTCCCCCTCTAGAATGGTGATCACTTGTGCATGTAAAATGAGACATGACAGGTTCGTATTACTGTTGATGCTTTTACTTTCTTAACATTTCATCATATTCATTTTTACAGCCTCCGTATTACACATGTTGGAGTTTTTGTATTTGCATATTTAAAATTGGTTTAAAGATGCTGATTTATTTTGTGGTTGAATGGGGTGTTGTGACAATACATCTATATTCTGTTTTCTATTTTCTTTTTTCAAAAAACACAATTTGTTTGGTGTTACTATTTTGAAAAATGCATATAGAATGGTTGAGTGAGGAAGGTGTTGGAACGCGCTGATTATTAACTAGGCATGGGGTTTCTCGGCTTAGATTTATATGTGGTTCAAATACGGAGTGGTTCGTATTACTATCATATTTTGAACACAAGATTTCACTTGGTGTCTCATGAGGTTCCCTATTGAGAAATTTCCGAATAGTTTTTAAATCTCTCATTGATCTAGGGGCAATTTGAACTTAAGTTTAAAAAAAAGGTAAATTCAATAAGTTAAAAAAAGAAAGAAAGTTAAATTCAATAATTTAGGAGTAAGTATGAGAGCTTTTGTTCCTAAAATTTGACAATACACATTAATTGAATCATGTCTTGAGGCAATAATTATAGATTTGATGACAGAGAATACATCTTCTTAGACCAATCAATTAGAGAAGGCTACAGAAGTTTGGGCGACCATCTTATGGATTGTACTTATAGAACATATAACATGATATGCTTCCCAGGAATAAATAAAGGTCACATATATTTGATTTTTTTAACCCTTGAATTACTAATGTTTTTTGCTCTGCATTATTAATTAATAATTAGAGAGCATATTCTTTTTGAGTTTACTGAAGGCACCACTATTCTTTTTATCTTTTTTCTTTCTTTTTTGATAATTGAGTATTTTAGGCCCTTGTTTCTCTAAAATTCCTAGTGAAAATTAAGGACGATCCTTTCGACCTCCATTTTCAGTGTCATCTTCACGGGCCAAACTAGACTTTGTATATAGTGAACTCAATGAAAGTGTCTTCACTCTTTTTTTAAGCTGTATTGTCTAGAGATGGCTCCGAAGATTTCCTCCTTTGATGAGTCCATGATTTTTTGTTTAAGCTTCATCATCATTCTCAAAATCTTGCATCTTGATGCCCTCTTTGGCCTATTTTGGAAAGTAGGCCAAAAGTTGACTTTTTAACTTTTTTTGATAAAACGTGTAAAAAAGTAGAGAGGTAATTTGATCTGAACCTTTGTCTTCAATCACCGACATTGACTTCAGTATTGACAATGATGACTTGTTCTTGTAGATCATATAGACAATCAACTGAGCCGGGCCCAACACAATTCCAACTGCATTTGGCACCTAAAATAAGTAAAAGACAATTCATTGATTTGATTGAAATCACTTGGTTTGTTGTGTTCACTCTAGTCAAGTTTGTGAATATGAAAATATTTGCACATGAAAGCAAACACAAACAGCATAGGAACTTACTAGAACATAGTTATCTTTGACTAGCATGCTGAAAGTAAACCAAACACTGACATAGGGAAACAAGGAAAATGAGAGGAAGAATGGCATGTACTCCATGCTTTTCATTCTTATTACCGTTCCTGTAAAAATAATAATAATAATAATAATTTGAAACAGATCAAATAAGACGAGTAAAGAGCACCTATTATTGAACATTATTCATAAAAGTTCACTACTAGTTACACATGTTTCATGGTTGTTTATCAAAGCCACTAACAATAAACACAGTTCATGAGTCTTGTTTTTAGTGTAGTTATTCGACCCCAATGAGTAAACATGGAGGGAGATTAGTTGCTTCATGATATATATATATATATATATTGGGAATTTTGGATCATTGAAACAAACAACTACCTTGTTTTTCATTGTATGAATGAAAAATGCACAAAAAACTCAAAAAAAATAAAAAATTATCACTTTTTTTAGATTGTGAATTAGTTGATGATTGTGATACAAACAGAAAAAAAATTATACAAAAGAAAAAAAATTTGAAGTTAGATTGTAAATCAATAGGAGGAAGAAGGGAAAATAATTGTAGAAAACATGGAGGTGCAAGTATATGCCTATGTTAGTTCAAAAAAAAAAAAAGTATATGCCTATGTTATGGTGCAACTTGAATTATGACATTACTTTCACCACAAAACATAACCCGCTTCTAGTTCTATGTTTTTATGATTATTTTTACTTAATTAATACATGTGACATGACAAAATATTAATTTTACCATTTTAAAGCAAAAGGACCCATTGAAATTGGTTTATTTTTTTATTTTTTATTTTTTTAACCAAAAAAAAATATCATTATCACATCATTTTAATTATGAAAATTTGCGTGAAAATTTGTAAGAATGGAATTTATTTATTTATTTATTTTGTTGAATATAGATTTATACCATGACTTTAAGAGGTGCAGCATATACATGACAATGGTAAGAGTTGCACATAGAACTCCAACAAAAGTGCGGCGGGCACTCCCATGGAATGCTAGACGAGTCACTGCTATTATTGTCCCCAACACTCCTACTAGTATTCCCAACAAACTCATTGATTTAACCTACCAAAAAACAAAAACATTCCCGATTGATCTTCTATTCAATCATGTGCACAAGCATGGGCAGAGAGAGGATGGTAGTACTTTTTTATGGAGGGGAGCTGTTAGTAAAAATTATGCTAGGGCCGGATTGATAGCAACTAAGCAGTAATTTTAAACTACACAACTTAAACCAGAATAATCAAACAATTGTGGCTCTGGTTTGAATGCCTCAAAAGAATGAGGACTTCTTTGGATTAATTGATGACAACAAAGTAAACAAGAAGGTAAACAAACTTTTTGTATCAACAGATGATAACAAGGTAGATTAAACAAACAAAAGCAATTTCGTGCTGAAATTACTTATGTACATCATATTATAGACTACAATAGTAAAAACTACTCCTAAATTATGATCTCAACTACTCCTAGGTCTAAAAACTAAGTTGTTATGTTGTTGTTGATGTCCTTGATTTCTGTAAATCTCTGGCCTTTATACTTCTTCTTTCACACGCCCCCATGATCTCCTCAATCTGCAACTGTTGTTGTGTAACTACTGCAACTGCTTCCTGGCTTCTAGGCCTTCTAACTTCATTAATCCTTCACTTCTGTCTGTTGATCTGTCTTTCTTTGAGGCTATTTCATGCCCACAAGCTCTTTTAACCTTCCCTCGACAGAGAAAAGCTCCTACTTTGTCTCATGCTTCCTCTTGAAAGGCTTCCCACTAACTCCATGATCCTTGCTAGTAACCGCTCCATCACTTATGGTCGGCCCATATACAAAAATCCACTTTCAACTGTTAGACATGATCCTTTGATGCTGGACATCCACTCTAGACTTGGCCACGTGTTCTCCATTAACTGGACCACCTGTCGACAAAACTTGGCAAAAATAGGTGCAAACAGGAGCATGGAAGAGAAAGAGAGAGAGACATAAAAGAGTTGAGAGACAACACCAACACTATTTACAGTGGTAATTAGGATACCATCGTCTGGATCCAGAATTCCATACAATGTCCATAAACTTATGCTCAATAGTGTTGTTATATGTGGTAGCCCGTCATAATTCTCTGTTGATTTTTTCTTCACTTTTTCCGAAATGCCCCCTAATTAAAATTAAAAACACCCCTCCCCATTAATTTTTCTATATTAAGTACACTAATGAGGCCTTTAATAAATAAATAAACAAATCTTACACAATAGCACATATTACTTGTTCATTTTTTTCGAAACATCTAAGTTACTTTGCGTTTTATAATGAACCACTGAAACTATTTCCTTTCAAAATTTCTCTCAGATTAAAAGTAGAGACTGATTCGGGATCATTAGTAGGAATATAATAAGAAGATCTAATTATTTTGACAATGGTAATGGTAACGTATCACTCATAATAAGTGGCAGGACTAAAGTTGTGATGTCTTGAGTCCTTTTAAAATAATTTGAGTATATGAATATGAAATATTTGTCTCTTTTTATTGTCCTTGTTACCGTTGAGCTCTTTGAGTCTTGTGTTGTCACCTATTCCTCTCTTGTGGTTGTTCATGTAGATCCTAGTGTGTTCTGAGGTGTCAATTTGCATCTTTGAGTGTTGGCGTGAATCCGAGAATGGTGGGAATGCTCTAAGGTGGCCTTGGCCTCACTTCAAAGTTGGGACCACTCGAGTGGTATAGTTGTCCTTCCAGTTCTTTGTTCTGAAGTCTGAAATACTAGAGGTATACTTTCACTACTTGAGTGATCTGTTTACAGATGAGAGAGATTTTGGGAGTTTGAATTCACTGCCCAAGCGTAGGATTGTTTGCTCAAGCCGTCTGTCCGTACTCAACTCCGAAAAATGTATCCAATCACTTAAAAGTTGAGCCATACACTTTACCTCCATCACTTTACACTTCATTCTCTCTCTCTCTCTCTCTCTCTCTCTCTCTCTCTCTACAATTCAGTTTTCTTCCTTTTCTCTTATCTCTCTTTAGAAAAACCATCCACCCACCTAATTTATTTCTTGATCTTCCCAAATCTATTGGGATTTTGACCCTAGTGTCTTCATTCAAGTTGGAGAGCTTATCAAGGACTACGCCGTGTGTGGTGGAGATCGGGGTTTTGATGCTATTTATTTTGGAGGTTTTCTCATCTTTTCTCTCTCTAAAACTTGAGGTATCGAGTTTCTTTGAGTTATATATATGGTTTTAACATGTCTTCCCTATTTTGCTATGATTTTAAGTAGAAGGTTTGAGATTTGAAATGTGGAACTTTGAATATTGTTTATTATGGCCATGTTTTGGAAAACGATTTATTGTTTTGAGAAAACATTTATTGATCTTGAAATGTTTTGAGGTAAATACATTTGGCAAGTCCGGTTAAGGGATGTAGTTGGTATTGTTTAAGTTGGCTTGAGTGTCTAGGGTAAAAGATCGAAAACACGCGCGGAGGAGGTACCATGTGCCTTCCGATTAGCAGCTAGTAAAATGGGGGGATTGGTAGTGCTTGTTATGCCTATTTGCAGACACCAGCCTAGGGATTACTTGAGTCGTATTTACCACCCCGTGATATTATTTGAACTGCATTGAGATAATGAATCTTTCAAAAGAACATTGCATGTGTTTTCAAAAGAATGGAAAACTTGTAGTTTTGGAGCACGACATGGTATTGCATTCGTATATGTAAGACTACTTAAACATATATACTTTATTAAGATTTCTCTATTGGGCTTTGTGCTCACCCCTAGTGAATTTGTGCAGGAAAGTATGTGGTGATCCCACTTAGCTAAAGGCGTGGGAAGTATTTTGAGAGCACGAGGCTCTTTTTCTTTTGTTGATTATTTTTGGCAAGCCAAGGGCTTTATTTGTATAGGTTTGATAACTATCTTTTGTGTAACTAGGCTTAAGCCTTGAAAATTGTAACCCGTGGGGCATCTTTTTATTTTATTTCCTTGTACTTATTGTCTCACATGCTATAGATTCAACTTTATGAAGATTGAATATGTATTGCACGTGGATTTCTTTTATAAATTTCTCACATGAATGAAATATCAATATAGAGATTTGACCGCTTGGATTGAGTTTATTATTCATATGTATTGCATGTGGACTTCTTTTGTAAATTTCTCAAATGAATGGAATATCAATATAGAGATTTGGCCGCTTGGGTTGAGAATATTATTCATATGTATTGCATGTGGACTTCTTTTGTAAATTTCTCACATGAATGGAATATCAATATAAAGATTTGAACACTTGAGTTGAGATTATTATGTTTAAATGGATTTTTTGGACTTTTAGTTATGTAAATTATTTGGGGGTGTTACAAAAGTGTCTTATTACTCGACACTTATGCCCATCATGAATAAGTCTACCCACTTCTTGGACTTACTAGTAGACGGTCTAATTATTTTGTATATGTATCTTGTGGAGAGTGACGTATGTAGACCATGTAACATGGGTCACATAATGCTTAGAGGACTCAATAATTTTCCCACAAGTACGTATTTCCATTTGGCACTAGGCATAGCTAGGATAATTAATTACTTACCTTTGTTAACTTTGACACTAAGTTTTTTTTTCTTCTCTCTCTCTCTCTCCCTCCCTCCCTTTTTGAACAAGGAAATCAAACCTCAAGAGACATTTCAAAGTTCACGACAAAAGATAAAACTCAGAATAGATGCAATATTAAATCTTCTGCTGTCATAGTTAAGCTATTCCCATCTTTCAAATTTTAATAGAAGAAAAGTATCACTTTCTTTAAAGTTAAACACTTACAGTGGAGCTGCAAAAGTTAATTTAGAAAATATGTTTCCTATAACAAATGGAATACATATATATTAAACATTGGATAGACAAAATGGAGTTGTATGTTTCACAAGACAATATAATTAAAATAAAATAAAAAATCTAACTGAAAATTCCAATGATGAAGTATCCTCTAACCATGGATAGTAATTAATAAAGTTGGTGATAGAAGATAAAAAAAAATTAAGTTTATGAAGAAATGAAAGGGTCTAGTTGGTAGGTGCTGTGGTGTGATGAATAATCAAAGTTGGTGATGCTTTTTTATATGCTTCTATGGAAATACCCAATGTTGGATGCTTTCCAACTTATTAGGTTATGTTGATTTTTGTATCTCTACTTGTTACCATATTAATGAAGAAGTGGCTATATAAAGTTCTTTGTTTCACCTTTACATGGCTTTCCATTTGTTTTAGTAATTTTTGTTTAATTTTTTGCTATTGAGGAATCTCCTTTTAAAGTCATTTTGAACTTATCTCCATAGAGTATATCTCAAATACACACAATCATATGCTAATCATGTATATTAGACAAATTTAGGTGCATCATTATAAATAATATTCCAAAAACATCTTACACTACAAAAATTTCAGTTTTTTGCGACGGCAAAATGCCGTCGCTAATACTCCTAATGCCGTCTCAAAAAACTTTTAGCGACGGCAAATGACTTTTAGCGACGGCAAAGAGAGGGTCACAACAGAGGGCGTTACTAAAACATTTTAGCGACGGCATGATGCCGTCGCCTTTTTTTTGCGACGGGAAATGTTGGCTTTTGCGGCGGCGTTTTTACTATCGCTTATAATATGTAAAAATTGAGACCTTTTGCGACGGTGGTCGGCAATGTCGTACCGTCGCTAAAATTTTTATTTGAGATGGCAAAAAAAATGCTGCCGCGATATGTTTTTTTTTTTTTGCGACGGCATGATCTTTGTCACTAAAATTCTTTTGCGACGGCATTGCCTATGTTGCAAAAAAAAAAAAAAAAAAATTAGCTCTAATGTTTTTTGCGACGATGTGGTGCCGTCGCAAAAGAAAAATAAAATAAAATAAAATAACAAATAAAATTATTAAAAATATTCAAAATACCTGTATTAAAATTAAAAAAATCGAAAAAGAAACTAATGATTGCATAATAATATAAAAATTCCTATACAGAAATAACAATTTCTCCATAATAAAAATATTCTTGCATTCATAAATAGACATCAGCAAAATTACCCAACTACATAATGTTGCATAATACATATATAATGTTTAAATACATAATGTTGTTCACAATTCAAAATAACATTAACGGAAAAAAAAAAAATTCCTCATCATTCTCCGTTGCTAACAAAAACAAAAGTTGGTCGCATTCTTCACAAGCATGCATTCCACAAGAAGCAAACTCCTACTCGGGAAATATCTAAAAAAAAATAATAAAAATAAATTAATGACAATATAATTATGTGTTAATATGTTAATTACAAAAAAAAACTTAAAAATTTAATTACTATGCAATTACAAAGATAATTAAGTAAATAATTTTGCCCAGAACAACTTTCAAAAATAACAAGGCTTGCATTATCTTATGCTGTTAAAAAAAAAAAAAGACCAATGATGAACAAAGGAGGTGTATATGAAAAGCATAAGGAAGAAACATAGGTTAGTGAAGAAAGCTATATAATACACAAAGCACACAGGGATCAATGCATATTCAGAAACAAAAAAAACTGACCCCTAAATGATATGAGAACTCAATAATCAGAAAAACTTAGCACTCAATTATAAAAAAGGCAAGCAAGAACTTTATGTATTAACCATTTCAAAGCATATAATAAGATACTAAATGAAACCTTCAAATATGCACGTTTCTCTGGAGGTGAACCAAAAAAGACATCTACTAAAGCCTAAACAAACTTCTTAGAGCATGATGCCAGAGCCCTGATGTTTTTGCTTGCAATTTTCTTTGAATAAGGGGGTTTACTTTCGAACACTACAGAAGAACCATTTATTTCAAAGGTCTTTGGAAGTGTTGCAAACGCACCAGTACCCACATTAGATCTTACTACAGTTTTGTTTTGATTCACAAGTTCCTATGAAGAAAAAAATGAGATATATAAGATCAAATATTACAGAATTGAGCAAAAGAAGAGACATTAGCCCAAAAAGAGAAGAAAAAAAATTAAGAAGAAGAAAAACAAAGAAAAGTAACACAATCATTGAGGAAAGTTATTCAATACAAACCTGCAAAGAAATGGCTATATTTTCGAGCATAAATGAGTCCTTTGTGATGAAGGTAATTAAAAGTTTCACTAAAGATCCAAAATTTTGGTAAGCATCAGTTGGATGGCGATGGAAGGCAGGTAATAATCCCCAACAGCCATGGGCATAGGCCTGAAGCTCTTCTTGAATCACCGACTTTTTAACTGACAAAAAGCATAAATTTCAATTCCAAAAACAGAAACTCAAACAATTGTGAAGAAGGCCTAGCTAGGGTTAGGTTAGGGTGAGATCACCAACGGTGGCGATGCAAACTGGCATGGGCCTCTCTAAGATCTTGATCTTGGTCGAAGCAGATAATCTAGCAACACACACAGACAAACACACATACACACAAACTCTCTTAATCGATTTCGGTATTAAGCTCTCTCTTGCCTTTTGATATCGATCTGATTATACTTTACAAGGTACACTAGTACGATCCTGGTTAAGAACGATAAATTATCTGATATATTGGGCGAAATTCAAGTAATTTGATCTTTTGTTGTATTGCTCTAATTTAGCTTAAATCACCTTGTCAATCACTGTTGCTGTGAATATCTATCTGGGTTTGTGTGTGCTTTTTTTTTTTTTTAAATGATTGAATTCGTTTTTTTTTCAGAACCAGTTTTTTGAAAAACACAAAATTTGTTTGTATGTAAGCTAGAGGGATTTTGATTTATTGGTTATCTTATTTTTGTGTGGAATTTATTACTAAGATTTAGTGAATTTGGTGAATTGGGTTATCCTGTGGACACAGTTTAATTGCGTTTCATTGGCAGTCCCTGGTTAAAGGCATGGAAAAAAATTGAGGAATCATCAAAGTCTGACTCTAACGTTTCTGATGACATCACTTCTCAGGTATGTTTATCCATGGAAAATAGAAGCCTTACTAAGGTTCCGTTTCTTTTGGTTTGTTTTCCCGTAAAATTTACATCGATTTTTTCAATTTATTTTTTTATATATATGTAAAAAGATTGTGTGTGTATATATATATCAAATCATTTTGTTTTCTGATGGTTGGTTAACATTTGAAATATATTTTTTCAATGCTGAATCTTTCTTTCTATCAAGCAACTACGTTAGCTTTCTCAACATCAATAATAGATTTAAATGGTTTCACAGCACTTTCGAGGACTACTATATTTTATTATATATCTATAGAAACAATGGAGAAAATTTAAAAGTACTACGGGCTATATATTAAAAGTTATACAGCCCACCCCTCTCTCTTCCACCTCCCCTTCCCTCCTTCTTCCATTCTCACAAAAGTTCAAAGGTGAATATGTTGCAAAAGTAAGGAGGCAGGACACTTTTGATGGAGTCATTTCGATTACTCTTTACAAATAAGTTATTTTATGAAGTTGCCTATTTTCTGGGAACATTTTTGTATTTGTAACTCTTTCAACAATTGAAAACTGCATAAAAAGAAGACTTTTAAGGTCTATTCAATATAGTACTTGATGAAAACATTAGTTGGATAAAATAAAATTTACCCTGAACTTTTATTGAGGCATGACTTCAGCTCATGTGCCTTGCATTGGAATTCAAATAGAGACCTGCTTTATAGTAGGATTAAGCGGCAGACCTATACTAGTTAGAACAACATAGTTGTTCTCCATGATTTTCCTTCGATGTAATTAGAACGTTAGCCCTTTGATCAAACTTGATAGCCATTAAATTTATGCATAAGTGAAATTTTACTGCAGGAACTGTGGACGAGAAGGGCATAGAAGGTACTACTGCCCAGAACTTCAAGACAGCTTGACAGACAGAAGGTTCAAGTGCCGGTTATGTGGGGAAAAGGGGCATAACAGAAGAACCTATCCTAAGTCAAAGCCAACTCAATCACAAGCCAAGGCATCATTGTTGCAGGATATGTGGTTAGAGCGGGCATAATTGCAAGACATGCCCACGAGCCACTCAAGGAAAATCATATGATGCCCGTAAAAGTCGGACATACACTTGCCGGCTGCGCCTAGAAAAAGGGCACAATACAAGGACATGCCCTATTAGAAAACTATCAGTTGAACAGTGACTCTGAAACCTAGTCATTACCGACACCAAGTGCTTGCTTTCTTATTGTCTAACAAATTTCGCAACGGAAGACAAGATGGCACTGTTGGGATCAATTGAAAGATGTATTATTGGAAATGAACTGATGTGTATAATCTTAGAAATTCTGTTGTCAGATTGAATTGAGAGATATTTTTTTCACTTGAAATGCATTGCTGTATAGTATCTTGAAAGGAGACATATTAGTTGCGGAAGTGTATTGCTATATAGTATGTTTTTCTTTTCTTTTTTTTACATCACTCATTTTTAATTTTTTACAATTTTGTGTCGACATAAATTATCTTTTAGTCTTCAAATCTTAAAATTTCAAATCCCTAATCTCTCTACCTACCCAACCCCACCGCAACACCTACCATCTGCTGTTGCCACCACTCTTACTGAACATGTTGCCATCATCCACCATCTCTTCTCCCACAGATAACTTTCGCTGTTACCCATAACTACCTCGTCCACCCCATCACCATTCTTCCTCCCATTTCCTACATGTTGCCCCACTCACTTTCTTATTCTTTTGAAAACCCTAAATCTCACTCCTTTACTTCTACTGCGTGCACAAAGGGAAGGTTGCTCTAGTGGGGAAGGACTAGGAGTAGTAGTTGGAGGTGGCGGTTGTAGTGGTTAAAATTGGTGGTTAGGATAAATATAGAATTAGAGTTTTTTTGGAATTATGAAAAGTTTAATCAAATAAAGATCAAAAATTAGAATTATAGAAGGTTTTAACTAAAAAGTGAGTGTAATGGTAACGCCAAAGTCACCCTTGCCCTAGTCTCTATCTATAATTATATAATTATATCATATTTTTCTTAGAAAAAATTGAAGGATATGAATGATTTTGACAATAGATAGTATATATTTTTTAAAGTAAATGTAATAAAATTATGTAGTTATGTATATCATATTGACATTTTTATTTTTATTTTTGATAGATGATCTACAGAAAGTGATTTAAAGAATGAACGATTGAATGATCGAAGTAAGATTTATGATAGACTCTACATGTCTAAATAACGCTTGAACTAGAGAAAAGTCATTTTTTTACATAAATATAATTAATAAATATAATAAAAATGAGAGCTTGTGAGCAAAATTTGTCCAAGCCAAACTTCTTCTTTATTGATAGCGGGAAAAAATCTACAGGAAAAAATTGTCATCCATAAATGTAATGAGTTAAATTTTGTGTAATATAAAGTTCCTTTGACTCATATTGTGTAATTAGAAATATCAAAATTAAACCTAGTTATTTCTGTTGTACCCAAAAAATAATAATAATAATACGATGATGTGGGCCCGTTTGGAACTGGTATTCAAGCAAATCACTTCCACCGCCATTTTGCTAAAATACAACGTCGTTCCAAGTAGGGTATAAAATGAATAAAAATCCCTTTGAGAATTCAATAGTGTCGTTGGAGGAGAGAGAAGAACACCTAGCTAAGGTTGGGCTGGGATGAGATCACCAGCGGTGGCGATGCAAACTGGTATGGGCCTCTCTAAGATCTTGATCTTAGTTGGAGCACGTAATCTATCTACACACACAGACAAACACACTTACACACAAAACTCTCTTAATCGATTTCGGTATTAAGCTCTCTCTTGCCTTTTGATATCGATCTGATTGTACTTTGCAGGGTACACTAGTATGATCCTGGTTAAGAACGATAAATTATCTGATATATTGGGCGAAATTCAGGTAATTTGATCTTTTGTTGTATTGCTCATATTTAGTTCAAATCACCTTGTCAATCACTGTTACTGCGAATATCTATCTGGGTTTGTTTTTTTTTTTTTTATGATTGAATTCGTTTAGTTTTCAGAACCAATTTTTTGAAAAACACAAAATTTGTTTGGTTGTAAGCTAGAGGGAATTTGATTTATTGGTTATCTTGTTTTTGTGTGGAATTTATTACTAGGATTTAGTAAATTTGGTGAATTGGGTTATCCTGTGGACACAATTTAATTGTGTTTCATTGGCAGTCCTTGGTTAAAGGCATGGAAAAAAATGAGGAATCATCAGAGTCCGACGTTGACGTTTCTGATGACATCGCTTCTCAGGTATGTTTATCCATGGAAAATAGAAGCCTTACTAAGGTTCCGTTTCATTTGGTTTGTTTTCCCGTAAAATTTACATCGGTTTTTTCAATTTATTTTTTTATATATATGTAAAAAGATTGTGTGTGCATATATATATATCAAATCATTTTGTTTTCTGATGGTTGGTTAACACTTGAAATATATTTTTTCAATGCCAAATCTTTCTTTCTAACAAGCAACTACTTTAGCTTTCTCAACATCAATAATAGATTTAAATGGTTTCACTGCACTTTCGAGGACTACAATATTTTATTATATATCTATAGAAACAATGGAGAAAATTTAGAAGTACTACGGGCTGTATATTAAAAGTTATACAGCTCACCCCTCTCTCTTCCACCTCCCCTCCCCTCCCTCTTCCCTTCTCACAAAAGTTCAAAGGTGAATATGTTGCAAAAGTAAGGAGGTGGGACACTTTTGATGGAGTAATTTCGATTACTCTTTACAAATAAGTTATTTTATGAAGTTGCCTATTTTCTGGGAACATTTTTGTATTTGTAACTCTTTCAACAATTGAAAACTGCATAAAAATAAGACTTTTAAGGTCTATTCAATATAGTACTTGATGAAAACATTAGTTGGATAAAATAAAATTTACCCTAAACTTTTATTGAGGCATGACTTCAGCTCATGTGCCTTGCATTGGAATTCAAATAGAGACCTACTTTGTAGTAGGATTAAGCGGTAGACCTATACTAGTTAGAACAACATAGTTGTTCCCCATGATTTTCCTTCGATGTAATTAGAACGTTAGCCCTTTGATCAAACTTGATAGCCATTAAATTTATGCATACGTGAAATTTTACTGCAGAAACTGTGGACGGGAAGGGCATAGAAGGTACTATTGCCCAGAACTTCAAGACAGCTCGACAGACAGAAGGTTCAAGTGTCGGTTGTGTGGGGAAAAGGGGCATAACAGAAGAACCTGTCCTAAGTCAAAGCCAACTCAATCACAAGCTAAGGTTCCAAGGCATCATTGTTGCAGGATATGTGGTCAGAGCGGGCATAATTGCAGGACATGCCCACGAGCCACTCAAGGAAAATCATATGATGCTCGTAAAAGTCGAACATACACTTGCCGGCTATGCCTAGAAAAAGGGCACAATACAAGGACATGCCCTATTAGATAACTATCTGTTGAACAGTGACTCTAAAACCTAGTCATCACTGACACCAAGTGCTTGCTTTCTTATTGTCTAAGAAATTTCACAACGGAAGACAAGATGGCACTGTTGGGATCAATTGAAAGATGTATTATTGGAAATGAACTGACGGGTATAATCTTAGAAATTCTCTTCTTAGATTGAATTGAGAGATATTTTTTCACTCGAAATGCGTTGCTGTATAGTATCTTGAAAGGAGACTATTAGTTATGAAAATGTATTGCTATATAGTATGTTTTTCTTTTCTTTTTTTTACGTCACTCATTTTTAATTTTTTACAATTTTGTGTCGACATAAATTATCTTTTAGTCTTCAAATCTTAAAATTTCAAATCCCTAATCTCTCCACCTATCCAACCCCTCTGCAACACCTACCATCTGCTGTTGCCACCACCCCTACTGAACATGTTGGCATCATCCACCATCTCTTCATCCACAGACACCTTTCCCTGTTACCCATAACTGCCTCGTCCACCCCATCACCCTTCTTCCTCCCATTTCCTACATGTTGCCCCACTCACTTTCTTATTCTTTTGAAAACCCCAAATCTCACTCCTTTCCTTCTATTGCATGCACAAAGGGAAGGTTGCTCTAGTGGGGAAGGACTAGGAGTAGTAGTTCGAGGTGGCGGTTGTAGTGGTTAAAATTGGTGGTTGGGATAAATATAGAATTAGAGTTTTTTTGGAATTATGAAAAGTTTAATGAAATAAAGATCAAAAATTAGAATTATAGAAGGTTTTAACTAAAAAGTGAGTGTAATGGCAACGCCTAAGTCACCCTTGCCCTAGTCTCTATCTATAATTATGTAATTATATTATATTTTTCTTAGAAAAAATTGAAGGATATGAATGATTTTTAAATAAATAGTATATATTTTTGAAAGCAAATGTAATAAAATTATGTAGTTATGTATATCATATTGACATTTTTATTTTTATTTTTGATAGATGATCTACACAAAGTAATTTAAAGAATGAACGATTGAATGATCGAAGTAAGATTTATGATAGACTCTACGTGTCTAAATAACGCGTGAACTAGAGAAAAGTCATTTTTTTATATAAATATACTTAATAAATATAATAAAAATGAGAGCTTGTGAGCAAAATTTGTCCAAGCCAAACTTCTTCTTTATTGATAGCGGGAAAAACTCTACAGGAAAAAATTGTCATCCATAAATGTAATGAGTTAAATTTTGTGTAATATAAAGTTCCTTTGACTCATATTGTGTAATTAGAAATATCAAAATTAAATCTAGTTATTTCTGTTATACCAAAATAATAATAATAATAATACGATGATGTGGGCCCTTCTGGAACCAATATTCAAGCAAATCACTACCACCGCCATTTTGCTAAAGTACGACGCCGTTCCAAGTAGGGTATAAAGTGAATAAAAATCCCTTTGAGAATTCAGTAGTGTCGTCGGAGGAGAGAGAAGAAGACCTAGCTTAGGTTGGGATGAGGTGAGATCACCAGTGGTGGCAATGCAAACTGGCATGGACCTCTCTAAGATCTTTGTTAGAAATTGGGCGCCTATGTGGCATGACCCTTTTCTGAACCTTTTGAACCTTATCCAAATAAGTTTGAATTTGAATTCAAAACCTATTTGGATAACCACTCAGGATATCTATATCTATCATATCAACTGATATGGATAGATGATATAGATATCTTATATATCTGATATAACTGATATGGATCGATTTATTATTATCCTATATATCTGATATAATATGGGATATGGGTGATTAAGAGAATAATGACGTATGTCGTATGTTTTTCCTATTTACTGACTCTCTCCCAAAATACAACGATCAAGAGCCATTTTGTACTGTAACTTGTGTGGATGATATTCATTCTGTAATATCACTCCATTGCTGGGTTAATTGATCAGATTCAGGAAGCACGTGATTTACCTACGAGATCCTTCAATTCTGACTTTGCAGATAAAGGTATGACCATAATTTTTCATCCGCTGCGTTTACCTTAGATTTACATTGGTATCAGAGCATGAATGGGTATTTTCGTGTTTTCTCTAATCATGTGTATATTTTTTTTTTATATATATATATGTACACATTATATACATGAATGTTTATAAAGGAGGAAAATTTCAACTCCCATTAGATTGAGAGTGTGGTACACCTCATTTTTATGTTCATTAAATGTGATTTTTGATGCCATAAATGTTTTTGTTGTGAAAAATGGAGTTCGGGAGTACCGAAATCGGACTAGAAAACACCCTGGAAGGCGGCGGGTGTGCCTCACGCTTCAGATGACGCCGTCAGCGGCGGACACGCACTATCACGCGCTCTCACGAGCCTCCGCGCGCTCTCACGCGCCTCTACGCGCTGAGATGCGCTGCCACGCGCGCACTATTCCCCGCTTTCACGCGTGCGCCGTCCGCGCTACCCACGTGCGCGCCGGGCGCTGAGAAACGCGCCGAGCCGCTCTCTGAGCCGAGCCGCGCCGTTTTTCGTGCCGGCTTGGCTGGTTTGATGGCTGTGGTTAAGGGTCTGTTTGTTTTCTTTAAAATTCAGAATTACGTTAAATGGTCATAAGTAATTCGTTATAGCTTTGCTTTAAGCGTGGTTAGTACCGTTAGACTCATAATTAAATTTTCTATCTTCTGGAAATTTTTCAAAATTTTATGAAAATAAAAGGTATTTTTCCTGATATAATAATTCATTATTTCTGCTTTAAAATGCATCTGGTGTTGCATGATTAAGTTTCTGGGGCTGAATTTTTTATTGTAGACTATTGTTGTAGTTTACTATTTACTGGTATGGTTATTTCATTTTACCAGATTCTGGAATATTTATTTCTAATTTTATGTGTGTTTATTAGTTATTTAAAATTCCAGAAAATACCAAAAATTTTCAGAAGTGATATACTTTCTGTTATGGAATAATTTGTATATTAAATACAGCATATTGTTATTTTTTTTCCTAGAGTTTCTAATATGTTGTAATTAGAATAGCATGATTAATTGTTATTTGTTTAAATTCCATTATTAATTGTGACATAGCATGAGTTGGTTGTGAATCTACATTATGATGCCATTGTATGGAATTAAAATTTTTTATCATGCTTTTAGACATGCCATAATCAGTGGGAGGTTGTTCGGTTGAGAGAAATCTTTGTAGATTTACTCCCAAAAACTAATATTTTGTGCATGAATTAAATTAAATTTTGGATAATTGTCACCTGTGGTGCAAGAGATGATTACGAGCATAGCGGATTTTCGATCTTGCAACTTGTGTAATATTGTTACTATTTAATTTAGATTTTTGTGGCAAAATTATATTATGCTAATCAAATTAATCACAATGCGAATTTCTCTCTAAATTGATTTAGCTTATGGAAGTTAATTTGGTTGACCTAGACTTAGTAGAGATGTTCAAATGTGAACAATGTAATCCCATTCTTTAGATGAGCAAAAGTCTTGGAGACTTTAGGTCAAACGTTAATTGAGCCAAAGTAAGGAAACATGACTCAAAGTCGCCGTGGTTTTGTTGCCTTGTTTGGCACAATAAAAACTAATGTGTGCGCTATGGTTAGAGGCATGCTACGTAGTTTTGGTTGGCGAGTTTTGGAGTTATGAAATTATTAAGCGCTCAATAGATCTGTATATGATCTTGAATATTGAGCTGCGTGGATTGACTTTGTAATTGACTTGTAAATAATGTTACATCATTGGATGAAGTAACATTCAAGAGTCACGTCATCCAAGAAATGCGAGCTTAAATAAATTAGTTATTAAGTGTAAGACAAGTAGCCAGTATGAGCAGTGCTTTGCTCTCTACCCAATTATTGGGAGTGGATGGAGCAAAATTTCATGCACTATAATAGTGTGCGTTGAAATATCACGTGAAGTTAAAAGATTAGCGCTTAGAAGCTGCAAAATCTATTAACACTAAGTGAAAATATTAGCGCTTAGAAGCTGCATAATCTATTAACACTAAGTGAAAAGATTAGCGCTTACTGGCTACAAAATCTATTAGCATTGCCAACTTGTCTAAGTCTGGACACTTACTGTTTCCACACTTGAGTGTGAGACATGAGGATGGGCTTCTTGGTATGATTCCTTAGCTAGGCTAACGTTTTTGAATAACGTTTACCACTAAGCGCAAACGTTGCAGCATAGTAATGAAAAGGTCAAGGCTGACAAGGTTGTTATGACTCTAAGAATTTGACGCATCGCTTGTAAGAGCATTGTGTTGAATTAGACTCTTTAGCCTAATTCGCGCTTAAATTACTTCAGGAGCTGTCATAGTTGATAGCTTATTCTCTCCTTCTTGTGGATAGTAGAATTAATTGCAAGTAACTATGAAGCGAGAAATAGATATGGTAAGAGGAGTATCATCATCTTTCAACTAGATGCATTAAAATGTATGGAGAATAAAATTGACTTGAAGGTGCAGGGGATTAGCACTTACTAGTTAAATTTGCGACTTAGGCGCACTTGACATCTCCATGACATCCTTTTATGATCTAGTGAATATAAATTAGTCGCGAGTCATTACCTAGTTGGGCCTAAACCTTTAAAACTTGTCTTCAAAAACTCACACATTAGGATGATTGGAATTAGTTTATGACGTTGGTCATGAACCGGTGGCTTATTATACTTAATCACATTAACGAGAAGATGTATGGATATTTGGAGTAGGCCCTCTTGGGCCCACTCGCTTGTGACATCCTGCTCTCATATGAATGTGTAACTTTGTTCGCAATGGTTGCGCACAAGTAAGTAGGAAAGCCGTAGAAGGTCATTTGTATTGGCGCATTTAGTCCACTATGTTATTTGTGACTAGATATGTATAAGGGTATGATAGCTAAGCCTCAATCTCGACACATTTATAGACTACGATACGCATCTGAGTCAAGACTATTTGATCTCCCATAAGTCAAAAGTTTTTGAGATGATTTTTGACATTGCACATATGACGTTGAGATCAATTAGATAACAGCTTTTGTGTTTTTAGTTTTGACCAAGGTGGCGAGTATCTATTTGAGTTATTTTACAAAACTCTGTGAAGAGAAATGGATGCTTAGAAAATTGATTATTCCTAATACTCAACAACACAATGGTGTAGTAGAGATAAGGAATTAAGTATTATTAATGTTAGGTGGATGATGGCGCAAAATGTTTCCCAATTGGGAATTGCACTTTAGTTTGTTGCCTATATCCCTAACTAAATGCCCTTAATATCAGTTTTTACACTCCATTTTGAGTAATGGGTTAGCGGAGAGCCATCTATGGCCGATTTATAACCGTTAAGTAGCTTATCTTTATTTTACTTCTCGTAAGGTTACGAAGTTAAGACCTAGGGTTCAATAGCGCATTATTGTATGCTGTCTTGTAAACACATAGGGTCGTGTGGCGCATTATTGTATGCGGTCATGTAAACCCTCTAGGTCATGTGCATATAAGTAAGCAGCTTTGTGGTAGTGTAACTAAGTCACATAAAGTTTTCTTAGTAAAGGTGTCACGACCCAAACCCGCCCCAAAAAGTTTGGCATCGTAACCGGCCAGTAATCCTAGATTAGCACAGGCCTTCCTGAACAAAACATAAATATACGGGGCTCGCGGAAGCGAAAACAAACACTATAGTCCAAAGAGCTGTGCATTTATATGAACATACCTTTACATGCCAAAAATGTTAATTTACCCATCTACGTAACATAACATGTGATCAAAAATTCATATACATCACATAGGCACAGGCCACAATGCATAACAAAACAAAACAAAGCTCACAAAACGGCCTTCCAGGCCTAGCCCCAGCTCGGAGGCACCAAAACTCTGGTAGGCTTCAAAACGGCGGCTTGAACAAAGCTCCGCCTAGGCTTGACTCCCTGAATGCTCACCTATAAATACATATATACAAACAATGAGCTAAAGCTCAGCAAGTAACATTTAAGTAAAGAGGTAGTGAACGAATTCCGTACATTTCATATATCCGTAAAATAATCATTCATACACATAATCATCTCATATCAGAACGTACATAATGGCATACTCCATAGAACATATCATTTATCGCCCAATGACTAGAGTAACCGGTCCCGGACACCGATTAAACACATACCGAGATCTCGTAAACTGGTCCACTTAGGACTATCTATGGATGCCATACTAGATTCGCAAATCAAGATATTCGTTCACAGTTTAAAATCACATTTCAACCCATATCATATCATATAGCATTCCGTATAACATTTCAAATATATTGCTTATCAACATAACTTTACAGAAATGTCACTCACAGTGGGTTTCCAAAACCGGTTGCATGGTCTTCACCTCTTGACCTGCAATTAGCAACATTATAACACATTCTTCAATACACATCATCATTAAATCACGTAATTCATGCCATTCTATTCTCCTTTTATTTAATTTCATGTTCATGAAATGCCCAATGATGCAAATAACATGTGAAAATCATGTAATTCAAATTCCCAAAATTTCCTGAAAATAGGTCCTCCGCTCGAGCGCCACTTTGGCCGCTCGAGCGGCCTGTACAATTCGCCAAAACTGCTGAAAGGCCGATTTTCAAGTTCAAGCGGGAATACCTCCGCTCGAGCGGACCAAGCAAAAACCCAAAATTCTGAACTTTCCAAAGCTTCAATCTTTCCTTTATCAAATATAACTTCAAAGTGACAGAACCAAGTCCCCAAAACACTTGAAAACTCACTTGAATTAAACATTATAACTTCAAAACAAAACCCAAATGCATCAAACCAAAGAATCAACCTTGAATCAAAATGAAAAACTATAATCATGCACATGCAAGCTTCCTTTCTCAAAATCCATGGAGGTCTCTCTCAAATTTGCCAAACATAACCATAAATCATCAATTTCTACCATGCATGCTCAAATTGAACATATTTCCCCTTTCAATCCTCTTATTTAACACGAGATAACATGAGATTATTGATGGACCACCCGTATTTCAAGAAATTAGAGAAGAATTTCTTACCTTGATTATTTAATTGAAGAAGATCAACTTGATTTCCCCCTTTGCTTCCTCTCTCTCCCGAATGTCCACTCTTCTCTCTCCCTTAGATATTTTCTTTTCTTATTTTTGAGTCAAAATGGGTCAACAACCTTATCTTAAGTCATATATATCAAATAAATAGATTTGTACCAAAAACTTGAGCCAAACATGGCCTAACGAATCAGACGAAATTCAGTCCTCAATTTGTCGTCCCAAATGGTTCTAAAAATTCCCGGTATCACATAGGCGTGCTCAATTTCATTTTCCGAACCCATTACGGTCGTCAATTTCAGTCCCGAAGTTGTAATTCCAACATTCATATAAACACATATTTAATTACAGAAAATTGCACCATACATTTTGGGGTCATTACAAAAGGTGACGTGAATAGAGTTTTGGAACTCTATAAGATAAAGAATTCTAAGCATAGCGTTTTTATGTAGCCTAGTTGAGAATGGAAAGAAGTTTCCAATATCCTAGGGACAGTGGGAGCGATGTGCCTACTAATGGATTACTCCATTAGAGAAGAATACTCTGTTTTGGGAGAATTCCTATTTTGTCTTCGATGACTTACATAAGGAATATCCTAAAATGATTCTAGATGCAAAATTGCAAACCCATTGACTTACCTATTGGTAAAAGCCAGAGCCTTAGCTATTGAGTGAATCCTCGGATTGTCTTTGGGAGAAACAGATGACCTATATTCCTTGATCTTTTCTTTGTTGTGGGAGCCTAAAGTACGCTATGTGGGCGTATTAGGCATGATAAGTGTTATCTTTGGTAAATGGTCAACTGAGTTGTTTAGACAATAACCTTGCTCATTAGACTGTGGATAAAATGCTTTACTAGTAGTATATTAATTTGCTCCTTGTAAGATTCAATGCGCTAGTTGGGCGCATCTGCGCTAGTTGGGCGCATCAAGAATGAACGCAAATTGGTCACCAAAACATCTTTAGGGAGGTAATTGCGCAAGAGGTAGTGATCTTGAACCACTTCATGTGAGGCGCAAATGGTGGATTCCGTTGTATATGCTTATCGCAAGATGTGCTGATAAGCTTATGCTTGGAATCTAGAATTGCGCAGACTGTGGTTGTGTTTTTTTTTAAATCGATCACTTATTTGTTGTGAGATGATTGGATGTTGACACTATTATGGTTTGTGTCATAATGATTAGCAGATGATGATGTCAGCAGGTAAGATTGGCTCACTCACACGAGCAATCGCCCTTGGCGCTTGCGAGCGAGCAAGGATGAGACTAGTGGTTTATTTTTTATTTGGAGCCAAGAGAGGCTTAAATTATCCACTATGCATGTCGCCTTGGTTACAACCAAGATGAGGTCATGTTAAGGACCAAACATGGATGTTAGTACTCACTTTCCATGTTGTGCCTGTTATGATTAGCCAGATGCGAGATCTCATTTGGCGCCTGGAAGGCGAGCAAATAGAGAATTCGGGTTAGGCTCTAGAAAGCGACTAGACTAATATCTGTAAGGTGTATCGAGTATGACGTCACTCTTTTGGAAGAGTTACTCCACCGTAGCATGTATTCATACAATATGTGCTTGGCGACCGAGTAATGAGGTGAGAGAGTGGATCCCTGTTTCCTCAACGTGTGAGTCTTACGTGTTATTATTGATATGACTTTCATTTATGTACCCTTTTGTGACTTTTGACTATGTCATAAGGTAAGGGGTTGGTGTTCTGCTACTTTGGTATGTTGCCTGCGGTCATGTATGATTCGGCCTTAAGGGACATCACTGGGAAAGTGGTCAATCCTAAACTAAATGGCATGAGGTCAAAGGGAAGATCATCTAGTATTACACCACTGTTGTATATTCACTGCCGGCAACTCACATCGCTCTGTATGAGAGGCGGATTGAGTGTGAATATATTGCAAGAATTGAGAGGTCAAACATGCTCTTTTTGTGAGATTAGAGATGTTTTTTGGACCGGTGTAATTAGATGGGTCTGGGGTATATGAGACACTATTTCTGTTCTTTTTGGGTTGATGTCTCTATGCTGGCTCATTTTGAGTTTCTAGTATAGAGCTCCCACATGCAGGTGCTCTCGCACGGTGCAGTGGCTAGTATGAGATTGTTCATTTTTTTGGGAGATTGAGATAGAGATGTGACAGTGTCATGCCAACTCATGTGCGAGTGAGAGATGTTAGAAATTGGGCGCCCATGTGGCATGACCCTTTTCTGAACCTTTTGAACCTTATCCAAATAAGTTTGAATTTGAATTCAAAACCTATTTGGATAACCACGCAAGATATCTATATCTATCATATCAACTGATATGGATAGATGATATAGATATCTTATATATCTAATATAACTGATATGGATAGATTTATTGTTATCCTATATATCTGATATAATATGGGATATGGGTGATTAAGAGAATAATAACGTATGTCATATGTTTTTCCCATATACTGACTCTCTCCCAAAATACAACGATCAAGAGTCATTTTGCACTGTGACTTGTGTGGGTGATATTCATTCTGTAATATCACTCCATTGCAGGGTTGATTGATCAGATTCAGGAAGCACGTGATTTACCCACGAGATCCTTCAATTCAGACTCTGCAGATAAAGGTATGACCATAATTTTTCATCCGCTGCGTTTACCTTAGATTTACAATCTTGATCTTGGTTGGAGCAGGTAATCTATCTACACACACAGACAAACACACATACACGCAAAACTCTCTTAATCGATTTCGGTATTAAGCTCTCTCTTGCCTTTTGATATCGATCTGATTATACTTTGCAGGGTACACTAGTACGATCCTGGTTAAGAACGATAAATTATTTGATATATTGGGCGAAATTCAGGCAATTTGATCTTTTGTTGTATTGCTCATATTTAGTTCAAATCACCTTGTCAATCATTGTTACTGCGAATATCTATCTCGGTTTGTGTGTGTGTTTTTTTTTTAAATGATTGAATTCGTTTTGTTTTCAGAACCAGTTTTTTGAAAAAAACAAAATTTGTTTGGTTGTAAGCTAGAGGGAATTTGATTTATTGGTTATCTTATTTTTGTGTGGAATTTATTACTAGGATTTAGTGATTTTGGTGAATTGGGTTATCCCGTGGACACAGTTTAATTGTGTTTTATTGGCAGTCCCTGTTTAAAGGTGTGGAAAAAAAAAGGGAATCATCAGAGTCCGACTCTGACGTTTCTGATGCCATCGCTTCTCAGGTATGTTTATCCATGGAAAACAGAAGCCTTACTAAGGTTCCATTTCGTTTGGTTTGTTTTCCCGTAAAATTTACATCGGTGTTTTCAATTTATTTATTTATATATGTAAAAAGATTGTGTGTGTATATATATATCAAATTATTTTGTTTTCTGGTGGTTGGTTAACATTTGAAATACATTTTTCCAGTGCCGAATCTTTCTTTCTAACAAACAACTACTTTAGCTTTCTCAACATCAATAATAGATTTAAATGGTTTCACTACACTTTTGAGGACTACTATATTTTATTATATATCTAGAGAAAAAATGGAGAAAATTTAAAAGTACTACGGGCTGTATATTAAAAGTTATACAACCCACCCCTCTCTCTTCCACCTCTCCTCCCCCCCCTCTTCCATTCTCACAAAAGTTCAAAGGTGAATATGTTGCAAAAGTAAGGAGGGGGGACACTTTTGATATAGTAATTTCGATTACTCTTTACAAATAAGTTATTTTATAAGTTGCCTATTTTCTGGGAACATTTTTGTATTTATAACTCTTTCAACAATTGAAAACTGCATAAAAAGAAGACTTTTAAGGTCTGTTCAATATAGTACTTGATGAAAACATTAGTTGGATAAAATAAAATTTACTCTGAACTTTTATTGAGGCATGACTTCTGCTCATGGGCCTTGCATTGGAATTCAAATAGAGACCTGCTTTGGAGTAGGATTAAGCGGCAGACCTGTACTAGTTAGAACAGCATAGTTGTTCCCCATGATTTTCTAGCCCTTTGATCAAACTTGATAGCCATTAAATTTATGCAGAAGTGAAATTTTACTACAGGAACTGTAGACGGGAAGGTCATAGAAGGTACTACTGCCCAGAACTTCAAGACAGCTCGACAGACAGAAAGTTCAAGTGCTGGTTATGTGGGGAAAAAGGGCATAATAGAAGAACCTGTCCTAAGTCAAAGCCAACTCAATCACAAGCCAAGGTTCCAAGGCATCATTGTTGCAAGATATGTGGTTAGAGCGGGCATAATTGCAAGATATGCCCACGAGCCACTCAAGGAAAATCATATGATGCCCGTAAAAGTCGGACATACACTTACCGGCTATGCCTAGAAAAAGGGCACAATACGAGGACATGCCCTATTAGAAAACTATCTGTTGAACAGTAACTCTGAAACCTAGTCATCACCGACACCAAGTGCTTGCTTTCTTATTGTCTAAGAAATTTCGCAACGGAAGACAAGATGGTACTGTCGGGATCAATTGAAAGATGTATTATTGGAAATGAACTGACGGGTATAATCTTAGAAATTCTCTTGTCATATTGAATCGAGAGATATTTTTTCACTCGAAATGCGTTGCTGTATAGTATCTTGAAAAGAGACTATTAGTTATGAAAGTGTATTGCTATATAGTATGTTTTTCTTTTCTTGTTTTTACATCACTCATTTTTAATTTTTTACAATTTTGTGTCAACATAAATTATCTTTTAATCTTCAAATCTTAAAATTTCAAATCCCTAATCTCTCTACCTATCCAACCCCTCCTCAACACCTACCATCTGTTGCTGCCACCACCCCTACTGAACATGTTGCCATCACCCACCATCTCTTATTCAACAGACACCTTTCTCTATTACCCATAACTGCCTTGTCCACCCCATCACCATTCTTCCTCTGATTTCCTACATGTTGCCCCATTCACTTTCTTATTCTTTTGAAAACCCTAAATCTCACTCCTTTCTTTCTATTGCGTGCACAAAGGGAAGGTTGCTCTAGTGGGGAAGGACTAGGAGTAATAGTTGGAGGTGGCGGTTGTAGTAGTTAAAATTGGTGGTTGGGATAGATATAGAATTAGAGTTTTTTTTGGAATTATGAAAAGTTTAATGAAATAAAGATAAAAAATTAGAATTATAGAAGGTTTTAACTAAAAAGTGAGTGTAATGGCAACGCCCAAGTCACCCTTGCCCTAGTCTCTGTCTATAATTATATAATTATATTATATTTTTCTTAGAAAAAATTAAAGGATATGAATGATTTTGACAATAAATAGTATATATTTTTGAAAGTAAATGTAATAAAATTATGCAGTTATGTATATCATATTGACATTTTTATTTTTATTTTTGATAGATGATCTACATAAGTTAATTTAAAGAATGAACGATTGAATGATCGAAGTAAGATTTATGATAGACTCTACGTGTCTAAATAACGATTGAACTAGAGAAAAGTCATCTTATATATAAATATAATAAAAATGAGAGTATGTGAGCAAAATTTGTCCAAGCCAAACTTCTTCTTTATGGAGAGCGTGAAAAACTGTATAGGAAAAAATTGTCATCCATAAATATAATGAGTTAAATTTTGTGTAATATAAAGTTCCTTTGACTCATATTGTGTAATTACAAATATCAAAATTAAACCTAGTTATTTATGCTATACCCAATAATAATAATAATAATAATACGATGATGTAGGCCCGTCTGGAGCTAGTATTCAAGCAAATCACTATCACCACCATTTTGCTAAAGTACTACGTTGTTCCAAGTAGGGTATGAAGTGAATAAAAATCCTTTTGGGTGTGTTTGTTTGGACAGACTGGATAATCGAGGATTGTAATCCATCGGATTGTTAGTCTTGGAATATATTGTCCACGGACTATTTGGTTAGATTGGATTTGTATCATATGTTTGTTCAGTCATGTGATTAGATATCTGGATTGAATTATTTTTAGTGAATCCAATGTTTGGTTGGACGGACTGGATAAGGATAAATGTTTAAAAGACTATTTTACTCTTGTAATTTATCATTTTTATTTAATATATAATTTTAAATTTATAATCTATAATTTATAATTTATAATTTAACAACACTAAAATTTTTTTTATAAGGTCATAATTTTTAATTTATTATTTTCAATTAAATTAAATTTATAATATATATTTTTTATTTAATATATAATTTTAAATTAACAACAGTAAAAAAATAATTTTATTTAATATATAAATTTAATTTTTTAACAACACTAAAAAAATTATAAGGCCATAATTTTTAATATATTATTTTAATTAAATTAAATTTATAATTTATAATTATTATTTAATATATAATTTTAAATTAACAACGCTAAAAAAATAATTTATAAATGTTCAAAAGATTATTTTACCATTTTCTAATTGTTTATTAAGTAATAGTGTGGGGGTTAAAATGAACATTTAACACATTAGTCCCATGTAATACTAATCCCATGGAAATAATCCCATCTTCCGCAGGATACAATAATCCCTCATATGAGAGTACTAGTAATGGGATACCAATTTCATAGAAATAATCTCACCTTCCTAGGATACAATAATCCCTCATATGAGGGACTAATAGTCCAGAGTAGGGCTGTGCAGCAAATCCGTCGGCCCGCTAGAACTGCCCGACTCGGCCCGACCCGACCCCCCCTAAGTGGATGTGTGACATGTAGCGAATGGGCACATGCCCAGTTTTTCAAGTTTCTTGGATTCGGGTCGGGTGGTGGGTGATCTGGCATTTTACCCAGCAAGTTCGACCCGCCCGTGACTATTTTATTTTTTATTTTTTCAATTTTATTACACGCCTCGGCCCATTTTCTTGTGCGTGTTTGGGAAGTGGATTTTTATGTAGTTTTTTTTAGTTGTAAGATATTATTATATAAATTTTTTTTGGTGTTTGGGAAGGTATTTAGGTTTTTTTGTAGTTAGATATGATATTTGTAAGAGAAAAAGTAAAATAATTATAAAATTAGATGTGATATTTTATTTAGATGTGTTTTTTTTTTATTTTATAAAAAATTTATTTTTTAGTGAAAAAAATAAAAAAACAAATTCCAAACCAAGTTCCCAAACACCACCAGACTGTGCCCTAATTTCTTCGCAGACCCAACAAAACAAACACAACACACGCTGACACACTCTCTCTCTACCCTACCTATCGTCCGACGGTAAAGTCTGGCCGACGATCTACACTGAACGACCGACGATCTACACTTCTGAACGGCGATCGATCTACACTGAGGTATCTCTCTCTCTCTCTCTCTCTAGATAGAAGATTTACAGATACCTCTCTCTGTATATATATTGAGTTGATCGTATGAGAATCTTCGTATATTGAGTAATCGGCCTCTGAGTAATTTCGGCCTCTGAGATCGTATATTGAGTTGATCTTTTGAGAATCTTCGTCTCTGTGTAGCGTGAGAGGGTTTGATGTATATATATATGTGTGTGTGTGTTTGTCCGGTTTTAAGACTAGTTTTTTTTTTCCCCTTTGATTGAGTTGATAAAAAATATATATGACCTACATGTAATTTGTGGTTTGATGTATATATATACAGTTTTTCAGGTTTGATGTATGTATATACATGTAATTTGTGGTTTAGGTTGCTGATCAAATACTCTTTTTAATCATGTTTCTGAGTTTTCTGAGTATTTGACTGTGTTAAATTTATGACCTACACTCCATGGTTAAGGTTGCCTTCGTGGGCAACCTTTTCTGTCTCTCAGTTCATCACATGTTGAAATTGTGTGACATTGAAATTCTGTTGTTGTCTCCAGACTCTTCATTGGTTTAGAAACTAAATATGAATTGAATTGAATTATTTGTTTTTGGTCTGGCAGTATATCAATGTGAATTGAATTATTTGTTTTTGAATTGAATGTGAATTAAAAATATATGAATTAAAAACCAATGTGAATTGAAGTATTTGTTTTTGGTCTGGCAAATTGGCAGTATAGCAAATATATGAATTGTGCACTTGCACTATCTTTTGCTTACCTATGTTTTGGCAGTAATTTAGGAAGTGCAACGCACAATTGAATTATGTTCAGGTTGTGTTTTTGAGAGAGTGTACAATTTTATGTTGAGAATTTGTGAACTTTTAAACCGCGAAACCGATTCGTATCCATCCGCCAATCCGCCCAATCCGCATTTGCTGGATTGGCGGACGGATGCGGATTGATTTTCTCTGATCCGCCAATCTGGCAGATGGATGGCGGATTGAAGGTTTCGTGGCTGCAACTGATCCGCGGCCATCCCTAATCTAGAGGGACTATTAATTTAGAGCAAAAAAAAATTTGAACCAATGGACTATAGTTTTAAAAAAATAAAATAAAATAATGGACTATTAATCCCATGAAATAATCTCTCAAATCAAAACAAACACTCTTTGAGATTTCAGTAGTGTCGTCGGAGGAGAGAGAAGAAGACCTAGCTAGCGTTGGGTTGGGGTGAGATCACCAGCGATGGCGATGCAAACTGGCATGGGCCTCTCCAAGATCTTGATCTTGGTCGGAGCAGGTAATCTATCTACACACACAGACACACAGATACACACACAAAACTCGCTTAATTGATTTCGGTATTAAGCTCTCTCTTGCCTTTTGATATCGATCTGATTATACTTTGCAGGGTACACTAGTACGATCCTGGTTAAGAATGGTAAATTATCTGATATATTGGGCGAAATTCAGGTAATTTGATCTTTTGTTGTATTGCTCAAATTTAGCTCAAATCACCTTGTTTAGGCAGTTGATTGATTATTACCGTTGTTGCTACGTAACACAGAACTATATGATAGAAAACGCATAAAATAGAAAGAATGTATCCTAGGTTTTAGACAAAATCACTGTTGCTGCAAATATCTATCTGGGTTTGCATTTTTTTTTTTTAATGATTGAATTCGTTTTTGTTTTCAGAACTAGTTTTCTGAAAAACAAAAAATTTGTTTGGTTGTAAGCTAGAGGGAATTTGATTTATTGGTTATCTTATTTTTGTATGGAATTTATTACTAGGATTTAGTGAATTGGGTTATCCTGTGGACACAGTTTAATTGTGTTTTATTGGCAGTCCCTGGTGAAAGGTATGGAAAAAAATGGGGAATCATCAGAGTCCGACTCTGACGTTTCTGATGCCATCGCTTCTCAGGTAAGTTTATCCATGGAAAATAGAAGTCTTACTAAGGTTCCGGTTCGGTTGGTTTGTTTTCCCGTAAAATTTACATCAGTTTTTTCAATTTATTTATTTATATATATGTAAAAAGATTGTGTGTGTATATATATATATCAAATCATTTTGTTTATTGGTGGTTGGTTAACATTTGAAATATATTTTTCCAATGCCGAATCTTTCTTTCGAACAAACAACTACTTTAGCTTTCTCAACATCAATAATAGATTTAAATGGTTTTACTACACTTTCGAGGACTACTATATTTTATTATATATCTAGAGAAAAAATGGAGAAAATTTGAAAGTACTACGGGCTGTATATTAAAAATTATACAGCCCACCCCTCTCTCATCCACCTCCCCTCCCCTCCCTCTTCCATTCTCACAAAAGTTCAAAGGTGAATATGTTGCAAAAGTAAGGAGGCGGGACACTTTTGATGGAGTAATTTCGATTACTCTTTACAAATATGTTATTTTATGAAGTTGCCTATTTTCTGGGAACATTTTTGTATTTGTAACTCTTTCAACAATTGAAAACTGCATAAAAAGAAGACTTTTAAGGTCTGTTCAATATAGTACTTGATGAAAACATTAGTTGGATAAAATAAAATTTACCTTGAACTTTTATTGAGGCATGACTTCAGCTCATGTGCCTTGCATTGGAATTCAAATAGAGACCTACTTTGGAGTAGGATTAAGTGGCAGACCCACTAGTTAACATATAGAAACATGAAAATCCTGTGTTAACTGTTTGGACCAAGAATTTATTTTAATGGGCAAAATACTGAAAGGTCACTGCTATTTTAAATCATGTTCCTAGTGTTGCCATGATAGAATTAGATCTCAAGCATATGAGGTATGTTTCTCTAATTTGACATATTTTCGTGGTAACTGAGATATATTTTTCTTGGCTTCCTTTTTTTGCATGATTATCATAAAGGTGCGTCGGTTAGCGATGGAGGTCCGGCAACTGGCCTCAGCAAGACAGATAACTGTGCTGAATGGAAACTCTGGCCAAATCGGTATATCTCCTCCTAATACTTGAACATCTTGTTAAAATACTCTATTTTGGCTGGTCTTTTTCATATGATAGATAATGATATTTTCTTTCATTTCATTATCTACATAGTCACCAAAGTTTTGTATATCTGCCCTGTGGATATTGACACACTGCATTTTGGCTTTTTGATGAGGCGCATTTTTGGTTGATTTTACATCTCCTTTATCTGTCTGTGTCCAGGTAACATGACCTCTCTTATAGTACCAGCTGCTGCCGTGGGTGCATTGTGTTATGGATGCATGTGGTGGAAGGTATGGTAATTGGTTAACGATACCCGAGTTTCCCATCATTGCATCTATATACTTGTAGCTTTGGCTGTTCCCTCATATGCCAATATTTCTTTAGTTGCATTTTTCTTTTCTCCCTTATTTTTAATTTTTTTAAAAATTTTTTATAATGCAATTGCCATTGTCAAAAGGGGGACCACATTGTCAACAGATTTTATTTTTCAATACTGTGATTAATTTGCATTTTTTTTTACAGGAAACTAATTTTTCAATTGTTACATTTTTAGGGTCTTACCTTCTCAGATCTTATGTATGTAACAAAGCGTAATATGGCAAATGCTGTCTCAAACTTGACAAAACATCTGGAGAGTGTGTCCGAGGCTCTTGCTGTAAGTTTCAGTTTCTCATCAATCTTTTTTTTTTTTTTTTGAGTATGTTTTTTCTATTTTACATCCTTATATTTCAAAGATATTTATGGAGTTCATATCCAGTTTTTTCCTTATTGTTATTTAATATATATATATATATTGGATCAGGCAACAAAGAGGCACTTGACACAGCGAATTGAGAACTTGGATGGAAAACTTGACGAGCAAGTGGAAATATCAAAGTTAATTAAGAATGAGGTACAATCCAGAAACGGGTTATTTTCCCTTGGGATATACTGCATAGCATAGAATAGAGTATTTGAAATGTGACTTTTGACTTTTTGAGTGGGACTGGGAGAATAATTTGGGTCAGCTTTGATGAATTATAAGGAGGCAAATCAATGAATCTGATTATGATTTAAAAATGATCCAGTAATAGCATAAAAAGAAGTTCTAACTTGTGTAACAGGTGACTGATGTTCGTGGTGATCTTTCTCAAATTGGCTGTGACTTGGACGCACTACAGAGAATGGTTTATGGCTTGGTGAGTTTTGTCTCAAATTTTTTTAAATTTCAAACCTTATGTGATTTTAGTATAGCTGTTGCAGGATAAGGTTTCTGGTTTTTGATGAGTTTTATACCATCTCATTTAACATCCACAAACAATTGCATTACATATAAAGATATTTGATTAAGAGAAGGCTAAAGGAGGGGTAAGACATTTTACTGAAAGGAATGAATTCATAAAAGCTAAGGTTTTTACATTGAATATACAATTGAAACTTAGAGAAAATTATGTTAGCCGAATTATGTCGTCTTTAAGAATGATCATATTCTTCGATTGTTACAAGTTTCTTTTTCGATATGTTCGAAGAAGGTTGTCTTCTCAGATAACATCAACTACATAAACTCATCTTATAGTTGAATTGCAGCACAAAATTAGATCCTTGAAACAGTGCTGAAATTTTTTATTGATTCTGCTGAGTGGAATGATTGGCTGAAATTAACTACGATAGTGTGAACCATGTTTATTGAACAGTTGCTTTCTAGCGGGTGTGGATTGGATTTTCTGACAGGAAGTTTGATTCGTAGCTTCATTTGACGTCAGGACTGTAGAACTGTTCACCGCTTTATGTTGGGGTCTAGGGGAACACTAAATAACCCTTTGATGACTCCATTGGAAGAGCTGTTTGCTTTGAATTGCAAACCTAAGCAATACTCTGAATTTTCAAAATTTTCATTGAAACATCATTGAAACAACTGTTGTCATGTTTAGAAGGACTGAGCTTGACATACTGAATGAATTTTTAGTGACTAAAGCAAAGTACATGGAATACTAATTTTGAACGGCTTCGTTGGTTTGGAAGTTGGTTTCAAAGTTGTCTTATTGCTTCAGTAAAACATTTTGACATGGAAGTTTTCTTGTGTGTTATTTAAAATTTTTTTTATGAACTCCTTTCTTGTTGATTCATTCATTTGCTTATTTATGTATTTAATTTTTTTTTGTAGGATGGAAAGATATGTTCACTAGAAGACAAACAGGTAAAACAGTGGGAAGCTTTAACACAACTGTTGCCATGTTTTCATTGAAACAATTTTGTCAATCATGTTTTCTGTGTCATTTTCATTTTTTACTTTTTAGAATAAAATATAGTTTAAAAGATGATGCAAAACAAGCCCAAACCATAATTCATAAAAGGTGTGATGATATCGAAACAACTTTGTTTTTAATATAAATGCATCTAAAATCCCCTCTCCCAGTGATCGTGTCCACATTCCTTGTGTGTGTCCACATTCCTTATATGTTGGTATTGTTGGTTGGCACATGCTGTAATTTGGCATTAAAACAGAACTATAAAGAAAAAAATTCGTAGATGGAGTATGGCATATGGCAAGTATTATGCTTTCAATTATTTCATGTTATTATTGTATGTTAATTCATTGTTCTGAATAGGAGACCATCATTTTTATTCCTTGCGCATGCGCAGACATCTATTTGCGGATGTGTGTTTCCTTTTTGGATGAGTTGATTGTCTTTAGTAAAGGTAATAGAACAAATAAAGAGGTGGAAGAAAATAAATAAGGAACTGAGTGGCAGCAAATTAAATTGGTGCAATTTGGTCCTCGAAAAGTAAGCGTGCTTGGTATTGATTGAGTTGGGGAACAACAAAGTCTGTGCTAGACATAGAGCACTGTTTCTGTTTAGGGCTTTAAAACCTTCCCGTGGATTCTTTGATTTCTTAGCCAACTATCAGATAGTTGGGTCTAGAGATCATAAAGTACCTGAAAACAACTCGAACGATGCTTATGGTTCCCTTTTTTTTTCAATGATTTTCCATTGCATTGATTATTAATTGTTTTTATTTTTTATCTTTTGTTCTTTTCTTTTTTGTATGCCTGAGGATGTTCTTACATAATTTGGCAACAGGACCTTGCAAATCTTGGTGTGTTGTACCTGTGCAACTTTGTTGATGGAAGAAAAGTGAAAATGCCGGAAGTTCTTCAGGTTTGCACAATTGCTTATGCAAGTTTTAAATTTACACTGTTTTTGGTTCCTTTGGTTTATTTTTGTTGTACAAAGGTTGTGGCCATTTGGGTCTTTTTATGAATATATATTTACATTTTCAGGAAAAAAAGAGTTAAATTTACACCAACCTCTTGGTTGAATTGACTTTTCATAGAATTTTTCCAAGTGGGTATTCCATGCAGCTCGACAAATTTGTATTTTGGATACTTTTTAGTGACAGGAGGGCATAGTGGCTATCTTTTAATGTAATTTTATGTAGTCTTTAAACAAATTTACATCAATTTACCCACAACTATGGCAATATCATTTTTGCATCATTAATCTAGAACATACATCTATTTTGTGGTGTGGACCAATTTCTGTCTTTCCACTGGGCATATCTCCATATAAATTTCCTCAAAATTTGTGTTGGTGTTTACATTTTCTTCATGACTGAGATTTGGTTCTGCCTCTGGCCAATTTCTAAATAGATGCTCTTTATAATATTTCATGTTTTTTTTTTCTGCAGGAACAACTCAAGCTTTCTGGGAAGCCCCGTGGTTATCTCAATTCTTCTGAACCTCCAAGCCTAATGGTTTCTTTCTTACTCTTTAAACATTGTTTGTTACTCAATTTTCATCAGACAAGCTAATTATTTGACAATAAATAGTTCGCCATTTCTCTTGATTCTCTTTTTGATTATATCTTTGTAAACATAATATTTCATTAGCTTTACATTAGCTTTACAATTCTGGAGAATGTAAACACATGTAAACACTTCAGTCAAAATTGATGTGGCGTTACTTCTCTTTCTGCAGGGTCTTAAGGAGATAGCGGATTCTTTAGTGTCAGGAAATGCCAATAGGTTAATAATTGATGGTACTATGCAAGAAGGTATTGAGAGGTTGGATGACCGGCCCAGGACCTTGATGAGGTATGAATTGGAATCATTGACATTGTTGTCAAGTTGTGAATTGTATCAATAATCGTTTTCATGAAATAGTGAATTGTAAAATTTAGTTTATTTAGCAAAATATATAATTTTATGTATGTATACATGTAAAATACACAATTGTGTTTAAAATGTAATAAATATCAATATAATTAAATTATATATAACATATAAGATCAAATATATCAATATAATTACTTGATCTCTTTTTATATTGCGAAAACGATGTCATTTCATACATTATGCACATAGAATAGTCGCTTTATCGTAGTGAATCACAATTGAATTGTAAGATTCACTCAATTTAAGATTCAATTGCACGAATTGAATCATTTTGCTTGAAACTTGTAGTGAAGCATGTGAATCAAATCATGAATAGTAAGATTCTAACAACCATGATTGGAATATGATTCTTAATCTGGGATTGCATTCTTCTAAAAGTGCACGGTTCTTGTGCCAACTGCCTAATTATCTTAAATATTGGATTTTCATAGATGATTCTGTAGATTTTGTATGAGAAAGTAATTAAGCGACAAGAGTGCTCTGCTTTAGGCTTAATCAGTGCATCTGAAACCTTGTGTATCCCCCTTTTCCTGGGCATGTTGAGCTTCTTCCATTTTAAGCATTTGCATAATGGTCTAAAATCTTCGATTACTAAGTTGACAATTGATCTGATATTTTGCAGGACGGCTTCGACCAAGTGTTGATTCTAATGTTTTGTAAAGACCATTTTTGGCATGCCCTTGGTGGAAGAATCATCATGAATGTTCAATAAGAAGCATTGTCGATCATATATATATTTACACTGTTAATTTTTTTTTTTATTGTTTCAAACCTAAGTAAGGGGTGGTTGTTTTGTCAGTCGTGATTTCTTGTCCATGTACTTGTGTGACTGGTTCTCTTATATTGTTCAAGTTTGATCTACATGTTCAACATTAAGTGCTCTCTCTCTCTCTCTCATACACATTATGAAATGTTCTCTTATATTGTTCAATTTGTTGGGAATTTTTTTTGTTGCATTTGGGTTTCCTTGAAACTAATGTATGCTGTATTAGTGGTGGTGGTTGATGACAGTTGTGGTGGTGGGATGGTGATGGTGGCACCAACCTAGTTGAGGCAGTGGTGGGTGGTGGTTGAGATGTTGGTGGCGGTGATAGTCACTACCGGAAAAAGGGGGTATAGCAACGCTTCTTTTGTGGCGTTTAGGAAAACGCCATGATGGATTAATTATACACAACGTTTTCAAAAAAAGACGTCTCTGGATCGTAGTTACATGACACCGTTTTAGGTCAATTAGTTCACACCGTTCAAAACTCCGTCCCTTTCAAACCGTCTCACACTCCCACTCTTACTCTCACTCTTCCACAGCTCACTCTCTCTCTTCCAAAACTCAAAAACCCTCGATTTGAAGTTCTGAAACTCAAAAACCCATTCGATCAAACAAACTCACTCTCTCGCTCAAACAAACTCACTCTCTTGCTCAGACAAACTCACTCGATTTCAAACACTCTTTCTCGCTTGATTTCAAACACTCTCGATCGATTTCAGATTTGTGGATTTCAAAACTTGTTGCAGATTTTGGTCACCAGAGTTGCGCTTATCTTTCGATTTTGGTTCTCCTGTCTTTCGATTTTGGTCCTTTGGTCAATCCAGATTTTGAAGCTCGTTTGGGGGCCTTTTTGTTTTTTTTTGAAGATCTGTAAGTTTGTTGTTGCTCTGTTTTGTCGCAGATCTCGCTCAATCAGCCGCTTCTTTTTGTTGCAGAACTCAAATCTGTAAGTTTTTATTATATATGCATTTGTTTTGTGTGAACTCAGATCTCTGATTTTTCAAATCTATTTGATATATATGTGTGTGTGTGTGTTCTTCTTCTTCTTCTTCAGGTGAACCTCCTGAGCATGTTTTCATATCTGCACATGACTGTGTTCTAATTTATAAATAGATGCAAATTAGCATAGCAATAGCCAGGCGGCTTGTCCAAGGGAAGAAATGTAATGTGTTCTCATTGTTTTGAGTTCACTGTTTTGGATTTGGTGGATATATATGTGTGTGTGTGTGTGTATGTGTTCGTCTTCTTCTTCAGGTGAACCTCCTGAGCGTGTTTTCATATCTGCATATGACTGTGTTCTAATTTATAAATAGATGCAAATTAGCATAGCAATAGCCAGGCGGCTTATCCAGGGGAAGAAATGTAATGTTCTCTTTGCAATGATATTAAGAGTGCATTATATGTTGTTTCTAGCAATATATTAAATGCAATATTCCCCATCTGTAGAAGCTAATAACTAGCTTAACAGATCATTGCAACTGTCACTAGTTACATTAGACTTCTTCATTAAATAAATTTCCAATTTTAAATTTATAATGTTGTGTCAGTGGGCGGTTGATGTTTTCACCGTTACAGAAAGAGAATAACATTCACCTAGTAGCTACGATACCAAACTTAATGCAGAACAACAGTAATAAGGCTGATATTTATGTGTTAAAGCGTGGTGGATATGGTTGTTAGGAATGGTTTTCTATGTATTTTAAAGACGAGGCAAAAGGATTTTTAGGTTTATAATGCAAGAAACATAAAGTTTTTGTGATGTAAACAGTAACTATGACATTAAGGTGATGTAAACATATGGTGGAACCCAACAAGTTCACTATGACGTTTAGGTTTCTAATATTTGTTAACCATTAATTAAAGTACCATGCACCCCCTAGAGAACACTTCAGTAGATCCCGTTTAATTGGTGATTGCAAGGACATGATTTATATTTAGGTTTTTGAATTGATAGTGATATGCCTGTATAGTTCACTACTTGCCTTGTAAAAACAAATACTGTAGGAGTTTTGTATCAATTATGCATATTTCATCTCTAGCCTTGGCATTTTTCATATTGATTCTTTCTTGATATATGTGATGGAGTTGATTTTTTTACTTGTACTAAGGGACATAGATTGATTTTTTTAGTGCACACCTAGTCATCTTTGATGAAGCTCTATATCATAATCTATTAAGAGAATTGTAGAAACTTTTAGTTTCTTCATTAATATGCTTCATGCTAGAAATGCTTCTAGTATGCTTGATAGTTCTCATTTAGATTGCACCGCTAGGATGCAAAAAATATGACAGTTGTTAATTTAGTAAGTAATTATCCATGCATGCATAAATAGCCATAGACCTGTCCAAGAATCTTCATGAGAGATACCTAGTCATCTTTGATGTTGGATTGTCCAGTTTTGACAGTTCAGGAGCACAAGCCTATGTTGTAATTAGTAGTTCTACTGTTTAAATGTAGTCCATCTCGTAGAGATTTCGTGTAGTAGCTCCTCATGTTCTCCTGATGCATACTAGACAAGGTGTAGCAGTACACCCAGTCTATGTCGTGTACTTGGAGAACCATGGGGAGATGTTGCCGAAATTTCGTTAGAGATGGATATAGCGGTATGAGCTACTTTTTACAATATAGACTGTGCATTCCTGAATGGGAAAGTAGGATGAACCAACCTATTAGAGAAGAGTTAGAGTTGAATAGTGTCATGTCGCAAGCATTATAAGGTACTTAATTGAGGTTAAGAAAAATTAAAATGAAATGATAATTTTGAACTTTGTTGATTTAACAGTGACATTTGTAGTGTAAGACGAAGTCAGATGGATAAAAGTTGGATAAATTAGCATAGGTTGCATACAGAATATATAGAAGGGGTTAAGGAATTTGTTAAACTTGCATGCCAAAATAATCCTCTATCAAATGAAGTCACATGTCCATGTAAACGGTGTCGGAATGTCAAACTAGTAAAGAAATACCTTTTGGGGGAGCATTTAATGGTCAATGGGTTTCTTCCAAGCTACACCAGATGGATTTTTCACGGGGAAGATTTACCGGCGTCTGTGCCATTGAATGAGAATATCAGTGATTCGAATGATGGCGATGAAGTCAATGAAATGATATATGAGGGGTTTGGACTTCCTCCACCAAGCTTGGTTCATCTTGCTAGTAATGAGACAGGAAATTCTAATATCGAACTAGGCCTGGATAAGAAAACAGTAAGGGTGTGTTTGATTGGGGGGATAAGGGGGGGGGGACTATCTACTATTTGGACTCCATGTCCGGCCTCCCTCCTTATCCGTTGTTTGATTTTTTTTTAGTCCGCCGGACTCCATGTCCCCCATATGGGGGATTATCCTGTCCTGGGGGGGTGTGGGATTGTTTTGGGGGGACTAATCACTATTGGGATTAGATGCGAAAATGACAATTTTGACCCTCTACTATTTAATTATGTATTATATTTAATAAAATTCAATAAAATTTAAATGTCTCAATTTAAAAATAAAATAATTTTTTTTAACTTTTTATTAATGTTTTATTTATTTAATTTTTTTAAATAATTTTTTATAGATATTTTATTGATGTTTTATTTTCAAATTTTGTTTATAATTTATTTAATTTCATTATTTAAATTGTAATAGGTGTTTTATTATTGTGTAAAAAAAATAAATTTAGTGGTTATTTATTTATTTAATTGTGTAAAAAAATAAATTTATGTAAAAAAAATAAATTTAATTTATATTATTAAATTAATGATATTTTTTGTATGTAAAAAAACAAACACAGTAACGTTTTGTATGTAAAAAAAATAATGATTTGTTATACAGTAATGATTTAAAACAAATTTTATTGATATTTTATTTATTTATTTATTTATTTAAAAAAAACAAATTTATTTAATTAAAAATAATTAAAATATTAAAGATATGTTTAATATTGCTATTCCTTAGTAAACAATTGAAAAAGGGCAAAATAGTCTTTTGTTCATTTATCCTATTCAGTCCGTCCAACCAAACGGTGGATTCACTAAAAATAGTCCTTTCCAGACATCTAATCTCATGAAAAAACAAACACAGGATACATATCCAATCCGACCAAATAGTCCGGGGGATTCACAGTCCCAGGACTCAAGTCCGATGGATTCTAATCCCCCCTTATCCAGTCCGCCCAATCAAACACACCCTAAGATTTTTCGGTTTATTGATCCCGTTGAAGTTGATTGGGATGTAGTCAAGATGAAACCTAGAGACTTGTATGAGGTGTGTGGAGAACAACCAATTAATGATGGAGTACATCACAATGAAGTGGAAGGATTTGGCGACCAAGAGTTAGATGCAACTTCGTTTGCTTGTGAAGAGGACATAAATTGGGTTAGGCAAGGTGAAGTTGGAACAACTATTGATGAAACTATTGGACCTCTTGGGATATCGACACAGACACAATCTGAAGATGATGAAGAAATGATATGATATTGTAATTTTGTGTCATATTCATTGTTACGTTTGTGCTTTCAGTATGGATATTCATGTTAATGAAACCTTTGCTTTTATAATGTGTCATTTGTTTGCTTTGTTAATACAAAGGGTAAAGGGATTCTATGCTGCTGTGTGTATGCTGTTCTTTATATTATGCTGTGTGTATGCAATAGTCACAAAGTTGCCAATTATTTGCAGGTTAATACAAATGCTGATGAGTGATGAAGAAATTTGTTTTGGCATCTGTTGCAAAAAAATGGAGAGAGTGGAAGGCTAGAGTTAAACAAATGGGGTATACACTATTCGACAATGATGCTGATAGGTTAACTCATCGACCCGAAAGAGTACATGAGCATCAATGGCGGAGCTTAGTCTATTATTGGAGCACTCGAAAGGCACAAATATCATTTAATGTTAAATTGTACTTTTGCATGGGATTAGTGTTAAATTGTTTATTGAACTCTATTGTAATCTCATAAGATGAGTTTGTTAATTAATAAATTATCTTGTGCTTGTGTTCATATGTAATAGAAAAAAAGTACAAAAAACAAAGAAATTCGGAAGAAAAAGACATTAAATCACATAACCGGCAGAAAACCATTCTCAGTTGTTCGGGTAGAGGTATATAGTTTCTTTATATTTCAAATTGAAATTGTGTATTTTGATTTTGTTACTTAATTTTAAGTGTAATTGTAGGAAACAAACAAGAAGAATGGAGTTCCTGCAACTCGCTTAGAGGTGTGGATGGCTGGGTACTTGAAGGATAACAAACCAAGTACTGAAAAAGTTGCTGAGGTCATGGTATGTAGCTTGGTTTCAAATTGAAATTGTTCAAATCTAAGGTTATGATCTGGGACAACATAATTTTCACATTATGGGTAGCTGTAATTAACACACAACTGGGGATTAATGTTAATGTTATAATCATTGCTGTGTGTATGCTGCTGTGTGTATGCTACCGAGTTAAAAATTCATAGAACCCCCAAACTCCCTGTTGTGACAGAGGAGAAGCAGAACATGGGTTGAGATTGCTTAGTCATGCGATAGATTGTTTGATAATGACGTGTGGCTGCTGCTGTTTGTATTTTTGCAATGACTTTATGGTTTTCATTTCTGTGCTGCTCCGTTTTAGTCTTTAGATGTTGTCATGGCAGTTAAGTGGTTGTTGTTTATGTCTTGCTTGTAGGCTGAATTTTATTGGTGGCTAATTAACTAATTAACAATTGCAGACACAAATGAAGGAGCTTGGGGCGCAATCCAATGTTACAGATGAAGAGATTATCACACAGGTTCTAGGGCCTGAGCGACCTGGTCGTGTTTGAACATATGGATTGGGTCCTTCTCCGACAGATGTCTTTGGAGGCGGATATAGGCGAAGAACGAACTCGTATCATCCAAACGCAGTCCAAGAGCAACTTATCCAATATAAAGCACAAATGGAGATGCAAATGAAGGAGATGATGGATGCTATGCTTAATCAACTGAAAGTACAAATGGAGATGCAAAGCACAATCCAAGCTCAACAAGCACGAATAGAGCAATTGGAGTCTCAGCAGGCCATGGGTGGGCCTGTTGCACTAGTTGCTACACATGTGCATTCACAACAACAATCCTATGCATACACCTCATCATTTAATTGCCATCGTTTGTCCGAGGAAGGGAGTAAATAGTTAATTATGAAATTTTCAATATGACATTTTATTTATGTTATTTGTTCTTATCAAATGCAGGTTCACATATCAAAGAAAGAGAAGAAGAAGAAGAAGAAGTAGATATGACAAATTCAGGTTCATTCTAAACCATTCTAGTTGGATTGCTTTCTCCTTCTCACTTATTTGTTGATTGGCTTCAGGTGCAGTCTAGTTAGTTGAGTTCTATGATGTGCATGGTCATAAACATTTTAAGTCTTTGTTGTGTACTTAATGTTATTAAGAAATGCATTAGAAAATGCTAATTTGTGAGGGTCAGGAAATTAAAAGGAGAGATTTAGAAGGTGGGAAGTCCATGGACATTAAATGGATTTTGTTTTTTCTCAGTGATTTAAAATTGATGGTCCTAGAATTTTAATTTAAAATCAAAGGGAAGGTAATCTCACCAGAATCATCATTTCAGTGATTTTTGTCTTTCCTTGTACCTCAGAAAAAGGAGATGTAGAGAAAAGAAACTACAAAAGTTAGCTGCAAATTTATGCATCTCATTCCTACAGTTGCAGCTGCTCACATGAACATAATGATGTGATTTTTTGTAAAATGATAGCAGGTTAGAAATTGACAGACTTTATTCTAATTAGTATTTTAAATTGTTTCAGCATGTGGGCTGGTGGTCCCCAACAATCATACGAGGTGATGATCGTGAAGCGATTCACATTCCAAACCACAAATTCACAATGAATGTGGTGAGGAATCTTAGCCAGAAGACTCAGTGGTGCACCAAAACCTACCTTGCTATCAGTCACTTGGATGTGAATAAGATTAATGTGAGGACTGATTTTGATTCATTTGTTTGTCAACAATAGATTGTGCATCAAAAAGCATGCTTCTGTTTCTTGCATTTTATGAAGTGTTGTTGGTCATCACGCGTCATGTGCATCTAGGCTTTCTCTTTATTGAATGTACAACTCGTTGAGCAAGATGGATTTTTCAGAAAGTTATTTGATTTTTTGTTGGTTCTCAGGTTTCTAAAACTCAACATGGACATGGAATCCTTTGTTTGAATTGCATCCTATGGAAACAATGTGTTAGAGACTCATGGTTGCTTAGATGTCTCATTTGTTTGAATTGCATCCTATGACACTAGATGTGAAATTTTCACTTGAAATGATGATTCTGGTGAAATTACATTATGCATGTATATGACATGTATTGAGGATTGGTTTTAAATCTAGTAGTTTGGTTGCATAGAGCAAACATAAAACATGAGATCCCAAATTGTGAATCCAGTTTCCACCAGCAGCAGCACAGAGAAACAAAAATGGTATTTTATTTCATATTCTTGCATCAGCAGTAGGAAAACACCCCCCCTCCCTCCAAAAAAAAGGTGGCGTTTAAAAACGCCACTAAATGACGTCATTGTGACGTCACACATTAATTTCTTGCAGCAGGAGCAGGACAAATAAAAAAAAAAAATTTTAAAAGTGGCATTTTTTTGAAAAAATGTCACTAAATGACGACATTGTTACGTCACACGTTAATTTGAGACGGAAGGTGAGACGGTCGTCAAAGATTGTGCGGCGTTTGGTATCTAATATTTTTAGCGACTTTTTTTTTTTTTTGTTACAGTGCGACGTTTTTTAAATGTTGGATAGCTATTGCGGCGGCATTATTAGCTACGAAAATATTACACGTCGATATAAGTTATTACGGCGTTTTTCAAGCTTTTCGCGGCGTTTTAAAAATGCCGCTAAAAAATGGATTTCATGTACTGAGTGATGGCGTTAGGAAGACATTAGTTCCAAAATATTTTTTACCTTTTAAAAGTAAAATATATTTTCTATCCAAATAGGCTTATTTTTTATTGATCGTACAAATAAATTTTGTTGATTTTCACTTTTTGTTGTGTCAAATTAGAAGTTTTTGGAATATTTACTAACAAATTTTAGCTCACAAACAAGTGCTCCAATTAGTTTCAAGTTTTTTTTTTTTTTTTTTTTTTTTTTTTTTTTTTAAGTTCTATTAATAGAGAGTTTCTTTCTGTGTTGTTCTATTTTTTATTTTGTTAATGTTTTAGTGGACAATTATATCATTTTGTTAATATGGCAGGTATTAATATGACATTCTAATGTGACAAGTATTAATGTGACACTAATGCGATAGGTATGATGTGACACTAAAAAAATTAAAAATTTCTTAATATACTTTTTTTAAAATATGGCAGCATGGTGGGTATGATATGACACTCTAAAATTTTTATTCCAAAAAAATTTAAAATTTCTTAGTGTATTTTTTTTTTCTCTAAATGTGACAACGTAACGAGTATGATGTGATACTAAAAAAAATTAAAAATTTCTTAATGTATTTTTTTCAAATATAACATGTGACATTTCAACATGGTAGATATGATGACACTCTAAAAAAATTAAAAATTTCTTAGTGCATGTTTTTTCAAATGTGATAATTCAACGTAGCGGGTATGATGTGATACTAAAAAAAATTTAGCGTACTTTTTTCAAACATAACACTCTAATGTAGTGGACAAATGAGTTATTACCAAGGTTTTAAAAAGCGGCCACAACCGTTACGTAACGGTTTTGGTGGTTACCGCTACCCGTTACAGCCGCTTTTGTAGTGTGATTGAGATTCACAGGTGTGTCAGCCGTAGCGGTCGTAACGGTGCCGTAACAGCCATAACGGCCTATTACGCACCATTACGTAACGGTTCCGAACTGTTTCTTTCGAAAAAAAACATAAAAAAAAGCTGAAAATGGAGAGAAGAGAGATAAAGAGAAGAGGGAAGATAAAGAGAGAAGATGGAGGAGTAAGAAATAGAGAAAGAGAAGAGGGAAGATGAAAAACATGTTATTGATTTGTTGAAGTTGTAAGACCTATGTTATCCTATTCAACTGCTATCATTCAACCATTTTGTTTATGTGTGTTTATCTATATATTGTTTGATAATAATAATAATAATAATAATAATAATAATAATAATAATAATAATAATAAGTGTGGTCATTATCTATTTGGCTTGGTTAAAATATGTATATATGTAAATTTAGGCTCTTATTTATTCTTTTACTTTTGTCATTTTTTATCTTATGTATAATAGTTAGTGATTGATTTTTTGTATAATATAAAGTCATTAATTATTAAAATAAAATGTAAAAAACTCAGTTTATAGTGATTTAAAAATATGAAATATATTGAATCATATTTAAAAATTTATAAAAATTGATCAATATTTATTTTAAACCCAATAAATATGACCATGGAAAAAAAATATGCGTATCGGTAAGTTTTTTTCAAATTGTGCGAAAAATAAAAAAAATTCACTGTTCCGGTTATCGCAATCGTTACACTACGACCTTTACACTCCGCAACCACAATAGCGCCACCGTCACCGTTACGCCGACTGCAACCGCTTTTCAGAACCTTGGTTATTACACATTTAAAAAAACTAAATAGATTACAAGAAAAAATAAAATTATATGGATCACAAGTTCAAAATATATTTGTCAATTTGTCCAAACAAATATAGTTTTATTTTAATTTCAGTTTTTCATATTTTCATTTTTGGTTATGGGAGGCCCCTTCAAGTTTGGGGGAGATCTGTACGATGAGATTTTGGTATAAGAAACTGAATTTAATCATTTCATATTTGTTTCGATATATTCTTAGTAAATATTAAAAATATATATTTTAAGAGAATGATTTGAAAATATTAATAATGCACATATAATTTTTTTGAAAACTATCTAATGAAAATATATGTGGCAAGGATTGACAAATATATTCCCCCAACCCCAAGCTTTATATTTTAGATTTTCTATTAGATTATGAGAAAACTCAAAGGTCAAGTTTGGTTTGATTTTTTGAAAAAATAAGTTTGATTAAAATAAATATAGAAAAGATGCTTTTGAATTTTTAAAAATTATTTTTACTCTTCTAAAAGATAAAATTATATAAAAATATAAAGTGTTTTTAATTTTTTTTAATTTTTTTCATAAAATTAATTTTTAGTTTTTAATTTTTTTTTCCCTAAAAAGTTTTATTACATTTACTACCCATAGAACCAAGGAACTCTATTCAGTGTAATATTTGATTGATCACGTATAAATTATTTGTTCTTGTATGTCACTATTTACTTTTCAAATTAATCCTATAATTCAGATGAATATGTGATTCATATACTTCTTTTATCAAGGATTCTACTAATTGAAATGTTTTGATATATAATTGATATTCAATTTCTTGATATGTACTTCAATTTTAGAAACTTATGACGGTTTCTAATAGTATTTTGTTCATTGAAATGAAAATGGAGTAGAATGATTATTTTTTCACTGTGGTTCACTAAAAAAATTGGCAAAAAAATATATTGTAAATGAAATCATCATTTACCATTGTGAGGGAATTCCATATGGAAAGGCTATAAACTGTCTATTCCATTCCATTCAACCATTTTTTTTTTTTTCAGCAAACCAATCACTACAATTTCGTTTAAAAAAAATAAGAAATAAAAAACTACCAACTCGTTACAATTGCTAGTCAGAAAGCAAATTTCAAGGCACCATTCCAAAGAGAATGCCCAGTTTTGGTATACAATGGTAATGTGTTCTCCTCTTGAAAGCCAGTCAATGTATTGGAAGAGCTTCCATATTCAACACTCCCCATATTGTTGTAAAATCTCCCTCCAAACTCATCAATGCCACCAGCCTCTGACTGCTTCTTCTCATTCTTATCGGTATCATAGTCCATGACACTCGAATTTTTCTCCACCATTTCTCTAAACATAGAGGACCTAAAGAGGAGGCCAAGCGTGGTTGGGGAAGTAGATGACTTACAAGGACTAACCGGCATCTTTGTTTCTAGAATCTCAAATTTTTGAGGTGTCATGGTCGTGCCAGTGCCCGTGCCTAACTCTCTGGCGGTGTAAGGATTGAAGTGGAAGGTGAACCCGGGTTGGTCACCCAAAATGCAAGTGGAAGAAGGGTTTATAGGTTGAGTCTCCATTTGTTGTGTTGGGTGGTCTTGAGGGGCAAGTGAGTTGAGTCCCGGCCTTAGCCATCTAATATATGTGCTCAATTCGAAATTGGTTACTGTATTTATCCCTCTGTATTCAATCGCTGCAATGTCATAGGCATGTGCAACCTCCTCTTGGGTACCTACAAAGTAAAAACATGTCTTCTGTAAGTTTACTGTCATCTCAAGACGAATGAGTGTTGGTCGAGGTGCAGTGGTATCAGGAGAATCAAGCGATATATGTATTGGGAATCAAGTGACATGGTTGTGAATTTTTTAAAAAAATCATCAGTTGTACAAAGAGTTTTTATAGCAATTGAATCGACTTTAGCAGTTATGAAACAATATATATCGTTAATCAGCTGATATGCATGTGGTTTTTGTTCCTACTAGTATACTGGGGTGTATGAGTATCGGGAGGCTAAAAACCTTATATGCTTATATTTAAAACCATAGATCTCAACTATTCAAAGAATGCTCATAAAATTCTTCATTCTTCAATTTAGTATAATTGATCACTACCATGGTTTTAAATATTGGTCAATACATATTGGTTCACAGCTGATTCATAATCCAATTCATAGCCAATTCATACCAACATGACTGATTTGACTACTATAAAGTGCTTTTTGCAAATAGTGATATCATATCACTCGATTCTCGATATGTATCACTTGTGTACTCTTGATACCACCACACACTTTCTTGTTAATGAAATGAACAAAAAGAGTTAGACACTCACTGTAAGTGCCAAGGTAGAGAGATTTGTTTCCAAACACTCTCCCTATCCTAGCCTCCCCATCTACCATTGTGATGGTGCCTGCAGTCATCCAAAAATGCAATCTTAGTATTTAATGTTAAAATTTATCAAAAAATGAAAGTTTGTGAAACTTTTTTTTTTTTTTTTAACCTTGCAACTCCTCTGTACTTGGATACACCTCTTGAGAAACCACTGCTTCTCCTATAACAAACCGAAAAGAGAGCAGTTAGTTTTAGGTTAAACACAGGCGTGCATCGTGGAGTACTAAACTAGGTAATTGCCATAAATGTTTTAAGTACCTTCTCAAAGATGCCAAGTACTCCTCTTTTGTTACATTCTGCATTATTTCCATCTGTCTCATAATCCGATACCTAAGAAAAAAGAGCAATCGGGGTCCTCAAAAATAATGATAAATTACATTTTTCATGAGGGGATTATCGGATTCATGTATGGCTTACATACCGGGAAATTTGTGAAGGTTGTAGGGCCCCAATGCCAAATCATATGCCCTTGCTGCAGTTTCTTCAACATTATAAGCTCCTGATTAGCAAAACAAAAGGGTTAATTTTCATGATTTCTATCTGAGTTTTGTTTATTTATAGCAAAAAACAAAATAAATAGAAATTAGCTGCTGATGTACTCACCAAGATAAACTGCTCCAATCCAACCATAGCACCCGATGCGAAATCAGATCACAAACCAATGAACAAGGAATTAGCAATGAAAATCGAAACATCATAAAGGTTGTTTGGGTCTTTTTGTTGTTTTCATTTTTGTATTTTGTGTTTGGAAACAAAACAATTAAAATTTTGAAAATACCCATTATTTTCAAACCATTTTTCTTTTTAGTGCAAAAAAAGTTTATGGAATTTTTTTTCTAAAAACAATCCACTTTGTAGAATAAGTCTACAAACACGTAAACTAGGCGGATAAGATTTTTCAAAAATGAATCTCATTGAAAAACTGTAAAATCTTAGTGGTTCTATGATAGGTTTCTGCATTCGTAGAATAATTGCACTTTCTAGGAAACACCAAGAAGTTGTGGTATTTCCTAAAAAGTAGTTGTTTTAAGAAAATTTTCCAGATCGCAAATTAATTTGCCAAACAAGTTTTTTCTGATTTTTCCAAGAAATAAAAGCATATAACAAAGAAAACAAAATCAAAAAAGTTTATTGTAACTACCTTGCTTTCCCTTCTTCCTCTGTGTTGCATCCCAGGACCGTTTATCCCATAGATGAGCTTCAAATCTTCCAGTCCACCTATGCCTTTTTAAGCCCAAAACAACAGACTCAGTTTCAAGTTTTCAAAAAACTAAAAAACCAAAAACAGAACATATATATACCTGCTGACTCCTTGGAATCTTGAACTTCTCTTCAAACCGGTAGTTGTAGCAGACGGAAAAACTTGGCCCAGCTGAGGCTGACGCTGAGGCTGTGGCTGTTCTCCAATAACAAATGCACATGACTCTCTTTTATGATGCTTGACAGACTTAACAGCCACAGAAGGATGAGCTTCCATGGAACACAAGTGATGCTTCAATGGCCTCATTTCAGACTTGATAGTGGTTACCATCCCCATTTTGTTTCTGTATCTTTCTCAGTAGGAGACGACAATGTTCAAATGGTTTTGATTGTTTGATCTCAAAGAAGCTCCTTGGAAGTATTTATATATGGAAAGGTTTTGTTGTTTTTTGGCTTATTTTGTTTTTTTCCCCATGGCTTCTTCTTTTGAAGAATGACAAAACTGCTCCGATTAGTTTGAAGTGCTTAACATTTTGTAAGTGGAATGGTTTTGGAAACCACTAAAAATCAAATGGTGATCGAGTGTACGAGACTCCTGCTAAAGGCATAATCCTCATTTATGAATAGACTGTTTCTGTGACATAAATTTATTATCAAAAAATTTGAGCGTTGCTCTAAATCGTCCTAATAAGTTATGGAAATCACTATGTTGTTTTTTTTATAGAAAGGTAAATCACTATGTTGATAGAATGAAAGTTATGCGCACAAAAATGTCAATATAAAAATGAATTTGGGCCACACATTGATTTTCTATGCACTTTTTTAAAGTGTATTTTTTCTATGCACCAAGTATTACTATTAGGAGTTGTTGTGAAATAAACCTTGCACACAAATAATAGTTAGAGGAATCAATCACAACCCAAAGAGACACAGATTTACGTAGTTCGACAAAATTATTACATTCATAGCTTATACCAGTTCCACTATACTAAAAGAAGAAATGAGCCTAATAATGTATATTAAACACATCAAAGTACCATAATACGCTTGCGGCTAGTTTGATTAGGTGAAAGTATGAGTAAGGTTTTAAAAAGCGGCTGCAATCGTTACGTAACGCCGTTACATAACAGTTGTGATAGTTACCGCTACTCGTTAAGGTCGCTATAGCGGTGTGACGGAAATACACATGTTTAACAGGCATTTCAGTATTACATAATGGCCATAGTGGTACTATAATGGCTGTAACGGTTTGTTACACACCGTTACACACTTTTACAATATTCTGAGTGGTTTCCTTTCAAAAAAATAAAAAAAAAGACTTACAAAAAAAGAATAAATACTTAAGTGAACCAAACTCAAAGAAAAAATCTTAGAATAATTTTTTTTCTTTATAATTTATTTTTTAATTTTTATTTCATTACATTAGTATGTAAAATAAAAAATATATAAGCAGTGGTTATATTTATTTTTATAATCATTTTATTTAATATTTAATAGTAAATATTTTTTATTTTGTTATTGTAATATGTAGTCTAAAAAATGTCTTTAAATAAATAAATAAAATCAGTTGCTCAAAAATAATTTTTGTTTATGGCACAATTTTATTTTTATAATCATTTTATTTAGTACTTAATTATAAATAATTTTATTTAGTTAGCTATAAAGTGTTGTCTAAAAAAATGTCTCAAAAATAATTTTTATTTTTGGCATAATTTTTATTTTTATAATCATTTCATTTAATAATTGTGAATATTTTTTTATTCTGTTAGTTCAGGTATTGGTCAAAACTAATTTGTAGTCATTTAAAATCAATTATTCTTAAAGTCATTAATTATTAAAATAAAATGTAAAAAAATCTTTTTATAATGATTTAAAAATATGAAACATATTAGATCATCCTTAAAAACTAACAAAAAATGATCAAAATCTATTTAAAACCCCAATAAACTTGATTCTGAAAAAAAAAAAAAAAATGCATATCGATAAGTTTTTTTAAATTGTGCAAAAAATAAAAAAATTACGGTTCCGGTTACCGCAACCGTTACGCTACGACCTTTACACCACGTTATCGTAACTATTACAGCGACCGTAACCGCTTTTTGAAACCTTGAGCATGAGAATCACATTCCAATGTTTGGTTGTAATTTTTGTTATCCAAATTAGATTCCGATGAACATTCCATCCAACAAAATTGGCCGATTATTAAATCGTACAACCAATAATGCAAAATAAACATTTAATTGTGATTATATATTTCCATATCCATTGCAAAACCAACGTGGTCGGAGAAGGAATTATTTATCCAATTAACCCAACTGGATAACCAATCCTATCCAAATTTTATAGATGGTTAATCATCTTACTGTTAATCTCGCTAAGCAAATAGTGCCTTAGTATGATTTGCATCCAGATAATAAACTCCAGGGTGCAAATCAAACACAAGAAACCCGACAGGAATAAACAGAAAGGTTTGGAAACAACTGTTTGTCAATCTAGACAAAGCCATCCAGCCAATACTCCAGTTCCCAACTTTGCACCATTCAGGAATAAATTTATCCCAGATGGACAAAAGAGGAGAATAATCCAATTGCTGTAATAGTTGGGCTATCAAAGAGGACAATAACACATTTCTGGGTTAATTGAAGTGGACAAATGGTAGGTCAGATGTGAGACAAACCAGGTTTTGTCTTATCCAGGGTAGATAGCTAAAAAATGTCCCCAGGGTTTTTTTTGGGATAAGGATATCCATGCAAACCTGTCTTGAGTGCAATTCCATGACAAAGTTGTTCATTGTGGGCTACCTAGTTGTGCTTTAGCTATCGCATGGAATTCTTCATCCACTTTAATAAGAAAAAATTCTTAGTGGATAGAATTTTGAAAACACTATCATGAGGTCGGACTCACTAAATTTGTGGATTCCATTCAATGTGATAGGGTTTGTGTTTGGTTTTGTGAAAGTATTCTGTGCACGTTGAAGAATTGAGTTAATAAAGTTTTTGCAGCGAAAATTTTTACAGTTGAGATGCCACTGACTCACCTTTATAAAATACTTGAGGGACAAAAGATGCCTTACCTAATATATTTTGCGATTTCTTATTTTTCAGGAACACCACATTATTAATGAGGCTGGTGCTCCTTATTAATGAGGCTGTACAAAAAAGACGGGATGAAACCAACCTTATTTTCCTTTTGAGAAGACCACCATTGGTCAAGTTCACGAGAAATTATTTAATACTAGTGGAGCAAATCTATATCATGTAAAGTCCATCACGTCCATGTCGATATTTTAAAACACAGCATGAGAAGTACGGGTGTTGATTTCTGACCACACAACCAAAAGGAGAACTCAATTGGAGAGCACCTGCAGAATAGATTAAGCCTGAACAACTTGTCACAAAAGATAAGAATCTGGCGGTGGTTCTTCTACCTGGAGGCACTTCGACGATCAAGTTAGTAAAATAACTCTCAAAGATAGCAAATTGTGTTTAAACTCACCAGAAAGAACTTACCTTTGACCCACGAGGGTGCCAAGCTTTTATAGCCAGCAATGACCTGATCCATTTAGAAGCCTAGTTTTAGTGGACTCAAGCTCAATGCTCATCCTGAATCCTCATCTAGATAGAGATAAATTTCTCATGAGCCTTATCTTTATCCAGAATGACATCCTCCCCAGTTCTAGTTTTCTTGTCCCTTATCTGCCTTCCTTATATTTCAGTATCTCAGGAGATAACCTCGGCTTAGCTGAGATCATCTCGGCAGTTCGACCAGGCCACGTGGTATCTCGGCTGACACTTCGACGTCACCTTAGCCACGTGTTGTCTTTCACAAAATACTCCCCACAAGAAGTATTAATTGACCAAATGACATAGAACATTACTCTAAGAGTGTTTACTCATTCCGTAATTAGTGATCTTAGATCATCTCTAATCGTGTATCAAATTTATTATTAAATTTAAATTTGATGAAAAATAGTTCTTTTTCCAGCTCCAATGGTTTTATCAAATCGGTATCAAATTCAGGATTTCACTTTTCTTTCATCAAACTGAGGACCAATGTAACTTTCATCAAATCACTGCTCATTACCTTTGGATTTTCACCACCGGATGTCCCTTCGGATGTTCTCCAGGATGACCACCTCAAAGCAAAAGTTTGTGAAAAAATTACACTGGCCAGTCAACTCTCTGGATGACCACCTCAAGAAGAAAAATTGTGAAAAATTTGCACTGGCCGGTCGATCGGCTAGTCGTTTGCCCGGTCGACCGGTGATTTGACGAAGCCGCAAAATTCTCCGTTGGAGCACTTGATATCAAAGAGAGCTTTTCCTCAAATTTTTACTCAAATTTGGTGAAAAACATTGATGCACCGTTGGAGATGCCCTTGTTAGTCCCAAGCTTAGGCCTATTTTGGTAATTCAAATCATTCATATTATAAGGCCTGTCATGCTGATCATACATGAAAAAAATTAAATCCATTGAATATCAGTACTCATATATTTGAAAAATATTTGCCTTTGAAAAAAATGAATGGTTAGTATTTAAAAAAAATAATTTTATAATATGATTATGAATGATTAATCAATTTAAATTTTTGAATAATGTTAGGGATCATAAAAAAATATCATGAAATGTTTCATGAAGAATTATTTTGAGAAAACTATTAACTGAGGAACATGGAGATACGACAATAGGGGAAGAAATAGCCAGTGATACAATAACCCAAGACTATAAGTTCTATCGCAAGATTAGGAACTTTGAAGTGGAGATTGCACTTAAGAAGATGAAATCAAATAAGGCTTTAGGACCTGATGATATCCCTATTGAAGCTTGGAAGTGTTTAGATAAAAAGGGAGTTGCTTGGTTGACTAGGTTGTTTAGCAAAATTTTGTTGACTAGGAACATGCCAGATGAGTGGAGGAAGAGTATTTTAGTGCCAATCTATAAGAATAAAGGTGATGTCTAGAATTGCAACAACTATAGAGGGATCAAGCTAATGTGTCATATAATGAAAGTGTGGGAGAGGGTAATGGAACACCGATTGTGAGATATAGCAGAGGTGTCATAAAATCAATTTGGGTTTATGCCTGGCAGTTCAACAATGGAAGCGATCTATCTTTTGAGAAGAGTAATAGAAAAATATAAAGAAAAGAAAAGAGACATTCATATGGTGTTTATCGATCTTGAGAAAGCATATGATAGAGTGCCCCGAGATATAATATGATGGGTGTTAGAGAAGAAAGGGGTGACAAAATGTTACATTGATGTGATTAGGGGACATGTATGAAGGGGTGGTGACCACTATCAGATCACCAGCTAAAGAGACAAATGAATTTCCTATCACTGTAGGGTTACATTAAGGATCTACCTTAAGTCCTTATCTTTTTGCTTTAGTTATGGATGAGTTGATGAGAAATATTTAGGATGACGTGCCATGGTATATGCTTTTTGCAGACGATATTGTACTAGTGGATGAGACTAGAGAAGGAGTTAACACAAAGTTGGAGATTTGGAGAAAAACTCTTCAATCTAAAGGATTCCAGATAAGTAGAATTAAGACAGAATAGATGGAGTGTAAATTTAGTAACAGTAACAATGAAAGCAAAGGAGAAGTGAAGATTGAGAACCAAGAACTGCATAAGAGTGAAGATTTTCGTTATTTAGGGTTGATTATCACAACAGCAGGGGAGATTGATGCAGATGTGGCCTATAGGATTAAGGCGAGATGGTGTAAGGGGATAAGTGCGTATGGGGTATTGTGCGATAAACGAATACCTAATAGACTAAAAGGTAAGTTCTATAGAACGGCTATTAGACCAGCAATGTTGAATGGGACGGAGTGTTGGGCAACCAAAAAACAACATGTAGATAAGATGAGTGTGGCTGAGATAAGGATGCTAAGTTGGATGTGTGATAAGACTAGACAAGACAGAATTAGGAATGAGTGTATTCGGGAATGGGTAGGAGTAGTACTGATAGAAGATAAGTTGAGAGAGAATCGATTGAGATGGTTTGGTCATGTTCAACAGAGACCAATAGAGGCAGTAGTGAAAAGATGCGATGCTGTAACGGTAGATGGAAGTGTTAGAGGACGGGGTAGGCCTAGATTAACGTTGGCTAGCATTGTAAATATAGATATGAATCTACTTAATTTGACTAATGAAATGGCCTTTGATAGGGCCACGTAGAGAAGAAGGATTCATGTAGCCGACCCCATTTGATGGGACTTAAGGCTTGATTTGGTTTGGTTTGGTTTGGTTATCTGCATAGCAAGATTGAAATTTTAAAAAATCAAAGAGGGCCGAGATGGACCCAGTATGGGCTTAACACCAGTCCATTAAATTAATGGTCCAATGGTTAAGGTTGCGATGTGGAGTTCGCTTGCCCCAGGGAGGTGTCAATGGAATTAGTGCTAATAATATTCTTTCATTGTTTTATCTAATTTATTATAACAGTTGAGTCCATGATTTGGATTGGAGTGTACTATTCACGTCTGTAGGATCCATCATGAATTATGTTTCAATAATTCGATTCGTTCATTTTGTAGGGCTTTGATAATTAAACTGGTCAAAAAAAGAATTTGTATCATTCATAAAAAAATGGGTGAAACACCAATAAATCCCACATTTAGATCTTATGCACTATTTAGTCCTGTATGTTTTTTTTTTTTTTTTTTTCTAGACTAATAAGTCCCATTTCAATGTTAATGATAGTTTTGGACATTATGGCATTGCTTGTTTCTCCCAAATGTGAGGGGTAAAAATGGGATTTCGTTGATGTGAAAATTACAAATCTGTCCAAAAGCTTAGTAAAGAGTTTTTTGGTTTCCCTCCCACCTGATCAAAATAGAAGAGATGAAGATGGCAACTTCTGCATTTGCAATGTTAGTGCGGTGAAAACCCTACATTTCTGTAGAAAACGTTTTAGGTAATGTTAACTCATCATTACGACCTGCACAAATTAACATTCGTTTTTCCTCCCAAACCCTAGAAATAAGAAAACCCTCTTTTCTCAGTGAAATTGCATCGTCAATACACAGCATAAGTGAATAATTTTGTGGTCATGGTTGACTTTAACAACATCACTCTAGCAATATTCGAGGTTTCATTCACTCATCGTCGACTTCCGTGACTGTGTTAGTGAACGATGGCGTTAGTTATGTGGCTTCCAATGTCAATTTCCTTATTGTTGTAGTTGATTCAATTCGTGTATTCAATGTTAGAGTGTGTGTTTGTTCTTGGTGATATGTAGTAGTGTTAGTTACTAAATAGTGATTTAGTAGATGTTAATGGTTCGGTGGGTTTCAAACTGCATTGAGGGTATGGTCATGTAATGGCTAATCTCTTTTGTGGTTGGTGTTCTGGTGGTCTAAATTTATGTCTGACATTGGATTGTTGTGGTGTGTTTTGGCATCAGTTTAATTGTAATGCCATTGGTTGTATTGGTTGTGTTGTTATTTCCCCTGTGTTGTCAATGGTATATATAGTGGAGGTGATGTGGAATGATAGTGACATCAATGGTAGTTAAGTGTAATGTTGATGATTTACATGCTAATGAAATACAATGTTTGTCGCATTTGTTCATTGGGTTTTGTTGTTCTTTTGCTGAATGGTTGCTTTTGCTGAATGGTTGGGTCCCCTTTTGGTTGGGTTTGTTTATGGATGTGTTGGTTTGTGGTTTAAATTGAATCAGTGTTAGTGCGGCTCGACTTTTCGTGCTCTTTTTGGAGACGACTAGCCCCACAATTCGGACTCCCGTGATTCTGAATCTGATCTCACAAGTGCAATGTGAAATAGATAAACACCAAAGAATCCAAATCCTGCAAGTCTTTTGGAAAATTGATTTTGAATACAAAATGCTAAAAATGGACTGCTTTGCCAAATACAGAGTTGCACCTAAATATTTTGAGAAATTTAGGAAACCCGAGACTCGTGCCAAAGGTCACTTATCCGTCGTCATCAAGATTGTCTCGGCTCGGGAACTTAGGTACGAGAGGGGAATGTCATGAATTGAGCACCACCGCTCGCTCGATCAAAGATCGGTCTCTAGTAGTCATGATGCGATTCTTATATACATTATATGCTCTTGTTCTGATTATTATTAGGCTAACCTTACTATGTGTTGCACACAAGTATAGATTAATTTGCAAAAATTGAAACATTTTGATTTCGAGTTTGTTTTTCGAAAAACGATTTTGAGAATGTACCACTTGGAAAAGTGGGCTTAAATGTACTGTAATCAAATTATTCCAATTTGAACAATTAGCCTTCATCCGCAGGCATTCAAACAATTTATCATTTAAGTAATTAGCCTCATGGTAATCATGCTTAACATGACAACACTCGCACACATGCAGTATGCTAAAGCAATAAACGCTCACCTAGTACTCCAAGGCAAGCCAAAAGAAATAAAAGAGCTAGGAAAAATGCATGATCCTAACTATGCAAATGACTAATGCAACACATACAAAAATGCAATTAATAGGCTCGGCTACTAATTATGACATGTGAACCAACTTTATAGCATGCAGTTTAAGCACGTATTCAAGTAAGAAGTAATAAGCGACAATGTGTGTTAGCATGATGAATCAAGCCTAATGCATACAAGACAAATGAATGCAAATCATGAAGAATGCTAAACGAAATATGATGTGCTACGCTATCCATCATAAACGGATAAATAAAAAGGAGAAAGACGTGGGGTTGGAAGACATACACGCATTATCACAACTTCGCCCTCGCGCAGGAGGGTCCAAATAAATGGACTAGCTAATTAACTAGCTATTACAAACCAAATAAAATAAATTAATTATGCTAGCTAATTATTACAACACCACAAATTAATCAACTACTTTAGCTAATTAATTAAGTACAACACAACTAACTAATTAAGTACAACACAACTAACTAATTATTCTAATTAATTCAACTAATTAGTTACAAGTCCACTACTTCAATCACAACATATTAATATTACAACATTATTTTAACGGATCCTGAGAATCGAGGGATGCTTCATGCATGGATGTAGGCTTCTACCCGAAAATGCTCTCCGTTTTGCTACCAGAATGCCTCTATTGCACAGTTAGAAAATTGCATTGTTTTTCCACCTCAACCTCTGCTTTATTCTGCTCTGCTGGAAAAGGGACACTGCCTGGCTGGAAAAAGTGGCCGGCAGCCCAAAAGTAGTGGTCGGGCGGCCACTAAAAGTAGTCTGCCGCCCCAGTAAAAGTGGTCTGCCAGCCACTAATGTTGGTTCTTTCCTGCTGCAACAGAGAGCATAAACAAAGCATCCTCAGAGGATGTTTGTACACCCTACCCCTCATCATCATCAAACAGCTCAAAGGAGTGGTAAGCTCGATTTGTAAGCCATCAATCGACGCAATTTCATTGCGTGATGACTTATGAACCAAGGGGTACAATTTCAATAAATGCATAAGTAAAGACTCAAGAACCTCCTCCCTATCATGGATTGATCAAGGGAAGTGGTTGACCTTGGAAATTTGAACCATTTCATCACTAACAATATGAAATGACTTAAGCCTCCATGTGTTCAATTAACGTCTGATTGAATACCAAACCATTTTATTATCTTGCATCTCTTTTAGTCCTAATTTCATTACTCCATTTTAGTTACCATCCATTTATTAGTTCATTAAGTCCAATAATGAGCTTTAAGTCCACTAATAGAAAGAAGTGTCAAACAAAGGGTTGTTTTGGGCATGAGAGAGATATTATGTCGTTGGTAATGAACCCCTAAAGATTAAACCATCAAGCACGATACCCCAAGCTTAAACAAGCAATTGGTTTGTCGATTGTCCTTTCAGCAATAAATTTATCTTCTCTCAGATTCTGGGATTTGGCTTTCTTGCCAATCTTCATTAGCTTGAGAAATGACTCATCTTTGACTCTTTGAGCACATCTGACATTTTTGCCCCTAGTTCAAGGGCTACTTCTGATCTAACTTTGCAAGCTTCCTTTGATGACATCTGACCTTCTTGATCTGACCTTCTTGCCCCTAGTTGAAGGGCTGCTTCTGATTCGGCCATACAAGCCTTGTGGTTGATCATTAAACATTCTGAATCAAAGTTCAAGGTTTGAAAGCAAAAGGGGTCAGATCTCGAGGCCGAGAGTGATCCTATGCTACGCAATCTCGAGAGCGATTCCACGCATGTCTTCGTAGGGCCACGCAAAAACATTTTTTGAAATCTTTTAAGAAAACGACTAGTTGCTCGTGTCAAAGACAATGTAGAACCAATCGGGATCAAGCTAGGATCTTTCTCAGTACTCACATTAACAAACATGATCTCATTCATTAAGGACTTAGCATACCTCTCTTTCTCTCAATCGATCACATTTTTGCAAACCCCGAGGAATTCCTTCTTCTTTGTTTTCATCATAGTGTTAGAAAAGTTTTGAAAAACTTAGGTCAAGGCAATGATTTCAAGGCACAGAAAAGTAGGTGAAAATCTCTGTCGTTTCATTCAGATCTTCTGGCGCAACTAGCTCAATGGCAGAAATAGACGCAAAAGAAAGAGTGGAAAAGACAAACACAAAACAAGATAGTGATGTTCGAGGTAACACGCTCGAAATCACATGACTCTAACACAACAGGACTAATTCGATACAACAAGACAAACTCAAAACAACACAACAAGACTGACCCAATACCCAAGTCAGAAAGTAAAGTAAACAACATTTTCAAATTGCTCAAAACAGTGCATGCCATCCGCCATATCTAGAGTAAACTGAGCGCCATCAGTAGATGGTGCATCCCCCGATCAAATAGTCACATTATGCCCCCAAGTTCATTGATCCGGTGCCGATAGACTTTGTAGGACCTGGTGTGGCGATGACCTCGTTGTCAATCAGATCTTGTATTTCATGGCAAAGACGAAAACAACTGTTAGTGTCATGGCTGGTTTGTTGATGGAAGGCACAGTACTTGGCTGGATTATGCTTAGCTGGAAAGGGATCCGGGAGAGGCCGAGGCTCAAAGGGTTTGAGATGGCCTTGTCCTATAAGGATTTGGAGAGCTTTGGACAAGGTCATGTACAGCGGGGTAAAGACCCTCTGGCCTCGGGGTTGGTGCTTCGAGGTTTGTGGAGTTATGTTGGATGTACCGGCAAAGGGGTTGGCAGGTGCTGACTGGGTTTGATGATCTCTTCCGAGTATAGGATTGGAACTGAAAGGGGTGTTTCTGGTATGACAGCCCTTCTCCCGGCCTACCCCTTGATTCAGAATGCTCTCATCCTGAGTGACAAAAGTGTCATCCACAGTCTTTGCAACAACTGCGAGCACTTGCTGTTTGTTCAGTCCTTCAGCTTTCAAGGCCTCAACAACCCATTGAAGATGTTCATAGGGACCAATGTCTGCCCCTACCTTGTTCTTGTCATCTGCCTCCACTTGGCCAAGGGATTGGCCTTCTTCAAATGCAGCACGTCCCCAGATTGGGGAGCCTTTTAGCGCGAAATTTCTGGTCCGTGATGTGGTTAATGATGGAACCAAAATTCCAAAGGCTAAATCTGCCACAGTTCTTTGCAAATTTTCAATCATGCTCATGTGATAACTCTGTTTCGTACCATGCTAATTAATCTTAATTAAGGTTGTGATTATGTGTTTAATATGATTTTGAGTGCTATTTATATGATTATATGTGGTTTTGAATTTCTATCTGTTCACCATAGGAAAATTTGTTCAACTTACAGTTATAAACTGAAAATTGAAGGCCTTGTCAGCCATAGAAACTAAAATTGACTACACCATTGTGATTGGCGTAATTTTTAGAGCCTATGGTAAAATTTAATTGAAAATTTATTCGGATCAAAATAATTAGATTCAGAACGATTAATTAAGCTCAACTACTTAGCCTTAATCAATTTGATTAGGCCAACACATATATATAAGTGGCCCATTTACATTTTGAGCTCATTTTTCACTCATTTGGCTGAGATTACACTCTAGAGAGAGCGAGTGTGTGCCGGTTAGAGAGAGAGAGAGGGAGCTCAAGTTGAAGAATTAATCAAGAAGCTTGAAAATCTTGAAGATCAACTCAAGAATTAACCATAATTTGGGTGATTAAAGCTCCTAGGTAAGCATTTGAGTATAAATTCATGTGCATAAGTTTGTAAATTTGTGTATTCAAGCTAGTTGGGTAATCAAGAACATAATTTGAGATGAAATTGAAGCTTATGTGTACATCCATGCATAGAATTGTTATGAATTTGCATATTTGAGCATGAACTATGTAGAACAAATAGAATTGAGCACAAAATCTCACATGCATGCATGATTTTCATGAGCTTCATGACATTAAGTGTCATTTGTACCATTTGGAATAGAATTAGAGTCAAGAATCTACATGCATGCATGATTGATGAAGATATGGAATTGGTGTGAAGTTGAATACAAATGTTTTGGAACTATGTAAAGAATTCAAAATGAGCAATTGGCCTTATATTGTTATTGTCCTCATGTTATGTAATATGTTTCCATGTTTTTGGTGTCCAAAACATGAGCCTTGCACCTTTGAATGTCAAGTTTGAAGCTCAAACAACTTGCTGGAAAACCCAGAATTCGGCATGTCCGCTCGAGCGGGGTAATGGCCGCTCGAGCGTGAAATGCTAGTTTCCAGAACTTTTGCAAACATGGATGTCCGCTCGAGCGAGGATTTTCACGCTCGAGCGTTAGGCCATGTAGTTTGACTTTCAGCTCGAGCGTTCTAAGTCACGCTCAAGCGTAAAAATGAAGCAACTAGTACTTTTGCAGACCAAAGGGGGTCCGCTCGAGCGGCGGAATCCACACTCGAGCGAGGAACCTTGTTTCAGAAATTTTAAAAAGTGGTTTTATGTTTCATTTTCTGTTCTCTTTCATTTCTAAGCACTCTTAGGCATGCATTGAACATTATAAATGAGTTAAAAGGATAAGAAAGAAGCCTAAGAGGGATGTATGAATTAAGAACGGATTGAATCATTTGTGACCCATATGTGTTATGTAATGTGTAGGGTTGAGCTCAAGAGTGAATCCACCGGCAGAACACTGTGAGTAATATCTTAGTAAATATATTTTCAAGTATGTTACTTTCCAAATGCTACTTCTGCATAAGCTTCATGGATTTGTTGATTTGAAATATGAATGAGTATTCTATATGCCTAATTTTGTATAAGGCCGTTTAATACATTTGATATATCTAAATTGGGTCTAAGGTTGTTTGCCGCTTGATATGTTTGATATATCCGAATTAGGCCTAAGGCCGTTTGCCGCTTGATACGTTTGATATATCCGAATTAGGCCTAAGGCCGTTTGCCGCTTGATACATTTGATATGTTCAAATTGGGCCTAAGGCCGTTTGCTATTTGATATGTTTGAATATAAAGATGGGCCAAAGGCCGTTTGAATATAATGATGATGGGCCAAAGGCCGTTTGAATACCGTAATGGGCCAAAGGCCGTTTGAACATAAGCGTAATGGGCCCAAGGCCGTTTAAATGAAAAGGGACCATGATCATGAATATGAAATGCGCATAGATATGAATATAAAGAGAATGGGCCCGAGGCCGTTTGATACGCCTGATATGTTTGAATTGGGCCCGAGGCCGTTTGATATGTTCGAATTGGACCAAAGGTCGTTTTGAACAAAGAGTCGGTTAGACCAAAGGTAGTTTTGTATAGATGGACCCAAGGTCGTTTTGTCTTATCTAAGAATTGGACCTAAGATCGTTTTACATATGGATATGATGTGTCGGACCCGAGGTCGTTTTGCTTTGTTGAGATTTGTAAATCTGATGTGAATGAGAATAGTGGTTCAAATGTGTACATTATAAGTATGACTAATTTATGAACGAATCTCATTCATTAACCTCTTTATTTTGATATTATTCACTGGGCGTTAGCTTACTCTTATTTATATGTATGTAGGTGAGCAAAGGGACATTCAACCCCAGCCTTAGTGGAATTTAAGAAAGGAACCCGAGTTTTGTCAAGTCAGCCCAGGTGTCTCACGCAAGAGGCTTTGTTTATGATCTTTGTATTTCCTTTGCTATTTCTATTGGTCATGATAGACCGTTTATGTGTGTAAGCTTTCGGTTTAGCCAACTATGTGTTTGAATGATCTTGGGTATACAAGATGTTAACTACTGATATGTGGTGTGAGTTATTATTAAGTATATGTGAAATGTTTTGATATGCCATGTAAGTATAGCTTATTGGACAAAATTTTTAAGTTTGCTTCCGCATCTAGCCCCATATTATTAATTATTAATTGATATCAGGTTTGAGGCCGTAGGTAATCTCATGATTACTGGCCGGTTATGACCTTAATCTATAGGGGCGAGTTCGGGTCATGACAGCTCATTAGCTCAGAAGTAGTGGGTTCATGGGTTTGAGATGATTGGGGTTCAAATGCATCCATTATACATAAGTCCGTATTTTCTGGAATGAACACCTCGGGCTTGGGTAAATGGGCTGGGGTGATATATATGCTAGGGTTGTAGGTGGATGGCAATGTATGGATTAAATTGAGGTGTTGAGGTAACAGGTTAGTGTTAGCCTGAGGTCCTTTTAGTGGAGCCATGATCTCTTCGTCAATATGATCTTGAATCTTATGACGAAGGCGGATGTAACGGTTTGTATCATGACCGTGTTGTTAATGATAGGCACAGTATTTAGCTGGGTAATATCTTGGTGGAAGAGGATTTGGGAGGGGTTGGGGTTCTAGGAGTTCTAGGTACCCTTTTTCTTGCAGCATTCTCAAAGCTTGAGAGAGACTCATGTAAAGAAGATGGAAATTTCAGGCTTGGGGCCGATTTGAAGTGGTTGGTTTTTGGCCATTGAGGGGAGTGGTGACCCTGTTTACTTCTGAGCATTTCCCAGCTGTGCTACCATCAGTAGTAGCATTGGAACTGCGAACAACATTCTTCTTCAAAGGCTCATTATTTTCCACAAAGATCCCTTATCTGATGGCATCCTCGATTTGAACCCCAATTTCATGAAGCTCTGGAAAGGTAAACAGAGGTAGAATGATCATCTTCTGCAGCAACTCGCCATGCAGATTCCGAACAATCATCATAATCTGATCTTTTTCAGAAGGCCTTGTAGTCATCATCGAGGCCTTCGCTCTCCATCTCGTCACGAACTCTAAGAAACCCTTCTTTGGCTCTTGGCGGATGACTTTGAGATCACGAGTTGTGACCTCGATCTGTGTGTTGTAAGAGTATTGAGCAATAAAGGCCTCAGCCAGCTCTTCCCAGTTCTGTTTCACAGAGTCCTCCAATTTAGCATACCAGATTACGGCTATCCCAGACATGATTCGGCCGAAGAGAGACAACTTCTGAGCTGGGGTCAAACCCATTGGCCTCAGGATATCAGAAAACAGACAGAGATGCACCATTGGGTCTTTAGAGCCATCGAAGTGGTCGATATGCGGCATTTTAAACCGCTCCGGTAAGGTAACTGCAGATTCAGTATACCCGTCCTTTAAATCCGGGATGGAGTTCACTCCTTGTGCTTGTTTGAATAACTTCTCTAGTTTATTAACCTTAAGTACAGTTGGGTCAATCTCAAATTCAAACAGAGCTTCGGTTTGATAGACAGGAGCTTTAGAGGCCTATTCTGGGATTGGCTCTGCCGGATTGCCCTGAGTCTCTTGGACATTAGCAGTATGGGCAGTGGCTCCGGGTGTCGGGTTACCAACTCAGTGGTAGAGTAACGCCATGGTAAGGCGTAAGTCATCGGTTCAAATCCGATAAGGGGCTTTGGCCCCTTTTTCATAAAACCCCAATCATAGTCTTTTTTTTTTTTGAAGGGAAAATAGAGATCTTGTTAATATTTGTAATAAAAAAAGGTAACCAACTGTATAAAAAGTTATCATTCTAATGAGTTAGAGTATATTATACTGAATTATAGTATAGTAGTTATAAAGTTGAACATTTGTTCAGTAAATTATAAAATAATCGTGAATAATGAGAAATCGTCTCTTGAATCGCCAAATATCTCTACTTTCCATTATGCCAATCAAATCCATTCTAAAAATTAGAAATCAACAAATAAAAGAAAAAGTAAGTGGACCTGACCCATTGAATCATGACTATATCCGCTATTCTGATATTCAAATTCGATAGAGATGAAATTGGACCAGTTGACCTTTTTTTTTATTTCATTTCTTTGGACTTCACAAGAATTTGTCGATATTTCCGATTAAATCTTCTTGTTCCTAGATGTTCCATAGGAATAAATTGTTATTCCGTTCCTCCGCGGAAAAAGGTTTAGTTTATTCCAAGTTACAACATAAAAGATTTTTTAATATCTTTCTTTGATTCCAAACCAAGATTCATTTTAATCTATATAATTTTATATAATTTAATTAAATTAATAAATAAATTTGAAATTTAATTCATTTTAATTTCTATCTATATACTATATAAGAATACGATTTACCTATTTAGATGTATATCTATCAGATTGTGGCTTCATGTACCAAACATTTCCATATCAACCCATCCGATATTTTTGTTCCGACAATGTAATGGAGAATGGATGCGAGAAAGATACTTTCATTTCCAGTCTCCTATTTATTTATTTTTATTTAATATTGTATTGAATTTAATGAAAAAATAGAAAATTCTCTTTTTTTCGAACAGATAAAAATAAATCGAAAAATATTCGAAGTATCTTTCTTTCTTCGACCCGTGGAAAGATATACTTTGGAGTTTTAGATTCATCTGAAGGAAAAGGAAACATAACAAAGAAGACACTAAAAGAAAATGAAAAAAAATAGAAATAAAAAAAGTAAATTAATAAAAAAAATTATGATACTGTAGGAGATGCATAAGTCGCGGCCGGCTGTGGCTGTTGTTGTTGTAGCCGGGTTATCACTTCAGCCTAACGAGCCATGACTTCAGCCTGATGGACTGCGTCCTATTGCAGTGCCTCGATTGTCTGTTGCAAGTGTTGTATCTGTTCTTCCACCCTGGCTGGGGGATACTAAGCCATGGGAATGAGTGATTGGTCTTGTGCTAAGCTGAATGCAGACAACTGTTCCCAGACCAGACTAGACCCGGGTGAACTGAGGTGTGACTGCTGTAGAAACTGTACTGGTGAATTCTGCCTGAACCTCCTTCGTCTTGTAAACGATGGGGGTGAGGTAAACACAGGTTGCTTTTGAACAGTTTCTGACCTAACAAAGTCTATCGACACAAGTCCAGAGTACCTGGGGGATATTGGAGCCTTCTGAAGCTATGGTTCCAAGACTACCTTGCAAAAGAGAAAACAGACAGCATCTCAGCTCAATTTCACTAGGACGGATATGATCATAGCTAAATGACTGTGCTCTCCACTGAGTTCTGCCCCAAAACAGATACCAACTTGGCAACTGATATGCACATCCCTGTACAGTTTCACTGTAAAGCACATACCAGTTAAGTGAGAACCAAAACACCCCTGTGAGGGGGATAAGGTTACCCTGTCCTAGTTTCGTCAGGAGCTAGGGTTTCACCATGCACAACAAGTAGCTTTACACAATCCTACATTCAGGTAAGCAACCTATCCTAGTTTGGAATGGTCTCTATGGTTTCTGATATGCAACTAGGCCGATTGGTCAAAAGGGGTACCTCGGCAAAACCACCTAATATACCTCTCGCTCCTAACACCAAGAAGTGAAAGGAGGATCAAACAGTACAACGGTAATCCAGATCCAAGGTTCATGTTCCCATCGTGGCAGAGCCCGCAACCAGTCAGCCTTTTGACAAGCTTTTCCAAGCAAGCCTCCGGCAAACTGCTTAGGAATAGCAGATGGCAAACACAATGACTTAGGCGCACCAATGCAAATACAAATACAAAGAAACACATAAGTGTAGATAAAATAATATATCATGAGTTCGAGTCAAGTTCTCTAAATCCCCAGCAGAGTCACCAGAAACTGTGGGCTCACCTTTTTTCGCGCCCCTGCCATTCGGAAAGGGTTTGAAAAGAAGGCCTCACAGTTCGGACTCCCGCGGTTCTGAATCTAGTCTCACAAGTGCAATGTGAAACTGATAAACACTAAAGAGTCCAATCCGACAAACCTTTTTTGGAAAATCGATTTTAAATCAAATAATGCCAAAATTGGACTGTTTTGCCAAATTACAAAGTCACCACTTGAATATTTTGTTTTTAGGGAAATTTAGGAAACCCTGACTCGTGCCAAAGGCCACGTGTCCGTCATCACCAAAATTGCCTCGTCTCGAGAACTTAGGTACGAAGGGGGAAGGTTATGAATTGAGCACCCCCGCTCGCCCGATTAATGATTGGCCTCTACTGATCATGATATGTTATTTTATAAACCTTATGTGTTCTTATTCTAGTTTTTAGACTAGCTTTACTATGTGACGCACACAATCAAGTATAGACTAGTCGCAAGACTTGGAACAATTCAACTCATGTTTGTTTGCGAAAATGGTTTGAATTTGCCACCCTTAAGTGGGCTTAAAAGATGTGGATTTGCCACCTCAAGTGAGCTTAAAACATGATTTTGCCAATGGGCTTAAAACTCTCATTCGTCGAATTGTTCCGATTCAAACAACAAAGCCTTCATCCACAGGCATTCATGCAGTTTAGTATTTAAGTACATAGCCTCATGGCAAGCATGCGAAACATGGCAATATTGCAATCACACTCATGTAAGTATGCTAAAGCATAAAACTTACCGAGTACTCCAAGCCAAAACAAAAACTAGTTAGAAAGATGAATGATCCTAACTATGTTAAATGTCTAATGCAACACATGCAATAATGCAATTAATAGGCTCGGCTACTAATATGGCATACGAATCAATTTGATAACATGCTTTGAAACACGTATTCAAATAAGTATTGAAATTTGCAATGTAGTTTGAATGATGCACCGAGCCTCGGTGCATGCAATACGAATGAATGGATGCAAACATGTGAGCATAAGGTATGCTAATTGAAAATGTCCCTAATCTAACTATCAAAAGTGATTAAATAAAAGGGAGAAAGACGCGGGATTGGAAGACATACACACACGCACGCACACTTATTACAACATTATGCCCTCACGAAGGAGGGTCCGAATGGATAAAAGCGAACTAGTTACGCTAATTAAGCTAAGCTATTACAAAACGAAACTAATTAACTATTCTAGTTAACTAATTATTACAAACCAAAATTGAATAACTAGCTATGCTAAGCTAATTAAAGCAATTAAACTAATTAACTATCTAAACTAATTAAATAATTACAACACTTGCATTAACTAGCTATTCTAAGCTAACTAAAGCAATTAAATTGCCTTAAGGGCGAGGGACACAGGCATGCTTGGTTGGTTTCCTCCCGAAAATCCACCGCCTTGCCATTGCAGCCTCTATTTGCACACCTCTTGACCACTGGAAATTATGCCAACTCTCATAACACCTCTGATCCCCTGCAGGAGCACACAGAGCAACTTTTTTCATTGGTGGCCGGTTGGCTAAAATGGTGGCTGTCGGCTACCATTGGTGGCCGGTCGGCTGATACAGTGGCCAGTCGACTACCTCTTCCCTGAACTTTCTTTTTTTGCTACAACAGAGAGCAAACAAAGGCAAAGCAGTGTATTCTTAAGATTTGTGTGTACTGCTACTCTCCTTATCATTACACAAGTTCAAAGGAGTGTAACTTTTGGTCCTCAAACCATCAACCAAGCATGTTCTTTGCATGATGGCTAAGGAACCAAGGAGTACAATTTCATTGTATGCAAAAACAAGACTCAAGACCATCACCTTATCATGTGTTGATCAAAGGTAATGGAGACCAAAGAGATTGGCTCATTTCATCACTTTGAGTATAAAATGCTCCAATCTTCCTTGTGTTCAATATAACGTCCGATTGAATACATGCAATGCAACACAATATGCTTATCTTGCTCAAGTTTTACTTATCACTTTTGTTTACTCATTTTAAGTTACCAACTCATTCTTTAATTGATTTAGTCCATTGGTGAGAGCCCTCTAAAGAGAAAGAAGTGTCAACCAAGGGATGATGTAAGGCAAGAGAAAGGTCATGCCTTTGATTAGTAGAAACCCTCAAAAGAAGATTGAAACCATTAAGCACGAACCTCGATCTCAAGCTTAAAGAATCTCAAACTTGAAACAACTCTCAAAAGCAATTGAAAGAGTGAAACAAATGAGAATGTGACAGAGCTATATATGCTGAAATTACATGCAAAATGACACTACAACATGCAACCAACTCAAGCAACTCATGTTTAAAGGCCTAAAACAATGAGCTAGTAAAGGAATTTACACTACAGCTATGCAATACAAAGCTCAAAAGCAACAACCAGCCCAAAACAGCCCAAAATATAGCTTAAAACATTATGAAATTAAGCTAACACAAGCTAGAATAATAGGCTAAACATGAAGCATGCTAGACAAGTAAGCAAGACACAAGGAGGGGAGGCTAACCCCTCCAAATTTGGACTTCAAAATATGTTTTTAGCCATTGAAATAGCTCTGAAAAATAGTGTTTAAAAGCTCTAAAAAAGATGATGCAAGGGTGGGAAACATAAGGGCAAAGGCCTCCAAAACAAGGTATAAAGAAAGGCTATCAACCCCTCAACATTTAATGGCCTTAGGACCCAAGCTTCAGCCCAAAAAGACAAAGTTTTTATAGCCTAAAATTAGTGGAAAGGCATGCTGGAATGAAGACAAGAGTAGCTAAAATAATAAGCTAAAACATGAGGTTACAATACAACCATGCAAAAGACTACTCATACAACACAAACAGCCCAAAACAGAGCTAAAGCAGCCCAAATCAGAGGCAAAAACATGCTAGAAATAAGCTAAGTTAAGCTACAAAAACATGCTAACATATGAAGCTAACTAGGCATGCAAACAAGACACAAGGAGGGGAGGCTAACCCCTCCAATTTTGGACTTCAAAACCAAGTTTTTGTCACTGAAATAACTCTGATTTTCAGTGGTTAAAAGGCCCAAAAAGTTTGATATAAATATAAGAAAAGATGGCACAAAAAGCTTCACAAGCTAAGGAACAAAAAAGGGGGGACAACCCCCTAACTCATAAAGACTCAAACAACCATTTTTATGCCTTAAAAAACATAGTTTTTTATACTCCGAAAATAGCCTTAAAGCAATTGAAAAGGATGGCAAAGTAAGCATGCACAATAAGCTTAAACAATGTAAGTTCAATACCTTTGAAGCAAAGAGCAATTCAGCCCCAAACTCAAGCTCAAATCCCCTTCCAAGGCTTAAACAAAGCTCCAAAGAACCTTAGCTCCAAGGTAAGGGTGTTTGATCAAGGGTCTATGTGCAAAAGTGTAAAGAAAACTAGCTACAAGGCACAAAATAAGAAGAGAGAGAAAATTCTAGAGAGAGAGAGAATTTTTGTCTAAATTGTCTAACCCCTCAAAATAGGAGAGAACACTCCCTATATATAGAAAAACAAGATTGGAGCTTGTATTCATCCCTCCATACACGTGTATGGAGATGCACTTCAGTGAGCAACAACTGGCACAACTGGCAAACAAATATCTGAAAAAAGAGAAAAATGACTTTCGGCCATCATTGGTAGTCGACCGACTACCAATATGGTCGACCAACCACCAATATAGCCGACCGGCCACCACTGATGGCCGACAGGCACAAGTTATGGTCGACAGGCTATGGGGCTGGCCGACAAGCCACCCCCCTCCTCCAAGTTTGAAACAACAAGCTCTAGGTGCACAACCAGGCACAAAACAGACAAGTTTAGAGGCTCAAGGACAAGGCGCTCGGCCAAGATCTTCGGGCACTCAAAACGAACGCGAGCATACAAGATCATCGAGTGTACAACCGATGATGTCCAAGTCTTGAGGACGGTCAAAAATGGGGTGTCTACATGGCCGACCAACTTTCTATCTTGTCGTACAAATCTTTATCCGGCCGACTTCTATTTTATTAAACTAGAACAAAATTTGTAAAAATCATGCAGACTCAATGGATTTTTAAATGTTGTTTTGGGTCTTGTTTTGAGGTCTTTTCATTCCAACAAGTGTAAATGGGTGTGTTTAGGTTGGTTTTGCTTTGTTTTTTTTTCATTAAGTTATATTTTGTGTTTTGGTCAATTGTAGGCTTAACATTCAATTCAATACTCACTTAAATGCAACCATTATCAATTTCAAATTCAAAACAAAGTGTTTTTATGCTTAGGTGTTGTGCCATTTATGCCATGATGCGCAAAACAAAAATCTTTTTATTATCTTCAGGGATCAAACCCCGATCAAATTTTACAAAATAAAAAAAAAATTTAAAAATGTAGAAGCAAAAATTCAAAATAATTCAAAATCAAAAAATCAAAATGCAAAAAAAAAAAAGGCAACATTTTCTCAGATTTCGGCGGCTGCCCGATGGTGAAGTTTACAGGTCGACCTCACTTGCAGATAGCTTCATTGCTCGGCTCTGCCACCAATTATTTTGCCTCATTATTCATTCTGAGGAACGCCTTGAAGGCCCTGCCTTAGGATTTGCAGGGCTTTTGAAGGAAATATAACCTCGTTGACTGTCAAAGGGAGTATACCAAGGCATTAGTGATTTTTCTATGTTTCTTGACCATCGCTTCAATTCCTTATTTTGCTTCTTCAGTTGGCTTATCTCCTACCAAGCATCTTAATATATACGTTGGAAGAGGGAGAGTTGAGTGGTCAACCACTGCACCTCATTTGTTCTGCACTGTAACTGGCGCAACAAATTGGACACCACAGTGAAGGCCTCTTTGCACACAATTTCATTGTGTGAGAGTTGGTGTCAATGTCAGACTTAGTCGCCAACAATTGGTCGACTAACATTGCAGGGAGGTTGAAAGCGGAGGCAGGGGTACTCTGAGAAGGCTCTAAGGAGCCAATATCAGGTGCTTTCTCTAGAGCTTGGTTGAGGTCGGGGAAAAGGGTGAGAGGGCGAGAAAAAGCCATGTCAGAGGGGAGCTCTAGTTGCCACAGATTGATTTTGTAGCTTTTCGTTCTATGGCTCCTTCATAAGCCTCAGTTAAGAAGATAACGAAGGAGGGGAAGAAGACAAAGGAGAAGGTTAGGACAAATGATGGAAAGATCGAGGCCAGACCAGATTTGTCGTTGTTAGGCATCGCGCCACAGTTGTGGAATTTGCAGGAGGCATGACGCTTGAGGTTTTGAGAGATGGAAAGGAAGAAAAAAAGAGAAGAAGAAGAAGAAGAAGGAAAAGACAAAGAAGAGAAAGGCACTCAACGGCTCGGTAAGAAAAAGAAAAGGAAAAATAAAATGCAGCAAAAGAAAAGAAAAGAAAAAAGAAAAAAAAAAGAACAAAATATAAATAATAAAAAAAGAAAAATTAAATATATATATTGTATATTTGTGTTTGGGTTCTAACTCACTTCAATTATAATCTCAAAAAAAAAAAAAGAGTTAGAAATACAATACTTTCCCGCATGAGGTGTTTCTCCGAAACACCACTTCCCGACCAAATGGACCCATACATTGAGTTCCAAAATCTTTTTCAAAATTTGGATGTTACATTGAGTTCCAAAATCTTTTTCAAAATTTGGTGTTCGAAAGAACATCACCCTTTTCAATATATTTAAAAAAAGAAAAACAACAACAACAACAACAAAAAATAAATAAATAAATTTCGTGTATTTATCATACTGCTTTTGTGCATCCATTTCACTTCTTCTGTACATTTATCACATTGCATATTGCAACTATTCCATCACACCTTTATGTCAATTGCATTCACCATCACACTTGCACCATTTATTACATCTGTCATGCATGGTTATAACTATTACATTGTCGCATCACTTGGCTACAATCTATTCACATCACTTGGTTAAATGTTCGATCATTTGGTTACAATCCTTTTTCTCCTTCACCCAATTGAAGCTAGCCCCTATTTCGTATCGAGGTACGGTCTAAGTTTCGCTTGTTAGTTAAACCTTGTTCTTCTTCACTCGGTTGAAATCAGCCCCTTATTTTGTATCGAGGTACGGTCTAGGTTTTACTTGTTGGTTGAAACCTTTTTCTCCTCTTGTGTGAAACGCGTTTGGATCTTAAGTTCACATTTTCTCCTCTCTCGTGAGACGCGTTTGGATGTCAAGTTTACCCTTCCTCCTCTCATGTGAGATGCGTTTGGATCTCAAGTTCACATTTCCTCCTCTCGCGTGAGACGTGTTTGGATTTTGAGTTCACCTTTCGTCCCCTTGCGTGAGACGCTTTTGGATCTCAAGTTCACCTTTCCTCCTGTCACATGAGATCCATTTGGATATCAAGTTCACATTTTCTCCTCTCGCATTAGACGCGTCTGGATCTCAAGTTTATATTTTCTCTTCTCGCGTGAGACACTTTTAGATCTCAAGTTTACATTTCTTTCTCTCGCATGAGACGTGCTTGGATCTCGAGTTCACTTGGTTATACGTTTTCCCTTTTTGTGTAGGACACGGTTAGGCGTGCTTATTGGTTACACCAACCAATTATCTTCAAGAAAACGCTGATAGATCATTCCTTTATCATTTGCGATGTGGCATATTTGTATGGGATGCACTCCTCTTTATCATTTGTGCTGTGACACATTTGTATGCAATACACCTCCCTCTATCATTTGTGCTGTGGCACATTTGTATACGATGTACCTCCTATATCATTTGTACTGTAACACATTTGTATGTAACGCACCCCTCTATCATTTGTGCTGCGACACATTTGTATGTGATGCACCCCCTCCATTATTTGTGTTGTGGCACATTTGTATGTGATGCATCTCTCTCTATCATTTGTGTTGTGGCACATTTGTATGCGATGCACCCCTTCTATCATTTGTGATGTGGTACATTTGTATGCGATGCACCTCCCTCTATCATTTGTGTTGTGGCACATTTGTATGTGATGTACCCTTTCTATCATTTGTGTTGTGGTACATTTGTATGTAATGCACCCTTTCTATCATTTGTGTTGTGGCACATTTGTATACGATGCACCATCTCTATCATTTGTACTATGGCACATTTGTATGCAATGCACCTCCCTCTATCATTTGTGGTGTGACACATTTGTATGCGATGCACCTCCCTCTATCATTTGTGGTGTGACACATTTGTATGCGATGTACCCTCTCTATCATTTATGTCGTGGCACATTTGTATGCGATGCACCTGCTCTATAATTTGTGTTATGGCACATTTGTATGCGATGCTCCCCCTATTATGCTTCATAACATTTGCACGAGGCTTGTCTCTCATGCTGCCACTTTCAGATCTTTGTTATCATTCCATTACATTGCATTGCATAATCATGAATTTTCAAAACAACCGACTTCGCGAAGCATGTAAGTCCAACTTTCAATTGCATTTCGAGCATATCATTTGCATCCTACTCTTAAACTACGCTGGTTTGATTCATTGCAAAGGGATACGTAGGCAAACATTCAGTTCAACCAATTGTATCTGCATCTTGTTTGTTTGTCCAAGTCTTACGACTTTGTTAAAAGGGTCATATTCGGGTTTTGTAATTCACTCACGTCATGACATGACGTATCAAGCTTTGTTAAAGAGAGGCAACTGTAGACACCCCCATTTTGACCGGCCTTAAGATTTGGGCGCTTTCTTCTGAACACCGCGATGATGAAAATTGGAATGTGCTATTTTACAAATTTCTCAGCAAAAAAGCCAGGTTTAAACATTAATTCTAACCTTACACCCATTTTGACCAAATTATTTTTGACCTATTCAAAAATATTTTTTTGAATTTTTTCTTGTTTGGAAAATTTAGTAGTTTTGGGAAAAAAAAAAATGACTCTCATACCACATGGCAAGTCACATGGTTTTGAGATACCACATGTTAAGCCATATGTTTTTAGAAATACCACATGGCTAGCCATGTGTCTTGGGGGTTTTGGAATTCTATAAATACCCCTTTATTTTGTTGTTTAAGGAGAAGTAAAAATTTTGTTTCAAAGAGAAAAAAGGAGAGAAAATTTGGAAAAAGAAAATTTTGTTTCAAAAGACTTGAGAAGAGAAAATTTTGGTTAAGAGAATTTTTGTTTCAAAAAAATCTTGAGGGAGAGAAATAGATTTTCAAAAGCCTTGAGTTATTTTGAGAGCAAGAGAGTTTTTTTTTTTTTTTTTTTTTAAACCAAAAGCTTCCAATCAACTTTTCTATCCATTGATATATACCACTCAAAAATTACATTAAAATTTAAACTTGAAACTTCTTGCTGAGATTTCAAAGCATACTCTATAACCATGAGGGTGTTATGAAGAAAGTTTGGTAATCAAAAAATTCATCATTTCATCCAAAGGTGAGTTTTTGTAATTTTCTCATTTATTTTATTTCTATTTCTCTTATCTTCAAATATGTGATTTAGCTTGTTAGAAATGGTTAGCTGAACCACCTGATGTAATTTCTTTATTTTCTTAAATTTAGTCTATTATTTTAAATATGTGATTTGTAGTTTCTTTATTTAGAATTTTATTTCTTATTTTATATATGTGATTTAGCTTATTAAGAAATGGTTGGTTGAGTCACATATCCTTATATGTTGTAAATAAATTAGTTATATGATTTGTTAGATTCAACTTGATATAATAATTCCCAACCCTATTCACATTTTATGTATATATTGAATTAGAATTTTGCATTTAGGGTCATGCATATTTTCTAACTTTGTTTTGTAACTTCCTGCAGGACGTCAGTAAATACCATGTAAGTGTTTATGTTTTCACATCCTGCTTGTATGTGTGTTTTTTATTATGTTGAGCATCCTACCATACAGCTACTTGCTTAAATGATATATTTCTATGAATGCTAGTGAATGAAGGTTATGTTGTTCAATTTGGGATAGCATTGATTTTATACTTGTGAACTCAATTTCCTTGAAGTTGCACATTATTCAAAACTCTTTCAAAAATACACGAAATCATATCATTCCAAAATGAATAACTATACTTGATTACTTCATATAGTAATTTTAACATTTATTAAATAATTATAATACACACATTATTCAAAACTTTTTAAAAAATATATGAAATCAAATCATTCCAAAATGAATGACTATACTTGATTACTTTTGTAGACACCCTATTTTTGACCACCCTTAAGACTTGGACGCCTTAGGTTGAACACTCAATGATGAAAAGTTACGCTGTACAATCGTTCAAATTCTTCAGCAAAAGGCTTCGGTTTCTAATCCCAACCTTACACCCCATTTTGACCAAAATTACTTTAGACCTTAAAACCCTCTTTTTCAAAATATTTTTCTAAATGTTTCTACAATGTTCCAAGACTCGCATTTTGTTTAAAATTTGCATTTTTTGGTAAATCAAGTAAGAACAGAGTGAAAATAAATGGAAGGGAGGTGAACTCTTTGAAAAATATTTAAAAACATCTTATTCATAGGTTTGAAATTGAAGGAAATAGGAGGGGATGGAAAACAACTAGTTTAGGAAAAGGTTAAGCATCAAACCGTTAAGAAATAAATGAGCATCCTTCACTAAATTAGACATTTCTGTTTGTACACTTAGAATTTAAATGTGAGACTACCACCATTAGAAAGTAGACTTCTGGGGGTTCAATTTTGACTCAAAAATCACCTAAAACCGAGTCCAGATGAGGGAGATATGGCCTTTTAAGTTGGGCATCAATCTGTTAAGATAGAAATGAATAGCCTTCACTAAATTAGGCATATCTCTTTATACACTTAGAATTCAGATGTGAGGCCACCACCATTAGAAAGTAGACTTCTGGGGCTTCAATTTAGACTCAAGAATCACCTAAAACCGAGTCTGGATGAAGGAGATATATACGTTTGAAGTCAGGCTTAAGAGTAGTTTTTTGTGGCCGACCGACCAACTTTTAGTGGTCAGCCGCCAGGTGTCCCGACTGGTAGATATTTTGCTACCAGCTATCCCCCCATGTGCATGCCGTGCACCAACTGTCTCTATACAGATATTTCCGACTGGAGAAGCTATTTTTCTATAAATACAAGCCCACCCCTCTTGATTTTAGGTTGAAAAAATTTGTGAAGACTCCAAAACTTACTAAGCACCCTTCCTCTCTATCTTGCAATATACATACATTATACATACACTTCCTAAACCAAAAATTTGAGTCTCTTTGCTAAGGTTCTTGAGCTAAAATCTCAGCCCTTGAGAGTGAAAGCCTTGTGATTTGTGAACAAAAGAGTAACTCATCTTCAAGAGGTATAACTTTGGCCATCTTTACACTACTTCTTCCTTCTCTTTTCTTGCTGTTTTTATACTATTTTTGGACTGTTTTTATGGGCTGAAACTTGTGACTTAAAGCTACCAAAGGTGGAGGGGTTAACCACCTTTCTTTGAACCTTGTTCTCTAAGCTTTTGTCCTTGTGTTTCCCACTTCTTTCTCAATTTTTAGCCACTGCTTTTCAGAGTTTTAGAATGCTAAAATATGTGATTTTGAGGTCCAAAAAGTGGAAGGGTTAGCCACCCCTCCTTTGGCTTGTTTACTAGCTTTAATTCTCTCCAATTTGTGCTTACTTTTCTAGCTTTTCCATACTAATTCCAGCACTGTTTTTGTGAGTTTTAGGACTGTTTTAGCATGTTTATTTCATTTATGCTTTGTATAGTAGGCTTGTAGTGTTGTAGTCCTCATAGGTTTGGTGGTTTAGGTCTTAGACAACGATCTATTTGAGTTGATAGTTTTTATTTTCATAGCTTTCATACATATGCTCACACTTGTGCTAATCATCTCTGCAACCTCCCTCCTTTCATGGTTTTCTTTGTTTGAGAGTCGTTTCAAACGAGTGTTGTTTAAGGCATGCGAAAGAGATCCTTCCATACTTAATGGTTTAATCTCTTCGGAGGTTCATTACCAATGCATTACATCTCTCTCATGCCAAGAACAACTCCTTGTTTGACACTTCTCTTCATTAGTGGACATAATTCTCATTTTTAGACTAAATGATTAAAGAATGGAAATGTAATTAAAAAAGGGCCAATAAAATTGGACTAAAAGATGTGCAAAAATGAAATTAAGTTGGGTTCAATCGGACGTTAATTGAACCTATTGAGTTTTGAGTCATTTCATACTTTTTAGTGATGATAATGGTTCAAGAGTTAATGTCTACCACTTCTCTTGAAGTAACTTCATGATAGGGAGGAGATTTTGTTAGTTGAGCCTTTGTCCTATCGGTTCATAGATTATCATGCAATGAGTTTGTGACAATTGATGGTTTGCGAACCAAGTCTACCCATCCCTTGATCTGTTTCATGATAGAGAGAGGAAGAGAAGACAAACATCTCCTGAAAATATTCTGTTTGTGCTCTGTTTCTTTTCTGTGGCAACAGGGCAGCGCCCAAAAATAGTGGCCGGTCAGCCACCTCACTTTGAGCAAACAGTGCCATTTTTATGGTAGAACAAAGCAAAGGTTGGGGTGAAAACAGATAATTTTTCTGACTGTGAAACAGAACAGTTCTAGCAGCAAAATAGAGGAGTTTTTCGGGTGGAAATTCTTGTTCATGCATATGTAATTCCTCGCTTCCCGTGGCTCGTGAAATTAATGCTAATTGTAGCATGTTGTACTTAAATTATTAGTTTATTTGAAACTTGTAATAGCTAGCTCATTAATTAGTTAATTTAATTCTAATTTGTAATAATTAGTTAGCATTGTTCATTTTGGTGTTATAATAGTTAGTTAATTAGGACATTCATTCGAACCCTATTGCGCGAGGGCAAATATGTAATAATGTGTGTATGTCTCCTAACCCCACTTCTTTCTCCCTTTTATTTACTTGTTTATAATGGATTGCATGTAACATCATATTTTCCTTAGCATTTTCCATGATGTGCATTCATTCGGTTTGCACGCACAAGGTTCAGCTCATTAAACTAATCAATGTCAATTCAAATTCCTTAATTGAATACGCGCTTTACGCATATCTTGAATTGACTCACATGCCATGTTAGGAAGCCGAATCCGATAGTTGCATTTTATATGTGTTACATTAGTCACTTGCATATTAGAGAATGCATTTAACTAACTATTTTCTTTCTTTGGCTCGCCTCGAATAGTTGGGGTAAGCATTTTTTACTTTAGCATATTGCATGGGTGCGATTGTTGCCATGTCGAGGCATATATACCATGAGGCTAAGTGTTTAATTGATATACCTGTTTAAATGTCAGTGGATGAAGGCTAACTACTTAAATTGGAATGATTTGATTAAAGTATATATATGAGATCACTTTTTCAAGTAGTACATATTCAAACACTTTTCAAAACAAACATAAAATCAAAGTATTCTAACTTTTGAAAATTAGTCTATACTTATGTGTATCACATAGTAAAATTAGCATAATAATCATAACAAGAGCATATAATGTAAATAAGAATCACATTATGATTAATAGAGGTCGATCTTTGATCGGATGAGTAGAGTGCTCAATTCATGACCTTTCCCTCTCATCTCTAAGTTCCCGAACCAAAACACTTTGGTGATGAAGGATAAGTGATCTTTGGCATGAGTCTCAGATTTCCTAAATTTTTCAAAGATATTTAGGTGGCGACTCTGTAATCTGGCAAAGCGGTCCATTGTTGACATTTTTTTTATTCAAAATCGATTTTCCAAAAGATTTGTCGGATTTTGATTCATTTGTGTTTATCTATTTCACATTGCACTTATAAAATCAGATTCAGAATCATAGGAGTCCGAACTGTAGAGCTATCGTATCCGAAAGAAGCACGAAAAGCAAGCTACAGCTTCATATAGTAATTTTAGCATTTATTAAATAATTATAATATGAACATAATATAAAGTCAATAAAACTTATATCATGATTTAGTAGAGACAGATCTTTTAATCGGGTGAACGGAGATGCTCAATTAATGACGTTCCCTCCTCATACCTAAGATTCTGAACCGAGACATCTTTGGTTACGACGAATAGTGGCCTTGGCACGAGTCACGGGTTTCCTAGTTTTCCCAAAAGATTAGGTGGCGACTCTGAGATCTAGCAATGCAGTCTATTTCTGGCAAAGGTTTTGCAATAATGGATTTTTTACAAAAGTTGTCAGATCTGGACTCTCGTCTATGTTTCACATTGCACTCGTGAAATTAGATCAAAGAAATCGAGGGTCCAAACAGTTTAGAGATTGGGTATCCCCCGGACCATGTAACAATGAGCTAACGTATCTGCATCATTCTTGAAAGGGTTGTATCCTAATTTTTTCACTCAGCTTTTCCAATCTCTCCATTTCTTCCCAAATGAAGACATAATTGTTCTCTTCATGGATTCATCTGCATCCATGTGGGCCTACATTACAATTGTACACACTTGTAATATGCAATGTCAACTACACTCGTAATATGCATTTCACATGGAATCCAATCAGCTGAAATAACATGATTTCATAAAGAAAAAGCTGCCATAAGAGCTTTCCCCTTGTCTTTTCTTTTCTTTCTCATATATATATACACAATGGTAAAAGCTCTAGGTTGATTAAAACATAGGATTGCTTTGAAAAGCCGCATTATTGAATGTTAGTTACTCTAATTTAGATACACTTTCAGTGTTGAATCATCGATCTCATGCTACTAATTTATTCCCTGTAAATATAGTACTAACAGTACAAGCAGGACCTAAAGAGCAATAGACATCCAATTCAACACAACCAACAAGCCAGGTCAAAAAGTCTCAGCAAGAAATTAAAAAAACATTACTGTTAATGGTTATTTCAGCAGAAAAGACAGAAAATCAGAACATAGATGAAACAGTGCACCATATTCTTATGGGCCTAAAGCAAACAGAATAAGAGTTCCAAAATGAGATGTAACAATATATATGTCATGTGTGTTTGTGTGTGTGCCAAGAAAGAACTCCCATGTTTCACAATTTCTAATTGCCTTGACAACAAAACAACAATTCAAATGAAACCAAATGATCAATGGAACAAATGACACAACAAATCATTCTGCAACCACTAATTTGTTTTAGGGAACAAATAATAGATGTTTAGTAGTAGTTGAATATAAGCTTATACGTGCCAGCTGAAACTAAGCCATGTGATGTACTACCGCTACGTGATGTGGTAGGAAGACTGCTTGGTGGATACCATGACGCTGGTGGATCAGGTATGACTCTCATCTAGAGTGTGGCCTGACTCTCATCTAAACTAGAACAACTGTTAGAGCTTGACTGCTCAATCTCACTAGAAGAACTCTTGTAGCTAAAACTCATTAAATGTTGAGTGTCGCCTATGACTAGAGCGTCGCTGATGTGCCATGATAATCTATAAAGAAACTAAACACATACGATTTAGGACACGATAATCTAAAAAAAAAAACTACAAACATAAAGAGTAAGGACATGATAATCTATAAAGTTATTTTTTATCTAAAGTAAAGCCCTTGAGCTAAACTGGAAAGACCACCACCATATTTAATAGCAGAAGAGTACATGTGACAGCTCAAAATGACCATTCAAATTTAAGGCAATGTCCATTAGGCCCATAAATATACAAAGGATGCTGTAATTTGAAAATGAAAACAAGTCAGTTTCATTTCAAAACAGAATCAGAGAACATGAAAGGTAAAACTGGCCATTTAAAAAAAGCTACAATATATATATATATGTACTGCTACTACCCAAAAAGAACTCCAAAGAAAAGTAACAAGACAATTGCTTCTCATGAAGAAAGCTACAATATTCATGTTATGAAAAACAAAAAGACAGACTTATATCCCCACAATGGAAGATGCAAATTAAACTAAATCCTAAAGCACAGCCATGTGTAGGTCCTTCTATAAAATATATATTCATGCTATAATAGGAAAGAAGGCTTGGATTGGAATTGTTTGGAACAACTGGTAAAAAAAAAAATACTTAAAATTGGGACCACTTTGACAATTTTGATAAGTCGGATAAAACAAAATCTAATGTCATGGAAGTTAGGAGAATTGAATCACTCTTGACTGATGAAATGATTCAAGACATTTGTAGTACATGAGAGATTATGGGACACGAAACACATGATTGTTTGGTTAGTCACATGTCTAACGAGATGGCACATAGTCAAAGCAAGTACCCCGAATGTCGAAAACCATGACAAATATAAACAAATCAACAAGATAATGAATTTCCAAGAATATTTTTTCTTTCATTCGAGTTCCAGATTTACAAATCAAAAAAATAAATAAATAAACAAATGCTTTCATCAAATCTGCCAAACATCCCAAAGAGCTAATAGAACAATTCTATATGTATTGAATCTGCATCCCTATGCCTTCAAAGTGTAACAATCATAACTTCAAACCCACTAACCTGAAAGCTCTGAGATCAATATTCAAGTAGAGATTAAAGTGCTTGCACATGCCACTTCTTCTCCATGAACCTGCTAAATGAAAAAAAAATTACCAAAAAAATGTGAGCCCTACTGAGAACTAGAACGTAATCACATGTTGGTTGTTGCAACAACAAAACATTAAATGTCTCGAAAAGCACTAACCTGGGGAAAAACACATAAGCAAAACCAAGCTTCATCCTTTTAAATGCTTCATCAAACTATATTTAAAATGCTCATGCTCTGATAAGCATCAAAGTCACACAATATACCAATTTATTTAATTCACCTTGAGTGCATGCACAAAAGGAATCACAGAAAGATATCAATAATGGAGCTTTTCATTAAGAAAAATAAAAATACTCAGCAGTATAAAAAATGCCATGAAAATAATAACATAGAAAAAGCATGCAACCATGCAACTAGTAATGGATTTTTACCGACAACATCAAGCAATACCAACAAACTATTCACTATTCCTTGTGAAGATCACTCCCAGCCTTCTTAGCAACAGCATCCAGTCCATTCTTCTTTACGGTCTTTATTGCCTTGGTTGACAACTGCAACTTGATGTAACGTTTCCCTGCCTCCCACTAGATTATTTTGTATTGTAGGTTCACAAACTGCAACTTCTTCGTCTTGTGGTTCAAGTGAGAAATCTTGTTTGCCCTGTTCACTTTCTTCCCCTTAAAGAATAATGAACCACAACATCCATAACTAAACCTCATTTAATTTTCCAATTCTGATTTCAAGTAAATTAAGAGTTAACTTCCATATAGACACAAACACAAAGTCACTGCTCCAGCCTAGCAATGTTATCCATTTCTTGTCTTAGAATCATACCATTCAAACATAACCATATTTCTACTAACAATGAAATAGTTGACATCACAACTGTGAATAATAGGATAAACCCTTGTCATGTTTTATGTGGCTTTTAAAGGCCTAAAATCATCCTTCTGAGTGAAATTGTTAATAACACAGTCCTGGAGTTAATTAGAGTATAAATATTGAATCTATAAATGGTGGAGGAGAGCTTGAAAGAAATCCTGTTTCCATGAACTACTGATACAAATACAGAGTACCAACATGAAATTGCTGTGGAAATGGAAATTCAAAAAATCAAGTAATCTTCAGGAATCTGCTACATTAGTTCAAGTGGGAGAACAGATAGTTAAACCTGGTTAAATCTAGCTGAACTTTACCACACCCGACCAATAAATAAATCATGAAGTTCAACAAAAGGTGTATGCGAGAACCTACAAAAAATTTAATTATACTTGAAAATGGAGACATGAATCATGACAAGCCAAGAGGGAATGGAAACCTTCATGTAAATGGAGCGTATGTCATAAAATCTTTATTTTTTTATACAAATAAATTTTGATTTTTTCTGATACAAATAAACTCTGATTCAATCTTCTTAGATAAAAGAATAGGGAATATAAATGAGTACAGAAAATTAAGAGCCTAATCACACAACTATGTACTATATGTTTTTAGATCATGGATTTGGATAGGGATTTGGAAATGGAAAGGGAAAGGGAAAGGGAAAGGGAAAAGCAGAAAAAAAAATTAACTTTTATTTCATTCACATCTTTTATCTTTCTCTTCATAAATTCAATCCAAATGCAACCATATAAGTGATTTCAATTTTAATACTATAGAAACACTATGCAACCAAATAATTTATTTTATTTTATTTTTTATCCATCACTATGCAACCAAATAATTTAATGTAAAGATGTCCCAGTATGATTACACTGATGTTAGTAAAAACAAGTGCCATTGTTGGCCCTCTTTACAAAAAAGCATTCATAGTTTTTATTTTGCTCGATAGCAATTAACCGAAACCAATCCAGAAACAGACCACTTCTCAGAGTCCTCAACCAAACAAATATCATGACTTACCCAAAAACCAAATACCAGAAACACATACCAAAAACATATATCTACATCTACACTATCTATACTATTATATAAACCCAACTCAAGCCATCTATTGAGGAAAGTTTCAATCCAGTGTAGTCTGAACACCATACATTCAAATCAACAAAGGATAATATGATAAAAATACATCAATCAATAAATTAAACCATAATATCCGTAATTAAACCTCGTATAATTCCAATTCTCATATAAAGTAAATTAAGAGTTAATATTTCCATTGAAAAAGGGAATTAAAATGGTCAAAAAGACTTGGATCTATAGGACAATTTTTTTTCTCCATCTTCTAAATTAAAACAGAATCCTGAAGAATCAAATTTGCAAACACAAAGCTATACAAAGCTTATAAAGGTTGGAGATGAACTCTCAAAAATATATCTACACAAATGCATAGTAGAATCCAATGCTACATCAGAGAAAGGGTATATATATAGATATCAAACAGATCTGAAAAATTAAAAGATTTAAATTCGTACAGATCAGATCTGAGTTTGTGTGTATATATATATATCTCTTTAGATGTGAAATAAAAGAAATACTTACAAATCTGAGTTTGAGTATTGTAAGTACGAGACAGCAATGATAAATCAACGAATGATGGATCTAATAAACACAGAAAATCAGAAAAGAGAAGCCAGATCTGATAGAAACAACCTTTAAACTCAAACTCTTTATTTTCAAACTCTAGAGCCTTCAAAATGAATCTGGTGTGGAGAGAGAGAGAGAGAGGGTTTTGAAAGGGGATCTGATGAGTTTGAAAGAGAGAGACGGAGTTTTGTTACGTAACGGTGTGACGAATACATCTTTAAACTGACATTCGTTCAACCTAAATCTTAGACAGTATCTTCGAAACGTTGTCGTAAATTGATCAATAAAGGCGTTTTAAAAAATGCCATAATATAAGTGCATAATATGCAATTTTTCTTGTAGTGAAACAAACAAAAATACCACTTGTATGTCTATTTTATATTTTTGGCAAGTACTTGTATCCATATTTTATGCTGCCCACACTTGCCAAATTTTCAAATTTCAAATTGATTTATGTTTACTCCTGTCCAGGATATATGATTGGCCATAATTCTTTCCATATATGCATTAACCCATCTTTTTATAAGCAAAAAAAAGAAATCAATCTATGTTACTTTTTCCATATGCACTTCAACACATGCATACATATATACATACATATATTAAAGTGCGTGTATTATTTCATTTTTCTATTTCCATATGCAATAACACATGCACTTCAACATATGTATCACATATACAATGTACACTACAAGTCTACAACAAAGACAGACACTGGTTACCAGCACCCATCCAATAATGAGCATATCCAATGTGTATATATATACTAACGTCAAACTCGTGTTACGCATGGTTAATGTATGTTTATTATTGATATGTTAGTTTTATTTTAATGAAATACAATAAAGAAATCATCCGGTAGCACATAAAGAGAAAATTTTAAATTATATAAAATATTGACAATGTAATAATAACCGTCAACCAAAAAAGACTAACTAAATTATTTTAAAATTACAAACAAATCAATTCAAATAATAATGCAATCAAATTTACACTTATTTTTCTTCAAATTACATCAAAAGTAATAAAAAAAAATTGCATTTGATTATGAGATATCATTGTATTCATTCAAAATCCTGCAATAGTTGCCAAATACAAAAGGTTACTAAACAAAAAAAATTAAAAAATTTAAATTGTGAGTCAGAGACTACGGAGAGTAACAATATTTTCATCAAACACTACGGAGAGTAACCTATTCATGAGTCAAAAACTTTAAATAATAATAATAATATTATTATTATAATAAAAATCAAAGGAAATATAGATTTCAGGTTCAGACAATTTAAAATAATATTCATCTATGCTTGTAATAACCTTTCATTGACTGGTCTTGCATTCTCTCTATAACTCAAAATCTGTATGCCTATTTTAATTTTTGAAGTATTTAAACCAAGAAAGAATGTGCGTATATGTATTTTGAATTTTATACAGTCACACGGTTAGTAAAGACTCCCGGTGATTTTCCTCACACCGTTGATAAAAAAAACTCATTGTGAATAGCCTTACATTATTCGTGAAGAGCAGTTATTTGGTGGGAAAAAAACAAAGTAGCAATGTCGTAGCATATAACTATTAAATCTACTATTATCTGATTACGTTATTATAGGAATGTCAAGCCAAGACAAATGTAGTAGCATCACTTTGAATTATGTCAACCTATTATTATTCCTGTTTCTAAACTTTTTCAATCTAATTACACAAGTCTTTGAAGTTCAGTGTGTATAACCATTAAATCTATGTTAGCATATATTGTGATTTTATTTCTAAACTTTTTCAATCTAATTACACAAGTCTTTGAAGTTCAGTGTGTATAACCATTAAATCTATGTTAGCATATATTGTGATTTTAATCCTGATAAGGTAATTGTAGGAATAACAATAACAAAGGTTAAAAAAATAATACTAATCAACTTGTTTGGTTTTAGTTTTTGGAAAACACTTTTCAAAAAATTCTACTTTCTTGTTTTTCGTATATTTTTATTTTTACTGATTTTTTTTAATATTTTAAGTAATTTTTTTAATTTTTAGACACACCCAACATAAATACACTTAAAAAGTATAATTTTTGTAAATTTTTTTTTGAAAAATTCACTAAACACCAAAAATATAAAAAAAAAATACAAAAATTCAGTATATTTTACGTATTTTTGTGTATTTATTAATTTTTTAAAATATTTTTTCACAAATATTAGAAAAAGAATATAAACAAGCAAAAGGTTTTTTAGAATTTTATTTATTTTTTGATTATAAATAATCACTAACAAGAATTTGGTTCTTTTTACAAACTTGATATTGATAAATCCACGAGTCTAGAAATTCATTTCGGACAATTGAACCTTCTCCAACTGTTTCTTTTACTTTCTAGATACATCTAAGTAAGGTGTATCTAAAAAAAAATTTTAAAAAATGTTTAAAATTTAAAAAATATTAACTAAAAACAAAAAAACAAAAAAACAAAAAACTCAGTTTTCAAAAAACTGAATTCAAAAAATTAAAACCAAACACACTAAATATATTTTGGTAATGATTAAGAGGCTTTAAAAATTAACTTAATTTATATAAATTAGATTTTAGACTAACCACAAAACGAAAACATATATTGAAATTTTCAACCTCAAAAAGACAACAACGTTTTTGCTTATGTAATAATATAGAAGTAGAGATATAGATATATAGCATATGCAACTTCTGTGCCCTGGTGTTTTATATAGAAACAGACTGCAAGCATAGCCAAACCTAACAAACAAATAATAAAGGGAAAAAACCACTTAACTCTTTGTGGTTTAGCCGTGTAGCACTTCATCTCCCTGTCGTTTAAAAATAACCAAATACCCATCATGTGGTTTTGATCGTTTTGCAATATAATATACGTATCTGCCGTTAAAAAAATTGACGGAATTTGTGCTACACATGCTAAAAATTGGAGTTGACATAAGAAAATAATAATTCAAAAGTCAATATTATGTAAAAAGTCACATTTGCCCTTAGCTTCTTCTTTTTCCACAAACCAAACCCTAATCCTCTTCTTCCTCAAAATCTAATCCCAACTCTAAAAGCCCCTAACCCTAAGCAGCCCCTCCCATCTCCAGCCACCTCTGCCGCCACCACCAGCCATTACCCCTGCCACCCCACCCCTACACTGCTAGCACTCCCTCCCCTCACTCTTGAAACCCCCTTCACCACCACAATCTCATTGCACTCCTTATCCCCTTATTCACACCCCCACAACCGCCTTTCACCATCCCATTGTAGCCGCCATGCCCTCTCCCCTCATGCACACTTGTGACCCAAATCTGTTCTGCTTTTCTATTTTTGGGGGCAGGGGGAGGGGCAATGCAAATCTATTCTTATTTGTGAAAAATGGAGCTTGGACTTAGATGGCTGCCATGAGATGAAACTGGATTCAAAATGCCACGATCTGGAATTGGATGCTTGGCAACTTGTTCCAATTGCAAAATGCCAATGATTTGTTCCGAATGAATACACACACATCTATATAGCAAAATTCTATGGTCACACCACACTTCCTTTGGGATTTAGGATTTGGGGTGTGTTACCCTATACACCTTTGATTACGATCTTTGTGATCTTTGGTTATGGCCTATTGTGGCATTAGTTATGACTCATTGTGATATTGGTTATGACATTATTTTGGTTATGATCCAAGAATTCTTTAATTATACCTTAAGTAGTGTTTGGTTATAACTTTTTTTTTTTTTAGTTATGACTCTTATAGGATTGAGTTATGACATTTGTGGTAATCAAATCCACAAATGTCATAACTTGCATATGGTACATACCCGTTTAAGGGTGTGTATCAGAGCATTATCCATATATCTATATATATATATATCTCTAGAAATCAATTTGTATAATCAACTGTGTATGCACAATGTAAGCGTGTAAGTACATTGTGTGCATATTTTTATGTATATATAATTATAATTAGAAATTAATTTGTGTAGCCACTATGTATATGCACCCGTGTGTAAATTTATATGTAAATATACTATATATTATATTTATTACTCGATGTAATATGAGATAAAATTAGAAATTCAGTGATTATATATGATTTAATTGGCTAATATGTGATTAAATTAAAATTAATTGTATAATAGAAAAGACAGAATGAGAAGACAGAAGAAAAAAGGGAAGGAAAATAAAAAGAGGGGTATTCAAATCATTTTCTATTTTCCATTAACAGTGTTACGCTCCGTTTGTTTGGGCTGAAAATATTTTCTAATGGAAAGTATTTTCCATCGAAAACTTTTTTCAAAAAATGTTTTTCAGAGAAAATATTTTTCTATATTTGGTGGTAGTGGTGGAACGAAGGTGAAGGTGAAGGTGAAGGTGGAGGTTGTTAGAATAGGAAATTATATTATTCTGATTTGTTCCTTGATTGATGTAATGGGCTGTTATGAGCTGGCCCTTAATTCATGCCTTATGACAATCCTGTAATTATGTTTTATTTCTAATATAAAAAAGGATGAGGTCTCACTCATTCCCTATCTCTTTCTCTTCTCTAAAACCTTCATGGTATCAGAGCAACAACCCTAAATCCATACACCACACAGCCATCACAAAGCTACCCATCTAGGTTTGACAGGTGTATATCACCTTCCCTAGCCCGGTTAGCTATTGCCGAAGGGCTTCTTGGCCCAAACGCTAGCTGCTGAAGCCTACCGGAGGCAGCCTTAGCCCCTTCGATCAATGTCGCAAGTGCCCCAACCTCTTGTTGGTCCCTGACAACAGGCCTCCCGGCCTAGTCAACCACTGGTGCAGGCTCTTCTTGCCTTGCCGACTGCCATTGGCAGTCTCTCTGACCCAGTCGACAACCCCTATGCATTCGTTGGCTTCAGTCGACATCCTCTGTTGTCTTGCCTCCCTCTGCTGTCGTCTCTCTATTGGTTTGAATCTCTGCTGTTGTTGTCTCTCTGTTGTTGACTTCGTAATGAGGTATTAATCAAGAGTTTCTCTGGTTCTTTTCTTTTTCAAAAAAAAAAAAAAAAAGTACAAAAAAGAAGAAAAAGAAAAAAAAGTCTATACGAGTTCTTAATTCTTTATGCTTTCATACTGGTCGTTGTGTCTTTCCTTCCACCACCATCTTCCGGGTTTGTGATTGGCACTAGTTTTGTTGAGGGTTCAGTAATACGATATCCATGGCAGATTCCACCAGTGTGTCCACTACTTCCCAGACACTGCAGAATGAGAGTTCCATTATACCTACCACTATGGCTGATAACTCCAACCCTAGTCTTAAAATCACCACCTCTCTATTTAATGGTCAAAACTATTTAGCGTGGTCGCAGAGTTTGACTATCTTTTTGAAGAGCAGAGGGAAGATAGGGTATATTGATGGCAGCATACAGGCACCCAGCACCACGGACCTGAGTTATGATCAGTGGGAGATCAACTCCCTCATTAAGGGTTGGTTGACACATTCTATGGTCCCAAAGATTGAAGAGGGCTATCTATCTATGGACACTGCATAGGATATTTGGGAAGCCATGGCTACCACTTATTCACGGAAGGGGAATTTCTCCCAGGCTTTCGAGTTACGTCAGTCCATTGAGAGGGCAGTATAGGGTGAGATGCATGTTCTCTAGTATTTTACCTTCCTTAGCAATGGGTGGGAAAGGCTTGACCATCTTCAGGATTAGAAGCCTATCTGTCCCACGGATTCTGTTGGTTACTAAAAGTTTGTGGAGCAGGAGCGGGCCTTCAAGTTCTTGGAAGGCCTGAATGTGGAGTATGATCCGGTTCGAAGCAGAGTACTTGGTATGGATGTGCTTCCTTCTCTCCAGGAAGCTTTCTCTTATGTACAGAATGAGGAGAGTCATCGCTCTGCGATGCTTCCTTCTACCACCACTGATACTTTTGCTTTGGTTTCTGCACCTTCCCCGAGCTGGCGAGTGTGTGTCTCATGGTTCTCGTCCTTCATCTGAGAAGGATAATCTTTTCTATGACTACTGTCGTAGACCTCGACACACTCGAGAGACTTGTTGGAAGCTGCATAGGACTCTTTCTAGTGGTCGAGGAGACCGTCCTGGTACTCGCGAAAGTAGATCTGGCCAGTCTAGAGGCCGAGGGGCCAATGTTCGGGCTCATCTTTCAGACACGGTTGAGCCACCACCTTCATCTCCCGTTATCTCACTGGCTGTTGATGTTTTGGGATTATCTGCCTCGGATTTTGAGATCGCTCTTCGCCACTTGCTAGATCGTCAAGCCGCCACTTCTGCCACCGGTGTACCCTTTTCTTCCTTTGCCAATTCAGGTAACTTGGCTTCCTCCCCATATACATTGCTATCTCATACCACTGTACTATGAATTATTGATTCTGGTGCTTCCGACCATATGTTTGGTTCCTCTCATTTATTCTCAGAGTATAACCCCTCTTCAGGTCAAGAAAAAGTGTGTATTGCTGATGGTACTATGTCGTCTATATCAGAAAAAGGTTTAATTCATGTCACCTCTTCCCTTCCTTTATTCTCTGTCCCCCATGTTTCTAATTTTAGTGTTAATCTTTTATCTTTGAATTATATTACTCGTGATTTGAATTATAGCGTAACGTTTTTTCTTGATCGTTGTCTTTTCCAGGACCTTATCACGAAAAAGGAGATTGGCAGTGGTATAGAGGAACATGGTCTGTACATTCTTAACCAGATAGAAAAGATGGCTCACACATCTATTCAGTTACCATCCACCAAGGAAGACCTTTAGCTGTGGCACCGTCGTTTAGGATATCTCTCTTTTTTACTACTTAAGCATTTATTTCCTTTTGTTTTTGAGAATAATTGTGTGTCTGATTTTCAATGTGAGTCTTGTCAACTTGGGAAACAACACTAAGCTTCTTTTGCTCCTTTTATTAATAAAAAACTAGTTCCATGTACTTTGATTCATTCTGATATCTAGGGTCCCTCATGTTTTGTGTCTTTAAAAGGTCAAAAATGGTTTATTACTTTCATAGATGACTGTTCTAGAGCCACTTGGGTCTATCTGATGAAAGATAAAAGTGAGGTGTTTTCTATGTTTCAAACCTTTCATAAAATGATTTGCACTCAATTTGGGGCGGTTGTCAAAGTTTTGCGTTCTGATTATGGGGGGAGAATATCTTGACTCTGGTCTTGCCAGTTATTTCGTCCCTTATGGCATTATTCATCACACTTCCTGCACTAATACCCCTCAACAAAATGGTATTGCCGAAAGGAAAAATCGCCATCTCCTTGATGTGGCCCGTTGTCTATCCTTTGAAATGCGTGTTCCTAGATCCTATTGGGGGGGAAACGGTTCTCACTGTAGCTTATTTGATTAATCGTCTTCCTACCAAAGTCCTTCAAAAACAAACACCTCTTCAAGTTCTGTTCGAGTCCACCTCTTCTGGGTTCTCCATTTCCCCTCAGACCTTTGGTTGTGTTTGTTTTGTCCACAATTATTCACCCATTCGTGGTAAATTGGATCTTAGGTCTCTTAAGTGTGTTTTCCTGGGTTACTTTGCCACACAAAAGGGTTATAAGTATTATCATCCTCCCACTCGCAAATAATTTGTCTCCATAAATGTCACCTTTTTCGAGTCTCAGTCTTACTTTCTACCCTCTCCAGTGTCCTGATCATCCCTTCAGGGGGAGTCTTGGTGTGAAAAGATTCTTGTTCCACTTCTGTCGGTGATTGAACAGATAGAGGATGATGAGCCAGCAGTTGTTGAAGCAGGCAAAGTGTACATCAGAGACAAGGACAGACAAAAAGTCACCTGGATGCAAGAGACTACTTTCCCTCCTCTACTGCCAACTTCTTCCTCGGATGAATGTCTAGAGTCACCCCCCCTTTCCTGAGAGTCCAAGTAATTCTGATCCCAGTGCTCTTATTCTTGAGTTTTTAGATCTTGATGTTCCCATTGCTAATAGGAAGGGGGTTAGGTCATGTACTCAGTATCCTATTACGAATCATGTCTCTTATTCAAATTTGTCTCCCTCATATAAAGCCGTTTTGTCTAAGATTTCGTATGTGAGTCTGCCTAACAATTTTCAAGATGCTCTCTCTATTCCTAAATGGAAACATGCCATGATGGAGGAGATGAGAGCTCTCAGCAAGAATGGCACTTAGGAGTTAGTGGAGTTACCTAGAGGCAAACATCTAGTTGGGTGTAAGTGGGCGTATACTGTCAAACACAATGTAGATGGTTCCATCGAACAGTACAAGGCAAGACTGGTTGCTAAGGGCTTCACTCAGACTTATGGAGTAGATTACCAGGAGACATTTTCCCCAGTTACTAAGATGAACTCTGTGAGAATACTACTCTCTCTTGCAATAAATTTGGATTGGCCACTTTATCAATTTGATATGAAGAATGCCTTCCTATAAGGAGATCTAGAAGAAGAGGTCTATATGGATATTCCCCTCTAGTTTTAAGGATGCTAAGTCTAAAGGTAAAATGTGCAAGCTCCGAAAGTCACTTTATGGGCTAAAGCAATCGCCTAGGGCGTGGTTTGAACGGTTTGCTCAAGTTATACTGAGATATGGGTTCAAGTAAAGTTAAGCTGATCACATTTTATTTGTGAAACACTCCGCATATGGTAAGACCACAGCTCTTATTGTTTATGTTGATGATATTGTTCTAATAGGGGATGATGTTGAGGAGATCCCTCGGTTGAAAGAATACTTGGTTAAGGAGTTTAAAATCAAAGACTTAGGTCATTTGAAGTATTGCTTGGGTATTGAAGTAACTCGATTCAAGGATGACATCTTCATATGCCAGAGGAAGTATGTACTTGACTTGCTTAAGAAAACTGGGATGCTTTGAGATAGACCATGTGATACACCTCTAGAACCGGGCCAGAAACTAAGTAATGATCAAAGGGGAGCCAGTGGACAGGGGAAGATATTAGAGGCTAGTAGGTAAGCTCATATATTCTACTCATGTCCAGACATTGCCATTGCAGTGAGCATAGTCAGCCAGTTTATGCATGCCCTTACAACTTCCCACTTAGAGGCGGTTATGAAAATCCTGAGGTACCTGAAATCCTCTCCTGAAAAAGGTCTCTATTTCTCGAAACATGGCCATCACAGTGTGGAGGCATTTACTGATGCGGATTGGGCTAGATCAGTCACTGACAGACGATCAACTTCTGGATATTGCACATTTGTTGGAGGCAACTTAGTCACATGACGAAGTAAGAAATAGAATATGGTTGCTAGATCTAGTGCTGAGGCAGAATTCAGAGCCATAGCTCAGGATGTATGTGAGTTGTTATGGATTAGACTATTGTTAGAAGACTTGGGGATCCATCAAACTGATTCCATGAGATTGTACTGTGACAACAAGGCGGCGATCAACATAGCTCATAATTCGGTACAATATGACAGAACCAAGCATGTGAAGATTGATAGGCACTTCATCAAGGAAAAGCTCACTAGTGGCACCATATGTACTCCATTTGTGAAAACTGGAGACCAACTAGCAGATATTCTCACCAAAGGGATAGGGAGCAAACCACTTCATGACATTCTCAACAAGCTGGGCATGAGAGATATCTTCACACTAGCTTGAGGGGGAGTGTTAGAATAGGAAATTATATTATTCTGATTTGTTCCTTGATTGATGTAATGGGCTATTATGAGTTGGTGGCATGGTGGTGGGGTGACGGCGACGGTGATGGTGGTAGTAGCCGTGGTGATGGTGGTGTGGTGGTGGAGGTAAGAGTAGTGGTGGCGGTGGTGTGGTGACATTGATAAAATTTTAATCGAGAAAACGTTTTCTGTCTTTTAAAAGTGGAAAGCATTTTTTGCCCAAATAAGCTTGTTTTCCATTAACCATGGAAAATATTTTCCGTTAACTTTCATTTTTCATTGTACCAAATACTAGAAAATACAAAAACATTTTGTAGAAAACGTTTTCCGCCTGAACAAACGAAGTGTTAGTGTCACACTTTAGTCCAAAACCACATAAGAGGTAATTGACTATTTTTAAATGACAAGAGGGTGAAGTGATACAGGGTTAAGCCACAGGGGGTAAGGCGGATTTTGCCCAATAATAAGATAGCAGGCAACACCAGCATCCTGCCCCCACCAGAAAGTAAATTGAGACAATAATGTCATCAATTAGTGCTTAGATAATCAATTTAGAAATTCAATGTACAAGGAAGGCTTAATATGAATAAGTGAGAGAAATCTGATCATCAGATAGATTCAAGACAACTGAAAGTATATTATTGTGGTCAACAGAACCTGGTATCAGCTACAAGACTTCATCACTGTTCTTCTGAATCCAATAAAATCATTTTACTAGCAAATATGATACTGAATAACCCGCTCACCCTGGAAAATAAAAAACAAAAATTTACATTCTAATAACAGGAAAAAGAAAAAGAAAAAGGGAGTATTCGTCTCTTTTTCATTGTATGCTCCTCTTTTTTGGGTACAGAAAAAAGACGTTTGGTACAGAAAAAATGTTCAAATAACATTCCGAAAAAAAGTTAATTTCAAGACCTTGGCATGCGAATCTTGCATGTAAAAGCTTCTAGTAAGGAGCTACTAAACAAACCCAATTTGTGGTTTCAAATTGTTGACTCATGCAGCTCAGCTAGTTGTTATTATGCATTTATAACTAAGGCCTCGTTTGGCAAGGGACTTTTTTAGCCAAAAAGTCGCTAAAAAAATCAAAAAGCCAACAACATATACCAAAAAGTCAAAAATTCCATTTTCTCTCTACTTTTTGCACATCTTTTCGTAAAAAACCAAAAAGTCATCCCAAATATATTAGTTTTTTTCACATCATATTTTAGTCAAAAAGCCAAAAAGTTACTAAAAAAAGTTGTTCCCAAACGACGCCTAAATGTCAAATGATCATTACAATTACCACCAGACCTTTTTCCATGAGATAAGACCACATCAGATATTACGGAAGTTACTGTTATATAAGAAAAAAAAGGAAAAATTTCTTACCACAGGACTTAAAAATTTGAACTATGTACTGCTAGTAGAGGCAGTAGCTGAAGTGACTGGGTGAGTAGAGGCAAAAAGAGCACAGCACGAAAAGACTATTATAAATTAGCTTCAGGGACATCACAAGCCCATCTGTTTCATCCACAATGACCACTTAACAGCCTCTAAAAACTTATCATTCCTCCGCAGTGCTGTGATCAGATTAGTGTAGGTTATTCTATCGGGTTCTACCCCACTTTCCCTCATTTCCTTTACCAAAGCCACAGCATCTTCAACCAGTCCTGCTATTCCATATGCCTTTATCAATGTGTTATAGCTGCACAAGTCAGGCCCAAGACCAGTAGTTGCTTTCAATTCCATTAGCACACCAGCAATGTCTTCAATCCATCCTTGCTCTCCATATATATTAATCATAATATTGTACGTATAGTGATCTGAAGCACAGCCTGACTCTCTCATCCTCTGCAAAACACTTGTAAAATTCTTCATTTGGCCATTTTTTCCATAGGCATCCAACATACAATTGTAGGCTTCAAGAGAAACTGAAAAACCATTAAACTGCATTTTTCTAACAGTTGATGACATATTCTTTAAGCACTTATTTTGCCCATATGCAGCAACAATAGTATTGTAAGAGATAACATCAACCAAGCCTCGCTTTCTAGCCATCCGGAACACCTTCCTAACCTTTTTAAAAAGCCTGGATTTTCCATAAACATTGAGCATAACATTGAACGTAATGGTATTAGGTGCAAAACCACGCTGAAGCATCTCATCAAAAATCCTTGAAAGCTCATCAACTGGCAAGGCATGAGCACAGCAGTTTATCACACAGTTGTACATTTCTTGATCCCAACTGACTCCAGTCTTTACAATCTTGTAGTAATAAAGATCTGCCAATATATCTAGCATCCCACATTGTTGATAAATACGGAGCATATCACGGAGCAGATAAATGTCTGGAACAATATTCTTTTGTTTCTCCATTGTGTCTAGAACAGAACAAGCATCATTTATACGTCCAGCTTTGACATACATTCTTACTACAATGCTAAAAGCAATCATGTCCAAGGCTACACCTGCCGATTTTAACTTCAGATAAAGGTTCTCCGCTTCTGTGAATAAATTCATCACACTGTAAATGCCCATCATTGTGCATATGATGTGTAAGTTTGGCTTATCGTCAGATTTTGGCATATGGGCATATATCTTGACCGCATTCTCAAGATGACCCAAATCTTTGCATGAGCAAATTAATAAATGGTACAAGTTATCCTCAAAAGATTGATCCTTCCACTTTTTTTCCTGTAAAATTTTTATTGCATCGCTCACCAAGCAGTGTTTCACATAAGCCATGACAAGAATTGAGCATGATGTCTGATTAAACAGAACATGTTCATAAAAGGAACCTTTCACGACTCGAGGCACTTTATCAAACCTGCCGGCTCTCTCATATGCTTGTAAAAGAATACCAAGGACAGAGGAATATTGACAACCCATCATCATCATATCCTCGAGTGTTGTACTGGCACCCTCTTCATCCTTGTGATTGGCTTGCAAATTTATCATTGTGTACATGTTGGATGAGTTAGGTTGAAATCCTGCCTGTTTGAGCTCCCTATAGTACCAGTTTGCCTCCTTGTAGCTGTTGGCTCGACCCCACCCTTCAATCATGGACCTGTAAGTTGTTTCATCAGGCTCTATTTGAACAGCTCCGAGGTTTTGAAACAAGCGTTGTGCAGCATCCATTTTACATATCTTCCCATATCCAGTGATCAATGTGTTGTATGCAATTATATTTGGGGGAAATCCAGCTTCTTGCATTGAAACCAATACCAGCTCAGCCTCCTCCAACTTGCCTTGCTGACTATATGCGTTCAGTAATACCAACCAATTCTCCATATTCAGAATTACTTCATCCTCTCTCAAGAACCATATAATTTCTTCTGCCTTATTATACAGACCCAGACGAGTATAGATTGTGATCATCGCCGAATATGCAGATTGACATCTAAGTCCGAAATTCCTCATTTTGAAAAATGTAAATTGCGCTTCCTCAACATTCCAACCCTTCTGATAAAGACTCATGAGCATGCCAAATGTAGCCTCATTGGGACAAACACCATTTTCCAACATCAAGCGAAACCACTTTGCACCCAAACCCACATGCCCCTGTTTAAAACATGCATAAATAAGTGTGTTAAAAATCTGGAAGTTGAGCTCACAACCTGAATCAGTAGTCATCTCGCGAATCAACGAATCTGCCACACTCCAGTCCTCCTTCCTACCCACCACTCGGAGGGCTAAATTATAAGCAGTTAGATTCTGCTTCAACTTTCCATTGCTTCTCATCCACTCAAAAAACCTTAGAGCTTTACTATCACTATGCCTCTCTAAGCGTTTCAAGATCAAATTGCAATGCTCCAAACTCAAGTCAGGCTCAATAGCATAACTATCAACATCTAAAGCATTTTCAACACCGGAAACAAAATTTACACTAGTTGTCTCATCTACAATCACAGGCTTTTTTTCTTCTTCTCGTTCTCGTAAGTCATCACTGCCCACATTCTTTACGCCTCGAGATTTTTTCCAAACATTTCTCCCGCGCCTCCTAAATTGGCGACCATTAAAATTAGAGTCTTCCAAAACCAAACTCTTATTACCCAAATATTTATTTGAGCAATTAAAGGAATGATCAGTTTGACTTGAACCTGAAATGTCTGACAACTCGGTATCGGACCAAGAAACCCTAATTCCCTTGAACTTACTAAAAGGGTTGGGAATACATGCACCAGTTATATGCACAGAACAAGTATATGCAGATAGTGAATAGTGACCCCACAATTGTGAAGAGGAATTAAGTTTCTTCATTTGAATTCTGTAAAATCAAACGCAAATGAAATATGATTTTAGTCGAAGAACAAGCAGGCAGTGATGAGATGAGATGAGAGAAAACAAAATTGATTTGAATTGGAGCATAAAATGATAGCTTCAAGTGCCATTTGATGGGAATATGAAGTTATGAAAGGAAAGAATCGTAGGAGTCTTGAGTTAAAATGGCAAACCTGTCAAAAAGAGAGAATGGAATTGGAAGCAGTGGAACTAGTTCTTGTTGTTGTTGTTGTTGTTGGGGGTTGTTGTTGATTCACAGGTCAGAGAGGCAATTGGTGGTGAGAATCCAGATTTGGGGGAGATAGCAGTGGGACCACCGCAACACAGACGCCAATTAGAACCATTGTCGCCTGGACGACGTAAGCAAGGCGATGGATGGATAGGGCCGTGGTGGCAAGTGGTGGAAGAAGATGGCACTCACTGTGTGATGGGCTCAAATATCAATATGGATGAGTTCTGAATTTTATTTTATTTTATTTTTTTGCAAATTAACATAGTTTTATACAAAATTTTATAATATTAATCATAACATATATTTTATGATTGATAAAATAAAATTTTATAGTAAAGTTACATAGTAGAGATGCAATGCATACCATAGGCTTTCACTTTTTGAATTTGGAGAAATTATATTTTGCTCCAGGGATAAATTTATGTGATGCTCCAAATTAAGTTTGATTGATTAAAACAGTAAATCATATTACTTTTGTGTCTCCCTTGAGGGGAAAAATATTAGGGGAATTTCAATGCTGTGGGACAAATAAATAAATAAAAAAAGGTAAACTTCATTTTATCCCTTGTGATAGTTTATGTGCAGATCACCCCATTACCACATAACCCTATAGACGCTCCATTTTTGAAAAATTCTTAAGACTTGGGCGCTCTCTTTTGAATTCCTAATATGAAAACAAGATGTGTTAATCTTACAATTGCTATAGCAAGAAGTCTAAGAGTCAAGCTTTAAACCACCCTAATGCCCGCTTTGGACAAAATGTTTTTCAACTAAAATGGGAACTTCTTTCAAAATGAGTTTAGTGGTGCGATTCCAGACATTAGTATAATGTTCTAGAGGCTCATATTTTCAAAAATCAAAGTGTTGTATTCTTTCAAACAAACTGAGCAAAGGACATGGTAGGAATAAATAGAAGGGGTGAAATCCTCTAAAAATACCTATTTTTCCTCTCAGTCCAGGCTAACCCTACCTTGTTGATCCGATGATGTATTCTTTGACTAGCCGAACACCATATGATGGCTGGTCAAAAATGCATTTGACCAGACACCAAAGGGAACGAGCGGCTGAATGTTTCGAGGGCAAAGTATTTTTGGGAATTTCAACTTGTTCAACACATTTTTCACAAATATCTTAGATATTTACACCCTAGCCTCTATATATAAAGCTTGACAACTCATTCCAAAGGGTTGAAAATATTTTCCCAAGGCTCATAAGAGCCTATTGATCTCTCTCTCTCTCTCTCTCTCTCTCTCTCTCTCTCTCTCTCCTCTCTCTCTCTATTGCCCTCACCTCTTACCTACCACTCATTAGCTTTGAACACCAAAGCTCCGTTGAAGTTTGATCCTAGGCTTCTTGTTAGGACTTTTGGACATTAAACAGCACATCTAAAGTGACTTGAGGAAATTAAAAGAGAGTTTGTAAATCAAGAGAACTCATCCTCTTTAAGAGGTGATATTCTCACACCTTTCATCATCTTTCTCCATTTCTTTCTTTAATTCAAGCTTTATTTTCATTATGTAGTTGCTGTAAAGAGGTAACAAGTCCTCATGGATGTGGAGGGAGTAGATTTAACCACCCATGCATTGAGTTGATAGTTTTTCCTTTATTTTCTTACTTTCCTTAGCCCTAATTTCTTGTTCTTATGTATTTTAGACCTTTGTGGATGTGTTTGGGAGTAGCTATTAGCCATCTATTCACAAGTTCAATAAGTAAAGGAGTGTAACAAAGAGAAGATGTAAGTTCCTATCCATTTCTTGCGCTTGAATTTGTTCTTGATTTGATCCATTTATTTTTTTTTTAAAGCAAATATTTGTTATGCACATCTGTTTATATCATTGTTGAGAGTTGTAGCCCATCTACTTCTTCTCTAAGTGATCCCTATGAGCAGATGGGGTATAAGGAATGACCACCCCTCAGAAAATGTCTTTTAGCTTTAGTTTCCGGGGAGTACTCTCCTAGGTGGTTCTAGATGTCGGACAATTTGCACTATATTTAAAAAATAAATTCTGTTTGTGTACTTAACAACAAACGGAATACAGAAGAAATAAAGGAAATGAAAGAGATTGTTTGATTATAAAAATCAAACCAGAAAATAAAAATAAATAAATAAATAACAGGTTTTTATTTTGTTACAAAAATAAAATCAAAATCTAAAGATGAAAAATAATAAAACAGAAAGTAAATTAACAACTTACCAAATTAATTTCTTGAACAAATTTTTGATCAAGTCTAGTGTTTAATACTGTGTCCTTAGACAGAGTCGTCCTCTTCATAGTGCTTTCAGATTGTGGACGCCTATCTCTCAGGATAAATGATCAACAGTAAATAATAGCAGTACTACAAAATTGTTTGCACTACGAACACAATTTGTGTTTATACACTTTCTCACAAGAAAATAATACAACAAAATGCGGAGAGTAATTGCAGAATTTTTTGGACAAAAATTAAAGTAAAAGCCCAAATGAGGGACTACCTATTTATATAGGAAAATGGTGGCTGTTTGGTTTGAATTAAACATGTACAACACCTGTTCAGTTTAAATTAAATAGATACAAATCTATTTAAACAGGTAAGGCACTGTTTGGTTTGAATTTTAAACAAATATTGAATCTATTCGGTTTAAGTTCAAACCGATTGGAACCTGTTCAGGTGAAGGGAAAATTGGACAGATTTTCAGAATTTAAATTCAAATTCTGGAAAGATTTTATTTTACCAAAAAATAAAATAAAATTCAAATGTTTTTTGCCCAAAAAGATAGGTATTGGGCCAGACAAGCCCAACCCAATCTCATACCACGCATCCGTGCCCAGGCCATGGCCCAAGCCCAAGCCTAGTCCAACCCGACCGACCGGCCGACCGGACGGCAGTAGCGGCGTGCGCTTGTGTGTTTATTTTTGGGTCTAATGGGTCTAGCCCACTTTGCTTATAACCTCACCTTTCTACAAACTTAGGGTGCCCCTTGGGGCCCTCCCCAAGTTACAAACCCATGCCTTATAAATTCACAAAATTTTTCCCACCAAACCAATGTGGGACAAGCCTTTGTTCAAACCTTAAGGAATTTCCACCAAAAACTCCATTTCCATGGAGCTCACTTTGGCTTCAATTTCTCATTCACCTGATAATGGTTTTGAGCAACCCAATATACCACGTGAATCACAACGTGGCATAGAACGCATTTTCATTTAAACCCACCAATTTTGGCGCATAGGTCCCACCTAAAAAATAGACCAAAGTTGAGGAAAAATATGATTTTTCCAAAACTTCCAAAACCATTTCTAACAATCCCCCACAAGAATAGAATTTGATGATAATGGAAATGCAACAATATGTAGAATTTGTCGAAAGAGTATAAATAAAAAATATCTTGCATCAGGATAGGTAACTTTCGGCCTTGAACCTTTCCTGGTGATAACCTATCAGACTTACTAGCTAACCAATGGACGCGATGCCTTGAATTGTTTAGCCGTTTGTGTAAGCCAAGACAATAGGTTTCACACAAAAATATTTTCTAACACATCGGGGTTCTCACGGTTGCGTTCATTTTAGCCTTGAGCGCTCCTGGTTGTTCATGAATGCTTCTAGAGAATTTAGCCTCTTCATTCTCATAGAACCGGCCCCAGTTCGACACTCATATAGGTGATTCTTATTATGAGTATCTCTTTTATACTCGTCTTGATTTTTATGCCTAAATCAAGATATAAGTAATCATTAAAAACAAAGCTTATCCTTAAACCCCTACATATAGCACATGTTGCAAATATCACTCTCACCATAGGAATGGGTAAGGAATTTTAATCCCTTGGTGATTTCTGGAGAGCCATACATAACTTAGTTGTCCTTTTGAACTTAGTTCTTGGGATTTCTAGTCATAGAAGTAGGGTTACCATTATGATGACTCTTATGTAATAGGTTTTAATCATATCCCCTTCGATGAACTATACACTTGCTCTTTTGTCAAACCTTTTGTTAATGGATTGCAATATTCTCTTTAGATTTTATATAATCTATTGAGATTATTCCATTTGAGAGTAATTGCCTTACGGTATTATGTCGACGACAAATATGTCGTGACGTACCATTATATATATGTGATTATGTTCCCTGCCTATTGCAGATTGACTATCACAATGAATGCAACTAGCTGGCACAAGTTTAGGCCACATTGGAATGTCTTCTTAGAAGTGGCGAAGCCATTCTGCTTCTTCTCCTTCTTTGTCTAAAGCACTGAACTCAGATTCCATTGTGAATCGTGCGATGCATGTTTGTTTCGTAGATTTCCAAGAAACAGCAGCGCCTCCCAGAGTAAAGACATATCCACTAGTGGATTTTGAATCTTTAGTATCCGATATCCAATTGGCATCACAATAACCTTCTAGTACTGTAGGATATCGAGTAAAGTTCAAAACATGATCACGGGTAAATCTTAGATATCTAAGAACCCGAATGTTCGCTTTCCAATGGTCTCCTCTGGGCTTACTAGTGTACCTACTCAATTTACTGATAGCATAAGCTATATCAGGACGAGTACAATTCATTAGGTACATTAGGTATCCAATGATTTGGGAGTACTTTAACTAAGACACCGCGTCACCTTTATTTTTTGATAAATAAAGACTGATGTCTACAGGTGTTCTAGCTACATTCATATCATCCTTAATAAATTTACCAAGAATTTTCTCAATATAATGTGATTGAGATAATGCATATTCGTCAGATGTTTTAGTAATTTTCTTTCATATTATTATATCTGCGACCCCCATATCTTTCATATCAAATCTTCTATTCAGCATTTGCTTAGTTGATTTGATCATGTTTTAACTTTTTTCAATGATAAGCATGTCATCCACATAAAGACAAACTATGACATATCCTTGGTCAGTGTTTTTAATATAGATGCACTTGTCACATTCGTTTATCTTAAACCCGTTAGTAAGCATAGCATGATCAAATTTTTCATGTCATTGCTTAGGAGCTTGTTTTAATCCATAAAGAGATTTTACAAGCTGACAAACTTTCTTTTCTTGCCCTGGCACTACAACCCCTTTCGAGTTGCTCTATATAGATTTCTTCATTTAGATCACCGTTTAAGAAAGCTGTCTTAACATCCATTTGATGTATTTCTAAATTATACAATACTGCTATAGCAATAAGCATGCGAACGGATGTTATTCTTGTCACGGGGGAATATGCGTCAAAATAGTCAAGACCTTCCTTTTGTCTGTAATCTTTTATTACAAGTTTTGCTTTATACTTGTCTATTGAACCATCTGCTTTCATTTTTCTCTTGAATATCATTTATATCCAAGAGGTTTAGAATCGGGTGGAAGATCCACTAATTCCCAAGTATGATTGTGCATAATGGATTCAATTTCATTATTGACAGCCTCTTTCCACAAAGGTGCTTCAGGACCAGTTATTGCTTCCTTAAAGCTTTGAGGTTCATTTTCTAACAGGTATGTTAGAAAATTTGGACCAAAGGATTTTGATGTTCTTGCTCTCTTACTTCGTCTTGGTTCATCATCAGTTAAATCCTGTTGATTGAGACCATTACTAGTCTCTTGTGTTTAATTGTCATTAGTCTCTTGACTTTGTGTACAATCATAAGTTCTTTTATGTAAACTTAATTCCTGTCCTTTCTTGTAAGGAAAGACATGTTCAAAAAGCACAGCATTCCTTGACTCTATAATAGTGTTCACATTTATATCTGGTATTTCTGATTTATAAGTCAGAAACCGATATGCACTACTATTTTGAGCATAACCAATAAACACACAATCCACTATTTTTGGTCATATCTTAGTCTTTTTAGGAACAGGAACTTGTACCTTTGTCAAACACCCCTAAACTTTTAAGTATTTGTAGGAAGGTGGTTGACCTTTTCACAATTCATAAAGAGTGCTGTTAGATTTCCTGTGGGGGTATTCTGTTAAGAACATAATTAGCAGAGAATATTGCTTCCCTCCAAAAGTTTTGTTGTAAGCTTGAACTTAGTAATATGGCATTCATCATTTCTTTTAGGGTTTTATTCTTTCTTTTAGCAATTCCATTTTGCTGTGGAGAATGGAGTGGTGAATAATGCCATGTTATGCACAAAATTCATTTAATGGTGCAATATATTTACCACCCCCATCACTTCTAACCATTTTAATGGTTTTACCAAGTTGATTTTCAACTTCAGTTTTGTAGAGTTTAAACATTTCTAAGGCTTCATCTTTACTTCTAAGTAAATATACATAACAATAACTTGTGCAATCATTGATAAATGTTATGAAATACTTTTTGTCTCCTCTAGTTTGAACAAATTTAAGATCACACACATCAGTATGAATTAATTTTAGAGGCTCGGTTTTTCTTTCAACTGATTTAAATGGAGCCTTAGTTAGTTTCGCTTCTACATAAATCTCACATTTGTGATTAGGATCAATTTCAAACTTCGGTATATAGTCCAAACCAATTAATCTACGCAAAGCATAAAAATTTACATGCCCTAATTTACCGTACCATAAATTTGACTTAAGAATATAAACAAAAGATGTGTTATTCTTATTAAAGCAAATTTTGGTATAACCGTCATTACATTCAACTTAAAGAGACCATCACTCATGTATCCCTTACCAACATACATACCACTCTTTGTTAATACAAATTTATCATACTCAAATACAAGCCTAAAACCATTTTTACTTAACAAAGAAGTAGAAACTAAATTCTTCCGGATGTCTGGTACATGCAGTACGTTGTTGAGGGTAAGTTCTTTCCCTGATATCATTTTCAAGATCACCTTTCATTGTCTAGCCACAGTAGAAGTAGAAGAATTTCCCATGAAAAGTTGTTCACCATTTGCAGCCTCATTATAAGTAGTGAACATCTTCTTGTCCGACAAATGTGTCGAGTTGCCCCAATGTGAACCCACCATTCTTTGGGATTTCCAATCAAATTAGCCTTAGACACCACAGCAGAGAGATTGATGTCATTTACCCCGTTGGAGATGTAATCAAGTTCTGTCACATTGGCTTGATTGGTAGTCTTCTTGCCTGTACTTCAGCGATCCTTCTTAGGGCGACGACAATCAAAAGCTTGATGTCCGGTCTTGCCACAATTATAGCATTGACCTTTGAACTTTTTATTGCCATTGTTGTTGCCTTGTTTAGGACCATCTCCAGTAAACTTCCTCTTTTTATTATATGGTTTGTGCACTTGTTCAACCACATTAGCCTTGGACTCAATGGGATTTTTACCATTCCTCTTTTCAGCCTTTCGGTTATCTTCCTCAATTCTTAGTCTTACAATCAATTCATCCATGGTCATCTCCTAACGTTTATATTTTAAATAATTTTTGAAATCTTTCTAAGCCGGTTGTAACTTTTCCACCAAAGCAGCGATTTAGAAAGACTCGCTAAGAGACATACCTTCAGAATGAATAGCATGCAAGATTAATTGAAAATTTTGAACTTGAGAAATTACCGTTTGGGAGTCTACCATAACGAAGTCTAGAAATTTACTGACAATAAATTTCTTTTTGCCGGTATCCTCTGTCTTGTATTTTTTCTCTAAAGATTTCCACAATTCTTTTGCTATTTTTAGAGGGTTGTAAACATTATACAGCATGTTGTCAAGGCCATTGAGGATGTACTTTCTGCACAGAAAATTAAAATGTTTCCAAGCGTCTACAGCAACAATAACTTGCCGATTACTTTCATCCTCTCCAAGTACTGGAACTTCTTCACGGAGAAACCGGGCTAGATTTAGAGTTGTAAGATAAAACAGCATTTTCTGCTGCCATCTCTTAAACTTAGTACCATTAAATTTTTTCAATTTTTCTCCATGATTTATTGGAACTTGAACATGGTTCTGGATAGGGACCGGAGTCAGTGTAACGATCGGATTTGGAGTACTACTTTCAGCAGCCATAATATCTGATTACAAAAATAAGAAAAACCAAAACACAAATTAATTTTTTAGTTCTAAAACCAGAAAATAAATTATAATATAAAATAATTTTACTTTCCTTATTACTAAAACTAGAAAAATAAAATACCACAATAATTTTCTGTAACACAAATTAATTTTCTGCAATTGTTAATGACACCAATATATTTCTACTAGTTGCCAAAGAAAATAAACAGTATATTACTACTATTTGTATTTTCCAACCAGAATATCACTTTGTGAAAACACAGAAAATTAAATACAATGAAGACACCAAAAAATAAATCTGTCTTAAGATTGTTGGACAATCTTCACTGTATTTAAAAAAATAAATTATGTTTGTGTATTTAACAACAAACGGAATACAAAAGAAATAAAGGAAATGAGAGAGATTGTTTGATTACAAAAATCAAATCAGAAAATAAAAATAAATAAATAACAGATTTTTATTTTGTTACAAAAACAAAATCAAAATCTGAAGTAGAAAAATAATAAAACAGAAAGTAAATTAATAACTTACCAAATTAATTTCTTGAACAAATTTTTGATCAAGTCCAGTGTTTAACACTTTGTCTTTAAGACAGATCCATCCTCTCCACGATGATTTCAGATTGTGGACGTCTATCTCCCAGGATAAAATGATCAACAGCGAACAATAGTAGTACTACAAAATTGTTTGCACTACGAACACACTTTGTGTTTATACACTTTCTCACAAGAAAATAATGCAGCAAAATACAGAGAGTAATTGTAGATTTTTTTGGACGAAAATTATAGTAAAAGTCCAAATGAGGGACTGCCTAATTATATAGGAAAATGGTGGATGTTTGGTTTGAATTAAACAAGTACAAAACCTGTTCAGTTTAATTTAAATAGATACAAATTGGTTTAAACGTGTAAGGCACTGTTTGGTTTGAATTTTAAACAGATATTGAATCTGTTCGGTTTAAATTCAAACCGATTGGAACCTGTTCGAGTGGAGGGAAAATTGGACAGATTTAAGGAATTTAAATTCGAATTCTAGATAGATTTTATTTTACCAAAAAATAAAATTAAATTCAAATGTTTTTGGTCCAAAAAGATAGGTATTGGACCAGACAAGCCCACCCAACCTTACACCACGCACCCACGCCCAAGCCCAAGCCCAAGCCCAAGCCCAACCCAGCTCGCTCGACCAGACAAACGGCGGTGGTGCGCACGTGTGTGGTTATTTTTGGGTCCAATGGATCTAGTCCACTTTGTCCATAACCTCACCCTTCTACAAACTTGGGGTGCCCCTTGGGGCCCTCTCCAAGTTACAAACCCATGCCTTATAAACCCATAAAATTCTTCCCACTAAACCAACGTGGGACAAGCCTTTATTCAAACCTTAAGGAATTTTCACCAAAAACTCAATTTCCATGGAGCTCACTTTGGCTTCAATTTCCTATTCACCTGATAATGATTTTGAGCAACCAAATATACCATGTGAATCACAACGCGGTATAGATTGTGTTACCACTTAAACCCGCTAATTTTGGCGCATGGGCCCCATCTAAAAAATAGACCAAAGTTGAGGAAAAATCTGATTTTTCCAAAACTTCTAAAACCATTTCTAACACAGGAGCTCCTGGATGGTTCATTTGTTTCATTTAGTATGATTTGTTAGATTCAACAGTAGTTTGGCTAGATTGATCTAATGTTGTAATAATTTCTTTAATCCCCCTTCTTTTCTTTTATTATTTATTCAAAGTGTTGTAACAATCTCTCTCTCTCTCTCTCTCTCTCTCTCTCTCTCTCTCCCTCCCTCCCTTATCTTCTTTCTTGTTCAAATTGTTGTAATAATCTTTTAACCGCACATCTTTTTAACCATTTTATTTATAGGAGACTTACGTGTAGGTCCTAATAGGTGGACTTATTGTTCAATAGGTTCTATGATAATTAATGACATTTTTCATTAAACACTATTAAAAAAGTCACTAATCGTTATTTTTCAATGGCAGTTTGAAAATTTTGTTACAAAAAATGTTATAAGTTATAAGTTTTAGCAATAGTTTTAAAAAAATCGTCACAAAAAAAAGTCACTAATTTTTAACTTTCAACGACAGTTTAAAATTTTGTCACAAAAAAGTATCACTAATTGTAAGTTTTAGTGACAATTTATAAAAACCGTAACAAAAAAAAAGTCACTAATTATCAATTTTTAGTGACATGTACAAAAAATCATCACAAGAAATTATTTTTAATGACAATTTTACTAACTTATTTTTAATAGGATTTGATGGGAATTAAGTCTAATTATTAGGACCTATTGGTAGTTTATCCTTTATTTATAAGCTTTATGTACAACATCATGTCTTATATATCACGCCCATGTATTACATCCATTTTTCATGCATTAGGGTCCGATTCATTTGAATTTGTGAAATTTATCATTTCTAAGTTGAATATATGTGTCATTCCATGCCTTGAGATGATATTCATGCCATATCTTAGTATTCGAACCTATAGATGCATATCGTGTACATATTGCATTAATTATTTGTATATAGGATCATGCATATATTCTAACCTATTCTTTTGGCTCACCCCGGAGTACTAGGTAAGTGTTTCTTTGTTTTAGCATACTGTATGTGTGTGTTATTTATCATGCTCATTGCTATATCATGAGGATGAATGCTTAATTGAGATATCTGTATGAATGCCAGTGGATGGAGATGTGTTGCTTGTATTGGAATGTAATTGATTATTATGTTTCTAAGTTTGTACAAAAAAGTTTTTCAAAAATGTATGAAATCAAAACATAACAAATATTAGTGACACAGTCTATATTTGATTGTCTCAGATAGTAATATTAGTACTAATAATAATTGGAATATGAATATATATCAATTATAAAAATCACATCATAACTTAGTAGAGGCCAATTTTTTGATTGAGTGAGCGGGGGTGCTTAATTAATAACGTTCTCCTCTCATACCTAAGTTCCCGAACCGAGACATTTTGGTTATGATGGATAGTGGCCTTTGGCATAACTCACGGGTTTCCTAATTTCCCTAAAAGATTAGGTGGCGACTCTAAAATCTAGTGATGTAGTATATTTTCTAGCACATTTTGACAATAAAATGGATTTTCTATAAAAGTTGCCAGATTTGGACTCTCATTTTCTGTTCACATTGCACTAGCAAGACAAGATTAAGAGATTAGAAGTTTGAACTGTTGGGCGTGTTTGGTAACCCCAAAAGCATCCTACAAATCCCCTTATGGCTTGCGGACCAAAAACACCATTAACATCATTGACAGAAATAAGAAAAAGACTATTTTACCCCTATATATAAGGATTACTACATTATTTTTTTCCTTTTAAAAACTTTTTTCCCCCCTTGACTTCTTCTAAAGTAGTTTAAATTCTTCTCTCTACTACAACCACCATTATTGACATAACAGAGACAACTGGGAGCAAGAGAAGGGGTGCTGAAAACCAGTTCGGTGCTCTCTCTTTCTTCCACACCTACCATTGGCACCTTTCCATTGCATGAGCCCCATCTCTACCCTTCTCCAGCTACACCCAAATCATCGTAATGATTTCCATTTCAACACCACCAATTTGTATGAATTGATATATATATATACTATCATATATATCTACATTGGTCTCTTAGAAATCAATGAATTGGTTCCATCCCTATGGGGGCCAAGAAGATGATTACCTCAGAACAGCAAATAGAGTATATCCAAGCCCATTTTAGAGGGGTCAAATAAAGCCCAAGCCCATTAGACGTTGGACCATTGCCGAGTATACACAGAAATATAGAGAGTATGTCGAATAAAGGGTATCTGAGCCATAAGGTTGAGCCGAGTGTATCTGGAAAGTCGGCTCCACCAAGTTAGACTAATTTGGATTGTCCTTTCTTTTAATAAAATCTTTTAATAGCAATATGATAGGGAGATGGGCCCTAACAGAGTAATGATAGAGGGCTAGGCTACATAGAGAAAATATCAAGAAGAATAACGATAAAAAATGAGCAGGGACGTCAAAGAAGGAGGTATGTCCAAAAACCTTGAACCTCAAGAAACTAAAAAAAACACCAACCTTTTTGCAGAGACTAACTTTTCCATCGGAGTGTTGATTCTGGTACTACCGTCTGGAGCTTTATTTCTATTTCAGGTGACAGTAGAGAGGATTATCCAAGATCTTGTTTGGACTAGAGGAGTATTCCATATCCATTTCTACACAATTGGCACCGTTTGTGGGAATACTCAAACTCATCCATGGTGAGCCCAAACCAAGATCCTTCGGTCACTGGAGTCGATAATATCACACTAGGAGCAATTTAGGCCCAGAACAAACCCCTACAAGGCGGTCTCTGAATTTTGACCCGCTAACCCGATTTCAGCCTTTAACATTAGCAGAGGATGCCATGCAAATATTGATGAGTCGGATGTAACAAAGTGAACAGCGTCTCAAAGACATGGTAGTGGAAAACGAGCACCTACGTCAGGAGTTGGAAAAGTCCTAACAATTACCTCCTCCCCGCAAGCGTGGTCGATCGCCAAGAGTGCAGAAGAGGCGACAACGTCAGCCTTGAAGGCATGGTAACAGTACATCAGATTACTCTTGGGAAAAACCCAGAAAGTAAGGCCGAGTAAACACATCTAGCTCATCAGATGAGGAAAGTCCTCTGCAAGAGCGTCACAGACGAAAAAAGAGAGACGATGATTCAGACTCAGAGGATAAGCATGATCCTTTCATACGACGTATTACCAAGGTTGTCCTACCTAAGAAGTTTAAAACACCATCGTTCACTCTTTACGATGGAAAGTCGGACCCCACAGATCACGTTCGTCATTACAAGCAATCAATGACACTATATGCAGATGACGATGCACTCATGTGCCAGATATTCCCCAATAGTTTGGGACCGCTCGCCGTTAAGTGGTATTACAAGCTTGAGTCGACTTCGATTGAGAGTTTCCATCAACTCTAAAAATCCTTCAGGTCTAGGTTTATCACCAATGAGACCCAGCTGAAACAAGCAAACTCACTGTGGGCAATGAAAATCAAGACTAACGAAACCTTGTATGAGTATTCGGCGAGCTATTGAGAGTGCTTTAATTTGGCGGATGACGATTGCAACAACTCCATGGTAATCACAGCCTTCAAGATAGGGTTGCATCCCGATAGCTCGCTCAGGAGTTTGCTAACTCGAAAACCTCCCAAGACAGTCTGGGCTCTGATGAAGAAGGTAGAAGAATAATGCAAAGTGGAAGACGAGACGAGACGATAGGATATGAGTTAAAGCCGAACTGCAAGCTGCAGAAACGGAAACACCTATCTTGGTACAGCCACTGACTATTGCACCACCAAACATAACCCTGCCAAGGAGGAGCCCAAAGTCGATAGGCCAATCAAGAAGGAAAAACCGCTGAGATTCATACTGCGAGCAATACCAGGTAGAAAACAGGCACTCTAGGCGGTCAAACAAGAAATACACAGAGTTGTCCGAGGCGATTAGTAAGATTCTGCCAAAAATCCAACATCTGGCTTCCTTCAAATGGCTGACCAAAATAGCCAGGCACGCTAACCTGAGACAGCGAGACCTGATATGCAACTATCATAAAGACCATGGGCACACGACTGACAAATGTCACGCCCTGACCTGGTCCGAAGTGGTCGACTAACTGAATACATCCCCAAAAAGGCTGACCCCCTAGGTGTACTTGTTGTACACCCCGACTTACCTCCACTCGAGGTAATCCACGTGATATATAGCTTACCCCAACCGAACAAGGTGAATATGATCTAGCCGCAATGTTCTTCCCAATTTAGTCTGGAGCCTAGTATATCATTCAAGCGGCATCAGTTATCGAATAAAATTAGCTTCTCTGACGCCGATCTCGAAGGGGTCACTCTGTCCTATGACGATGCCCTTGATTGAGTTGCAAATAAATAAGTTCGTTGTTGGGCATATGCTAGTTGATCAGGGGAGCACCTCCAAGATAATGTACTATAAAAGGTTTCTCAAACTCAGCTTTAAGGATGTAGATCTCATGCCGGCCGACTACCCCCTTTTTGGTTTCAATGCCAACTTGAAATACCCTCTAGGAAAGATCATGTTACCCGGTGCAGGCAGACACCAAGACACTAGAGGTTGAAATTCCTAGTCGTCAAGATCTCATTACCTTATAATATAATCATGGGCCGAACATGGCTCCACACAATGCAGGCCATATTGAGTACTTACCACTAACTTCTTTGATATCTAACTCAATTCGGCATTGAGCAAATCTGCAGTTCATAGAAATCGACAAAGGATTGTTATCTCACCGCCGTTGAGAAGAGGCTAAGGGAATTAGAGGTGAATTCAATTGAAGTTTTAAATCGGGAGTGCTTGGAGGATGTTGGGAAACTTCCGACAGAGAAAGTAACAGAGGATCTGGACCGAGTGCAAATCAATGATGACCCTCAAAAATTCTTTTAGTTGGAAAGAGTCTTGATGCTACCGAGCGGCGAGAGTAGGTTTCATTCATCCTCAACAATATCAATGTTTTCGCTTGGTCACCCTTCGACATGCCAGGGGTAGACCCTGGCATAGCTATGCATAGCCTAAATGTCGATCCTAAATTTAAGCTTGTCATTCGACGAAGTTGTCGTTCAGCTGCCAAGCATGTCGCGACAGTAATTGATGAAGTTGACAAGCTATTGGACGCCGATGCAATTCATGAAGTTACATACCCTAAGTGGTTATCCAACACTGTCGTGGTAAAGAAGAAGACAGGGTCATGGCGTGTCTGCATAGACTTTACGGATCTAAACAAGGCCTGCACCAAGGATTATTTTCCCTTGCCCAGAATTGATCAACTGGTGGATGTAATTGCACTGCATCAGTGCATGAGCTTCTTAGATGCTTATAAGGGTTATCACCAAATTGCCATGAATCCAGCCGACCAAGACAAAACGGCATTCCTCACTCCTAGGGGAATATATTGCTACAAGGTCATGCCCTTTGGACTGAAAAATACCGGGGCAACGTATCAGAGATTGGTCACTGCCATGTTCAAATATCAAATCGACAAAACCATGGAAGTCTACATCAATGATATGGTGGTGAAATCCAAGGAAAAGAAGGCACACTTAGCCGATCTTGCTACCACTTTCGATATTCTCCGAAAATACAGAATGAAGCTCAATACATCAAAATGTGCATTCAACTTAGGTCAGGCAAATTCCTCGGCTATATTGTCAATCATCGCGGAATCGAAGCTAACCTGAAACAAATTAAGGCCATCATGGAGCTTAGCTCACCAAGTTTGGTCAAAGCAGTTCAAAAGCTAATGGGAATGGCTGCAACATTGAACAGATTTATCAGTCGGTTCTTGTCATGACCCAAACCCGCCTCTATAGGTTTAGCATCGTAACTGGCCAGTAAACCGTAGATTACTGAAGGCCTCTTAATCAGAAATAAAATTATTAGGGGCTAGCGGAAGCAAATAACAAATATATAATGTCCATTGAGTTGTGTAAACACATATAAGATAGAAAAATTTTAAACTTTATACACATATATCATACATCACCCTCACGACATCACATTTATATGGATAAGACAAAAAGGGACTTAGCCCTAATTACAGAATAAACAAAAACTTGAACTTTTACATAGCTATGACCGCTTGACATATCCGGAACCTCCATGAAAGGCACATAGGTTGGCTGACAAGATAGAGTCCAGGCAGAAGCCTCTAAGCCTGGTCACGCATTTGATCACCTACGTACATAAATAATACAGCGAGCTGGAGCCCAGTAAATAACAATAAGGTAACGGGTTTATGAATGATATCCATCACAGATTAAAAATTAGAGTTTATGCTAGAAACATATTCTTACCAAGAACAGATTCTTATACATATTCAGATTTCAAATCAGAAATGGATTCATATACATATTTAGATTTGTAAACGGTTATATGTGGTACATCTATTAGCTAACAGATCAGATTGGTCAAAAGACCTACATGCATAGTCGGTACCGACGACCATAAAGGTCAACATCTTTGTGCACAAATAGCTATGGTATTGTTATCCCCAAGCGAGGGCCACGTGAACATAGGCCTCGGTATTGTTACCTTCGGGCAAGGGCCACATGAACATAAGCCACGGTATTGTTACCCACTGCACGAGGGCCATATGTATATTGGCCATGATATTGTTATCCCCGGGCGAGGGCCACGTGAACTAAGGATGCCACAAATACATTTCAGAAAAATGGACATTCATTTACGATTCATAAAATAGCATTTTAGAAAACAGATCATATCATTTCAGTCTGAAAATACTTCTAATCAAACATAACTTTATAGAGTTGTTACTCACAGATAGCTCCAGAAACGGATCAGACAAATCAAGTAGACATTAGCGCGTGACCTATATAAACACATAACATATATACATTGAAACACAACATCACTTCCTTGATCAAACTTGACTTCTCTTGTGTAACAACCCTCACTTTGATTTAGTCATACTTGCATACATTCATGTATGATCTTGTCTTGAAATGTTGCTTTGCAAGTCTTGTCTTGTCTTGTTTTGTTTAAGTGTTACTTGCATGATTTTGTTCCTTGCTTGGTGTGTAGCCGAGGTCACCTTGAGCCTAGTTCACCTTTGAACCTTTGTGCCTAGAGCTACCTTGGAACCCCTTGGTTGACCTCCACCTTCACCCTGGCATATTAGCCGAGATGTCACTATTTGGGCTGAGGTGTATATCGCCGTGGCCGAGATGGGTATCATCTGGGCCGAGATGTTTATCCTTGCACTTGAGCGATCTTGTACCCGGATAGGTATGACCTAGACCGAGGTGTGGCACATCTAGGCCGAGGTGTGGCACAGCTTAGTCCAAGTGTCGTCCTTCCAAGCCGATGTCTTTGTTCCCCTTACTTGCCGGAGTTTTGTCTTTAGCCGATATCATTGCTTGCTGATGTGTCTTGCCATCTAGCTTGTTGAATACGCTTTGTCATAGACTTGTCTTATCAATCAGTCACCTTTTTGAGTTGAACCAACCCGGTAGTGCCACGTGTCCGAGCTGAGTGTTAAGACAGTCGGCAGGCCTAGAAACAAATCATTTTTGTCTCAAATCTTTACCTTTAGAGAGAGAAACTCTAGAGGAAGAAGGAGGAATTCTTGAGTGAGAATAGATTTTCCAAGCTTGATCTTTGGAGTTGGAGCCGTCAGATTCGTGTCTTGAGGTTAGAATCTTAACCTACTCTTGTTGTTCTTATTGATCATCTAGCTGCATTGCATGATCGAATCTGTTTTGCATGTCATGCATCGATTTGAAGTTGGTTTTGGGTAAGAAAAATAGTATTCATGGGTTCTTGAAGAAAAGTCTCATTTTGATCCAAAAGTTTGGAACAAGAACCATGTTTTTGTGTTTGTTCTTGCATGATCTTCTTGTATGGGTACCCAGGTCCATGTTTTTGAACTCATGGCATGAAATCTCAGATTTTGTAACAAGTTATGATCTTTGCATTCATCTTCTTCATGATCATGTTCTTCATGTTCTTCAAAGGAAAACCCAGGTTTTCCCGACCTTGCTTTTGAATGTGGCCATCAGGACCACACCTCGGCTAGAAGGTGTGGGACCTCGGTAAAGACCTGGTCGGTACCCAGTGTGTTTTCATGAGACGAAAAGCAGTGTTTAAACTCCCAACATGTTTTGCTTTGTTATTGACTTGGATCTGGTGAGAATGCCGGGATCATTTGCATGCATGTAAAGCTTGTTTTGAGAATGTGATCGCCATGTGATTGTAGGTCTTCGATCTTCGCTTTGAGCCTACACCTGAGAAGAACTATGTGAGTGGTATTTTTAATAAAGCTATGTTATACTGTTTTGATAAATCTTGCTTTGCTTTGTTTCGATGAAAGTATTTGTTAAGCATGAATGATTAGCTCTATTTTGATGTATCAAGTATAAGCTTTGTTTTGATGTCATCTTTGAAAAGTCCCTTGTGCTGGAGGACTCTAAACTTTCGCAGCACCAAGTATAAAGTCGCTTGTGCTGGAGGACTCTAAACTTTCGCAGCACTAAGTATAAAAGTATACGGTCATTTCTTGGAAAGACTATCGTGTTAAAGCGGGCTACGGGCCTAAGTAACACAAGACCATCGTGTTAAAAAGAGCTACGGGCTTAAGTAACACAAGTCCCTTGTGCTGGAGGACTATAAACTTTCGCAGTACCTTTGACTAATCGATTACGGATCGTGCAGTCTTTGTTTTGCCACTGACGGTTTACCGCGTGGATTTGTTTGTTCGGAAAGCTTGATTTGTGTTTTGCCGATGCCAGTAAGCATCCCTTGAGACTTGTAAGACTTGATAGATGAATACGGTTCATCTCTTGTTTTGATAAAGTTTTGATGTGTTTTGCTCTGAAAGGATCTCGGCTAATATTCGTAAGGTTTTGGCATGTTTTGTTTTGAAAAGACTTCGGCTATATTCATGCAAAACCTTTATTACTAGTACCATTCACTGAGTATCCAAGCTCACCCTCTCTATATATATGTAGGTGATGAGCAGGACGGCGGCGACGCCTAGATGTGTTTTGCAAAGCTTGTTTTGGATTCTTGTCATGTCGGCTTGACTTGTTTTATGTCGGAAAATTTGTATTTACGTCGGCGAATCTTGAAGATTATGCTTCTTTGGCTTGTAATCATTGTATTTGCACATGTTGGCTTAGAAGCCTTTTGATCAAGATTCTGATATGCATTTTGGTTATTATCAACCGAATGTGAAACTATGTCATGTACGTCATTACACTTGATCTATGCGCAGCTCTTATGGACCACTTGTATTTTGATTTATTGCTTCCGCATTTGTGAGCCCCATATATTATACTCTGATTGTGTTTAATCTTTGAAAGTTGGCCTTCGGTAATCACGGGTTACTGGCCATCACGGCCTCATTCTACTAGGGGCGGTTTGGGGTCGTGACAGAATGGTATCAGAGCACAAGTTCCTCAGTATACGTTATTCACACACTTTGAGTCCTAAAGAGCATAGGATTTCCCTTAGAAAGATGTTAGGATTGCATCATAGTGCTTGCTATTTGAACAAGGTGTGCATTGTCTTGACATGCCTATTTGTTACTTGCCTACATGGTTATTTGCTTATTTTGTTTTAAAGTCACACTTTGCATACTCATAGCATCATGAGGAGAGGTAGACCTCCAATTGGCCGAGATCGGCCCGAAGACAGATTGGACAGACTGGAAAGATTAGTTGAGGGTTTGGCCCGCGAGTTGAGGCAAACAAGACAGCAGTACGCTAGTGCTACGTTGACTCAGGCCGAGCAGACCAACGACCGAAATGTAGTTCCGCCTCCACCTCCTCCAGTGCCGCAAGTTCCTCCGCAGCCAGCCTTATATGGGGATGGCACGATAGCTTTGATCAGGGAGTTCAAGAAAATGAAACCACCGAGATTCTCTGGGGGTATAGAGCCGATGAAGGCTGAGGCGTGGGTTTTGGAGATGGAAAAGTTGTTCGAGATCTTTCCTAGCACCGACGCTCAGAAGATGACATTGGCAGCATTCACGTTAGATGATGACACTCGCAGATGGTGGATGATGGTTCGAGAAAGCAATCCAGACTTGACCTGGACCCGATTCTTGGAGTTGTTCTACAACAAACACTTTCCCCTAAGTGTTCAAAACCGCAAGGCTACCGAATTTCAGACTTTGACGCAAGGCAACCGAACAGTGGCGGAATACGACCGCGCTTTTACTGAATTGGCGAGGTTTGCACTTCACATGGCCAACGATGAATACATGAAGGCTAGGAAGTTCGAGAGTGGGCTTCGCGGACCGATTCAAGACCGGGTTAACTTGCACAATATGCCGACTTACGCCGAAGTGTTGGACAAAGCCATCCTGGCCGAAGCTAACTTGAATCGATACCAGAGCTCGGGAGAGAACCAGCGAAAGAGACAGAACTATGACAATCGCCGAGCCCAGGTGGGCACCAAGAAGAAGACGAACATGGGCAGTGCTGGTAACCTAAGGCAGGAAGGTAATGCTAAACCGACGTGTTCGGATTGTGGGAAGCAACATTTCGGGTTCTGTCGTCGGACGTCTGGAGCTTGTTATGAATGTGGCGAAATGGGTCATTATGTGAAAGATTGCCCTAAGACAAAGGCTGATAACAACAAGAAAGGTGAGAATATCTCGGGTTCCGTTCAGAAGGGTAATGTTAGAAAAGGGCAGATGAGGCAGGGCAGAGTACTTGCGCTGGTACCAGGAGACACTCAGAATGCTGAGACAGTGGTGTCAGGTATACTGCTAATTTGCTCCCAAGATGCTTATGTGTTGATTGATTCGGGTTCTACGCATTCGTTTGTATCTGCTAAGTTTGCCGAGAAGATTAATAGAGAACTAGAACCCCTTGATTATGTATTATCTGTGTCTACTCCATCTGGGAGATCTATGATTGTTGCATCCATTTATAGAGCATGTGTTGTTGTGATTGAGAATGTTGAATTGTTAGTAGATTTAATGCCTTTGGACATAACTCATTTTGATGTTATACTGGGAATGGATTGGTTAGTCGCAAATCATGCATCTATTAATTGTGTTTCGAAGAGTGTCACACTGAAACCCCCAAACCTAGCTGAGGATGTTGAGAAGACTGCTTTTCGGACAAGATATGGCCACTACGAGTTTTTAGTAATGCCTTTTGGGGTGACCAATGCCCCTACTGCATTTATGGATTTAATGAACAGAGTCTTCAAGCCATATTTAGATGAGTTTGTAGTTGTCTTCATTGATGATATATTGATCTATTCCAAGAGTAAAGCTGAACATGAAAATCATTTGAGACTTGCCTTACAGATTTTGAGAGACCGGAAATTGTATGCTAAGTTTAACAAGTGTGAGTTTTGGCTTCCTACTATCTCATTCTTGGGTCATGTGGTTAATGAAGAGGGTATCTCGGTTGATCCTAGCAAAATTGAAGCCGTAGTGAATTGGCCGAGGCCGACTAATGTGTCCGAGATTCGTAGTTTTCTGGGTTTGGCAGGTTATTACAGGAAGTTTGTGAAGGATTTCTCAAGGATTGCAATTCCATTGACGCAATTGACTAAGAAGGGAACACTGTATGAATGGACTGAAGATCGGGAGTCAGCTTTCCAGGAACTGAAGACGAGGTTAGTTACAGTACCAGTACTCGTACTTCCATCAGGTAATGAAGAGTTTCATATCTATAGTGATGCATCGCATAAGGGTTTGGGTTGTGTATTGATGCAAAAGGGTAAAGTCATAGCATATGCATCTCGTCAGTTGAAGCCACATGAAAGGAACTATCCTACCCATGATTTGGAGCTAGCAGCCGTTGTATTTGCTTTAAAGATTTGGCGTCACTACTTGTATGGAGCTTCTTGTCAGGTTTTTACAGATCATAAGAGTTTAAAATACATGTTCACTCAGAAAGAATTGAATTTGAGGCAGAGAAGATGGCTTGAGTTGTTGAAAGACTATGATATGCAAATTCAATATCACCCAGGTAAAGCTAACAGCGTAGCCGACGCTTTGAGCAGAAAGATAGTAGGAAATTTGGCGTGTTTGACCATGATAGCAGTGGAGCCGACTATTGTTGATGAGGTAAAGACAAGACAGATGGAGGATAAATTCTTTAAGAAAGTAGCCGAGGAGATTGTCACAAAGCCGAGATCAGGGTATACCATCGAAAATCAAGTGCTTAAGTTTGAAGGAAGGTTATGTGTGGCCGACATCCCAGAGTTGAAAAAGAGAATTTTGCAGGAAGCTCACGGTTCCAAGTTTGCTGTTCATCCAGGGAACACTAAGATGTATCAAGACGTGAAGCAGACATTTTGGTGGCCGAATATGAAAGGAGAAATAGCCGAGTTCGTGTCTCAGTGTTTGCATTGTCAACAAGTGAAAGCAGAACATCAAAGGCCAGCAGGACTCCTACAACCTTTGCCGATTCCTGAGTGGAAATGGGAACACATCTCCATGGATTTTGTGATTGGTTTGCCGAAGACACAGAAAGGTATGGATTCGATTTGGGTTGTTGTTGATAGATTAACTAAGTCAGCACACTTTTTACCTGTTAAGACTACCTTCAACGCCGATCAACTTGCTTTGTTATATGTGAATGAGATTGTTAGACTTCATGGAGTGCCGATGTCAATTGTGTCAGACCGAGATCCTAAATTTGTTTCTAGATTTTGGCAGAGTCTACAGAGGGCTTTCGGAGCCGAACTGAGATTTAGTACAACTTTTCATCCCCAGACGGATGGGCAAACAGAAAGGACAACTCAGACACTTGAAGATATGCTTAGACTATGTGTTTTGGACTTCCAAAGAAGTTGGGGAATGCATTTGCCCTTAGTAGAATTCGCTTACAACAACAGTTATCAGGCTAGCATTGGCATGGCGCCATATGAAGCTTTGTATGGAAGAAAGTGCAGATCGCCGATATGTTGGACCGAGGTTGGAGACAAAGCTCTGCTTGGTCCCGAGTTAATTCGAGTAACAACGGAGAAGATTAAACTTATTCAGCAGAGGATTAAAACTGCTTAGAGTCGGCAAAAGAGCTACACCGACCAGAGGAGAAATGAGTTAGAATTCGAAGTTGGGAATCATGTATTCCTAAAGGTTTCGCCAATGAAGGGAGTTTCCAGATTTGGGAAGAAAGGTAAGTTAGCGCCCCGTTATATTGGGCCATTTGAAATTCTTGACAAGGTTAACACCGTTGCCTACAGACTTGCTTTGCCGCCCGAATTAAGCCAAGTCCATAATGTGTTTCATATTTCGATGTTGAGGAAGTATATTCGGGATCCACTGCATGTGATTGACTATTCCGGGATTGTGGTTAATGAGGATTTGGGCTACGAAGAGAAGCCGATACGTGTTATCGATAGACAAGTAAGGCAGTTGAGAAACAAGTCGATACCAATGGTAAAGATTGAATGGAAGGAGCATTACGGTAAGGATGCTACATGGGAAATGGAAGAAGAAATGAAAATTCGACATCCAGAATTGTTCTTGGAACAAGGTACCTTAAGTTTGGGGACCAAACTTCTTTAAAGGGGGTAGGATGTAACAACCCTCACTTTGATTTAGTCATACTTGCATACATTCATGTATGATCTTGTCTTGAAATGTTGTTTTGCAAGTCTTGTCTTGTCTTGTTTTGTTTAAGTGTTACTTGCATGATTTTGTTCCTTGCTTGGTGTGTAGCCGAGGTCACCTTGAGCCTAGTTCACCTTTGAACCTTTGTGCCTAGAGCTACCTTGGAACCCCTTGGTTGACCTCCACCTTCACCCTGGCATATTAGCCGAGATGTCACTATTTGGGCTGAGGTGTATATCGCCGTGGCCGAGATGGGTATCATCTGGGCCGAGATGTTTATCCTTGCACTTGAGCGATCTTGTACCCGGATAGGTATGACCTAGACTGAGGTGTGGCACATCTAGGCCGAGGTGTGTCACAGCTTAGTCCAAGTGTCGTCCTTCCAAGTCGATGTCTTTGTTCCCCTTACTTGCCAGAGTTTTGTCTTTAGCCGATATCATTGCTTGCCGATGTGTCTTGCCATCTAGCTTGTTGAATACGCTTTGTCATAGACTTGTCTTATCAATCAGTCACCTTTTTGAGTTGAACCAACCCGATAGTGCCACGTGTCCGAGCTGAGTGTTAAGACAGTCGGTAGGCCTAGAAACAAATCATTTTTGTCTCAAATCTTTACCTTTAGAGAGAGAAGCTCTAGAGGAAGAAGGAGGAATTCTTAAGTGAGAATAGATTTTCCAAGCTTGATCTTTGGAGTTGGAGCCGTCAGATTCGTGTCTTGAGGTTAGAATCTTAACCTACTCTTGTTGTTCTTATTGATCATCTAGCTGCATTGCATGATCGAATCTATTTTGCATGTCATGCATCGATTTGAAGTTGGTTTTGGGTGAGAAAAATAGTATTCATGGGTTCTTGAAGAAAAGTCTCATTTTGATCCGAAAGTTTGGAACAAGAACCATGTTTTTGTGTTTGTTCTTGCATGATCTTCTTGTATGGGTACCCAGGTCCATGTTTTTGAACTCATGGCATGAAATCTCAGATTTTGTAACAAGTTATGATCTTTGCATTCATCTTCTTCATGATCATGTTCTTCATGTTCTTCAAAGGAAAACCCAGGTTTTCCCAACCTTGCTTTTGAATGTGGCTATCAGGACCACACCTCAGCTAGAAGGTGTGGGACCTCGGCAAAGACCTGGTTGGTACCCAGTGTGTTTTCATGAGACGAAAAGCAGTGTTTAAACTCCCAGCATGTTTTTCTTTGTTATTGACTTGGATCTGGTGAGAATGCCGGGATCATTTGCATGCATGTAAAGCTTGTTTTGAGAATGTGATTGCCATGTGATTGTAGGTCTTCGATCTTCGCTTTGAGCCTACACCCGAGAAGAACTATGTGAGTGGTATTTTTAATAAAGCTATGTTATACTGTTTTGATAAATCTTGCTTTGCTTTGTTTCGATGAAAGTATTTGTTAAGCATGAATGATTAGCTCTATTTTGATGTATCAAGTATAAGCTTTGTTTTGATGTCATCTTTGAAAAGTCCCTTGTGCTGGAGGACTCTAAACTTTCGCAGCACCAAGTATAAAGTCGCTTGTGCTGGAGGACTCTAAACTTTCGCAGCACTAAGTATAAAAGTATACGGTCATTTCTTGGAAAGACTATCGTGTTAAAGCGGGCTACGGGCCTAAGTAACACAAGACCATCGTGTTAAAAAGAGCTACGGGCTTAAGTAACACAAGTCCCTTGTGCTGGAGGACTATAAACTTTCGCAGTACCTTTGACTAATCGATTACGGATCGTGCAGTCTTTGTTTTGCCACTGACGGTTTACCGCGTGGATTTGTTTGTTCGGAAAGCTTGATTTGTGTTTTGCCGATGCCAGTAAGCATCCCTTGAGACTTGTAAGACTTGATAGATGAATACGGTTCATCTCTTGTTTTGATAAAGTTTTGATGTGTTTTGCTCTGAAAGGATCTCGGCTAATATTCGTAAGGTTTTGGCATGTTTTGTTTTGAAAAGACTTCGGCTATATTCATGCAAAACCTTTATTACTAGTACCATTCACTGAGTATCCAAGCTCACCCTCTCTATATATATGTAGGTGATGAGCAGGACGGCGGCGACGCCTAGATGTGTTTTGCAAAGCTTGTTTTGGATTCTTGTCATGTCGGCTTGACTTGTTTTATGTCGGAAAATTTGTATTTACGTCGGCGAATCTTGAAGATTATGCTTCTTTGGCTTGTAATCATTGTATTTGCACATGTCGGCTTAGAAGCCTTTTGATCAAGATTCTAATATGTATTTTGGTTATTATCAACCGAATGTGAAACTATGTCATGTACGTCATTACACTTGATCTATGCGCAGCTCTTATGGACCACTTGTATTTTGATTTATTGCTTCCGCATTTGTGAGCCCCATATATTATACTCTGATTGTGTTTAATCTTTGAAAGTTGGCCTTCGGTAATCACGGGTTACTGGCCATCACAGCGCCATTCTACTAGGGGCGGTTTGGGGTCGTGACATCTTGTCTTTTTCTGTCTAAATAATCCGAAATTTTACTACGCTTATTCTTTCTTTATTCAAATGAATCGGGTTTTCATTTCACATATTCTTTCATTATTCTTTCATTACTAAGTCCTTTTCCAAATAGACCGATTTCTTACTTGGCTTCTTAATCAATTATTATTAAATCAATGACTTATTCCTTAACCAACTAATTTATGTTGATTGTTAGCTTATTAATCTTCATTGAGTCATAATTCTTCCTAAGAATGCGTGGGAAGAGATGAGATTGAAAATATGAAATAAATGTAATTTTTTCAAAATATGTTAATAAGAGCTCGAGCGAACTTCTGGTCGCTTGAGTAGTCTGTAAAAGATTACAAAAGTATTGGAAGCCTTCAATGTGCGCTTGAGTGGTAATTAGTCCGCTCGAGCGGTCTATAAAATTTCTAGAATAAATCCTCAATAGAATCATATACGAATCAGTCTCCACAATTTTCATAAGTCCCAAATTAAATCAAAATAATGGGCAATTAAAACCCAAATCTCCTTAATTAATTAAATGCTAATTATTATACGTGATGGGGTCATCATAGTCCTCAGATCGATGTAGGTCATTTTTCCAAACACTTCGGCAGGGAAAACTATTTAAATGGACTCCAGAATGCCAAACCGCTCTGGAATGATTGAAAGCCTATCTTAGTTTCGTCCCACTTTTGGCTAACCCCTCTCCAGGCGACGTGCTTATCTTATATTTGGCGGTGTCCGATCGGGTAGTAAGCGCTGTCTTGATTAAGGAGGAATTCAGTGAGCAAAAGCCCATCTTCTATGTTAGCAAGGTGATGGTGGACGCCGAAACCCGGTATCTGCCCCTAGAAAAGTTAATCATAGCCTTCATAATGGCTACCAAAAAGCTGATGCATTATTTTTAAGCGCATACCATTAAGGTTCTAACATATCACCCCTTCCGTTCAGTCCTCTGCAAAGCAGAATCATCGGGGCAAGTTTCCAAATAGGTGTTGGAACTCAGTCAATACAACCTCTAGTTTTCACCGAGGACGGCTATTCAGGGGCAAGTCCTAGCTGATTTTGTTGCCAAGTTCACGACACCCCAAGTCAAGCTAAATCAAGACTAGCCGCTTCCCAGTCATAGCTAGAATGGACAATGTATGTCGGCGATATCTGGCAGTTCTATTGTGATGGGTCATCCAACCAATGCGGTAGTGGAGCAAGAGTAGTTATCATGAGTCCTGAGGGAGCGGTGATAGAGTAATCGGTAAAACTTGGCTTCGACGCCTCAAATAACGAAGCGGAATACGAAGCCCTGCTGGTTGACCTTAGAAACTCTTTTCAAATGGGAGCTAAACGGCTACAAGTCTTTTGTGGCTCGAAATTGGTCATAAACCAGTTGAAGGGTGAATATGCCGCTAAAAATGACCACATAGAAGCTTATATAAGGATAGCTAATTCCTTACTCATGAAATTTGACAGCCATGAACTGAATCAAATCACTCACGATCAAAATACCCACGTCAATGCTCTCGCCTGCTTAGTATCGGCTGTAAATTCAGAAGTTAAATGCACTATCGAAATGGGTTTCATTCTGGAGTCGAGTATCAATGCCCTCAAGTATCCCGTTGTAACACTATTGAAAGGGGGCCAAGTTGGTTGGATCTCATTACTGCATTCCTTGCTTCGGATCAACTATCAAAGGATAAGAAGGAAGCTTACAAGCTGCGGAACAAGGCTTTGAGATATTATCTGGATCCTCGAGGAAAACTTTATAAAAAAATCTCTTTCCGGGCCTTACTTGGAATGTGTCCATGCAAAAAAGATTGAGGATTTTTTGGTTGAGATTCATAAAGGCAGTTGTGTTGCTCACTCAAGACGCAGATCATTGGCTCATCGGACCGTCACACAAGGGTATTGGTGGCCGACTATGTGTACTGACGCTAAGGATTTTGTTAAAAAATGCGAACAATGCCAGAAGTTCTCTCCACTAACACATTTGCCCACCGAAGAACTGAACTTCATGACCAGTCCTTGGCCTTTCGCTCAATGGGGCTTGGACATTATTGGGCCGTTACTGAAAGCTCTCTGCAATAAGCGATTTCTAATTGTTGCTACTGATTATTTCACAAAATGGGCTGAAGCAGAACCATAGCGCTTTGTTTGGAAGAATATTATCATTTGATTCAGCATACCCAGGGCACTTATTTCTAATAATCGCACTCAGTTTGACTGCGGTGTCTACGGAGAGCTATGCGACATGCATGGCATTTGGTCCTATTTTTCTTTACCAACCTACCCGTAAAGTAATGAACAGGCAGAAGTTTCCAACAAAGTGGTCCCGGATGGCATCAAGAAACGTTTGGAAAAAGCCAAGGGCAAGTGGGTTGAGGAGTTGCCGAGTGTATTATGGGCCTATCACACTATACCGAGACATCCTACGAGGGAGACCCTATTTGCCTTGTGTTTTGGCAATGAAGCTATTGTCCCCCTAGAGATTGGCCTACCAACCATTCGAATGGGGGCCTGTGACACAGGCCGAAATAATATGATGTTGGCCTTGGATATGGACTTACTTGAAAACGCCGAGATTGGGCCCTTGTGACTATAGCACGATATCAGCAGCAACTTGCCAAATAATATAATCAACGAGTGCATTTGAGCCGGTATACTCTTGAAGAGTTGGTCCTAAAAAAAGTGCTCCTTGCAACTAAGAATCCTGCGCATGGTAAACTCGGCCCCAATTGGGATGACTCATACCAGATCGATTCCATTGTCGGGGCAGGGGCATATCGACTCTCAGATATGAACAACAAAAAGTTACCCCGACCCTGGAATTCCACTTATCTCCACAAATTCTATCATTAGTATTGATGGTTATTTTGCTGGCTTTTGTGTATATTACTACCTTGCATACATACAGAATCAATGATACAAGATGTTATTTTGCTTATTTATTTAATTATGATTGCCTTACTCTTATTCAGAAGCGCTAGTAGCTAAGCCTCAAAATTCGGAGCGCTTTTCGTGCTCGGCACGGAACGCCATCATCTAAGCTTCCGAATTCGGAGCGCTCTTCGTGTTCGGCACAAAGCGCCATCATTTAAGTCTCTGAATTTGGAGTGCTCTTCGTGCTCAACACAAAGAGCCATCAATAAAAGACTCTGAATTCGGAGCGCTCTTCGTGCTCGACACAAAGAGCCATCAATAAAAGACTCTAAATTCGGAGCGCTCTTCATGCTTGGCATGAAATGCCATCATAAAAGCCTCCGACTTTTGAGCATCATATAAAGCATTATCTACCAGCAAGATTTAGAGATGTAAACCTCTTGGCAAAGTTAAATAACGAAATTAACATTTTTACTGATAAAAAATTATGCATTCATATTACATTTCAAGAACATTTTTTATCCTAACTTTGATTGGCATCCTAATTACATGAATAAACCTCAAAATTGAACTACTTTTTCAAGAACTAAATTGATTGGCATCCTACTATGCCAGTTAGCTTTGCTCAGGGTTCACGGCCTCTTTTTCATCATCATTTTTTTTCAACATCATAGGCTTCAAACGATATTGTATAGCTCTGATATAGTGGCGAAGTAGACTCCACACTTGCCGCTTGTAGAGCCTTCATCCACCCATGTTTGAATCCTCGATTTTCGCATCGATAGATGTCGTCAGCTAATTGTTTCCTTGTTTTGTCAACATTGATCTTCCTCCTATCAAAGAAGCCTTTGTTATAAGTTTAGCTCTTTATTGCCTCCCTAACAAAGATGCTGGTCATATCTCGATCGGCTATTGCTTGGTCCATAAGGTGTTGGGCTACTTTGTCTATGGCTTCCGCTGTTCCTGCCAACTTAAGCCTAGCCATCTTCGCCTTCCATGCCTTATTCTTAGCCCACTCTTTAATTTTTCTTAGTCGGTGCTCTAAGTTTTGAATTCGCCCATATTTATGTTCAATTTCTTTTCGGGTGGCGCGTAGGCGCATACTGACTTCATACGCCTTGTACGATCCATTGACGACCTTATGGACTCCTTCGCTGAAGACCTCATAGTCGCCTCTATTGGTCACCGATGCACTTCGGGGAAGGGGGGAGAGGAGATCTACTGTGTGAATTCAACCGCCACATTTGGATCACTAACGATTGAGTCGGCCTCAGTTATGGGTTTGTTCCCAATAAAACTAGAGAAACTCAACGGATGTGGGGGTCTACTCGGCTCATTTTCCACTGAGCCATGAGCACTAGTCGTTTTGTTATCTCTTTTTCTTTAGGGCTCATTTCTGGGAGACCTGCTTCGTTCATCCCTTCTAGGCAATTTGCTAGGTCAACTGGGCGATCGATGCCTGTTTAGCCCCTCCGATTCACTGGCTTTTCTGCGCACAATATCTCTTGGCGCTTGATGACTTATTTCTGCAGCCAACTCTGCCAATGTTTTCCCTTCCTCTCTATTGTTGAAAAACACTCTTGTAATGACCCCAACTCACCCATAGAGGTTTAGGCCATGATCGACCAGTAATCATAGATTACCTATGGCCTCAAAGACAAAATTTCAAAATATTGAAATAATATTGGGGCCTGAAATAGAAGCAAAATAAAAATAAGAATGCACATTAAGCTGTGTGATCATGATAGACTGAAACAATTAAAACATTTATAACATGCCTTTACATACACAAGACATATCTTATACATATCTCACACACATATATATATAAGACTCAAGCTTTGACAAAATAAAACTAAAGCCTCAACACAGAGGTACTGCGTGGGTGGCTTGACAAAGGGGCAGACTCCGAGGCAAATACCGATCTTCCAGTTGCTTACCTACATATATATAAGGGAGTGGGGTGAGTTAAAGCCCAGTGAGTAATACCAAAATAAAGAGGTTAATGAATGAAGTCTAACAAAATATAAAAACATGTTTTATAATTCCAAAATGAATCATATTTCATATTCATGTCAAAACATGTGCTATAACCAAGTCCATCATCTCATAAAACATATCTTCTGATTCCTAAAACAATTCATATATCTGATCATATCAATATTTATGATAACAATAACCGATTGAGTCTTATACGTGATACATCCAATAGGGTAACAACATAATAATGTGTTGAAGCCAATAGGACCACTGAGGTCAATCCAGTGGGACCATAACGGGTTAATCAATAATCCATAATTCAATATGGACCATTATGGTTTAACATCAAAGATCTCTGTGTTTCAATTAATCCAATGGGCCATGGTATTATTTCCCCTAGGCAAGGGACTATTAATCAATAGGCCATGGTATTGTTTCCCCCAAGCAAGGGCCTATTAATCAATGGGCCATGGTATTGTTGCCCCCAGGCAAGGGCCTCACTAAAGAATACCACAAATAAATTTCAAAAAGGAACATTCATTCATTCATATAAAATAACATTTCAAAATCATTATCGTGTAGTAATTTTCAAAACATATTTCGAACATATCTTTATAAGGATATTACTCATAATAGGCGTGACTCGAATGTAACTCCTCGGATGTCCAACCTACACAAAGCATACAAACGAACATATTGAAACACAATATTACTCTCTTGATCACATATAACTTTTCTTATTATTTTCTTCTCAAATAAACCAAATTCTTATTTCACGTATTCTTACTTTACTTTCTCTTTCTTAATCAATGACTTATTCTTTAACCAATTAATTTATATTAGTTCTTAACATATGAATCCTCAATGAGTTATAATTCATGCCTAGGAATGCTTGGAAAGAGATGAGAATGAAAATATGAACAAAGTGTGATTTTCCAAAACATTCTGAAAAGGCCTGACCGCTCGAGCCACCACTTGGTCGCTCAAGCGGACTGCACAGTTTGCAAAAATACTGGGAGCTTGTAATGTTCGCTTGAGCCACCAATTGGTCGCTCGAGTGGTCTGTAAATTTTCTGGGTTTTCAAAACTGAAGATTTAGCTTCCAAATTTCATTTCAAAACTTAGGCTCATTCTTGACTCCATTTAAATATGTAATTTCATTAATAAATATGAACGCGTGACCATTTTTAATTATAATACAAAACATGAAATTAAAGCTACAAGCTCTTAGAAAAATATTTGCATGTAAAACTTGGAATTGAAATTGTATGATCGTTAGAAAACATTTGCATATATGAAATTTGTTAGAAATTGGGCCGGGTGTTGGACCCGAATTTGGGCGCCCATGTGGCATGACCCATGACCCATTCAAATTACCCATGTAATTTGAATTTGAATTTGATTTTGATTTCCGAATTATCCTATTTGTTAGGATAACCCTCTATCTATCTACATCTATTCTATCCTTAGGAGATATGGATAGATAGATTGATAAGGTTATATATTTGATTATATGTATCTGAATGATATAAGAATATTAGATACGTTATGTGGTTTTTACCCATAACATTTTTTCCGATACTCTCTCTCTAACTCTTTTCCATATCAGAGAACGATCCAGCCTTTGCACTGTGATTAGAGTGGGTGATACTCATACTATAGTATCACTCCATTGCTGGGTGTTCTTAGTTCGTGATTAAAGAAGTACGTGATTTACCCACAAGGTTCATCATTTCGAATTTCATCTCATAAGTTATGGCTTGAATCTTTTTACCCGTTGTACTTGATATATCTTACATTAGTATCAGAGTCTTAAATGGGTATTTTCGTGCTTATTCTTTTATGCATTAAAATATGTATATAATTATATACAGATACACACATAATATATGCATGAAAAATTAATATTTTTCTGAACTTTCACCGATCAACCTGAAATTTATATATGTTGTAGTATATTTCATGTAGAATATATCTGCCAAGTTTCTTAAAAATCCAACGGTCAGATTTTGAGAAAAATGGAGATTCATATTTAATTTTTCGTAACTTTGACTGTATGCTGGTTTTACATGCTTTGTTTTTATGTTATGAAAATTATATATTTGGAATCGTTGTTTCAATACCTTCGAAACGGTATATTATGGGCCTGATTCCGACTCACGGTTGATGAGAAAAAACAAACCCAAATTAGGGTTTGTTTTGTATTTTTTGGTGACTTAAGAAAGAAGATGAAGTGTAGAGTTTCTGCACTTTCACTCTCATTTGAGAGAGTGTAATATACTCTATTATTTGGGTTTGTTAAATGTCATTTTTGATACCACCATTAATTTTATTTTGAAAAATGGAGTCCGACAGTACCAAAATCGGACCAAAAAACACACTAGAACGCGGCGCGGGAGCGGAACGCACCATCTGATGATGTCAACGCCGCCACGAGTGCGCCACGCGTCATCACGCGCCAGGCGCGCTTCCCACGCGCCATCACGCGCGCGTCTTGCACCGTCCACGGGCGCAGCCTGCATTGCTCCGCGGGCCGAGTCGAGCCGCGCCGCGTCGTTTTCATCGTCGGCTTGGCTGGTTTGGCAACTGGGTATAAGGCTCTATTTGTTTGTTTTAAAAATTCAAAATTGCTTTAAATGGTCATAAGTAATTCATTATAGCTTTGTTTTCAGCGTGGTTGGTACTATTAGATTTAGAATTAAATTTTCTATCTTTTGTAAAATTTCAAAATTTTATGAAAATAAAAAATATTTTTCCTAAAATAATAATTCATTGTTTATGCTTTAAAATGCATCTGGTGTTGCATGATTAAGTTTCTGAAGCTGAAATTTTTACTATAGACCACTGTAATGGTTTACTATTTACTGGTATGGTTGTTATATTTTCCCAGATTTTAGAATATTTATTTATGATTTTATGTGTGTTTATTAATTATTTAAAATTCCAGAAAAATTTCAGAATCGATATACTTTATGTTATGGCATAATCTGAATATTAAACACAACATATTGTTATTTTTTGCCTAGAGTTTCTAATATGTTGTGATTAGAATAGCATGATTATTTTTTTTTTATTTTTAAATTCCATTATTAAATGTAACATAACATGAGTTGATTGTGAATTTACATTAAGATGTTGTTGTATGGAATTAGAATATTTTATCATGCTTTTAGACATGCTATAGTCGGTGGGAGGTTGTTCAGTTGAGAGAAATCTTTGTAGATTTACTCCCGAAAACTAATATTTTGCGCATGGATTAAATTAAATTTTGGATAATTGTCACCTATGGCACAAGAGATGATTATGAGCATAGCGGATTTTCGATCTTGCGACTTGTATAATATTGTCACTATTTAATTTAGATTTTTGCTGCAAAATTATATTATGCTAATCAAATTAATCCCAATGCAAATTTCTCTCTAAATTGACTTAGTTTATGGAAGTTAATATGGTTGACCTAGAATTAGTAGAGATGTTCAAATGTGAACAATGTAATCCTATTCTTTAGATGAGCAAAAAGTCTTAGAGACTTGAGGTCAGACCTTAATTGAGCTAAAGTAAGGAAATATGACTCAAATTAACCGTGGTTTTGTTGCCTTGTTTTGGCACAATAAAAAAAAACTGATGTGTGCGCTATGGTTAGCGGCATGCTACGTAGTTTTGATTGGCGAGTTTTGGAGTTGTGAAATTAGTAAGCCTTCAATAGATCTGTATATGATCTTGATTATTGAGCTGAGCGGATTGACTTTGTAATTTGACTTGTAATAATATTGTATCATTGGATGAAGTAACATTCAGGAGTCACGTCGTCCAAGAAATGCGAGCTTAAATGAATTAGTCATTAAGTGTAAGACGAGTAGCCAGTATGAGCAGTGTTTTGCTCTTTATCTAACTGTTAGGAGTGGATAGAGCAAAATTTCATGCACTATAATAGTGTGCATTAAAGTATCACTTGAAGTTAAAAGATTAGTGCTTGGTAACAGAAAAATCTACTAACACTAAGTGAAAAGATTAGCGCCAATTGGCTGCAAAATCTATTAACACTAAGTGAAAAGATTAGCACCAAGTGGCTGCAAAATCTATTAACACTAAGTGAAAATATTAGCACCAAGTGGCTGTAAAATCTATTAGCATTGCTAACTTGTCTAAGTCTAGACACTTACTGTTTCCACACTTGAGTGTGAGACATGAGGAGGTGCTTCTTTGTATGATTCCTTAACTAGGCTAACGTTTTTTTGAATAACGTTTACCACTAAGCGCAAACGTTGCAGCATAGTAATGAAAAGGTCAAGGCCGACAAGGTTGTTATGACTCTAAGAATTTGACGCATCGCTTGTGAGAGCATTGTGTTGAATTAGACTCTTTAACCTAATTTGCGCTTAAGTTACTTCAGGAGCTGTCATAGATTGATAGCTTAGTCTCTCCTTCTTGTGGATAGTAGAATTAATTGCAAGTAACTATGAAGCAAGAAACAGAGATGGCAAGAGGAGTATCGTCATCTTTCAACTAGATGTAGTAAAGTGTTTGGAGAATAATATTGACTTGAAGGTGCAGGGGATTAGCACCTACTAGTTACATTTGTGACTTAGGCGCACTTGATATCTCCATGACATCCTTTTATGATCTAGTGAATATGAATTAGTTATGAGTCATTACCTAATTGGGCCTAAACCTTTAAAACTTGTCTTCGAGAACTCACACATTAGAATGATTGGAATTTGTTTATGACATTGGTCATGAACTGGTGGCTTATTATACTTAATCACATTAATGAGAAGATGACATGGATGGTTTGAGTAGGCCCTCCCGGGCCCACTCGCTTGTGACATCCTACTCTCATATGAATGTGTAACTTTGTTCGCAATGGTTGCGCACAAGTAAGTAAGAAAGCCGCAGAAGGGCATTTATATTGGCGCATTTAGTCCACTATGATATTTGTGACTAGATATGTGTAAGGCTATGATAGCTAAGCCTCAATCTCGACACATTTATAGATTACGATACGCATCTGAGTCAAGACTATTTGATCTCCCATAAGTCAAAAGTTTTGAGATAATTTTTCACATTGCACATATGAAGTCGAGATCAATCAGATAAGAGTTTTCGTGCTTTTAGTTTTGACTAAGGTGGTGAGTATCTATTTGAGTTATTTTTTAGAAAGCTCTGTGAAGAGAAATGGATGCTTAGAAAATTGATTATTCCTAGTACTCAGCAACACAAGGGTGTAGTAGAGATAAGGAATTAAGTATTGTTAATGTTAGGTGGATGATGGCGCAAAATGTTTTCTAATTTGGAATTGCACTTTAGTTTGTTGCCTATATCCCTAACTAAGTGCCCTCCATATCAGATTTTACACTCCATTTAAGTAATGGATTAGCAGAGAGCCATTTGTGGGCGATCTGTAACCATCAAGCAGCTTATCTTTATTTTACTTCTCATAAGGTTGTGAAGTTAAGATTTAGGGTCATGTGGCACATTATTGTATGCTATCATGTAAACCCTTAGGGTCATGTGCATATGGGTAAGTAGCTTTGTGGGAGTGTAACTAAGTCACATAAAGTTTTCTTAGTAAAGGTGACGTGAATAGAGTTTTGGAACTCTATAAGATAGAAAATTCTAAGCATAGTACTTTATGTAGCCTAGTTGAGAATTGAAAGAAATTTCCAATATCCTAGGGACAGTGGGAGTAATGTGCCTACTAATGAATTAATCCATTAGAGAAGAATACTCTACATTCTTAGTTGCATGGTAGCGATTGTGAAATTTTTCCACATCATCACTGGGTGATTGAGAGGGAAACATTTATGATTGCTCCGCAAGATGATAAAGAGCCTAGGATAATGCCAAAGGCTCTAGTCCCTTGTTTTTAGAAAGTGGATAATGTTGCGCAGTTTAAGACAAAGTCTTTGAGGATTAACCATTTCTATAATTTGGCTGACTTTCCATTATGACGCAAAACTGTTCTAAAGTTATGCGCAATTTGGATAGTCATTGTTGAGGCATAAGGCTCGCTAGATACCGAAAAGTCGCACCATTAAGAAAAGTGTAGACCATAAGAAGACTTCCTCTTGGGAAGTGAGGTTATTTCGACTTAGTCTATGATTGACATAAGTTCGGAACATTGATTTGTGGACGTTGTGACCAAACTTCTCGTTTGAGAATTGGATAAGTAGATCCGTAGGGATTTACCTTCTGCTTTTATGGTGAAAAGTTAGGAGCGCAAAAAGGTTGCTAGTTCCAATAAATCTTTTACAGCCTAAAACAGTTATCCAAATAGTGGTTCTTAGATTTCATCAAGCCATGATAGGCCAACGATGATGGATGAAGACCATTGAGGCATGATCAATGGTCCAAAAGAAGTTTTTCCGTACTTAGTCATTATGAGCCAGGAATTTATAAGGTTATCGCCACCTAGGGTGGGCAGTCCTCTGTTTTAGATATGATGGACATGGGTGATGTAATTTATATGCTCGGATGTACGATCCTTAGGGATTGTTTTGGGAGAATTCCCAGTTTGTCTTTGATGACTTACATAAGGAATATCCTAGAATGATTCTAGATGCAAAATTGAAAACCCATTGACTTACCTATCGGTAAAAGCTAGAGCCTTAGCTGTTGAGTGAATCGTCGGATTGTCTTTGGAAGAAACAGATGACCTATATTCCTTGATCTTTTTTTTTTTGTTGTGGGAGCCTGAAGTACGCTATGTTGGCGTATTCGGCATGATAAGTGTTATTTTTTGGTAAATGGTCAACTGGGTAGTTTAGACATTGACTTTGCTTATTAGACTGTGGATAGAATGCTTTACTAGTAGTATATTAATTTGCCCCTTGTAAGATTCAATGCGCTAGTTGGGCGCATCTTGAATGAATGTAGATTGATCACCAAAATATCTTTAGAGAGGTAATTGCGCAAGAGGTAGTGATCTTGAACCACTTCATGTGAGGCGCATATGGAGGATTCTGTTGTATATGCTTATCGCAAGAGGTGCTGATAAGGCTTATGCTTGGACTTTAGAATTGTGTAGATTGTGGTCGTGTTTTTTAAATCGATCACTTATTTGTTGTGAGATGATGGGATGTTGACACTATTATGGTTTGTGTCATAATGATTAGCAGATGATGATGTCAGGAGGCAAGATTGGCTCACTCACACGAGCAATCGTCCTTGGTGCTTGGGAGCGAGCAAGGATGAGACTAGTAGTTTATTTTTATTTGGAGACAAGAGAGGCTTAAATTATCCACTATATATGTCACCTTGGCTACAACCAAGATGAGGTCCTGTTAAGGACCAAACATGGATGTTAATACCCACTTTCCATGTTGTGCCTGTTATGATTAGCCAAATGCGAGATCTTATTTGGCGCCTGGAAGGCGAGTAAATAGAGAATTCAGGTTAGGCGCTAGAAAGCGACTAGACTAAGATTTGTACGGTGTATCGAGTATGGCGTCACTCTTTTGGAAGAGTTACTCTACCGTAACAAGTATTCATACTATATGTGCTTGGCGACCGAGTAATAAGGTGAGAGAATGGATCCCTGTTTCCTCACCGTGTGAGTCTTACGTGTCATTATTGATATGACTTTCATTTATGTACCCTTTTGTGACTTTTGACTATGTCATAAGGTAAGGGGTTGATGTTCTGCTACTTTGGTATGTTGCTTGCCGTCATGTATGATTCAGCCTTAAGGGACATCACTGGGAAAATGGTCAATCCTAAACTAAATGGCATGAGGGCCAAGGGAAGATCATCTGGTATTACACCACTGTTGTATATTCAGTGCCGGCAACTCACATTGCTCTGTATGAGAGGCGGATTAAGTGTAAATATATTGCAAGAATTGAGAGGGTCAAACATGCTCTTTTGAGGGATTAGAGATGTTTTTTTTTTACCGGTGTAATTAGATGGATCTGGGGTATATGAGACACTATTTCTATTCTTTTTGGGTTGATGTCTCTATGCTGGGTCATTTTGAGTTTCTACTATAGAGCTCCCACTTGTAGGTGTTTCTCACCGGTCGCACGGTTCATTGGCTAGTATGGAACTGTTCAATATTTGGGGGGATTGAGATAGAGATGTGGCAGTGTCATGCCAACTCATGTGCGAGTGAGAGATGTTGGAAATTGGGCCGGGTATTGGACCCGAATTTGGGCGCCCATGTGGCATGACCCATGACCCATTCAAATTACCCATGTAATTTGAATTTGATTTCTTGATTATCTTATTTGTTAGGATAACCCTCTATCTATCTACATCTATTCTATCCTTAGGAGATATGGATAGATAGATTGATATGGTTATATATTTGATTATATGTATCTGAATGATATAAGAATATCAGATACGTTATGTGGTTTTTACCCATAACATTTTTTCCGATACTCTCTCTTGAACTCTCTCCAATATCAAAGAACGATCCAGCCTTTGCACTGTGATTAGAGTGGGTGATACTCATACTGTGGTATCACTCCATTGCTGGGTGTTCTTAGTTCGTGATTAAAGAAGCACGTGATTTACCCACAAGGTTTATCGTTTCGAATTTCATCTCATAAGATATGGTTTGAATCTTTTTACCCGCTGCATTTGATATATCTTACATATTCAAAGCAAAATTAAGCCAATTCTTGATTGTCAAATTTTAAATCATAATTTATTTCTTGATTTATCCAAATTTAGATTTAATTAATTTTCTTCATATCAAATCCAATTTCAAACTCATAAATTCTAAAACATGAATTAAATTTTCAAAATATAATTTCAAAACTTGAGTTCATACATGGCTTGTCAAAAAGCATACAAACTCTTAAATAATCAAGAAAACATGATCAATTTTAAATCATTTACATCAGAACCCCTTTAATTTCAAAATTAAGCTCATTTGTTCATAAACTCATAATTTTCCATAGCTTAGTTCTTATTTCATCAAAACATGAGAACAATTCTAGGAAATCTATGATGCATGTACAATTAGAGTATTAAAACTTGTAAAATTTGTTCATACATGTAGAAATGAAACCCAAATTGATGCAAGATATTGAAAATCAAACCCAAAATAATTTATTTCTAAATTTATTTCCATAACCATGAGCCTAACTTAATTTTCTTCATCTTCTTGCTAATTTCTTCCAAATTATATGAAATTCAAACCAATTACTTCTTGAATTCAACTTTTAGATGAGTTTCCTACAAGATTTTAGCTTAGATTTCTTACCCAAAGCTTTAATTTATTGAAATCCTTGAGCTTTCTTTTCTCTCTTTACTTCCCTTCTTGTATTCTTCTTTCCTTGACTCTTGGATTGAGTTCTAGCACAAACTCTCTCTCCCTTTCTATGTCCAAGATGGTTTCAAACAAATGAATGGTTGAACTCCTCAAAACAAAACAAAATATAGGCTTCAAAGGTTCTACAATTTACTCTAATATACATTTCATTTTAATTAATTTGAGTAGGATTAGATTAGTCACTAATTATCCATTTGCTTAATTAATCACTTCTTAATTTTAATTAATCTTGATTAAATCATAATTTAATTAATGATAACTAATCACAAGTTCCACACAGTTGAATTAGTCTAATTGACTTCAATTAAGGCCCCTATTAATTATATTTAAATTTATCAATCCGAATCATATTTTTAATCAAACTCCCAAAAGACTCCAAATATCAAATCAAACTTATTGCGATCATCAATTTTGGTTTCTCGAATTATTAAGGCCTTCAATTTCAGATCAAACTCAAAATCTCCGTGAATAAATTATATATTCAAATTGGACACCTCATAAGTAAATTTAATTCATAGTAATCACAATTCTCAATCCTCATTACTTAATTAGCTCCAATTAGGACTCAATTGATCAAATCTTAATTTTACTAAACTAAATCGAATATTTAATTAAGCTCACATATGGTTCAATACTCGAAATTAAACTGATTCGACTAGTCAATTTCACATTATTAAGCCACTTAGGCTTTCAATTTCTAATTCTAAAATAAATCCTTAATCAAATCATATATGAATCAGATTTCATAATTCTCATAAATCCCAAATTAAATCAGAATAATGACTAATTACAATTCAAATCTCCTTGATTAAGCAAATATAAAATATTATACATGGCGGGGTTATCACAACTCTACCTGACATACAAGCTCTGCTGAGTTTCGTTAGAGTTGTGTCTCCTTGCTACGTTTTGTTCTTCACCAATGACAAAATTTAAGGTGCCTCTTCCTACAACGAGCACACTAAGTGGACTTTCCTTGCTGACAGCACAAACCGTCACTTTGAAATGTTAAATCTTATCCAGCAAATATAATAATTTTAGAATGATACAATTTCAACAAAACAACTTTCAATTACCTGCAAAGGCGCCACTCCCCATACCACTTAAAGCTATCCCTTTAACAGTTAGCGAACGTGCTACCGATCGCTCTCCACTCAATCGGTGGGTACATGAATCTATTCGGCGCATGCATTGCCCCCGCTTGTAACTCGACAGGGCGCTTTGCGCCGATCTTAGCTGCTTTCATTCCCAACTGGGGCAGGGGTAGATATGTGAATCTATTCGGCGCAGGCACTTCCCCTCTTGTAACTTGGCAGGGCGCTTTGCGTCGATCTTAGCTGCCTTCATTCCCAACCCAGGGGCAAATATATGAATCTATTTGGCACGGGATATACCTCGCCTTATGGTAGTACGTCTGATTGGCTATGCGATGAGGGTGCACGTTTTCAGTGGACAAAGTTCAAATGCACTAATACAGGGTTTAGTTGGCTTACAGTTGTATTACTAGGCGGTGCATAATATTCGGCTGATTAAATGTGCACGAAAAAAAATTTATGCCGATTAAGCAAAATCGATTTAGCAACAATTGAAGTATAATGGCATAGAAAGAAAATTTTGATGCATAGTAGAATATTTTCATTTATAAACTAACTTGATACATGCGTTGGTCAATTTACATATGAAAATATCCCTAATACATCAATTCTAAAAAACAAAACAAAACAAAATAAATAGACAAAAAGACTATTATAATTGAAACCTAGTCTAAATTGTTCGGCATCAGACCTACTCCTCTGGGTCCGACTCCAGCGGCTCCAACTTTTCCTGTTCAAAAGGAATCGGCATGTCCAAAGTCACTTAAGCGGCGGCCAATGCCTTGAGCCAACCATGCTTAAAGCCTCGATTCTCAAATTTCAAGGCCTCGTCGACATACTTCTCCATAGCAGATAACTCCCTATCTCTAAATGCTTTGGCCGCCGCTGACTGAGCCTCTTCCACCGCCGTCTTCACTGCCAGAAGCTCAACCCTGAGATTTTCTAGGTCTGGCTTTGCTTTTTCCAAAGTGGCATTAGAAAGATTAGCCCTTTCTTCGGCAGCACGACGAAGCAAGTCAACATGTTTCGTCTTTTCCTCTTCGGCATTAGCCCGAAGACGCTCCTCATCGGCCCTTTTTACTTCCGTTTCATCCTTCTGCATCGCCACGGCTAATTCAGCATATGCCAACTTCACCTTACCCTGCTTGGTCGCCACGTCTTCTCCATTAGGCGCTTCGACTCTTCTTCATCAACACACAGTTTATGCATTCCCAGATGGCCCCGTTTGTACAATTTACCCCCGCAGATGATAAACTGAGCAGCCATTCACCGTATTGCCCTTTTATCTTTGGCATTTGCCCCTAGTGGATAAAGTTCCTTTTCCAAGAAGTTCCAGACATCATAGTACCAGGGGTTCTGATCTTGTACTTCATCTATTGCGACGATTAACTCATAAGCCGACTGTAGACACTCCATTTTTGACCGTCCTCAAGACTTGGACGTCACCGCTGGAACACTCGGTGATTACTCATGTTTGTGTTTCGTTTTGAGTTCCTGGAGGTCTCGGCCACGCGTCTTGCCTCAGGACCTCTCAACTCGACTGTTCTATGTTCGGTTTTGCACCAAACACTTGTGTTTTTGTTTATGAGGGTATAGAGTAGCTTGTTAGCTACCCCTGGCACCCACCGGCCGTAGCTTGAGGCCACCAGCCATGTTTTGAGGCTACCGGCCATGTTTTCTTGATACTAATGGTCAGTCGGCACTTTATATGGTCGACCGGCACTTTATTTGGCCGGTGACCTCTTTTGCTGGCCAGTATGCCCCTTTTGCACCCTTCAGGCATGGTGCATGCCAGCTGGAATGCACCAACACTCTCCCCCGTGCATAATGTGGCTGTTTTGACCCTTTGCACCCCTTTTCCTTCTAGAAGGTTGAACCCTTTGGTCAAGCTTCTTGAGGAAGCTTGACCCTTTGTCATGGCTTCCTCAGGAAGCCTTGACCTTCTTGCCCCCTTTGCCCCTTTCTTATTTAGCTTCTTTGAGAAGCTTCAAGCTTTGGCATTGCCTATATAAGAACTTCTCCTCCTCCATTCTTGAGGGTTGTTGATGTTGAACAAAAAACCAGAGCTTATACATATATATCTGTTAGATACATCTTCTCTCTCTATATTTCTCTCTCTCTCTCTCCTCTTTTGTGTGTGTTTTGGGGCCTAAAAAGTGTGTTTTGACCTTAGTTTTGCACTAAGACAGACACCATCACACCTTGCTTCGATCTTGAGAGGCTTGGAGGGTTTGTTCTTGAGTTTTTGGACTGGTTTTGACCAAAAGAAGGAGGCTGCACCTGCTGTTCGTCAAGGGTTCTTCAAGGGTAACTTTTTTACTTTAGATTCCCCAATCTTGCACTAGACTTTTGCCTATCTTGCTTATTGTTTTAGACTTTGTGTATAACTAAAAAAAGTCTTATTTTTGCATGCTTGAGATGTTTCATTAAGATCATTTTGGTGTTGGGGGTCGACCTCCCCCTCTTAGGCCTTGTTTGGTCCCTTTTGTGCTTTCTTTGTTGAGCCTTGGTTACTATTGTGTATTAGCCTTCTCAAATCCAGTGGATTTTCAGTGGTGAAGAAGAGGTTTTAAGGTCTTGCTTAGGGGAGGGACACCCCTCTCCCTTGGTCTCTTTTTTGTTTGCATATTTGGTTCAATATGGTAGCATGCATGCCTAGTCTTGTTTGGCTTTATTTCAGAGCTTATTTGGTGCTCATTTAGCATGTATTGTCTCTGCCCCATGTTGGTTTTTTGGCCTTTTGCATGTATAATACACTTGCTTTGAAATCCCATCATTTGGCTTAAAGTGTATCATGTTGTAGCATATCATTTGAGCATGATTTTGGTTTGGTCCTAAGAAGGTTTTAGTACTATTTTTCCATGCTTAAGGTCTGTTGGTTACTGATTTGGTCATATTTGACATGTTTGATATGGTTGCTATGCATTTTGGCTTGTGAGCCCTAAGTGTGTGAGTCATAAACATACCTTAGTTGGTCTATTTCAATGAGTTGGAGTCATTTGCCATGTCATTTCAGTCCCCAAACCATGCTTGTATGCTTGCATTCATCACCTCTTTCATGCTTTAAAGATGTGTCCTTTTATGCCTCAAAATAAGCATTGTGCATGCCTAAGTGTTTAAGCCTTCGGGGCTGTCATATCTGTGGGTTTTAGGACTTATTTCAGTGCACTCAAACTCTGTTTTTAGTTGTATAGTTCATGCTATGTTTGCTTGGGATAGTGGTAGTAGAACACTCCTTTGTTATGCCTTAATCTTGGGCCTATTGGTGTGTATGCTTACATGAGTGATGGTTCATCATTTTAGGCATCTTTTGTCACTGTTTTGGGGTGGGCTGAGGTTTGCCCCTTTGCATTGCATGGTCATGTTGCATTGCTTTGATTTCATGTTTGCCTAGTATCATAATTGCATGCTTGCATATTGTTAGCTGGTTGCATTTCATGTCATAGTTTGCATGATGAGTTACATAGCATTACATCTTGTATGTTTGGCACATTGCATTACTCATGTCGCATCTTTGAGCCAAGTTTGTATATATACATGACATTGTTTGGTTTGGGGTGTCAAGCCAAACTTGAGGGGTGATGAGTGTTTGTACTTCAAGTGACAAAACACGTCTCAACCCTCGGCCGCCAATCCCCTTGACCCCAACATGATAGGGTGTTGGCATTCATCTCTTTTTTGTTGCATGCATTTTTTACATTAAGTTGCAAACTTGGCTTACTAGGCCATCATGCATAATTGATGGCCCAAGAGTCGAGGGTCATGCTCCCTTGAGTCTATTGCATGATAGGGAGTGTGACCATGCTTACATTTGCTTGAAAATTCCATGCCATACACTGCTTGCCCTCTGTTGCTGTCAAAACTGATTTCTGCAGGAAGTTTTGGTCGGCCGACCATCTCTAGTGCCGACCGGCCATCAATGAATGGCCGATAGCTTCATCAGTGGCTGGTGGCCATTTCCCATGGCCGGTGGCCATTCCTCCCAGCCGGTGGTGTTCCACAGTGTGCATAGAATCTGTCCTGAGACTTGTGTAGTCTTCAGGGGAGCTAGGCAGTGAAAACAGAGGCAGCAATGCTATGGCAGCGAGCTTTCGGGCAGTACGAGTCAAGCATGCATCACATTCCGAGGCAGGGTTGTGGCCACTTTCTATTTACATTTAATTTGTTAGTTAATTAGAAGTTCTGTAATAATTAATTTAATCTTGTTTATTCGGACTGTAATATTTATTTGGACCCTCCGAGCAAGGGCAATGTTGTAATAAGTGTGCGTGCGTGTGATGTATGTCTTTTAACCCCACATCTTTCTTCCCTTTTATTTACCCGCTTATGATGGTTAGTTTAGGGCATATTCAAATTAGCATACAGTATGATAGCATGTTTGCATTCATTCATCCATTTTGCATGCACCGGGCTCGGCGTATCATTCTAACTGCATTTGTACTTCAATTCAAATTGAATACGTGTTAGTCGTAGCATTTCACATGTCATTGTAAATTAGCCGAGCCTGTCTAGATCACATCCTTGCATGTGTTACATTAGCCATTTTGAACGTGAACTAGGATCATGCATATGATTACTAACTAGTTTCTGTTTTGGCTTGGAGTACTCTGTAAGTTCTTTTGCTTTAGCATCCTTGCATGCGTGTGAGTGTTGCCATGACAGCATGATTACCATGAGGCTAGTTGCTTATGTGATATAACTGCTTGAATGCTTGTGGATGGAGGTTAAATTACCTAAATTGGAATAATGCATTAAAACTGTGAGTTTAAAACCCACTAGATAGTGGAAAAATCACCTTTCCTAAAGCCCACTTGAGGGTGGCAAAATCTGTATTTTAGCCTACTTGCGAGTAGCAAACCATTTTTAAAACCAACATGAAATGTTTTGTTCCAATTTGGGCGATTTGGTCTATACTTGTTTGCTGTGCGCGTAACATAGTAATTCTAGGCTAATAACCGGAATAAGAATACATAACGTTTTCACAATAAGATATCACGGTTAGTAGAGGCCGATCTTCGGATCGGGCGAAAGGGGGTGCTCATAGCTGACCTTCCCCAATCGTACCCAAGTCCCCGAGCCGAGGCAACTTTGGTGATGATGGGCTCATGGCCTTTGGCATCGAGTCAGGGTTTCCTAAATTCCCCCATTAAAAAATATTTAGGTGACGACTCTGTATCTGGCAAAGCAGTCCATGTTTGGCACTTCTTTAAAAAAAAAATATCTTTTCTCAAAACGATTTGCCGGATTTGGACTCTTTGGTTCAGATTTAGAACCGTGACAAATTGAGTCCGAACTGTAACCCATGAGGTCCCTCGCGGACTTGTTACACCGACACATACCTCTGTTCAATAATGATTGGATGCATCCAGACTCCCAAAGGGATGTCTATCATGGAAGATAGAGTTAATAAGGCGTCAACGAACCTGTTGCTCTCTCTTAACAGATGGGTGAAGGTTAATTTCTCAAACCTAGGAATCAGAACGTCTAGGGTTTGGTGATAGATTTTCATCCTTTCCTCTTTAACCTTCCAGTCTCCATTTGCTTGAGACACAACTAGGTTTGAGTCCCCAATGACGTCCAACCGTTTTGTCCCTAGTTCTAGAGCGGCTTCCAAGCCAGCAATACATGCCTCGTACTCTGCTTCATTGTTAGATACCTTGAACCGGAGTTTGAAAGCTAAAGGTATGTGGGAATTGTCGGGCGCTATCAGCAACACCCCTACCCCATACCCGTACTGGTTAGACGTTCGTCAAAGTACATAGTCCAAATCTCTTCTTCAACCTGCAGAATGGCCTCGTCTGGGAACAAATACTCTACTGTTTCATCTCTCTCCACCGGGTGATCGGCTAGGAACTCCGCTACCGCTCTCCCTTTCATAGACTTGCGAGTCATATACTTTAAATCGAATTCGGAGAGAAGAAGCAACCAACGGGCTAGCCTACCCGTAAGTGTTGGTTTCTCGAAGAGATATTTGATGGGATCAAATCTCGAAACTAGAATTACGGAGTGAGCTAACAGGTAGTACCTCAACTTCTTGGTAGCCCATACCAAGGCTAAGCAAGCCTTCTCCAGCGAAGTGTAATGAGTCTCATATTCCAGCATCTTCTTGCTCAGGTAATATATGGCCTTCTTTACCATATCCTCAGATTCCTGCGCAAGCATGCAGTCCATAGTCGTGTCGGTTACTGACAAGTACAAAATAAACGGCTTTCCCGGTTCTAGCGGTGACAACACGAGTGGGTTCTATAGATACTGCTTGATCTGCTCAAAAGCAACCTGGTATCGGTCATCCCATTGGAATTTCTTTTCTTTCTTCAGGAGACCAAATAGTGGTTCATAAGTCAAGGTTAATTTTGCAATAAACTGTCTTATGAATTACACTTTTCCTAGAAAGCCTCGTACCTCCTTTTCAGTCCTTGGTGGTGGCATTTCTAAGATGGCCTTGATTTTGGAAGGATCGACTTCGATGCCCCTCTGTGTAATCAAGAACCCCAGCATGTTCCCTGCTGTAACACCAAAAGTACATTTCTGAGGATTCAGTCGCAACCGATATTCTTTGATCGTTGGAAAAATTTCTTCAATGGGGTGTAGTGGCCCTCTCTTTCCTTGGACTTGACAATCATGTCGTCCACAAACACCTTAACCTCTCTGTGGATCATATCATGTAAGATCGTGGTTGCAGCCCGTTGATAATAGCCCCAGCATTTTTCAGACCGAACGACATTACCCTGTAGCAGTAGGTTCCCCACGGTGTGGTGAAAGCAGTCTTCTCCCTATCTTCAGGTGCCATCAAGATCTGGTCGTACCCGGAAAACCCATCTATAAAGGAGAACAGCGCATGCCCTGCGGTGAAGTCCACCAATTCGTCGATGTGCGGTAGAGGAAAGTCGTCCTTCGGACTAGCTTTGTTCAGATCTTTGAAATCCATACATACCCGAATTCTGCCATCTTTCTTCGGCACCGGAACAATGTTGGCCAACCAAGTAGGATATTCAGATACTAGCAAGAAACCTGCATTTATCTGTTTGGTGACATCTTCCTTGATTTTCAGAGCCCAGTCCGGGTGTATTCTCCGAAGCTTCTGCTTGACGGGTCAGGCTTCAAGGTTAAGAGGGATCCGGTGCTGTACAATCTCAGGATCGATTCCAGGCATTTCTTCGTAGGACCACGCAAAAACATCTTTGAAATCTTTTAATAAAGCGACTAAGCACTCGTGTTCCTCTAAAGACAACGTGGACCCGATCTGGACCAAACGCGGATCCTTCTCAGTAGCAACATTAATTGAAATGATTTCATCAACCAAAGGTTTTACAAACCTCTCCTTCTTTTGATCAATCAATTGTTTCAAAACCGAAGGAATTTTTTCCTCGTCGTTTTTATCAAAGTTTTGAAAGTCCTGATTAATGCAATAAACAAGTGGCACAGAAAAGTACTCAGAAATAGCAGTGGTACCATTCTCATTCACAACTTCCAGTTCGTCCAATTCCTCAGTTACAACCGACTCAAAAGAAAAGGAAAAAAACGACCTGGACAAAACAACGGCATCCGGGTTATCAACCCCAGGAATATCGGACTCTGACTCAAAAGAACTAGAATCTGATTTCGACTCCACAGACTCTGTGGAATTAGATTCCGGTTCACTACCTGATTTAGAACTACTAGACAAAAAGCCCTCCTCGAACTGCCAAACGAAGGAGGGTGCGATAGATGCATCCAGAATGCTGGAAGAAGGGCCTACAGCAAATTAATCTCCAATCATGGAAACAGAGAAGTCATCCCCCAAGCACTCCGGTGTGATCTGAGGATTCGAGAGGAGACAAGCCAGCGCTGCTCCCATTTCAAGTTCTGTGCCATCAGACTCATCCTCTCTGCACTGTTCAGCCTCAGCTGGTAGGTCAGTCTGCTCTTCCACAACTTCATCCCCTTGCAACTGTAGGTCGAAAAGATCTCGAAGCCGGGCAAACGCAGCTTCTCAGAATTCAGCCATGGCTTAGGAAAGCCACAAAATAGGAAATCTTCCCCTCCCGGATAAAGCGGCCGTTCAGGGTTCCTTGGATAGGTCTATGTACCAACTCATAGTGCTTCCCAGCTTGTTTAGCCTTGGCCCTTCCTGCCATCTCCTTTCTCTTTCTTACCCAATCCTTTTTGGTAGGCGTGTAACCTAGACCAAATGTATAAGGGTTGTGTGGCACTTCGGCCAACGTAGCGACACCCTTCTGGCCGCTCTTTCCCAATCATATTCCGGGCACATGCTAAAGCTTATTCATGAGGTAGACAGATTAAGCACTGACATATAGTCCCTCATCAACAACCAGAATATCTTGCACTACCCGGGCCTCGGCTAAGGTGAATCCAGACAAAAAGACATCCTCCTCACCGTGTACAATTTCCAAGATCGGTGTAGTAACCTCCGGCGGCGGATGTATGGAAGAGTTCCTAAAAACAATAGGTACCCCATTCCCATGGGGGTACTTCAGCATTTGATGTAGAGTGAAAGAGACAGCTCTCACTTGGTGCAGCCACGGCTGTCCAAGGAGTAAATCAAAGGTGGCCGGAACGTCCAGAACATGGAACTCAATATCCTGTTGTGCCGGGCCAACCTGAGTTTTGATCCAGACTGTCCCCATCACTTCTCGACTTGTATTGTCATAAGCCTAAATCACCTGGGTCGTTGGTGCGAAGTCTGCGGGTTTCAAACCGATAGCATAGGCCGTACGCAACGGATACACATTAATTGCAGACCCGGTATCAACCAAGACAACTGGTATCCACTTCTCTTTACATTCCACAAAGATGTATAGTGGCTTGTTGTGCTCAAAGCCCTCAAGCAGCAATTCTTTATCTGTGAATGTCAAAGTCGGTGAAGCGCCACCCGGGAAAACCAGTCCCACTAACTGCTCTTGGGTTGTGTCAATAGAGAGCTTAGCCTTATCCATTGCTAATAGGACGGCTTGTCTATGCACCCGTGAAGCCATGAGCAAACCCCAAATGGAGATGTTCGTTTGAATCTTCTTCAGCTGCTTCAGCACAGTTTCCTCCTCTAACAGTTTATCTTTCTATTTCTCAACTTCCTTATCTTTCCCTGATGCGTCTGGTTAGTCCAGGTGTGGGGGCTTAAAGTACCGCCCACTCCGAGTCATGTGATCGACTTCTTCGGCATACCACATATCATTCGGTAGATTCTGTCCCTAGTCCTCATCAGTATGGGCAAGATGCAAATTATCGTCTTCCCACCACATTCCCTCGGCAACCGACAAACAATTGTCTGGTTCCGCTGTAATTGTTCTCGTGTTCACAACACATTCAGTCCTCACGGGGCCTTTGGCTTTTCTAGCCCTCTGATCAGTCTCAGTTCTTTTCTACTGCTGTTCTATATCAACTATACACAAGCTACCCAATTCTTGAGCAAAATTCTCAGTATCGGTGCTCTCCAGCAACTTCCCTTTGTTGTCTACCATTTCGGCCGTTGTAGACGTTCCTATTTCCAACTGTCCTTGCTTTGGTTGAGACCCTTCATCAATATCCGGCTCATCACTAAGCCACCCTATATTATCCGTTGATCCATTCACATCAAACCAGCCGATTTGTACATTTCCCAAATCTTGTTTATCAAAGAACTGCAGATTATTGATGTCCTCTTCAAGCTCAGCTAAGTCATTCAGCCCCTGGCTTAGCCCGTCCTCTTGGACTATATTAACCTCTATCCCCATCGGCAATTCCACCCTTAGTTTGGCCTGATCAACTGGCACAATGAAGCGACAAGGGTTGTATGCTTCCTTAATTAAGCTCGCAGAGCCCTCGGGCATGCCTTCTTCTATCATAGTTACCACCACGGGTTCGAGTTGGGATATGGACGCGCTCATCATGCACAAGTCTGTGTTTTTTGGGATGAACAGCACTGGTTTAGGTAGGTGGGAGGGAGTGATGTATATGCTGGGGTCGTATGGAACGGCCATTGTTTGGATAAGGTTTACTTGCCTGGGTGGAGGAGGGGGTTGGTTATGTGGTGGGAGAGGATTTGTAGTGATATTAGGCTTCTCAAGAGGTGTTATCACTTTGTTGTCAATGAGATCCTGAATCTTATGATGGAGTCTAAAGCATAGGTCGATATCATGACCATGCTGCTGGTAGAAAGTGCAATACTTGGCCGGGTTATGTGTAGGAGGGAGGGAATTTGGCAATGGGCATGGTTCTAGGGGCTTTAGATGCCCTTTTCTAATCAGGACCCTCAAGGCCGCAGACAGAGACATGTAGAGTGGGGTGAAAACCCTCTGGCCTCGAGGTGGATACTTTGCAAGTTGTGAGGTGGCTTCAGATGTGCCGGTAAAGGGTGTGGCTGTTTTCGGTGTGGTGGTGACCATACTAACGTTAGAGGTCCTTGCAGCTACATTGCTATTCGTAGCCGCATTTGAACCGCATGTGAACGCCCTCTTGGGCTGCTCTTTTTCATGGTCAATCAGACCCTGTTTCATCGCATCCTCTATCTGTACCCCTATCTCATGAAGATCAGCAAATGTAGGTAGGGGTAAGACAATCATCTTCTACAGTAGCTTCAGTTGCAGATTACGAACGACCATTCTTATCTGGTCTTTCTTAGCTGGCCTGGTGGTCATCATGAAGGCCTTGGCCCTCCACCGAGTGACAAAGTCAGAGAAGCCCTCCTTCGGCTCTTGCCGAGTTGCCTCGAGATCACGAGTTGTGACCTCGATTTGAGTGTTATAAGAATATTAGGCAATAAAGGCCTCGGCCATCTCTTCCCAGCTCCTTTTTATAGAATCTTCTAGTTTAGCATACCAAATAGCCGCAATACCCGATAGGGTCTGGCCAAAGAGGGATAGCTTCTGCAGTCTAGTTAGGCCCATCGACCGCAGAATATTTGAAAATAGCCGCAAGTGAACCATGGGATCACGCGAACCGTCAAAGCAGTGTATGTGAGGCATTTTAAATCTATCTGGCAATGTCATCACCGAATCTGTGTAGCCGTCCTCTATATCTGGGATTGAATTGACTCCATGAGCTCGTTTGAAAAGTTTCTCAAGCTTGCTCACTTTCAAGGCGGTAAGATCGACCTCAAACTCGAACAGTGTGTCCGTTGGGTAGGCTGGTGCTTTGGACGTCTGAGGTGGAACTGGCCCTGCTGGTCTGTATTCTCCTGGACATTAGTTGTATCCCTGGGTATTGGAACCCTAGCTAGCTGGGGGTGGATGCGAAGTGGAAACTACTTCATGTTGTGGTTGTTGTTGCTGTTGTTGTTGTTGTTGAAGCCTAGCAATCAGTTCAGCCTGCTAGGCCACAACCTCTGTTTAACGAGCGGTAACTTCTGCTTGGCGAGCAGCGTCCCGCTGCATGGTCTCGATAGTTTATTGAACTTGACGCATCATATCCTCCATACTATCTAAGGGGTGTTGATCTATCAGACTCGGTGTACACTCTCTTTTTGAGGTGGAAGCAGAAAACTGGGTCCGACTGCGAACAGGTGAAGCAAATATTGACCGCTGAATTGGAGATTGCTGCGCCGGTGATCTATGTCTGACTGTCCTTCGTCTCGTAACTGGGGGTAGTGAAACAAACACTGGTTGTCCTCCAATAATATCCTTAGATCGGTAAATCCTCTTAACTCTGATCTAGAGTGCTCGGGGGGTATCTGCCTCATCAGAAGCAATTGTGAAATACTACCTTGCAAAAAGAAAAATAAATCAAAAAGGAAACAACAATTAGCAAACGCACAGCACCTCCACTTAGATAGAGACAACACATAGTTGAAATCATAAGCTGGACAATTTGTACTCAAGCACTGATTTCTGCCCCCAAAATTTTCTACCTCAAAACTGATATCCTCAAAATGATACCCAGACTTGCAACTGATACATACATTCTTGTAGAGACACACCCTAACAGCACATATCAAGCAAGTGAGAGCCAAAACACCCCTATGGTGGGGTAGGGTTTCCCTGTCCTAGTTTCGTCAGGAACTAGGGGTTCGCTACGCACGCATGCGGTTTCATACAATCCTGCATTCGGATGAGAAACCCGTCCTAGTTTGGAACAGTCTTTATGGCTTCTGATATGTAACTAGGCCAATTGGTCGAAAAGGGTGGCTCAACAAGACCACCTAATATACCTCTCACTCCTAACACCGAGAAGTGAAAGGAGGATCAAACAGTACAGCGGTAGTCCAGATCCAAGGTTTGTGTTCCCATCATGATAGAGCCCGGAACACCGGTCAGCCTTATGGCACGTTTTTCCAAGCGAGCCTCCGGCAAACCGCTCAGGAATAGCAGATGGCAAACACTGTGACTTAGGCGCACCTATGCAAATACAATGCAAAAAAACACACAAATATAGATAAAACAACATATCATGAGTTTGAGTCAAGTTCTCTAAATCCCCAGCAGAGTCGCCAGAAACTGTGGACTCGACTTTCTTCGCGCCCCCTCTTTCGGAGAGCTCGAATTGGTCCTACAATTTGGACTCCTATCACGGTTCTGAATCTAATCTCACAAAGTGCAATGTGAGACTGATAAACACCAAAGAGTCCAAATCTGACAAATCGTTTTGGAAAATTAATTTTGAATAAAAAAAATGGACTGCTTTGCCAGATTACAAAGTCGCCACCTAAATATTTTATTTTTGGGAAATTTAAGAAACCCTGACTCGTGCCAAAGGCCACGTGTCCGTCATCACCAAAATTGCCTTGGCTCGGGACCTTGGGTACGAGAGGAGAAGGTCCTAAAATGAGCATCCTCGCTCGCCCGATCAAAGATCGGCCTTTACTAAGCATGATATGTTGTTTTATAAACCTCATGTGTTCTTATTCGGTTATTAACTAACTTTACTATGTGACGCACACAAGCAAGTATAGACTAAATCGCGAGAATTGGAACGAATTCAACTTATGTTTGTTCGAAAATGGTTTGAAGGTGCCACTCTCAAGTGGGCTAAAATGCGGATTTGCCACCTCAAGTGGGCTTAAAACATGATTTTGCCACTTCGCAAAGTGGGCTTAAAACTCACATTCGTTGAATTGTTCCAATTCAAGTAACAAAGCCTTCATTCATAGGCATTCATGTAGTTTAGCAAGTAAGCAAATAGCCTCATGGCAAGGATGCTAAACATGGCAACACTCACACTCATGCAAGTATGCTAAAGCGTAAAACTTACAGTGTACTCCAAGCAAAAACAAAAGCTAGTTAGAAATATGCATGATCCTAACTATACAGAATGCCTAATGCAACACATGCAATAATGCAACTAAATAGGCTCGGCTATCTAAGATGGTATATGAATGCAACAATTTGATACACGTATTCAAAGAAGCATTGAAATACGATGCGGTTTGAATGATGCGCTGAGCCTCGGTGCATGCAATACAAATGAAAGATACAAACATGCAAGCATAAGGTATGCTAATCGAAACATGACCCTAATCTAACCATCGAAAGCAGTTAAATAAAAGGAAGAAAGAAGTGGGGTTAGAAGACATGCACACACACACGCACACTTATTACAACAATACGCCCTCGCGAATGAAGGTTCGAATAAATAAGATAAGTTACACTAAGCTAAGCGCTAAGTTAATTATTACAAAACAACTAATTAACTATTTTAGCTAATTAATTATTACAACATAATTGAATAACTAGTTATGCTAAGCTAATTAAAATATTACAAAACAGATTAAACTAATTAATTACAACACATGTATTAATTAGTTACAACTAGCTAATGAAGCAATAAAGTGGCCTCGCGGGCGAGGGAGACATGCATGCTCGGTTGGCTTCCTCCTGAAAATCCATCACCATGCCATCGGTTGCCTTTGTTTGCACTGGCCTTGATCTCTGAACATTGTACCGATTTCCAGACTGCCTCTGCTCCAAAACAGGAACACTTTTGCACAAAAAAATGATTGGTGGCCGGTTGGCCACAGAAGATGGCTGTCGGCCACCTTAACTGGCCGGTCGTCTAGTTTAAGTGGCCGGTTGGTCACTGCTTTTTTCAGACTTTTGTTTTTGCTGAACAGAGAGCAACAGAGTCAAAACAATCCATTTTTCAAGGAATATGTGTACTGCCACTCTCCTTATCATTTCTCAAGCTCAAAGGAGTATGGCACTTGGCTCTCAAGCTACCAATCAAGCATTTTCAATGCATGATGGCCAAAGAGTCAAGCTTGTATAAAGTCAATGAATGCATAAATAAGACTCAAAGGACCACCACCCTATCATGCATGATCAAGGGTGATGGCGACAAAGAAACGCGGCACGTTTCATCACTTTGAGTATGAAACGTCCCACATTTCTTGTGTTTGGATTAACGTCTGATCCAAACGCATGCAATGCAACACAAATGTTTATCTTGTTCATGTTTTACTTTGCTTATTTTGTTTACACATTTTACATTACCGATTAATCCTTTAATCGATTAAGTCCAATGTGAAAAGATGGCCTAAGCCACAAGTGCCTTGAGCATGAAAGAGGTCTCATGCTGTTGGTTAGGCGGAACCCTCAAGAGAGAGTTAAAACCATTAGGCATGAGAGCCTCAAGTTCGCACTCAAGCCAACAAAGGGCTCAAGACCACTTTCAAAGCAAATTAAAAAGTGAAGAATAGAGGGAGGTTGCAGACTTTTTAGTGCTAAAATGGCATGAAAAATGGCACTAAATCATGCAAGCAACACATGCACAACATGTTCAAAAGCCAAAAGCATTAAACTACTGAAGAGCACTACACTACATGCATGCAATATCAAGCTCAAATGACCAAACCAGCTCAAAACAGAGCTAAAACATGCCAAAACAATGGCTAAAACATGCGGAGATTGAAGCATAAAAGGCAAGAAAAAATGCTCACATGTTAGCTCGTAGGCAAGGCTCAAAGCACAACTCTCAAAAGTAATGAAAGAGTGAAATAAGTGAGAGTGTGACAGAGTTATATGCACTGAAATTACATGCTAAATGATGCTACAACATGCAAGCAACACATGCACAACATGTTAGAGGCCTTAAATCACTAAGCTAGTGAAGGCATTTGCACTACAACCATGCAAGACAAGGCTCATATGACCAAGACAGCTCAAAACAGAGCTAAGTAGGCCAAATTAGTAGCTAAAATATGCTAAGATCAAGTCACAAAAAGGTAGAAAAACATGCTCACATGTTAGGCTATCTACATTTGCAAACAAGGCACAAGGAGGGGAGGCCACCCCCTCCTATTTTGGACCTCAAAACCATGTTTTTATTACCACTGAAATTCCCCTGGAATTCAGTGGTTAAAAAGCCAAAAAAAAGTTGTTTTAAAAGCTTGAAAAAAGGCACAACACTTTGTCAAACAAGCTACAAAAGGGGGTGGACCACCCCTAACTCCAAAACAAACCTCAAACCACTATTTTAAATCATAAAAACAGAGATTTCAAAGGTTAAAACCAGCCTCAAAACACCATGCAAAGGTGGCCAAACAAGTAACTAAAACAAAGCTTAAAAGGGGTGAGCCTTATATCTTTGAAGCATAGCGCTAAAACAGCAACAATTCTGAGCTAAAACCACTCTTAAGAACTCAAACTAGGCCTCCAAGAACCTCAGCTCCAAGATGAAGGTGTTTGGTTAAGGGTCCTAGAGCAAAAGTGTAGAGAATTCTCACTTTCAAGCACAAAATGGTGACAGAGAGAGGATTCTAAAGAGAGAGAGAGGAAATTTGCTCACAAAATTTTCTAACCTCTGAAATGGGGGAGAGACCCCCCATTACATAGAAAAACAAGCCAAAAGCTTGTATTCATCCCTCCATACACGTGTATGAAGATGAGCATCAGTGATCAACAACTAGCACAGTTAGCAAATAAATATCTGAAAAAGGAGAAAAATGGCCGTCGGCTATCATTAGTGGCCGACCGGCCATCAACATAGCCAACCGGCCACCACTGGTGGCCGGCAGGCACAAGCCATGGCCGATGGACATTGGGGATGGCCGACAAGCCACCCTCTCCTCCAGAAGTGAAGCAACACGCTCTTGGTCCACAACCAAGCACAAAACAGACAAGTTGAGAGGCCCGAAGGCAAGGCGCTCCACCAAGAACTTTAGGCGCTCAGAACGAACACGAGCATGCGAAATCATCGGGTGTTCAAACGATGATGTCCAAGTATTGTGGACGGTCAAAAATGGGGTGTCTACAACTTGCCTTCCATCTCTTCGGCTCTAGACCTAGGTAAGTCGTCCAAATCAAAGAATATATCAGCCTTTTCTTCAGCACCTTCCAAATCGACTCAAGCAAGATATGACACTAAATCCAAATGTTGCTGGTTGGATTCTTCATTTTCGATGATTTCAACGGCCATATCAATGCCCTGATGTGCTTGCTCGGCACCTTTGTTATTCGTGCCTTCACTTTGTTCGGTACCTTGATTGGCTACTTCAGCGCTTGCTTTGCTTCTTTCATTGTCTATTACTTCAATGGTTCCTATGTCCCTCAAATTGACGAAACTTTTGAAAACTAAAGTCGTCAGTTGTTGTTCTCCTTCAGGAATGGTAATGTGATCGGCAGCAACAAAAGCAAAATAAGATGGATCGTATTTGAGAAGAATATACGTAGCACGGCCTTGCCTTTCAATATTTTCTCAGCCAGTATATTCGAGAGCATGATTTGGGCCAAGACGGCTTCATCCTCTGATGTAATCTGCTTCTTTAGATCATTACCTGCAAGCAAGCAAAGTTGTTAATACATTGAAAGCCAAACATAATTAAAAGAAACTATAGAATTACTTGGCCACGTGGTTCCCCTTTTTGCCTAGGAATCGGGTCCGAATGATCTTCCTTTACGCTGAATTCCTAATTCCCACTCACTAGGACCATGACATCGTCCACCCTCTTGTTTGAGCTGGCAAGCATGGTCGCCAGTTGGTGATCCGTATCCTTGGCCATATGAAAGAATCGTCCTAGCCACCCAGATGATTTTGCAAGGACGTAGTAGTGCCGAGCAGTAGGGATGCCAGATTGATTCACAATCAGCGGTTGAGTGCTACGATACCCATGATTATTCGGTAAAAATTGACGTTAAGTTGTGAGGAAATTAACCCCCAATAACGAAGAACAGTTCGAAAAAATGAGTGTAGGGGAAATCGCACTCCGCCTTCAGTAATAGCTAGCAATGGAAACACTATGGTATCAATGTTTGTCCTTTCCATATCCACCACTGTGACTACAACAAGCTCTATTTGAACATCGTTGGGAACAAAATAATGGTAGCGAAAAGTGGTGACTTTGCTCTCAGAGAGCAAGCTTTCAGATTTGCCATGGAGATGTTAAAGGATGGACATACCAAAGGCAAAAATGATGGACCAGTGGTGGAGCAAAGTTGAAAATTCAACAGAAAAAGCACAAAAGAGATGAAAATGAGAGTTCAGAAGACTTACAAAATTAAAATGAGGAGTGTCTAAGCAAATGAGGGCTGCCACAGTTGTAATCAAGTGATAAAAACTGAAAAGGTGGAAGAATAAAGTCTTTTTGGAAGTGAAAAGGCAGAGGTAGTAGATTTTTTGAATTACAATAAATAGAGCTAGAAGACGAAGAAGAGGTGGAAAGCTTTATGTATCCCCTATGGGGTCCCATCTAGTATGCCAGGTATGACAGCGTGTTTACTACACGTTCGTATTTCTAGACACAAATTATGATTAGTGCAATACATCTATATGAAGTCAGCCTAGCGGGAGCCGAGCACGAAGACCACTCGACATATGAGTTGACCTTATGCTCGGGGGGCAATTGTCGGGGCCGAGAAGATGATTGCCTCATAACAGCAAATAGAGTATATCCAAGCTTATCTCAAATGGGTCAAATAAAGCCCAAACTCATCAGATGTTGGACATTACCGAGTATACATAGCAATATGGAGAGTATGTCGAATAAAGGATATCTGAGCCATAAGGTTGAGCCAAATGTATTTGGAAAGTCAGCTCCACCAGGTTAGACTAATCTAGATTGTCCTTTCTTTTAATAAAATCTTTTAATAACAATATGATAGGGAGATAGGCCCTGACATAGTAATGATGAAGGGTTTGTCTACGTGGAGAAAAGATCAAGAAGAATAACGATGGAGACTAACTTATCCGTCAAAGTGCTAATTCCGGCACCAACGTCTGGAGCATTATTTCTATTTCAGGTGACAGTAGAGAGGATTATCCAAGAGCTTGTTTGGATTAGAGGAGTATTCCATATCCACTTTCACACAATCCCGATTATGTCTTCTTAGACCAAACCCTTGCCATCAAACAACACAGGTTCTGGTAAGAAGAATTTCAAATTATCAATTTTTGTTTATGATTTCAAATAGGCTATGGCTTTCTCAATTAACAATGCACTGAACAAAATTAATCAAACACTAATTGATGTATATGTTATATATATATTGGGCATCACCTAGGTTTTAATGGTTTCTTAAAGCATGATAGTTTGTGATCAATCTTGTTTTTCTTCTTTCTTTTTCTTGGTTTCTTCATTTGAGTTATGTCATCAGTAATTTGAAATTCAATAGGGTTTACATCAAGATACAGACTACAACAAGACCAACAGCATGGATAGAATTACTTTGTGTGAGACGAGAGAGATAACCTTGGTTTTTGGGGTGGTAATGAAGGATTAGAAATAGAAACAGTAGAGAGAGAAATAACAAAGAGAGGAGGAGGAAGAATAAATGGCATTGTTTTGTAAATTTGAAATGGTACGAGCACTATATCTGTCTTAAAAAATATGATATTCTATATATGGGCACGTGACTATCATAATCCGTTTATTTGGAGGAAAAAACTAACCGTACACTTTGATCCACAAACCATAAGGGGATTATGTGGTTATTTCTAAATGATAGGGGGTGATCTGTACATGGGCCAAACTACAAGGGATAAAGTGAAGTTGGACCAAAAAAAATTATAAAAACATTTTAGATGAAAGTGATTATGTGATAGGATATAAGTGAAAGGCTGTAGGGTTGCAAGTGTCTATGTTTGTTTTTAAAAAAAAAAAAATTATGTCCCACAAGAATGTAATTCCCCCAAAATTATTCAATAAGCATGTTTAGGTGGTGTTCCAAATAATTAGTTATTGGTTAAAATTATGAGATCCACCACTTTTCTATTAGAGTTTTAGGAGATAAAGTGTCAAGTGTCAATCTATTAATGGAATAGGAGTATGGCTAGAAGAGCATTGAATAATTACTCCAATTTAAGAAAACAAATGAACAAGTGTCCAACCGTGATGTGGAACAATACTCTAAGCCAATCAAATACCTTCTCATAAATTTGAGTGGAATAGTGAATATGTTATATCCGCATTGAATGCAATTTTTTTAAGTGTGATAGTTATTGAAAGGAAGATTTTCATCTCTGACGTAATTACTTTGTGATTATTCTAACTATTTACAATTTGTTCATTTTAATATAAGGTAGTCTAATTTAAAACTATAATTAAGATTAAGTTGAAAAATAAATGACTAGGTGTGATTTGTATTGTAAAAAACAATTTTTGTTATATAGAGTGTAGACAGAGTTAAAATTATTATAAAATTTAAATATCAAAGTTTAAATTAAAATAATTAAATATTTAAAGTTTGATTTGTTAGATTGGTCAAATGTTAATTTTATTTATTTATTTATTTATTTTTGTAATTGTTCCCCAAAAAAATAAAATAAAAAGGTAAATTACAATAAACTTCCTCAATTATGATATTTTTACACTTTACCCCAACATTTAAAATCTAACCAATCAATCCCTTTAGGTTTGGGTGTAATGCAGGTTAAAGGGCCCAAGCCCTAACTTGAGTTATCCTAAGGCGGTGTTTGGCAAGATTGTTTTTTGGGTTTTTTTTATTTTTTTATTTTTTTCACTAAAAGATAAAGTTTTTGCAAAATCAAAAAAAAAAAAAAAAACAAATCCAAACAAAATATCACATTCAACCCCATAATCATTTCACTTTTTCTCTCACAAACATCACATCCAATCACAAAAAAATCCAATTATCTTCCCAAACACCAAAAAAATTTTGTCCAATAATATCTTACAACTAAAAAAAACCTACATAAAAACCCACTTCCTAAACACCTACTAAGAGTTTTCCAAGTCAGCCCAAACCCTACTTCCAACCCGAATTTATTTGTCCAAGCTCGACCCAAAGCTCAATAGATTGAACTCGAACTTAGCTTGAATTGTCCAAACATTTGAGCTACATTCTCTATTGATTTGATTTGATTTGATTTGATTTATATTTTGTAGCTAACCTAGTTAATTTTATTAAACTTGAGTCCTATTAATATTTTTTGACAAAATCATAAGTAGTTACCAAATGTATAAATCGCAACAATAATATGAATTGAAATAACCTAAACAATATAACAAATTATTGTTATAGTATCACCCTAGACATTATTGCATGACATAAATATACTTTTACCAATAATGCTACAGGTGTTCAAATCCTCTAGGGTGCTACTTGTCTGTAGGTTTTTTTTTTTTTTTTTTTTTTTTTTTTTTTGGCTGTGAACAGAATGACGTCATTTTACTTAAGGCTAAAAAAAAAAAAACAAAACAATGAAGAAGGAAGAGAGAGGAAGAATGCTGGCGAAACCATATTTGGAAACCCAGTCCCCTCGATATTCTCACAACTCCAAAGTCTTCCCATTTCTCACAGATCCAAATCAAAATCCAAGAGTTCGGATCCTCTCCTTGAGGGATCCTACTTGAAAGCCTACTTGCAACGGCCAGGATCTGGCCTTCCAGATCCAACGGCCTTAAAAAAAAAAAAAAAAAAAAATTGAAAATTCAAATTCAATTTCAATTTCAATTTTCCCACCCAAGCATATATACACACATATATATACACAGTTCAGAGTCACTCCCACTCAGCCCCCTTCTCCTCTCCTCACCGGCGACCCACCTCACCGGCGACCCACGGCGACAATCTGCTCCTGCCTGAAACCCCGACGCCTTTCACTCTCACTCAGCCCCTTCTCCTCCACCGAACACACCATCACCAGCGAGCTCTCTCCTTACACAGGCAAGCTCTCTCTCTATGTATATATATATATTTGACGATGTGGGTCTTCTTTCTTTTTTTTTTTTTTTTTTTTTTTTTTTTTGTGGCTCAAAAAGTACCCCTTGAGCCATTTTTCTAAGAATATCTCTCTGTTAGAAAACACAATAAGAAAATGGCTCAATCTGTTATACATTACAAAATGAAAAAACCTTTAAAATGAGTTTGTTGGACTTGTGTAGTCAGGTTCTTCATTCTTTACATATGAGATGTGTAAGGAAATTCTTTTAAATAATGCTTGCCATTCATGCACCACGCTCTCTCTCACTCTCACTCTCTGTTTCTGATTGTGATTTTTTTTTTGTGTGTGTGTGTGTATATAACGGCTCAATTGGACTTGTGTTGATTTTGTATTTTTTTTTCATTTATATTTATTATGGTGGTTAAAACTATGTTTAACAATTTCACTTGCTTTAACTATTTTTTTTAATTGGTTGTTATATTCTTATTTGAGTTTTTTTTTTTCATTTCTAACAATTAAGTTGGAATTGTCAGTGTGAGAATTAACTACCTATACCCATTGCAGATATGAACAAGTGAGGTCTTCTTGGCTTAAATCACAAAGGACACATTTTGCTCGACTTTCTTGCACATTGCAAGGTGGGAATGAAGAGGATTACTGCACAACTTGTTGAGATAATATTTGGTTGATAGTGATGCAACCAAATGCTGGCAAATGCAAGTTTTAGTTGGATGTATTTGTAGTGAAGCCACTAGATGAGATGATTGTATCAGTTATGCTAAGGAAAGAAAACTTGAAGTCAATGTCTTGGAAGTAAAGGAAGGCAATTGAAATATGCTGGGTTAATTTTTATATTTATATTTTAGTTGAAAATATGATTGTAATTACCATGTCAAAAGTTGTAGCATCATAATTGCAATGTTATAATGGATAATATCTTTTAGTTTCCATATTGGCCATTTAATGAGTACCCAATCACGTAATGGTGTTTGATGGAGTGCATATTGGCAAAACCTCAAAAATCATTCTTTGGTCATGTAATTCATAGTTTGGCTGGTGGTATAATGGTTTGTCTTTATTGAATTTTAATTCTAGCATAAACAGTACCCCCATATCTCAGTTTTTGCTTGCTTTTCTACCAAAAGATAGAGACATGTGAACATAAAAAACAAGGAAATTGGCCATCCCGGCGATCTTCTCCGTCCTAGAAGACCATCCAGCAAAGTGCAACTCCGGCGGTCTTCTGTGCCCTGTTTCCTCTCTTTTTCAAATTGACTTGTTTTTCAACTGTGTATTTCTCTCAACCAACAGTTCATTCTTTGAGATGATGAAGTTCAATGATTGTTGAAGTTCAATGATGTCCAATGGGCTATACCTGCAAAATTACAATCAACATGCAATATTACTTTTCATTACTAAAAGTTATGATATTCAAACTCAAGCCAAAATGAAATAATTATATTCATTCAAACATTTCAACAAACACTTGCAGTACATTATGCAACCCAGTTAGGAAACCAAAACACTTCCAGGTAACGTCCGTTTAAATGCCATGTTCTTAGAAAATGGCTAAAGGGGTACTTTTTGAGCCACGACACAATTTGCAAGATTCAAAAATGAATCTATTTATTTTATTTTCCTCATTTACAGAGTTACTAGAACACACAATCCACTGGATCTCATTGAGCGGCAACAATCCATCCTTAACTTGACTAATTACTTGGATCACTATTCTAATTCATGTGTGTATATACCCACATCGTCAAATATATATATATATAGAGAGAAAGAGAGAGATAGCTTGCCTGTGTAAGGAGAGAGCTCGCTGGTGAGGGTGTGTTCGGTGGAGGAGAAGGGGCTGAGTGAGAGTGAAAGGCGTCGGGGTTTCAGGCAGGAGCAGATTGTCGCCGTGGGTCGCCGGTGAGGTGGGTCGCCGGTGAGGAGAGGAGAAGGGGGCTGAGTGGGAGTGACTCTGAACTGTGTATATATATGTGTGTATATATGCTTGGGTGGGAAAATTGAAATTGAAATTGAATTTGAATTTTCAATTTTTTTTTTTTTTTTTTTAAGGCCGTTGGATCTGGAAGGCCAGATCCTAGCCGTTGCAAGTAGGCTTTCAAGTAGGATCCCTCAAGGAGAGGATCCGAACTCAAAATGAATCCAAATCCTCTCCCTCTATATTCTCACCATCTCTCTCTTTCAACATATATATTTGATTTGATATTTACAACTTGCAGTTTTGCTTAGGTCTACGACTTCTGGTGAGCTTATTAGCCAGAAATGGGAATTTTTTATATTTGATTTGATCTTTTTCCTAGGTACATTTCACAAAATTCTAGAATTGAACTATTTATTGGTTGGATTCGCAACCAATATTCATGTGCAAAGAATCTTCAAAGCTAGTAGACAAGCGAGGCATTTCCAATTTAGTTGAATTACTTAGGAAAAAAATTGTTGAAATTTTTTTTCCCAAATCGTTTTAAGACAGTGAACTTTTTCCCAACTTGTTAACCAATGTTTTTGTTTTTTGTAATTACCTGGGAAAAAGATCTTCAAAGCAGTAAATAATGGGAGGAGAAGGCTATCCAAATATGACTTCGTCGGTGGTAAGGGAATGGTAGCTATCGACATTCTCTCTTTCTCTCTCTCTCTATATATATATTCCTTTTTCGTTGTTCTGTGTTTTTTTTTTTTAGCCTTGTAAAACGACATCGTTTTGTTCACAATAAGAAAACTACAGACAAGTAGCACCCCAGAGGATCTGAATGCATGTTACGGACCCTAATCAAACCACTGAACCAGTGAGGAACAAGGGATAGGAGCTATCTGGTGTTTTGAAGACTTGTGTATAGTGGAGATATGGCATATTTTGAAAATAATTTTTGGGGATATGAGTCAGCATTTTGATTATTTTGAGACCCCATTTGATTATTTTCAATATCAACCTTCTACTCCACCACCCAAGGAAAATTCTTATTTTGAAGAAAGAGTGTTACAAATTCTTCAAAATGTGAATTCTTTGTTGCACTCTCAAATCCCATCTCAACAAAATTCAAATTTTGAGAAGGGAGTGTTAACAATCCTTCAAAGCAACCTAGTTTTCACCAATTCATTGTTGCATATCTACGGTCAATCAATTGCGAAGATGGAAGCCCATTTAGAGCAGATAGCTAATGTTCTTAGTAAGAAAGAAGAGACCGTCTCCCATTTCCCAATAGAAAATTCTTTAAGAGAGTCTCTGACTCACTTTGATTTTGATAAAAGTGATATAGATAAGCCATTGTCTACCCTATCTAGAGAATTAAATTGTCCTTCCTTACATTTTTCTTGTGTGGAAGTACCCCATTTGGAGTCAAAACCTTTGTCCTTAGATTATACTGATGAGTTTTTAGATAGGGTGGACACTGTCTCCATGAGTACTACTTTACCTGTTTTTCTAATGTCTAAGAAAGTAATGAATAAGTTGGCGGGATTTGACAATGATTTGGACTAGGACTTCGTTATTGGCAATGAACTTTTGATTTTTGTTCCAGGGTCTATTTTCATGATTTGCTTCTACAAGACACATGCCCTTGGTTCACATACATTGTTCATGTTTTGTTAAAAGATGAATTTTTAACTCACTTTTGTCTACTTTAGGACGGGCCACATAATTTTTACTGGAATGACCCATATCTCATAAATCATAAGAAGCGAAAAAAGTGGATTTCATGCACTCTGGCATAATAATTTAATTTATTTTACTTCATTTCATTTTATTTTTTTGTGTTTACAGTGTAGTGTGTCAGGGCAAATTAGAACAGTTTACTTTTGAAGGGAATTGTTGAGTAGGACCAAAGAAATTTGGTTTGAGATGGGTTACTTAAAGGAAGATGAATTTTCAGCCCTAAACCATTTGGAATCTGATGATAAAAGACCAATTGTTTTATTTTGTTTTATCTATTTATTTTTATTTTATATATATATATACAAAATACAAAATATAAAACACAAAAAAAGGATTAAAAAAATTATTTATATTGTATACTAATTTTGTAGGTTTGTTGTGCTTCAAGTTGGCAGGTGTTGTAGATTTATTATTAAATACCTATCCTTCTCTACCATTGTTTTACCATAGCCTTACCACTAAAAATTTCTTTGTTTCTTTTGGGTCTGCCATTGAAGACAATGTTATTTAAGCTAAGGGGTGTAGAGACTGTGCCTTTTTTGAGTTTAAGGCACGTTTCCACCCATGTTGCGCCAATTTGCTTTATCCCATATCGATAGAATCGCCACTTAATTTTATAGGGAATTAATAAACTTTTAATAATGAAGATTAAGTTAAGGACCTAATCTGTTATAACTAGATATTACTGGTTTGGGAGCTAAGGTACAAAAAGGGGAAGGTCATGGAATGAAAGCATCTTTTTTTTGCCCAATCCGGAGATTGGTCTCTACTAATATTCTATTTTATGATTTTAGAGATTAATTATTTCATACAAGTTGTAGACATCCCATTTTGACCAGTCTTAAGACTTGAGCGCTCTTTCTTGGGTACCCAATGATGAAAACGAGATGTGCTAGTCCTATGAATCCCTCAGCAAGAAGTCTAAGATGCAAGCTTTAAACTATCCAAATACCTATTTTTGACCAAAATGTTTTTCGACCAAATGAGACTCTATTTCAAAACGAATTTGGTTGTGCAATTTCAAACATTACCAATATGTCCTAAGGCTCATTATTTCTCAAACTAGAATGCTACACATTTTCAAACAAACAAAGCAACGGATATAGTGGAATGAATGGAAGAGGTGAAATCCTCTAAAATACCTATTTATCCTCTCAATTCAGGCTAACCTTACCTTGTTGATCTAATGGTGTACCTTCTGATTTGTTAGACAACATTTTATGGCTGGTCAAAAGTGTATTCGGCCGAACATCAAAGGGAACGGCTAGCTGAATTGTCCGGGTACAAAGCATTTTCGAAAATTTCAGTTTGTTCTGCTTACCTACTACAAATATATCAGATATTTACACCTGAACTTTATAAATAGAGCTCAATAGCTCATTTCTAAGGGTTGAAAGTTTGGCCTAAGACTCATACAAGCCTCTTGACCTTTCTTTCTCCTTCACCTTCATCTCCCACCTACCACCTTCAGTTTTTAACACTAGAACTCCATTGAAACTTGATCCTAGGCTTCTTGTGAGGGTTCTTGGACATCTTAAAATAATCTAGAAGGACTTGAGGAAACCAAGAGGGGGTTTGTAAAACAAGGAAGCTTATCCTCATAAGAGGTGAGATTTTTGAACCTTTAATCATCCTTCTTCTCCTCTTCTTCATTTCTTCCCTTGTTCTTCATTATTTAATTGTTATAAATATGTAACAAGACCTCATGGATATGGAGGGAGTAGAAATTATCCACCCATCCATTGAGTTGATAGTCTTTCTTTATTTTCTTACTTTTCTTAGCTAGAGCTTCTAAGTTGTTGCATATTTTGGTACCTTGTGAATGTGATTGGGAGTAGAAATTAGCTATCCATTCACTAGTTTAATATGTAGAGTAGTTTTTCATTGCTACACACTTTCTCTTCACATATCCTATCTTCTAAATACTTTGATCTATGTGTCTCAACTCTTTACTCAAAGTCAATGAGTGCTAGAGGTTGTACCATACGGTCGCTTGAATGATCCTTAGGATTTCATGTTGGAAAAGTTGTGTTTTTTTCCCTTTCATTGAATATTTTGGAAGCAAAATAAGAGATTTTGTGTCAAAGGCCTTGAGCTCTCTCTTCTGAATCATATGTGAACATGGAAAGGGGTGGAAAGACCTTTGTTCCATGAATAAAAGAAAGAGATTCAATGTGATGAATCCCTTGTTTTAAAGCCAAACTTCGACTAAGAAATGATTTGCATTAATCTACTCTCTAATTAATAGCATGGATTTAGGTATTAACCTGCCTTTATTCACAAAGAGATGATGTAGGTTCTCATCCATTTTCTTAGGCTTAAATTTGTTCTTGTTTTTTTTTATCTCCTTTATTGTTGAGTTATTGTAAATATATGTTGTATATATCTGTTTATGCTATTATTAGGGGTTGAGGTCTATCTACCTTTTCCCTAAGATATTTCTGTGAGTAGAGGAGGTAGAAGGGATAAGCACCCTTCCGAAGATGTCTTTTGGCTTCTGTTCTGGAACTTCTGTGTTGACCTAAATCTCCATCAGAAGAAGAATTTGGTTGGCCATTTTCCTGTTCGGCCGGCCCATTTTACATATAGCCGAATGGTTCTCCCAAGAATAGAGCAAACAGTTTAGAAGGAGTGCTCTCCTGGGTGCTTTTGGAGCTTCTGGGTGTTTTATTTGCCTTGGTTTAGTATGATTTGTTAGATTCAGCAGTAGTTTGGTTGGATCGATTTAAAGTTGTAATAATTTCTCCAATCCCCCTTCCTTGCCTTTATTATTTATTCGGTTATTATAATAATCTCTCTCTCTCTCTTCGCCTCTTCTTTCTAATTCAAAATTATTGTAATAACCTACCAACCCCAGGTCTTTTTTACCCTTTTATTTATAAGTTTTCCGTATAGCATCATGTCTCATTTATCATTCCCATATATTACATCCATTTTTTTCATTCATTTGGGTCCGGTCCATTTGCATTTGTGGAGTTTATCATTTTCAAGTTAAATATATGCGCTATCTCACGTTTTGAGATGATATCCATGTCATATCTTAGTATTCGGACCTATAGATGCATGTCATGTACGTGTTGCATTAGTTACTTGTATATAGGACATGCATATACTAAATTATTCTTTTGGTTCATTTCGGAGTACTAGGTGAGCATTTTTTTTGCTTTAGCATATTGTATGTATATGTCCTCCATCATATTCATTGCTATACCATGAGGCTAAATACATAATTGAAATATCTGTATGAATGCCAGCGAACAAAGGTTGTGTTGAATATACTGGAATGTAATTGATTCTTATGCTTCTTAGTTTGTACAAAAAGGCATTCCAAAAAAAAAAATGCATGAAATCAAAACATAATCAAAATCAGTGATACTATCTATATTTGATTGCCTCAGATAGTAACGTTAGTATTAATAACAACCGGAACATAAATACATGTTAATAATAAAAACCACATCATAACTTAGTAGAGGTCGATCTTTTGATCGGGGGAGTGGAGATACTCAATTAATGACTTCCCGCCATCATAACTAAGTTCTCGAGTTGAAACACTTTGGTTATGACGAATAGTGGCTTTTGGCAAGAGTCACGAGCTTCCTAATTTTCCTAAAAGATTAGGTGACGACTCTGAAATCTGGTGATGTAGTCCATTTTTAGCAAATATTTTTGTAATAAAATGAATTTTCTATAAAAGTTGTTGGATCTAGACTCTCATTTTTTGTTTCACATTGCACTAGTGATATTAGATTGGAGATTGGGATTTTGAACTATAGGGCGTGCTTGGTAACCCCAAAGGCATCCCACGCAAGTCCATTTTAAACCTAAAACCATTTATACCCTAAAACTATGTGATTTGAATAAAATAAACACCATTTATTTTAAATCTAAAATGAATAATATTCATGAAAAGTATCCAAAACAAACAATTTTGCACAAAGAAGCATCTAACATAGATTATTTAAATTACAAATGCATAGAACAAGCAAATACTATTGAGGATGAAGATCCCAATTTTAGTAATTTCTTTTGAAACCCTAATCTTGTGGTTATTTTAATTAAGACCCTAAATTTTTACTTTATCGCAAATTTAACCCTAGAACAGAAAACACATCACGGATGAAACAATGCAAACCCTAATCGACCCTAGTAGCTTCGTAATCATTTCTAACACTCTACTATTAATTATTTAATTCTCTAATTATAGATTAATCACTCAAAATCCTAGTTTCTGATTTTCATCATTTTTTGTTCGGCTATTCACCTTTTAATTCAAAGCAAAGTAATTCAAACCAAATTGTTTTTTCTAACACTAATTTAATTAATTTTACACTTTAAATAGATATTTTAATTAAGCCCCTGTCCTCACACTTTGTTAAAATTGCACTTTAGCCCCAAATCATTCTTTATATATATAAAAAGGTACAATCCATTATTATATTCTTTTTCCACAAAATATCTATAATATATATGAGTTTGTACACAAAAATAAATTTAAAAATCCCTCAAAATCAACCTCACATGGTCAGCCACCCTAGTATATACAATGTAGTGTACTTTTTGGAACAAATTTCTTAAATGTTGGAAGACTTTTTGACTTGAAACAAAAATCATGAAATTGTGTTTGTACCTCTAGTTCAATTTTGACAAACCTATAATTAAATCATGATTTAATACATAATTATACACCCTAATCATCCTTCATTCCATTACATGCAAACTAAATCCAAATTCATTCCATTACAATCCAACAAAGGACATTTTAGACAATTCACCACAAATTTTCTATAAATAAAACCCCTCTCCTAGCATTTTTTTGCACATCAAACACATACACACACTAATTTCAGCAAGAATGAGAAAAAGAGGAGAGAAAGTGAGAACTTTGGAAGAGGAGGAAGAAAAATGAGCAATTCTTGCACAACACCTTTCCTAGGCAAACACGTGAGTCACAATACAACTCTCTCTTTTATTTTCTCATTCAAATACATGATCTTAGAGGTTTAATGTATCATTTTCAAATGTGTATTCATAGTGTTCTTGTGTTTGAAAAAAATAATTTGAGCCTTGTTTCTTCGTTACTTGTATTTTCACTTAGTGGAAGCAAAACTATCTTTTTCTATCCATTTCTCACATTATTTCCAAAAGCATACCTTCATTCTAAAATGAGTTATTTATACAATATTTACCATGTTTTCATCATAAGAGAAGTGGAAAATTACTCATGGTTGCCCTCTTTTTCATTTACTTTTCTTATTTCAAGCTTTGCGCAAGAAAGACTGGTATTTTTAGCCCACTTTCGAAGATTCTAGAAAAATGTAAAAAAATCCTATTGACCTCATTGTTATGTCAAAACTTTCCTTAAAGTGTTAGATTTCAAGTAAAAATAGTTTTATTGAAAAAGAGGGGGTGGTTTAAGAGAAAATCTGATTTTCATAACAGTCGATGAATCTGGACAGCGCTGGAATATTTCTTTAATATCTAAAAGTATAAGAAAGCTATCCCATTTTTGAAAGATGATCTACAAAATAGATAAAATTATCTACGAACCATAGAAATTCTGAGTTCGGAAAAATTTGAAAATGCCTCTTTAATTGTGATCTTTAAAGTGAACCGAATCTAGAAATTTATTTTCTTGTTAATGATTCATGTTCTTCATTTCTTGAAAGTGCTTGTCATCACTTGTTGAGCCTTGGTATGACTTTTACATATGTTTGTAAATATATTTCTTTACAATGGTGCTTCTATAATGCTCATGCTTATGTAGAGTTTATTGTCTCAATAGTTTGTTTTAACCTTAACCTAAAACAAAACTAGATGGGGTGGTATTGAGTTTTCGATCACTTGAATAATGACAAGATGATAATATGTTAATTTCAAGTATGGATTGATAAATGTATTCTCCAATTGAAGGTTAAGTCTTGCGCAAATAGTTAGCTCAGAACTTTTGAATGGACCGGTCGTATTTGGACCCTACGTATTTATGGTGAATAAGGTTGGAGGAGGTTATGGGTAAGGCCTTTATTTTTTCTGTCTTTTTTGAGGTCCTCAGTTGTCACTACGCAGTACGTAACTGTTGTAGGCATCCGGGATAAGGCCTGCAAAGCAGCAAAAAATGGGGCATATTGCATAATTCGAGTCCAATTTTTGCGGTTGGGAGGATGAAATCTCTTTGGGGGATTTCCAGATTACTAACACCTAACTTTGTAACCCCTTCCTTGTTTACCTGATTATCATGCTATATTGTTTATTGTAAATATGATTGTGTATTGGATTGAGAAAAATGGATAGAGTGAGTGTGAGTTTACTGGGCATTCAAAACTCATGGCGTTTCATGCTAGGTATTGAGGACAATTAGTCGGTCGAAGGCGAAGCCAAAGCATTTGAAGATATATGGCTACCCTAGAAGAATTAGAAACTAGTTTTGTTAAGTCCCGTTTTGTAATCTTGTTTGGAATTGTAATATTTAAATTCTTGATATAATTAAAACTTATCTCCTATAATTATTATTTTACTTATATAGAACTTATCCTTATCATTTCGTCAATTTATATAGACCTTTTATTAATACCTTGTTAAGATATGTTAAAAATGTAGTTTTGCTATCTAAGGAGATTGGATTTTGAAGGGAGGCTATATTGACTCCTTCGATCTTTCCTGAGATCTTACTTGGTTATTAACCAAAGAATTCATTAGTAACGTTTCCTAGACTTGTAACCTTAGAAAAACCCTATATTTATTTGTTAATATATATTCCTTGATGTTCCTGATTTTTGGGGTGTCACATGAGAGGACTTACCTACATGCCCACTTAAGTGTCTTTCATGCAATACATAAATTAAATATGATCTAATATACAACTAATCATGCATGTAATGACCCTAAGCCTGGTTCAAGGCTACTAATATGATATTTATGTACAAAGAGAAAGTAACAAGTAGAAAGGGAAAAATACTAAATAATGCATGCTCCTTACATTATTAAACAAAGCCTAACACATGTTTTAATAAAATAAAAAAAACATGTGAGAATAGGTAAAAAAGCTAACAAAACTAATAATCTACATGATGAGATGATAGACTAACCCCCTAGCATGAACTAAAACCAAAAAAAATAAAGTGAAGAGATACTAAAATAAAGTTGAGGAACAAAATATGGATGTTTGGGTTAATTTTTTTATGGAAAAATATGTATTAAAAAATTGTGTAAAGAAGTGTGTAGGAGAAGATATGTAGTATGCCGTACGGATGGGAACATTACAGTCGGCTTGGTGAATACATGGGAAAAGATTGCCTCCTTTTCGGGCTTTGATTGGACAGTGTGGTTCGGCCCGTGGAGGCCCACCACAGGTCCCGTTTTTCTAATCGGAACCGTTCATTGTGTAGAACTCGTCAAGTACTATATGCTTGTAAAAAATCACGTTAATTAGATATCGATAGCTATCTGATTGTGTTAGTTTTTTTTGTCAACTGTTAACTATAATACCATCCAATTTTTATACAAAACTGATTTGATCATGTAATTAGCGATATTCGATAGATGTGATTTTTTACAGATATATAGTACTAGACGAGTTCTACATATTGAACGGCTCGGATTATTAAAACGAGACCCATGGTGGGCCCCCACAATCCTAACTTTACCATTCAATTTATGGAATGTACACATGTTATTATTTTTTTTTTTCTTTCATTGCAGGTGGCTGACGTCAGTACGTTGATGGTAAATTAATTTACCATTCAAATTAATATTTGTATATTAATTTTTTAATATTTTTTAGTAAATAGTGATAACTTTTTAATTTTTTGATAATTTTTTAATTTTAAACTTTTTTTGAATTTACCAAACCAACCCTCAATATACCTCATCATATTCCCTAATCACTTAATATAATATCTTATCGGCCTTCTCTATCAATCATAATTACTCCCTCCGTCCCAAAATATTAGTCCCTTATTCCATTTTTCATTGTCCCAAAATATTAGTCCCTCTTCAAAAATCAAGTACAAAAATAATATAAATTTCCTATTTTGCCCTTCTTTTAAATTAATAAACAATATAAAAAGTACAATTATGACATTGATATTCCCAAAAAATGTACTATCAAAAGGATAATTTTGGAAAATTAACTTTTTTCAAATGCAATAATTGTACTACTAAAAAAAGTTGAATTCCCCAAAAGGGACCATTATTTTAGGACGGAGGGAGTATCCGATTTGAGGCCCTTTTGGGAAGTTAGCAAAAAGTTAACTTTCAGCTTTTTAATAAAAAAAGTTAATTTTTTTACACAAGTCACTACTCAAAAAATTAATTTTTTTTGACTAAAAAAATTAAAAATTAATTTTTTACTAATTTCCCAAAATACCACTGCAGTAAAAGATTACATGGGGAGTGATGATAAAGAAATTGATGCGTACACGTCAAAGCAAGCAAAGCAAAGCAATACTTGTCAGCAAGTCGCTCTCTTCGTCCATCTCCGTCCAAGTTCCACCACCTCATAAAAGAAAAAGAAATCCATTTTTTTTCAGGTCAGGTGAAGTCCGTCCTACTATGAATCCCCACCGCTATCACTATCCTCCAAAAATAATAAATAAGAAAAAGACGACCCCATCCCATGTGATCAAATCACAAATAATACTTTATACATTGTTTCTAAGAGAAAAGGGAAAGGGAAAGTCAACTTTTGCTTGCCGCTGCTGCTGCTCGGTTCTGAGAATACAAATACGAAGAATACCAGTAGTCTGTTTCTGTCTAGTTTCTATCTACTACTACTAGTACTACACTGCACTATACTATACTAGTTCTCTTTCTATAATTTGTAGGTACACTTCACTTCTCACCTTTCCTCCCTCCCTCCCTCCCTCAACCTACTCTGCCTTGTAACCAAATGAACCACCAGGAACAGGTACTATATCTATCTGTCTATCTATTTGATTATCCATGTTGTTTCATGTTGCATTAAGATTCCATGCCAGCTACACACACACATATATATATATGAAAAATGATTTATCGCCTAATTTTGTACCCCAATTTTACCCCAATGATGTGCAATTAGGGGAACAAAGATGAGAGAGGAGTGTGAGATCACTTCACATTGGTTTAGCCACGTCATTGGGATGGAATTGGGGGTTTCAATTAAGGGATGTAACATATCTCATATACATATATGCATGTGTATATATATATATGCGTAAGAGCACTTTTTGTAAACTCCAGATCAACAGCTTGTCCTACCTGTAATTCCATTAATTTTTACTGCACATTCCACTCAATTCTCGTATTGGTTCTTTTTGATGCGTTTGAATTATGAATTTGGGGAAAAAGGAAAAAGAAATGGAAATTTTAGAGAAATATGAATGAATTTGGGTAGTGATTTGGAAAAGAAAAAGGAAATGAAAATTCTAGAGACATGTGAATGAAATATAAGTTCAAATGGAAAGATCATGGATTTGGATTTGGGTAGTGATTTGGAAAGGTAAAATGTTAAGGAAATGTGAATGAAATATCTGTACTACTATAAAGTGAAGTCTTTCTAGGGAAATTCTATTTCCACGCACCCTTTCATCTCTGTACACATCATATTTTAGTTCACACAAAAAATTTGAAAAAAAAAACGTTTTACTCAGTACACAACCCATTATACCAACAATACCCTCTTCTGCATCCTTCCAACACTAACCCTAATCTCTAACCTTAACTAGCTACTGTCGCCAACTCCACCGTCATAGGCAGCATCGGTGCCAACACCACCTTCTCCCTTCGCAGTCGCCATTTCCCTAACCCCCTTCACTCTCAGTCACCTCCCTTAGTCGCCATCTATAACTGGTGAACCCTACTTCCTCATCCTTTGCCACCGTCGCCCAGCTTCTCCCTAGTGTTAGCTGCCACTATCTCCACCCATCGGCACCATAATTGTGACCTCCAACCCCTCCCCTTGATCTCACCTCCCTCTCTCTCTCTCTCTCTTGTGCATGCACAGATAATGGAAGGCGTAATGGTGATGGCGGAGATCGCAATGGTAGGGGTTGTAGGGATGGGCCATCATGAGGTGAGGGAGATGACAGAAGTGATTGAGGTGGTCAAGGGAGGAGGCCAGTGGCGGCGGTGGTGCGTTGACTGGTTAGGGTTAGAAATTTTTGAGTGGTTTGGAAATTAGGGTCTTGGATGTGGAAGATAAGGGGTATTTTGGTATTTTAGGATAAAAATGTAATTAAAAAAAATTTCATTAAGTGTGTAGAGTGAGAAGAATTGGTGTGTAGAAATAGAATTTTCTGTCTTTCCATGGTGTTTATGTTTCATAATTTTGGTTTTCCCAAAATATCCCTATATTAGTTATGTGGGCAGTTTAGTAACTTTTTGACTTTTTATGAAAAGATGTGCAGAAAAATAGAGAGAGTGATGTGACAACTTATAGTGACTTTTTAGCTTTTTGGCTAAAATACTTAGGCCAAGTTTGGGAAGACTAAATAAGTGCACTTTTTGACTTTTTATGAAATATGGGTTGGATTTGGGTTGGGTTGGGTTTGAAGTGATGTGTTAGAGAGGTGATGTGACTTAAATAAGATGATGTGACTTAAATAGGATAGTGACTTTTTGACTTTTTGAATTTTTTTGAGGATGTCAAACTTGGCCTTAGTTCTCAAACGAGGCCTAAATTCAAATTTTTTTTTTTTCTTTTTTTCAAATCTCTCAACTTTTGAATTTTCCAAATTCATTTCAATTTTTAGATTTTGAATTTAATCATAGTTTACATTTTTATTTTATGAAACAAAATGATCATATGTGTACACATCGCGTGCACCATCGCTTCTAGTAAGTTAAAATGTAAAGATTATGGATTTGGGTAGTGTTTTAGAAAGGAAAAGGGAAAATGTTAGGGAAATGTGAACGGAATATTAGTTAAAATGGAAAGATCATGAATTTGGGTAGCAATTTGGAAAGGAAAATAGAAATGGTTAGGAAAATGTGAATGAAATATAAGTTAATTTTTTCCATTTCTCTTGCCCTTTTCAAATTCTTATTTAAATCAATGATCCAAGCGCAACATTTGAGAATGAGGGAAACCAAACAAATGGTTAAAATATTTCATGATTTGTACGATAAGGATTTAAGTTCTTGTTAGAGATTATCCTTGATTAGCTCTCCTTTGACCTTGTATATATGGAATAGTTGATTGCATTTATTAGGGTTTTATTACAGGCTTGTGTTTAGGTATAATGTGTGTACATACCCATATGTTGTAATCTCTATATGCACCTCAAGTGAGATGAATAAATCATTCGATTCAATTCAGAAAACACTTACATGGTATCAAAGGGTTTAAAGATTCATCATGTTCTTCTGCTTTTTACTTTCTCTTTCGTTTTTATTTGAATAGAGGCTCTGCCTCTTTTGATCCTCTCTGCTTCCTTACAGTTCTCCACACAGTTTTGTAATCCCAACAACCAAAACTGCTTGAATTCACACAAGAAACATTCACAAATAGAATTCGAAGCATAAAACTCTAGAAACATAGGCTCTAGATAGTAAATTTCAACATCTTAGAAGGGAGGCTACACATTGCTCATGCTTTCTGCTGCTAGGTATCACCTCCAAAGCAAATTTGCCAAATTATATGGAAAACTGATCATACTATCACTGTGCAGTGACAAAACACGTTAGAAGCTACAAAGCATAGACATGAACACGGGACACGGATACAACATGTCACGGACACGTCGACATGGAAAATTCCAAAAAAGGAAGACATGGATACAGTTCAGACACGCCACAAATTATTATATTTTGATATGATATTATCTATGAATATATTATATTATATTATATAGTTGTATATGTGCTTAATATATAAAAAAAAAAAAAAATAATTATTTTATACTAAAGAAACTTGTGTCTAATTCTCTTACATGAATTTTTAGACTATGGCAAACATATATAATTGTAACATTCACCTCATCCTTCGTAGCCATTTACTAATACATTTACGTCTCTTTTTCATGTTTCATTTAATTTTATGTGAAATTTCTATAGGATTATTCTTAATAATTATATATATTTTTCAAGATATAAGATATTTATGTCCAATTCTCAAATTTTGAAAACTATATGCTAACAAATGTCCAAGAAGTGACGAACATGTTGCAAAATGAGTGTAGGACATGTGTCCGAAATTAAGATTTTTATTTTTAATTAAGGATACTAAAAAAGAATTCGGACACGTGTTGGAAGAGTGTTGGTATCTGATGCGGATATATCACCTTCTTAGAAATATCCATGGTTCTTGGGTTAGAAGTATTAGAGAGACAGAGAGGCCGTCTAGAAGAGAGGAAAGAGTCCAAACGGAGGGAGGGAGGGGAACCTGAGTTCAAAGTACATAGCTCGAGTGAAGAACTCAATTTCAAGTAATGCGTGTCTTGTTCTTATGATTAAAGGGGGTAGAGTCCTCTATATATAGATGTTAAGCATGTGGCCTTAACTGAGTGGTTGTTTCGGGTTGGCTTTTTTGTGCTTTTTGGCCTTTTTAGGAGCTAAAAAGATGTAGTGTATTTGGGAAGTTGCTAAAACAACAGTTTTTTTGTGAGTGAAAAAATTGATGTGACATCTAGCTTTTTTAGCTGATGGAAAACCAGCTTATTGGCTTTTTAAGCTAAAATCTGGCTTTTTTGGGAGTTCGCAAACAGCCTCTAAATACCCAAGAATGTCACCATATCTTATATAAACCATTAGACTTGTCATGATTTAGATTGACTTTAGAATTGTCTCTTGGCAGGAAACAATGTCTTTGGGAAGTTTCTAGAGCAAGTTCAGTGGCAAGGTCTTTACCTCCTTTGGGTTGGGCCAAGGCAACTTGACTTGTGTCGGGTTGCAGCACAACAACAAAACTTGCATTTCTAGCCTCCAATTCCCTAGAGTTGCACGATGCGTGCCAAATGATTCGACATACCAAGGCCCAACTTCTTGGCCCTGGTTTGGGAGTTGTGCAGTGCAATGACCATTGTAGTGAAGCAATGTGTAGGGTATGACCACTGCAGTAACAAGTTCATGGAATGTGCAAATTAGCCTCCGTGATAGAGAAGTCATGGGCTAGATTCCTTTAAGCTTATTTGGTGTGACCATGGACCTACGTGTTTCCCTTAAAGGTTGACACATGGAGGCCTATATTTGGATCTACAAGGCACACACCATTGCGAGAATGTCTATGACAGGTGGCATGTAAGGAGGTATCTACAATAATCGTTGGGTAAATTGCAGCCCTAACTTTTCTGGTTACTTAAAGCACTGCATTGAATTTTGTTAGAAAAACCCTAAGGGTAATTGATTTTAAAAAGTTTGGCTCTTCTATGCTGAAATTGAACAAAATTGTGACTCCTTGTGCTGCTGTTGAAGCTACTGAACTTGAATAACGGATGCACCTGCAATTCAATCAAAATGATTTAACTAGTGCTTTGAAACACATAAAATGTTCTTAGTGCCGCTTTTACTAATGTATGTCATTTTATTTTTTATATTTGTTTTGTTGCATCTTTAAAGTAATTGGTCATCATTATTCTTCTATACTGTTTTTTTAATAAGTCATTAATCTTCTGCACTGTTTTAAAGGCAGAATACATTTGTGTCCATTTCTAAGCTTTTAGAGAAATATTACCGTTCAGTATTTCAGCGTTTTTCAATCATTTGAAAGAAAAATAAGTGATTTGATGCTCTTGTTCATAATTGCAAGTACTCAATTATCTTCCTATTTCAGTGATGTTGGGACTGGTGAGCAAAGTTATTCTGCAACATGCACTGTTTTTCCATCCATGGTAAAAAGAAGGAAAAATATAAAACCAATATATATATTTATGTATTTTTAAATTTTTTGTTGTTAGATGCATGGTAAATTTTGAACCTCAAGTCTCATTAAGTTTTCAAGCCAAGCTTAAATAACCTACTTCTTGGCTTGACTCAATTCGTTTACAACTCTAGGAGATTGGAAAAGAAATAAGATCTTGGATTTATCTAGCATCTTAGCTTTATGTGGATGTCCCACGTCACTTTATGGCTTCTTTGAAATCCTACTTTTCATTAAAATGAAGACTCTATGCTTTTTGAGAAGTTTGATATGCTGTATAGTATTAAATATTTTTCCTCAAGTGAGATTTATAGAGTAGCACTTTCAGCCTGTATTCTGGACTCTGGCATTTGAGAAATAATAAAGGAGTTATATTCCAGTGTTGAAGAGGTCAGAATTGTCACTGATAAATCTAATCTTGTACTGCAAACAGAATCATAAGGAGGTGTCTTCCTTAATATTATACACTCTATTAACTGAAGCACTGGAGAGAAGCATCGCCTTTTATATTATATGACATAAAACATGTTTGGTTGTTTTATTTGCTCAAGGGGGTAACTTTTTGAAATTAGAATGTATGATAAAAAAATAAGTGGAGAAGGTTTCCCTGAGAAGTGTGGACCCTGACATGAGGAAACGAAATTAGCATTGTAACTGACTGTCTTTAGTGTGCAAGGTCATTGGCAGTCGGTATAATATATATATATAATTTTTTCCAGCAGTGGTGCTAGTCGTCACTATGGATAGTGTACCAGTAAATAGTAAAGATTGTAGTGGAAGATGATATGTGAACCCTGCCACTGCAAATGAGCTTTAAGTTAGTAAAGGTTTTTGGATACATTTTTTGCATACTTTTAAATTATGAGGTCTTATGTACTTTTTATTTGGTTCCCTAGATGGCAGAGCCCAGACCTGTGTACACAATAGATCATGCACTTTCTTCCATGGGATTTGGGAAATTCCAATGTCTTGTGCTTGCTTATGCTGGGCTCGGTTGGGTTGCAGAGGCGATGGAAGTAATGATTCTCTCTTTCATTGGACCAGCAGTTAAGTATGAGTGGTCACTCTCATCTAGCGAGGAGAGCCTGATAACCACAGTCGTTTTTGTTGGCATGCTAGTGGGAGCATGCTCATGGGGCCTTGTATCAGATAACTTTGGAAGGAGGCAGGTTCTTTCTACTTCATCAGTCTTGTATTTTGCCTCTACCATTACTATACCTTCGCTGTTTCTGTCATAAAAGGGTAATCTATCTGTCACAATGTGGTATGATATATCAAATGACTTACAAGTAATAGAAATTATGTCAATTTTTTATTCAATTTTTTTCATCTGATGCTTTGCCTATTAGGCTATTACCTGCCACCTTAAATGTTTTCTTTCCCTAGTCATCCTGTAAAATATCATTGACATTTTATTTCGTTCATAACTCAAAATTTGAAGCAACCAAGTAATGCAGTGAATTTTTCTCCTTACAACTCAGCAGAGCTCTTAAAACACTTGTAGTTGTGGGGACTATATCTCTGAAAGCCTTTAGACGGATTGTTGAGATATAGATTATAGTATGGAATCAAATTTATATATTGATGAGGAACATCATTGTCAATACAGTACTGTACTACAGTGTTATTAAAGTCCGACAATGAAATTTCCAGAAGCTAGATCTCATCTAAAATGCAAAGGAATTTTGTCTGTTTCCTTCTTATTTTGTGGGTGCTTGGAAGATGAAGATAAAAAAGAGTGAAAAAAAACCAAAGACGACACAGAATCCAAGAAACTGAAACCTAACAGAGCTGTCAAAGGAATTAGGCCATGGGATGCCTCTTCATTAACTGAATTCACTTTTTAGCAGGTGCCACTCCCAAATTATTATTATTTGGGTACCTTATTCATCACTTGGGGTTTTTCTAGGTCAATAATATAAAATTCATAAGTAGAGGTTGTCACCTGGAGTGATGGCAAGTTCTATCTGCTTCCAGCGCTGTGGTGCTGGTTCAAGTCATGGGAATCTACCTCTTCACAGCAAAGGTGTTAGAATATGTTAGAATATGAAATAATATTTGCTATATTTTATTCTTATTTGATTTTATTTTCCCTTGTAATGGGCTGGCCCATAATTTATGCCTAATGCACTCCTGTAATTACGTATTATTATCAATATAAAAGGGGATGAGGTCTCACTCATTCCCTATCTCTTTCTCTTCTCTAAACTTACATGGTATCAGAGCCAAAACCATAGCCCATCCCTCCTTTACTCTTCTTCTCTTCTGTCGGCAATCACCCATCCCTTTAGCACCACTGCTAACAGTCCCTTTTCACTTGGGAGCACTGTCGGCATTCCGTTCTTTCCCCCAGCAGTCCAGTTGGCCACTATAGAGTCTCACCTAGCCCACCTACGGTCAACCCAAACCTCCGACACCCTTGCCTAGGTCTTCGGCAGTCCTCCTGGGCTCCCCGATAGCCTATTAGGCTTAGTCGACAGCCCCTCTTGTCTTCTAGGGGCCTGTCGGCAGCCCCTCTAGCCTTCTTGGCCTCTATTGGCCTTCTCTCTTCTGTAATGTTTTCCACCTAAACATCTTTAAAAAAAATATAAAAAAAATTGATAAATTAAAAAAAAAATTTCTTAATTTTCAATATTTTTTATGATTTTTTTGTGGTCATAGTGTTTACTATTCTTCCACCATCTTCTGGGTTTGTGATTGGCACTAGGTTTGAGGGTTACGTAGTAGAATATCCATGGCCTACGTTACACGGACTCGGGTACGAATATCGGGTGCGGGTGCATATCTAAGGGCCGGACATCTTAAAATTGAAAATGAAAGATACGGGGATATGGATCCAAATTTGGATACGGGTACGGGGATACGGTAAATAGTTATTTTTAAAAAATATTTATTAAATTATTATGTTAAAAACTTATCTAAATAAATTTTTAAATAATATTTAATTGATTAAATATAATATAAAAATATTTTTAAATAATATTATTATCTTCGTAAAGTTATTATTTTAAAAGTAATGAGGTGAGAGAGAAAGTCTTTATTGTCTTTAAATAATAGTAGGGAGAGAGAGAGTCATTATATTTAAATAAAAAAGGAGTAGTGGTGAGATATTATTTAAATAGAAGTAGAGGAGTCGATAGCTTGCTGACTTGAGAGAGTCATTATTATCTTTAAATAATATTGGGGTAGAGAGAGATTGAGAACGATACGGGAGAGAAGACAGATCGAGAGAGAGAGGGAGAGAGAGAAGAGGAGATCGAGAGACGAAAGAACAGGAGAGATCGAGAGAGGGAAGAACACGAGATCAAGATCACAACTGGAGAGAGAAGAACAAGAGATCGAGATCGCAACTGGAGAGAGAAGAACAAGAGATCGACACAAGTACATGTAAGGAAGACGAGATCGACTTTGCACTTTGACTTCGTCTTGTTGAACTTTGCGTCAACATTTCAGGTTTCTTTTCCTTTCCATTCAAATCAAGTTGTGAAATCCTGGATTTCCTTGGTTTGTTTCTTCTCATCTTACCCTCTTCATGTTCAAACCAAGAACAAAAAAGAAATTTTGTAACAAAAATGTTATAAAACAACAATTAGTCGTATCCATTTTTATTTCGCCGTGTCCCGGTCGTATCCCGTACCCATACCCGTGTCGTGTCGTGTCGTGTCGTGTCAACACGGGTACCTCCCAAAAATGAACGAGTCCGTGTAACGTAGTCCATGGCAGATTCCACTAGTGAGTCAACAACTTCTTAGCCGTCTAAGAGCGAGAGTCCCCTTATACCTTCTACTATGATTGATAATCTCAACCCTGGCCTTAAAATCACCACTTCTCTATTCAATGGTCAGAACTATCTAGCGTGGTCGCAGAGTCTGACTATTTTTTTGAAGAGTAGAGGAAAGATAGGGTATGTTGATGGCAGAATATAGGCACCCAGCATCACGGACCTTAGTTATGATCAGTGGGAACTCACCAACTCTTTCATCATGGGTTGGTTGATCCACTTTATGGTCCTTGAAATTGGAGAGGGCTATTTTGCTATGGACACTGCATAGGATATCTGGGAGGCTATTGCTACTACTTATTCCAGAAAGGGAAACTTCTCATAGTCTTTCGAGTTATGTTGCTCCATTGAAAGGTCGGTACAAGGTGAGATGACTATCCTCCAGTATTTTACCTTTCTTAACAATGGGTGGAAGTGGCTTGATCACTTTCAGGATTACAAGCTTGTCTGTCCCACTGATTCTATTGGTTATCGGAAGTTTGTGGAGCAAGAGCGGGTCTTCAAGTTCTTGGAAGGCCTAAATGTGGAGCATGATCCAGTTCGGAGCAAAGTACTTGGCATGGATGTGCTTCCTTCTCCAGGAAGTCTTTGCTTTTGTGTAGAATGAGGAGAGTTGCCGTTCTGCAATGCTTCCTTCTGCCACTACTGATCGCTCTGCCTTCATTTTTGCACCCTCTCGAGATGGAGAGCGTATACCTCGTGGTTCTCGTCCTTCCTCTGAGATGGATAATCTTTTCTGTGACCACTACCGTAGACCTAGACACACACGAGAGACTTGCTGGAAGCTACATGGGATTCCTTCTGGTGGCCGAGGCGATCGTCTTGGTTCTCGAGGGGGTAGGTCGAGCCAGACTAGAGGCCGACGGGCCAATGCTCGGGCACATCTTTCTGACACGGTTGAGCCACCACCTCCAGCTCTTGTTGCCTCACCGGCTGCTGATGTTGGGTTGTCTGCCTCAGAGTTTGAGCTTGCTCTTCGTCACTTGCTAGACTATTGAGCCTCTACTATTGTCTTCGGTGCATCCTCTTCTTCCTTTGCCAATTCAGGTAATTTGGCTTCCTCTACCAGTGCATTGCTATCTCATAAGACTATTCCTTGGATTATTGATTCTGGTGCTTCCGACCATATGTTTGGTTCTTCTAATTTGTTCTCAAAGTATACACCTTCCTTAGGTCAGGAAAAAGTGCGTATTACTGATAGTACTATTTCGTCTGTGTCAGAGAAATTCTTAAGCAATCTGCGTTGAGCATTGTGTTTTGAGTCTACTTTTACAGATTTCATCTACTAACCAACCCCAAACTAAGATAGAGGAGTAGTGACTGACTAGTAGTCATAGGCCACCGAAAGCCTAACTGAACAAACATGTAAAACTCTTATAAAATTTGGGGTATATTTTATTAGATAGCAGAATGCCACGGTCTTGTTGTTTCCAAGCGATCCGTGCGGCACTTAGACAATCTCAAGCTTCTCTTGATGATGCTAAGTTAGCCTAACTCACTAAGTTAGAAGAAAGACAAGTGAGAGGAACACGAGAGAGCTTGAGAGAATGCCTTGTGTTCACTATGAGAAAGTTTCACAACTTTTGGATTGATGGGAGCAAATGAGCTCCTCTCCTATATATAGGCTCCCTAGGAGCATTCTAGAATTCTCAAGAGAATGTTATGTAGAAGATTCCCATTAAAGCCTTTTTTACAAGCTACAATAATGTTCTAGAATGCTTTAGAAATATCTATACAAGATATTTACAAGTTAAGTGTCTTGATTATTCGAGGATGTTCTAGAATCCTCCATGTTCTCTTCAAGTGTTGGAATGAGCTAGGAAGTTCTAGATCCTTCCATTAACCTCTTGTGCTCCCAAGCTCCCATGTAGGAGGTTTTTGCCATAGGAAATTTAGCAGCTTGTGACATTCTCCCACACCTATGCTGGTGACGACCTCGTCGCATCCTCTTTGCAGAACTTTTGTATTTGCTCCTAGAACTGCCGTAAAGCTTCTGCTTGCTGAAGCTAGCCTCGCTTTCTAGTAGCCCTTTCCATTTTACCAAGTATTCCGTGCTAGGAGGAACTCCACGCCTTTGGATGACTCAGTCGGCCACAATGTATTCTACCTCTTTGTCATAAGAGGTTGTTACTGCCGTTGGTGCTCGCAATGACTCTCCTCGGCTTAGGTCTTCCAAATCAGGACGATAAGGCTTCAAATTACTTACACGGAAGACTGGATGAATCTTAAGCCTTGGAGGTAGTTGCACCTGATAGGAAACTTTCGCAACCCTCTTTGTGATGGGAAAAGGTCCTTTATATTTTCGCACCAATCCTTTATGCACCTTTCTTAGGGACTTGAACTGTTGAGGCAACAGCTTGACAAGCACCAAGTCCCCCACTTGGAATTCCACCGACCATCTCTTTCTGTCAGCCAATTTCTTCATTTTCTTAGACTCCTTGTCTAAGTAGGCTCGTACCACATCGGCTTGCTCTTGCCATCCTTTAGCAAACTTGAATGCTGCAAGACTCTTTCCCGTATAGCCACACATCACCATGTGTGGCGTTAGTGGCTGCTACCCAATAGCTAACTCGAATGGGTTGTGATTGGTGGACTCACTTCGCTGTAGGTTGTAAGAGAATTGGGCTACATCCAGTAACTTAGCCCAATCTTGCTGATTGGCACTGACCAAGTGCTAAGTAGAGCTCCAGCAAAGCATTCACCCGTTCAGTTTGGCCGTCAGTTTGCGGGTGAAAGCTTGTAGAGTAGTGTAAGTCTGACCCCAACATCTTGAATAGCTCGGTCCAAAATTGTCCTATAAAGCGAGGGTTCCGGTCATTAATGATGGACCTTGGCATACCCCAATATTTCACCACATGTTTTGTGAATAACCGAGCCCCCTCTTCTGCTATGCAATCTATTGGGGCTGCTATGAATGTGGCATACTTTGAAAACTTGTCAACCACCACCATAATAGAGCTGCACCCTTCCGACTTGGGCAAGGCTGAGATGAAGTCTATACTGACACTCTCCAAGGTTTCTCAGCTATAGGCAATGGCTCTAGCAAACCTCCAGGTGCTTACTGCTCTACCTTGTCTTGTTGACACACAAGACAAGTCTTCACGTATGCCTCCACATCATCACGCATCCTTGGCCAATAGTAAGCTGATTCTTGCAATTCTCTTGTACGCTTTTGTCCCGGTGGCCAGCCCACTTAGTGTCATGACATTCCCTGATTAGGTTCCTTCGCAGGTTTCCCTCACTTTGGAACATAGAGTCGTTTCCCTTTAGTGTAAAGTAAGCCATCTTCTACCCAAAAGCGTTTGGTCTTTCCATCTTTTGCCAATCCACTCAGGCTCTTGGCAAGAGGATCATGCTGCAACCCTTCTTTGATGAGTTTAATTAATTCACCTTGAGGCCTGCTACTCATAGCAAATAATTCTACCTTGCGACTTAACGCGTCCGCCACAAGGTTCGCCTTCCCCAGCTTGTACTCCAAGATGTAGTCGAATTCTGCCAAGAAGTTTTGCCATTTAGCTTGTTTTGGGCTTAACTTCTTCTGGGACTGGAAGTAGCTAGTGGCAACATTATCTGTATTGACTACAAACTTGGAGCCCAACAGGTAGTGTCTCCATGTGCACAAGCAATGGATGATAGCCGTCATTTCCTTCTCTTGCATTGTGTACCTCCGCTCGGTGTCATTAAGCTTGCGACTTTCATAGGCAATAGGATGCCTATCTTGTATGAGCACGCCTCCAATGGCAAAGTCAGAAGTATTTGTGTGTACCTCAGAAGGCTTGGTGTGGTCTGATAGCCCCAATACTGGCTCTTCTGTCACTGCCTGCTTCAACTCTTCAAAGGCATCTTGACATTTCTTTAACCATTCCCATACCTTATTCTTCTTTAGGAGGTCCGTGAGTGGTGCTGCCCTTGCTGAATATCCCTCTATGAACCGCCGATAATAATTGACAAGGCCAAGGAATGATCTTAGCTCTATCACTTTGGTAGGAGCCTTCCATTCTTGTATTGCACGTACCTTGTCCTCCTCCATCATAAGCATCCTATCCTTGATCTTGTGTCCTAAGAATGATACCTCATTCGTTGCAAAGGAGCACTTCTCCTTCTTCACATAGAGCTTATTATCTTTTAGCATTTTAAACATTGTTCGTAGATGATCTACATGGTCTTCCAAAGTGTTGCTATAGACCACAATGTCGTCCAAGTAGACCACTATGAATCAGTCCAAGTAAGGATGAAAGATCTTGTTCATGAGAGTGCAAAATGTGGTTGGGGCATTGGTGAGGCCAAATGGCATCACTAAGAACTCAAATGAGCCATATCAAGTAGTGCAAGTAGTCTTTGGCTCATCCCCAACAGCTATCCTTACTTGGTAGTAGCCAGATCTTAAGTCTAGTTTAAAGAAATATCGAGCTCTACCAGGCTGATCAAACAAATCAGCAATCAAAGAGATAGGATACTTGTTCTTGATGGTTACCTTGTTAAGCGCCCTATAGTCAATGCATAGGCAAAGAGAGCCATCCTTCTTCTTTTGGAATAGCACAGGAGTACGATAGGGAGCTTTGGACGGTTGAATGTAGCCAGCATCCAGCAAGTCCTTTAGTTGCCTCCTCAATTCCTCCAACTCGGGTGGTGCCATCCTGTAAGGTGCTTTGACGGGTGGTGTTGTGCCTGGCTCCAACTCGATCTTATGATCCACCTCCCTCCTAGGTGGCAGTTTCTTCGGTAGCTCGGGCGGCATCACTTCTTTGTACTCATGGAGTACCTTCTCAATCTCCTTGGGTATTGATCCCTTGGGCACACCCTCTTTTTCCTCTGCCATGGTTGCAAGGTAGGTCACTTCTCCTTTCTTGAAGCCTTTCTTTACTTGCATAGCTGAGAGAAGCGGGGTCTTGAACCCTTTTCCTGGCACTGATTGTACCACATAAGGTGTGTTCTCTTCCAAGATTGCCATGGAGCGTAGGAATGGTATTGGTATTGCCTTAACTTTGCCCAAGAAGTCCATGCCTATGGCAACTTGGAAGTCATCCATAGGTGCCACCGTGAGGTCGATCTTGCCTTTCCAAGCACCAAGGCTGATGTCTATCCCACGTGCTACTCCATGCAAGGATTTTGCCTTTGAGTTGACAGCCTTGAGCCATCCAGACTCTTTGCTAGTCTTTAATTCCAACCTTCTTGCCTCTTCCACAAAGATGAAGTTGTGGGTAGCTCCTGTGTCCACCATTGCACGAGCAGGCTTCCCATTGAGGCTTACCTCCACATACATCAAGCCTTTGTCACTTTGGGTAGATGTGGCATGCTTCGATTTGATGGCATTGAGTAGTTGTAGGGATCCCATGTGGGGAGTTTCCTCTTTTTCCCACTCTTCTATCATGGCATTGAGGGCTTGTCTTCTAGGACACTCTCTTGGCCAATGTGGTCCATCACATAAGAAGCAGTTGGTCTTGGGCTTGAACTTGCCTTTGTCTTTGGATTGGTACTTAGCTTTGTCTTTTCCCTCTTTGCCAGTAAGGGGTTTGTTGTGCCCTTTTTTACGATGGAACCCCTTGTCCTTGTCTCCCCCACCTTTATTATGACTATCCTTGGATGACCTGGCCTTATTATCTCCTTTCTTATACTCAATTAGGGACTCAGCTATTGCCATGGCCGAGGAAAGATCTTGCACCCCGCGCCGGCGCAATTCTTGCTCCGCCCATGGTTGTAGGTTGTCCAAGAAGTTAAAGTGTAATTCTTCATCAGTCATACTCAGGACTTCTAACATAAGAGTAGAAAATTCCTTTACATAGTCCCGAATAGATGATGTGTGTTTAAGTTTCTTCAAGCTCTTTCTAGCTTGGTAGGCCACATCCTCGGGATAGAATTGCTTCTTAAGTTCTCTCTTAAAGTCATCCCAGGTGTCTATGGTGCACGTGCCTTTTTCAATGTCAGCATGCCTATGATGCCACCATAGTGTTGTTGTATTGGCGAGCTAAAGGACTGCGGTGCGTACATTGGCATCTTCCTCGGTTACTGCCATTGCCTCAAAGTATCGTTCCATAAGCCACAAGTAGTTGTCCACTTCTTTGGCATCTCTCTTTCTGTCAAAAGGCTTAGGCTTTGGCTTAGGCACCTCCACCTTAGATGTCCTTGGCATGGTCCTAGCTCCCCCGGCTATGGCCTTCTTGCACATTGCCACGTCTTGGTGCATCTCCTCCAAGCGGGCTTCAAAGCTTGTGAGCATCTCCAACACTTTAGCTTGGAAGGAATCATCGGCAACTTGGCCATCATGCACCACGGAGTTGATGGTGCTGCCATCACGGAGTTCTTTGATCTCCCCCTTGAGACCTTCTACCTCCTGCTCCAAGCTTTGCTCCAACACATCAAGGCGTTCCCCTGAATCGCCCACGGCAAGCTCTACCTTAGCCAGCCGAGTCTCCATGGTTGCCATAGCATCACGTGCATCTTGTGACTTATCCTTCCTTGCCCTGCCAGTGTTGTCCCTTCCACAGGTTTGCTTGGTCACCGTTGTTTCTTTAGCACCGGAAGACATGTTGCCTTTTCTTCTCTCGTCTCAATCGTAGCTCTGATATCACGTGTCACGGCCTTGTTGTTCCCAAGCTATCCGTGCGGCACTTAGACAATCTCAAGCTTCACTTGATGATGCTAAGTCAGCCTAACTCACTAACTTAGAAGAAAGACAAGAGGAACACGAGAGAGTCTGAGAGAATGGCTTGTATTCACTATGAGAAAGTTTTACAACTCTTGGATGGGTTGGAGCAAATGAGCTCCTCTCCTATTTATAGGCTCCCTAAGAGCATTCTAGAATTCTCAAGAGAATGTTATGTAGAAGCTTCCCATAGAAGCCTTCTTTACAAGCTACAAGAATGTTCTAGAATGCTTTAGAAATATCTATACAAGATATTTACAAGTCAAGTGTCTTGAATATTCAAGGATGTTCTAGAATCCTTCATGTTCTCTTCATGTGTTGGAATGAGCTAGGAAGTTCTAGATCCTTCCATTAACCTCTCGTGCTCCCAAGCTCCCATGTAGGAGGTTTTTGCCATAGGAAATTTAGTAGCTTGTGACAAGAAGCCTCAATTTCCTTAACCTATTTATCCCACAACATCTATTCAGAGTAGCTACGTAAATAAATGAAATGAAACAATTTACTATTCCTTGTTATGAACATCCCACGTTCAGTTACAAAAGTACAAAAAAAAAGAAAAAGAACACTCTGTTCTTTTCCAAGCTATTTATGTACAATGACTTCAAACTTCAAGTTCTTTCAAACTTAACTTACCCTATGGTTCAAAGAGAAATGGATACTTCTCCCTCATTTCATCTTCTATTCCCCCAGTTGCGCCTCTCTTCCATTATGATCCTTCCATTCCAATTCTTACCATTGTTTTTTTCTTAATAGCTTCTCCTGGCAATCAACAATTTAGATTTTCCTTTCTTCATACTCCAAGTACTCTTCAATGATCAACGTTGGCAATCCAATACATGAAAGGGTTCTCTCACATAGCCTCTTAACAGATTTGGTGCTGTTACAGACCTTGCAGTGACCTCTCCTCTCATTCTTTACATAGTGCAATTGTGAAAAACTGCATTTTTTATTTTTATTTGGTTGTCTTTGTTGAAACATAAGATGAGTGTTGGGCAACGAAGAAATGACATGTAGATAAGATGAGTGTTGCTAAGATGAGAATGCTAAGGTGGATATGTGGCAAGACTACAAAAGATAGAGTTAGGAATGAGTATATTCGTGAATGGATAGGAGTAGTACCGATAGAAGATAAGCTGAGAGAGAATAGATTGAGATGGTTTGGTCATATACAACGGAGACCAACAAAGGCAGTAGTGAAGAGATGCGATATAGTGACAGTAGAGGAAAGTGTTGGGGGAAAGGGCAAACCTAGATTGACATGGGTTAGGGTAGTAAATAGAGATATGAATCTCCTTAATTTGACTAACCAAATGGCCTTTGATAGAGTTGAGCCGAGAAGAAAGATTCATGTTGCTGACTCCATTTGATGGGATTTAAGGCTTTGTTTGGTTTGTCTTTGTTGAAACATGTCCATTCAATTATAATTTGATCTTTCTGAGGATGGTATTAATGTTTAATGAAACCAAAACCTGCATCTGTCAAACATCACCTTTACTCCCTCTTATAATGGAATTCTATATGGGTTTATTTTAAAGTCTTTTACATCTTTTCTTTACCTGGTCATAATGTTTTAGTCAAGTGTAATAATAAATGGAACTTAATCATTGCAATGTCAACGCAATCTTTTATTAGATGTTTGAAGTTCTTCCACATACTCTACACTGTTTAGTAACTTACTCAGCCTTCATTATGATTTCCTACATTCACTTGCCATTGCCAGGAAGGGTCTTCTCAGTATAGCTATTGTAACAACTGGAGCTGGGTTTCTAAGTTCTTTTTCACCAAACTATACATCTTTGATCATTCTCCGTTGTTTGGTTGGCTTTGGTCTGGGTGGCGGTCCTGTGTACTTGTCTTGGTTTCTGGAGTTTGTTCCTACTCCAAAAAGAGGAACTTGGATGGTAATCTTTTCATCCTTCTGGACACTTGGAACAGTTCTAGAGGCTTCGCTTGCATGGGTAAGTCAAAAGTTTTCTTACTATTTCTGGTTGCTCTTCGAGCAAGTCATTATTGATACTGCTTTCCTTGGTTCCTTTTTTCTCCTCTAGTAAGAAAACTTGGAACTAGGCAGGATTTCATAAGGAAGTAAACGAAGAAGGATTGCTTGGCATTGTTGGATTATATAGATCTCAATTTTCATTTTCAGTCTCAGCTTACTTTCTATACCATTAAATTGTGGAGCCTTCCTAATTTGTGCCTAGAGAGGGTGAGTAGGCAAAACAACCTTAATCACTTGTTACCAATTAAAAATTACCAACCTTGTTTATTTAACAAATTCCAATATGTGATTCAATCAATCATGATATGCACAAAAATCGTACAAAGATAAAGAAGACATGCAATTGTACATGGATACCTTGAGGACAACTCTCCCCAAGGGAAAAATCATTGACACAACCAATCCAACAAAAATCCACTATTGAATCAAGAGTTACAAGACTCTAGATGAAAAGAATTACAACCCTTACTTGGTTAAATTAACTCTTCGAGTCTTTCACAAAGCTCCTTGCTTGTTCTCCACTCCATGTGGCTTTGATCCTATTCAACTCTTGATTCAATAATAATCTACATTGCTCCTTTCACCGATCTTTGTTCAACACGCCTTTGTTCATAGTGTGCAACAGTTGAGTGTGTCACGCAGGAGTGTGTGGGTCTTATAAAAGACCTATGTTATGTGGAACCCAACACTTGGACAAGGGTGTGGGATATGTATCCAATACATTCCATCACTCACTTTTTATATATTTGTATTTAACACTATCATTATAGATATATATCGTCGTATAATTGTTATAAAATCAGTAAAATGTCTTTTTGATACTCTATGTTACATATAATATCATTTCACCTCTCATAATATACTAAAAATATAAAATATGATTCTTTTTTGCCAAATCGCATATCCTTAAATTTAAGATTTAATTAGTCCAACAACCTTAAGATTAGCACCCATATAGAAAAGGACTCAATGTGAAGTGTAAATAATGTGTTAAACATGAAAGCTTTTGTTTGTAGATCAAGAAAACCATGAGTTCAAACCTTTTGCTTTGAAGAAGATGAATAGGGCTACTCCACAACTCATAAGGTTGTTAGGGTAGTATGTATGCATCTTACTGAATGCAGAAACTAAGTTTACTTAGGTTTTGGATTGGAGGATAAAGACCTGATCTTGGCAGAATACCTCACGCATGCTCAAGTGGGCCTTTGAGCATGCTTTAGGCGGAGCTTGCAAGCTTGCAACATCTCTTCAATTGGTAGTGCACTCGAGCGGGCTTCCATGTGTGCTTTTGGGAATAGCCCCTTAGCATGTCTGCACAAGGCCAGGTCTAGATAATTTGTGGCCTAAACCAATAATTAAAAATGTGGCATTTTATATAATTAAAAAAATTTGTTATATTTTTATTAGATGTAATAAATTTATCAAGAGCTTCTTTTTGTGATTGAATAAGATTTTATATATTTCTTTTTTTTTTTTTCTTAAGTTTTTCATATCCAGATTCATATTTTCTATTAGACATATTTGTTTTCTCTAAAAAAAAATAAAAATAAAAAATTGTTCACAACGCTAGCGATAATAAAAATATAAAAAAAAAAAGAAAAAAAACTTTAAATTAAAAATATTAAAAGGGTAGAACAATAGAAATTGATTTTCCACCGTAAGTGATAAATGGTAGATATTGATCAGATGTATGTTTAAATTTCCTACAATTTCTTCAACATGAGAAAAAAAAAATTGAATTAGAAATATAATTAAAAGAAAATATAAAAAAAAATAATATAAAAAACAAATAATTTAAACAATTTACCTCAATAATATATCAGTTTGTGGAGTTGATATGAATAAATATCTTTGACAGAATTTTAATAGAGTCAGTAAACAAAACTTGAAGAAAAGTGCACAGAGAGAGAAGAGAGAGGTTTTTTTTTCCTGTTTTGCTAGATAGAGATAATGATATGTATTTTTTTGAAAGTTTATGGGAGAGGAAACTGAAAAGACTTGAGAGAGAGAGAGAGAGAGAGAGAGAGATGAGTGAAAGGAAAAAAATTAGGCTACTTTCTTGGAAATTGATATTAATTAATAATTTATTTGTAGTTATACTAGTGTATGTCAAGAATATCTCTATGGGCTTGACTTCTCAAGTTAGCTATCTCAACTTAAGAGAGCGTTTAGGCTTGGTAGGCTCATTTTGGAACCGATTTTGGTGATCCAAAACGTTCACTTTTTAGGACTCGTTGAATAGAATTTTCACGTAAAAAATCAAGATGTTCAAACATCGGTAGCTATATATTTGAATCTAATTTGTATTACAAAAAGTGAATGGTTATTCTTGGAAGTATATTTGTCATCCATTTTTTTAAAAACAACTGATTCAAACATATAGCTGATATTTAATCATCTTGATATTTTGCATGAATATTTTACTTAACAAGTCGTAAAAAGTAAACGGTTTAGATCACAAAAATCGGTCCCAAAATGAGCCTACCAAGTCCAAATGCTCTCTTAAGTTTAGATGACAACTTGAGAGAAGCCAAATCCTATCTCTATAATCAAGGATAGTAATCATTCATTTGCCCATTTATTCAATCTATACGGTACAACATTTTTACTTCATTTATTATTATTATTATTTCTTGATAAGATAAGATACAATTTGTTGGGGGCCTTTTGTTGTATAAGTGGATTTTTTTACCAAAAAATAAATAATAAATTATATAGGCCATATTATACTATATTAAAAAATTGGGCCTTCCCAAATATGGGGGCCTAAAGCAAAGGCTTGACTGGCTTTATAGTCTAGCCGGGCCTGTCTCTGCAAGTGATTCCCGGTTTGAGCGACCTTTCAGGTATGCTTTCAAGCAAACCTTGTAGGATCTTTGTAGGTTTGTATGTAGTGCAGTCTACTGGGCCTGATGGGAGCTCGAGCGGGCTTCTTTATATTTGATTGTATTTTCAAAGCCAATTTCTCATAAACATAAAGCCAAGAATTTAAATATTAAACTAAGTTAATTTGTGTGCATTTTGGGAACCATGCCCAAGTCCAATGCAAGTGCTTATACAATTTACCTATAAGTGTAACGAAGCAAGTCTTGCACAAACCATTAAACGATTCTCAAAAGCTCTTACACAATCTAAATCTAACCTAGCTACTGTTACAACCATGCCCGAATTACAATACATTGACTTAGTGCTCGTTTGGGAAGAACTTTTTTAGCGTGACTTTTTGACTATTTGGCTATTTTAGCCTAGTTAAAAGTTGTGTTTGGGATGATTTTTGGTTTGTGCTGTAATGGAATTGATGGTTGTGAGAAAAAATGAGATGATTATGGTTTGAATGTGACATTTTGTCTTATTGGCTATTTTAGTCTTTTTTGTCTTTATTGGCTAAAATAGCCAATTACTCATCCCAAGCACCACCTTAATAGTGTTGTCTCACATAAATTACCAACCTACCCAAGATTGTGTAACAATTTCTCCTTTTACATTTTCTTAAAAAACTGAATTACAATAATGAAACCCAAAACAAAGACATAGCTTGACCTATGGTCCCCACAAACATAGACCCTAGACAAGCTCCTTGCTTCAACAAATTGCAATAGGATCAACTTGTAAGCTTGTATCAAATACTCAATTGAATGCCTCACGAGGCATATAGAGCATTGATGAGGGCAATAAAGAACAATAAACAACAAATATCTAACGATAACATGAATATGGACTAAAAGTCATAAACCAAACATAAATCTTAGAAGCGATTACTCAACAACCAAATAATGTGTGTAAACTTTAGTAGCAGAACCTCCTACTTGGGTGACTTTTCTTACTCATAAATGCTATTCCACTCTCCCAAGTAAACAACCTGTAAGAACTCTCTCCCACTGAGATAGAAATTCTCAAACATACAAATATCACATTTAAAATAAAATAAAAAAATAAAAAACCTCACATTATTCTAATAGTTTCTATTAACATAATATTTATTAATACTTACAAAGACAATTTACAGTTAACATCAATCTCTAATATTTAATATTTATTTATATTTAACAAAAACAATTTGTAGTTGACAACTTGACATCAATAACTATTATTCATATTCACTAAGTAGAAAAAATACAACGCCATCGGATAGTAATGTGGCTGCAATGTGGTGATGCAATGTAGAAGGGCTAGATCCATGTATCTATGCACATTATCATAATTCAAAAAGATCAACACATATCAGCATAACAAAACGTATTCTTTCCCATCAGCAACCTTAGACCAAGAAGGCTGGATGTGTGCTTTTTGTCTAATGGTTAAGGTTAGGGCTGCCCCTGAATGCAATCAAACACTTTGATTTTCTTCTCTATAGATATGTTGTATGGGAGCGGAGCACTATATTATTGAATGTTGATATCACGTATCATTGATAGTGATATCATGAATCGGTGATAGTATATATCGGATTATTTGGTGTAGTTTATTTAAGGGTTTTTTTTTTTTTTTTTTTTTTCAAATTTTTATAGCAATTTCTGCTTACAACTTAATAGGTAAAAATTGTTTAAATGAATTGGAAAAAAAAAAATGATTATCTGAAATGTAAGAGAAAGATGATTTTAACTTATACTTTTTGATTATTAACTTTTGATTTAGGGTTGATGATGTGGTCCATAGAATTAAGGTGGGGTGGCTTAAGTGGCGAAGTGCGTCTAGGGACTGTGCGATAAACGAGTACCCACTAGACTAAAAGGAAAGTTCTATAGAACGGCTATTAGAACGGCTATTAGACCAGCGATGTTGTATAGTGTTGGGCAACCAAGAAACAACATGTAGATAAGATGAGTGTTGCTGAAATGAAAATGCTAAGATGGATGTGTGGCAAGACTAGAAAAAATAGAATTAGGAATGAGTATATTCGGGAATGGGTAGGAGTAGCACCAATAGAAGATAAGTTGAGAGAGAATAGATTAAGATGGTTTGGTCATATTCAACAGAGACCAACAAAAGCAGTAGTGAAGAGATGCGATGCAGTGACGGTAGATGGAAGTGTTAGGGGACGGGGTAGACTTAGATTGACGTTAGCTAGCGTAGTAAATAGAGATATTAATCTACTTAATTTGACTAACGAAATGGTCTTTGATAGAGCCACGTAGAGAAGAAGGATTCATGTAGCTGACCCCATTTGATGGGACTTAAGGCTTGATTTGGTTTGGTTTGGTTTACGCTGCACTGAACATGCCCATCATCATTACAGTAAAATTCACCTAATTAGGTTATCAAATAATGTACGTATCCTCATTAATATTTCTAGTAATCTGCAAAATACTCAAAGGTGGTTTGTGAAATGTGTTTAGGACATTGAAAATTAGTAGGGCAATGAAGAAATATTTACATTTTTATAGTGATGCAAATTTTGTGTGCATGGTACAAATTTTTTCTATACTTGGTACAAATTCTTTCTGTAAGTTAAAATTGCACTAAAAAGGATCTATCTATAGATGTGGGTCTAATCTCTATCTTATTAAATAATTAATTTTTTTTTCTACCTACACATATAGGTGTGGGTTGCACACCCATATGAGATTAAACTCATTTGTGTAATTAGTGAAAAATTAATAAGTCAACCTGCAAACTTTATCATTTCACTTTTATTAAACTAATGCACTTGTGGCTCAAACCTAAACAACTTGATTGGTAAATGAGTGTCTTATTCATTAGTAAAACTCCTTGATCTAATCTAACGTGCCATCGACAAACGTCTTGGTTATTCAATCTTGGAATATCATGTTGTCAGTGTACATAGATTAAGTGTGCAAAATACAAAAAAGAACACATGAAATATATTACGTGCTTGAAATATTATTTCAAGTATAGCTCATATCCACCTCAAGCAGGGCCAGCTTTGAGGCAATGCAAGCAAGGCCGTTGCCTCGACCCCCTAATTCTGTCTAAAAATAGGGCCCCCAAATAATTTTCGATCTTAAGTTATGTTTGGTTCATTGAAAGGAAATGAAATAAAATAAAATGAAAATCACTTCAGCATAATGTCCATTCTCACGTTTGGTTTACTTAAAAAAATAAAAATATTACAAATGAATCATCATTCACATTATCAAGGAATTGTTATTTTATAAAGAGACTAAGAAATGATCATTCTATTCAATTAAATTTCATTTCTGTGAACCAAACACTACATAATAGTATTAGTAGTTTAAAAATAAAGTTTTACAAAAAGAAAATAAAAATTAAACAATTGAATTGATGAATTATTTAAAATTAATAGATAGTTGTTTGCCTTATGCATGAATTATTTATAGAATATTATTTGACTATACCAATTACAATTGTCTTTAGAGAAATAATTTTTTTTTCAAGTTGAAGTTTATCAAATTTTACAATTCAATCTACTACATTAGGAAAAAGTGTGAATAAACTATTAATGTTAACAATCGAAAATGTGTAAAATTTATCTTAATATTAAAATAAGTATAAGGCTTCAGCCCCATTTTTTGAATTTCCCTTGGGCCCCAAAAAAGTCAGGGCTGGCCTTAGTTCAACTGAGAGATGACATTGTAAGTTTCTGAAGAATTTCTGTACATTCCAATTGTGTATCAATTACATCAAGACTAGTTTATATAACCCTAACGACTAACCAAAAAGGAAATACAAGAATGGGACCAAAAAAGGAAATACAATCATCACAAACATGCCTAATATATACAATGCCTAATATATACGAATATATTCTCACACCCCCACTCAAACTCAAGGTGTTTTAGCTGAAAACACGGAGAGTTTGTCAAGAAGAAACCGAAAACGAGCAATGGTGCGAGTCTTGGTGAAGAAGTCAGCAAGCAGTAGAGCCGAAGGAACAAAAGGAAGCGAGATAGAGCCAGACTGTAGGTGCTGACGGATGAAGTGACAATTAATCTCAATGTGCTTCGTTCGTTTATGGAAAATAGTGTTGTGGGCAATCTGAATAGCACTTTGGTTGTCACAGTAGAGAGAGGTCGGAGAGGACTGAGGAACGCCTAAGTCAGAGAGAAGACAACGAAACCAGACAACCTCAGCAGTAGCATGAGCCATAGCACGGTACTCAGCTTCGGTAGTAGAATGGGCAATAATGGTTTGTTTCTTGCTTTTCCAAGAAATCAAGGAATCACCAAGAAACAGACAAAAACCACAAGTAGACTTACGATCAGTCACATCACTAGCCCAATCAGCATCAGCATAAGCCACCAAAGCCAAGGAAGAAGTAGAGGACAACAAGCCTTGGAAGATAGTACCACGAAGATAGCGAAGAATCCGAACCAAAGCAGCCCAATGCGGAGAGCGGGGAGCAGAAACGAATTGGCTAACCACATGAACAGTATAGGCAAGATCAGGGCGAGTAACTATCAAATAGACTAAGCAGCCCACAAGCTCGCGACACGAAGTAGGATCATCCAGGGGGACACCATCAGTAGTGTTAAGCTTCACATTAAGCTCAATGGGGGTATCAGAAATCTTAGTGTCAGTAAGATGGGCACGGTGAATAACCTCATTGGCATATTTGGCCTGAGACAGAAAGTAGCCCTTGGGAGAATAAGCAACTTCAATACCGAGAAAATACCGTAATGGTCCCAGATCCTTCATTTCGAAGGTGCGGAAGAGATGTTGCTTGACCTTAGAGATAGCAGAAAAGTCAGAGCCAGTGATGATCATATCATCCATATAGAGTAGGAGAGCAACAAAACCAGCTGAGGTATGTCTCAGAAATAAAGCAGAGTCGGAAGCAGAAGGATGAAACCCAAGCTCGGTAACACCAATCTGAAAGTGATCATACCAAGCACGAGGAGGCTGCTTTAGACCATACAGAGCACGTCGAAGGCGACAAACCTGTCCAAAGGAATGGTGAAGGCCAGGGGGAGGACGCATGTAAACCTCCTTAGTGAGATGGCCATTAAGAAAAGCATTTTTAACATCCATCTGATAAAGAGGCCAAGAACGAACAGCAGCGATAGAGATCAAAGTATGGACAGTAGTCATCTTGGCAACAGGAGCGAATGTCTCCTCATTATCAATACCACATTCCTGTGAGAAACCTTTGGCAACTAGACGAGCTTTGTAGCGCTCAAGAGAATCATCGGAATGAGTCTTGACTTTGTAAACCCATTTGCAACCAACCAGATTCTTACTAGCAGACAAAGGAACCAACTTTCAAGTACGAGTTTTCTGTAAAGTAGACAACTCATCCTCCATAGCTTAAACCCAATGAGGATCCTGACAGACCTCCTTATAAGATTGAGGTTCTGAAAAAGAGTGAATAGCAGACAAAAAAGTACGATAGGAAGCAAAAAAACATGTATTAGACCAACCCAACCTATTTGGAGGACAACGCTCACGAGGAGGATAGCGGTGTGCAGCAGGATCAGAGTCGTCAGAAGTAGAAGGAGTAGCAACAGGAGTAGAGACAACTGGTGGTGGGGGAGCCTTGCGATGAGAATAGACTAACAACGGAGGGGAAGAAGCAGTCAAAGGGGAAGAAGGAGCCATAGGTGACTTAGACGGAGAAGTAAGAATGACCTCAGGAAGAACAGTGGCGATATACTCATCTGATGGGACCTCAGAAGGAAATGGGTCAATGGGAACCAAATCCTCTTTGGAAATGGGAGCAGTGAGAGGGGGAAGCTGACAGTAAGACAGACGTTCGAGAAAGACAACATGACGGGAGACATAGAGGCGACGAGAGACAAGGTCATAATAGCGGTAGCCTTTTTGAGTAAGATTGTAGCCCAAAAAGACACACAAGACAGACTGGGCACTGAGTTTGGTCCGATCCTTACGGGGAAGGAGGACCCAAACACACGAAGAATGGAGTAGTTAGCAATTTGGAAGAACAAAGTCTCATAAGGAGACCGACAAGAAAGAAGGGGAGTAGGCATGCGGTTGAGAAGAAAGGCAACAGTAAGAACTGCATCCCCCTAGAATGGAGCCGGAACTGAGGCAGAGAGAAGAAGAGACCTAGTTGTCTCAAGGAGATGACGGTGTTTACGCTCGGCTCGACCATTTTGGGCAGGTGTATCTGTATAGGAAGTTTGATGAATGGTACCTAAATTGACCAAATACTCACAAAACTCATTTTTAAAATATAACACTTTAATGGTAGACCCAAACTGAGTAGTAATCATAGACTAAAAGGTACGGTATATCTGATAAAAACTGAACTTATGAGTCATAAGATAAACCCAAGTGTAACGGGTGTAATCATCAACAAATGACACATAGTATGCAGAACCTCCCTTGGTGAGAACAGGAGAAGGGCCCTAGACATCAGTATGAACTAAAGAAAATGGTGTAGCAGATATAGAAGTACTGTTACGGAAAGGTAAGGCTGTCATTTTGGCAAGTTTACACCCCCGACACTCGGTAAGTTGACTAGGAGAAACTTTACCCAATATACCTGATTGAGCTAAAGACCATAAGCGGTCAGCAGACAAATGCCTTAATCTGGAATGCCACAAATAGAAAGGACTGGACAGAGAATCTAATTTGAAAAAAAGAAAAGACAGTTGGAGAGGTAGTCATAAACGGATGCAAACTCTCCACCACATAGAGGTCTCCAACTCTACGGCCAGTTCCAATTTGCTACTTGGACATTCGATCCTACACAGAACAAATAGAAGAAGAAAAGATAACATCAAAACCAGAGGCATTAAGTTGACTAATAGATAATGAACTAACAGATAACTGAAGAACATATAAGACAGGGGGAATAGAGACTGCAGACATAGCAGATGGTAGGACAGACCTAATAGATATAACTGATATACCAGACCCACTAGCAGCATTAACAATAATAGGAAAGGGAGGGGGAGTACAATTCTGAAGTAAAGAGAGATGAGGACTCATATGATGAGAGGCACCAGAGTCAAAAATCCAGACAGACAAAGAGATACCTGAAGAAGAACTAAGCAAACCTGAATGAAGAGAGGAAACAATGGAGGCAGACAGGGATGGCTGGGAGGTAGACATTGTATGCTGAAGCTGACTAATCTGAGCACTCAAGGAAGCCAAGTCAGGATCAGGAGCTGGAGCTGGAGCTGATGCAGTAAAACTGGCAGAAGCCTGAAAATTACTCGGAGACAGACATCCCTTCTTGGGACAGTGATACTTCCAATGGCCTTTTTTATGGCAATAGGCACATTCATCTGAAGCTAGTGACCTATTTTCGGACCTAGCAATCTTATCATCCGACATTGTAAGGAATCAAATAAATAAAAGAGCTAATAGACTAAATTATAATAAATAGAAAACCTTGGGGGTTGTAGTGTAATAAGCCTGAACCTAGGGTGTTAGTATAATACCCAAGCTGAGTCTGAGAACAGTAGTACTGTATCACAGAATAAATCGAGGACTAGAGACAGTCTGAAGGAGACAAACCAGAGTTTGAGACGAACAAACAAATTGAGAACCAGAGAGAATCTAAAGGAGAACCAAAATCTGAAGTCAACGTCAAAGACGTATGAGTGCGAACATAATCGCGAACCAGAGGCAAAGAGGGAGGGTCGCGATGCTGATGTTCACGAGCTAGAAACCAGATGGGTTAACCACGAAGGAGAGCCAAAGAGAGAAGACGAGCTGTGAGGAGGCGACGACTAGATGGGTCGAACCGCTGGATGGGTACGACTACCAAATAACACAAACAGAGAGGAAATCCAGATGGGTTGACTGAGATGAGGCACAATCACGAGCAGATGGGTCACGAACCAGAATGAGCAGATGAGTCGACGACTAGATAGGTCGACTGAGACGAGGCATAATCACACACCAAAGTCGAACCAGAATGAGCCTGGGAGAAACAAGCACAAACACGAACAAGAGAGCAATGGAGATGGCTCTAGGGTTTCAGATCAGAGAACGGCTCTGATACCATGTAAGTTTCTGAAGAATTTCTGTATATTCCAATTGTGTATCAATTACATCAAGACTAGTTTATATAACCCTAACGACTAACCAAAAAGGAAATACAATAATGGGACCAGAAAAGGAAATAAAGTCATCACAAACATGCCTAATACATATAATGCCTAATATATACAAATATATTCTCAGACATTACACATAAGAAGTACCGGAGACTAGTGGTGAGTGGGTGACAAACAAAATAGCCCAGCAAGGGAGTCTCATTGCACTGTTTTGAGTTCAAAAAGTCCCAAAAGTGATGGAGAAGTGCATCCTTCTATTTATAGAAGGGGAGCACAAGCATATAACTGCATATCTGGAAACCTAGATCTCTATTAGGGAAAGCAGCTGGACTGTTAGAACATCATGTTCTCCCTTTCGGTAGGAAACCTAGGCAAAAGAACCAAGTTTCTAGAAAGTTCTAGGAGATACCCAAGTAAGGAGAAGCCTCTCTCTCTCTCTCAGACCGTGAGGGATGAAGTACCTTGTCAACCCTTGGTCTGTAACCACCAAGTCACAAGCACCTACAGTCATGCAGCATACACCGAGTTGTCTGGCATGCCTAGGCCCTGCCCTCACTTTGGAAATGTGGCCTAAGGTGTCATCTAGACTCCTAACTCCCACAACCTTTCTCTTACCTTTCAGATAATCATTTTTTTTTTCCAATTTATTTAAACCATTTTTACCTAATAAGTTGTAAGTAGAAATTGCGTAAAAAAAAAAAAAAAGAAGAGTAACTTAGATAAACTACACCAAATAATCCGATATATACTATCGCCGATTCGTGATATCACTATCAATGATATGTGATATCAGCATTTGATAATATACTGCTCCACTCCTATACAACATATCTATAGAGAAGAAAATCATAGTGTTGATTGCATTTAGGGTCAGCCCTAACTTTTTTGGGGCCCAAGGTGAACTTGAAAAATAGGATCCAACCCATATTTTAATATTGAGATAAATTTTGAATATTCTCAATTGTTAACATTATTAGTTTACTCACACTTTTTCCTAACGTAATAGATGAAATTGTAAAATTTGATGAAATTCAACTTTAAAATATATATATATTTTTTCCTTGTGACAATTGTAATTGACATAATTAAACAATATTCTATAAATAATTGATGCATTTGGCAAACAACTATCTATCACTTTTAAATAATTCACCAATTCAATTGTTTAATTTTTTTTTTGTTTATTTTGTTGTAAAACTTCGTTTTTAAACTACTAATACTGTAATGTAGTGTTTAGCTCACTAAAATGAAATGAAATTGAATGGAATGATAATTTCTTAGCCACTTTATAGAATAACTATTCCCTCACAATGGTGACTGATGATTTCAATTGTAAATTTTTTTAATTATTTTTCAGTAAACCAAATGTGAGAATGGATATTATGATGGAATACTTATTTCATTCCACTTAATTTCAATGAACCAAACATAACTTTAAGATAAAAAATTATTTGGAGGCCCTATTTTTTAGATAGAATTTGGGGGCATGAGGCAGCGGCCATACTCGCCTTGCCTTAGGGTGGCCCTAAGTTGAACCTTTGATCAGATCACCTTTATGTGATATTTTTATATGTATCATCCGTTTTTGGAAAATTTTATTTTAAGTCTTTAAAAAAGGGCAATATAAGAAAGATGTGGACTATTTGGACATCATTATTCTGTTGTTTTACTGCAGATTATCATGCCAAGATTAAATTGGAGGTGGCTACTTGCGCTATCATCTGTACCATCTTTTATGGCACTTCTCTTTTACTTTCCTACACCAGAGTCTCCCAGGTATCTATGTATGAAAGGTAGAACAACTGATGCACACAAAATCTTGGAGAGAATAGCAAGACTCAACCAGAAAAGTCTCCCTTCTGGCACGCTTGTGTCTGACCAAAGTATTGAACTGGACGAAGAATTTGCTCCATCAGAAGATACCCATTTACTCTGCTCAAAAGAAAATAAAACCAAGGTTTTAATAGCAGGCTTTTCTTCAGTACTTACGCTCTTGTCATCACAATTAATTAGAACCACACTTAGCCTATGGCTGCTGTTCTTTGGAAATGCATTTTCCTATTATGGCATTATATTGCTGACCTCTGAGCTGAGCAGTGAGCAAAGTAAATGTCAGTCAATTTCTTTGCATTCAGAAAATTTTCAAGATGCTAGTCTCTACATGGATGTATTTATCACTAGTTTGGCAGGTGATGCATATCTAGATTTGTCCATCTAAATGAACTAAATTTAATTATTTATTTCATACTGTATTGTCAATGGTGTTCTCTTTTCCATTTTTTTTATTTTGCTCAAATACTCTTTAACGCTACTTTGTAATTTGTTCCAGAGCTCCCCGGACTTGTTTTATCTGCAATTATTGTCGACAGAATTGGTCGCAAGCTTTCCATGGCAATTATGTTCATGTTAGGTTGCATTTTCCTTCTACCACTGGCTTTTCATCAGAAGGAGGTATTAACCACAGGTTTATTATTCGGGGCACGAATGTGCCTCATGGGAACCATTACAGTTGCCAGTATTTATGCCCCAGAGGTAAGTGTTTGATCTATACTCTTTATTGGATCTTTATAGTTGTCAATGTTTGTACCCTAGAGGTATCCCCTTGTTTTGTTCCTCTTTCCTTTCTTTCCTTCATTTATTTTTAAGGGGCCAATTGTTAATTAAATTTTTTTTAAAGCAAGATACTTAATGAAATCAAGCTGAAGAGGTACCAAGATAGTAAAAGAGAGGTCCATTTATCATGGAATTATTGGGCAATAAAATATTTTTGGATCGTGAATTCTGCTGCCTTCTTTGTTTGCATTATTAGTGAAGGGATTTTTACTGTACAAAAAGAGCACATACTTTCTTCCATGTGTATCTGAATGTTTGATTTTCATTTGGAGTGGAAACTTTCATTTGAAGCCTATTATTTTTATACTTCATGGCATGCAAATTAATTCTATATTTATTGCTTGTGTAGGTTCTATTTAAAAGTTAATGTTGCCATTTTAGTTTCTTTTTTTCTGTTTTCTTTTGCCATGTTAGCCACTTGACTGGAACACAAGGCTTAGCTCAGTTTGGTTTGGTTTAGTTTCTGGGTTCATGTACTAGTATTTGAATTGGTGGCTGCTTGTGCTGCCACTTTGTGCAAATAAACTGGAGGTTAAATTTGTACATCTCCAACAGGCTCTTTAAACAGCTCCAGTTTGGCAATTTAGCTAGTTTCGATTCAATTGTGACCTTCCAACAGGCTCATCCCATCCAAACTACACATTTGGATGACACTTCTTAAAATAGAGAGTATTGTTGGAGTACATGCTGGCTAATGTGGTAAGGTAAAGAGTTTTGTTGTACATTTAAAGAGCCAAAATAGAGAGTAGTGTTGGAGTTGCTTACTCCCGAAGATCAGACCACTGTTTTACAGTAGTTTCCCATTTTAATCATAGAGTAACTTGGGTGATGATGATGATATAATTTTCTATTTTTCATGAGGGAAGTCTGAACATGCAACAACTAAACATGCTATCTTTATCACATGACAAGAACATGATAATCTTTTTAGAAATTTGTTTGGAGTTTGTTTAGATTTTATGGCTGGAGAAAAATTTATATAGCTACGAGAATTCATGTTGTTTTGTTTACTTGTTTGATTTGTTTTTCTCTGTAGATATATCCAACCTCTATAAGAGCAACTGGGTACGGAGTAGCAAGTGCTGTGGGAAGAATTGGTGGCATGATATGCCCTCTTGTAGCTGTTGGATTGGTGTCTGGTTGTCATCAAACGGCTGCGATTCTTCTATTTGAGGCTGTAATGGTTGTTTCAGGATTGTCTGTTATGCTTCTCCCACTTGAAACGAAGGGAAGGGGATTGACTGATGTTGTTACTGTTGCTGTTATTGCCTCTGATTGAAGTGAAGAAATTGTAGTTGAGATTACTCACTTTTATGCACTTCTGCGAACCCTTTTTTTTTTTTCCTCTACAGCTTGTTAATAAAAATAAAACTTATATAATATTTGAAAAAGATGCTGCTGAGGCGTATAATGCTGTGTACTCACCAAAGAGGTTTTGAACTGTCTATGAAAGTCTAAAGATTGATTGAATCACCTCAACGTAGAGTTCCCATGTAAAAAAAGCCTTCAAAAGAGGAGTTATTGAAAAGCCAATGTGGGACATAAGTACATACAGCTCTTTGGACAACACACACCAACTGTTACATATATAAACATGAGATGAAAATTAGTTCAATTTCAATTTGGTAATGCAAAAATGTCAAATTTAGAACTCTTATCGCAAACTTGCTCCAATGCTACAAGTGCTATATTTTGACACAATCACCTTTTTCTACCTTTTTTTTTTTTTTTTTTTTTTTTTGGTTCTTTTTCATTTTAACCACTGTTCTTCTAACCTCCAACAATTTTTTTAATTCGTGTGTTAAAATTGGACTGATTGGAAATTAAAAAGAAGACTTGTTTCACCAACTAGGAGCTTTGCTTTATAAAAAATTTCAAAATGGGCTATTGCACTATTACGTGCAAGAAAAAGGATCTAGAACTCTTATCACATGGTCATCCCATCTATTATCACACCAGCAACCTAAACAAAATTGTAGTTATGAGTTTACACACCACCCCCAAATCTACCATCCTGTTGCCACACATGATCCCCTTCCAATCCCTCATCAGTCCTTCCAATCCCTTACAGATCTGAGAAATCAGTGTAGTTTGACAATGGTCAATAGTCGACGGTGCAATGGTCAAGCGGTGGTCAGTGGTGGTGATCCTCGATGATGGTGGTCTAGTGTTTGGTTGGTGATTGTGAGTCTTCTTTCTCATTTTTTTCTCCACTCTTTACGTCTCTCAAATTTGCAATTATGAATATATATACATGTATTTACATATCTTCATATGTATGTTTCTTTGTGTATATATTTGTGTGTAATAAATATTTTGTTTTGTTATTTTTTTAAGGAAAATGTTGGCACAAAGTATAACAATGCCAAAATTTGGCAACTTGAGGGGAACTGAAATGGAGCTCTGTTTTTTAACCAAGCTACCATATTAAAGCAAAGCAGCATAAATGGTAGCTGCATTGAAGATGCTCTAACATAGTTCTCTGCATTGCAAATTGTGATAACCCTGTCCCCTGTTATGTTAATTAATCTTAATTATAATTGTGGTTATGTGCTTAATATGATTTTGAGTGCTACTCATATGATTATGTGTGTGTTTGAATTGCTATATGTTCCCCGTAGGAAAAATTTGTTTGATTTTCTACTATAGAATTTAAATTGAAGGCCATAGAGGCGTCAGAAAGCGAAATTGACTGTATTTTTGTGCTTAGCATAATTGTTAGAGCCTAAAGTGAAATTTGATTAAAAATTGATTCGGATCGAAATAATTAGATTAAATTGATTAATTTAAGCTCAATTAATTAGCCTTAATACAAGTTGATTAGATATATATATATGACTTATTTACACTTATGTTCACTTTTTGAACTCATTCCTTACAACTTGGCTGAAATCACATTCTAGAGAGAGAGGGTTGGTTCTAGAGAGAGAAGAAGGCTCAAATTGTAAATTTTAGTTCAAGGCTTGGAAATTGGAAGCTAGACTCAAGGAATTGACTGAATTTTGGGGGATTGGAGCCTCTAAGTAGGTACCCAACCCTTGATTCATGAGTTTGAATTATGATTATATGAATTTAAAAGAGAATTAGTAATAAGAACAAGAATTAAGCTATACATGATGAATTTGAAGTCAAATTACACATGCATGTAAGAATTGTCATTGTGTGAAGCTTAATTCTAAAGACTCATGTGTTGTATTTAGTAGATGATTGTTGAAACATAAAGAATATAGCATCAAGTCATACATGCATACATAATTTTCATGAGCTTCATGATTATAAGCATCATTTGTACCATTTGAAATAGAATTAAAGTCAAAAATTAACATGCATGCATGATTGATAAAGATATAAAGTTTGTGTGAGGTTGAATACATGAGTTTTGAAATTGATGAAGGGGATTGGGAATGATTTTGGAAATGGACCATGATTTTGAACAATTGGTCTCATATTACTTATGTTCTCATGTTATGTAATGTGTTCCCATGTTTTTGTACCAAAAACATGAGATTTGGACCTTTGAACATCAAGTTTGAGCTTCAAACAGAAATCTGGAAAACCCAGAATTCGACCTGTCTGCTCGAGCTAGAAAAGCCTCGCTCGAGCGTGAAATTGTAGCTCCCAGAAGTTTTGTAGAAATAACACGGTGGCTTGAGCGGCCGAATCCGCGCTCGAGCGTACCCTGCCTTACATGACTCCTCGCTCGAGCGTCAAAAGTCTCGCTCGAGCGTAAATTATAAGCAACCAGAACTTTTGCAGACCAAAAGGGTCCGCTCGAGCAACCAATGCTGCACTCGAGCGGAGAGCCCTGTTTCAGAAAATTTGAAAAGTTGATTTATGTTTTGTTTTCCGTTCTCTTTCACTTCTAAGCACTCTTAGGCATGCATTAAACATTGTAAATCAGCTAAAGGGATAAGAAAGAGGCCTAAGAGAAATAAACGATTTGAGGACGAATTGAATTGTTTATGTTAATGTGTAGGGTCAAGCGCATGGGCAAATCCTTCGGCGAAACACTGTGAGTAATATCTTAATAAAGATATGTTCAAGTACATTATTTTCCAAACATTACTTCTGTATGAGCCTTATGGATTTGTATTTTGAATTATGGATTAATCAGTTTTTGCATAAGACTAATTGAATACGAATATGATCATGATCACGGATACGCGACACACATATATACGAATATGAAAATGAATTAGGCCAAATGCTGTTTGACATAAATGATTGAGCCAAAGGCCGTTTGACATGAATAATTGGGCCAGGGACCGTTTGACATGAACGAATGGGCCAAGGGTCATTTGACACGAACAAATTGGGCCTGAGGCCGTTTGATAAGAATGAATTGGTCCTGAGGCCATTTGATACGTTTGGGCCTGAGGCCGTTTGATGTACTAGATAGAGTCACGAATGGGCCTAAGGTCGTTTGATATGACTACTACAAATTTCATTCATATATTCCTTTATTTTGATATTATTCATTGGGTTATCGCTCACTCTCATTTATGTGTGTGTAGGTGAGCAAAGAGATGTCCAAACCCAGCCCCAGTGAAAAACATGAGAAGAGTCAAGTTTTTGTGGAGTCAGCCCGAACGTCTCACGCATGAGACTTTGTTTTGTTTCTTTTATTTTTGATTCCCTTTTGTTATCTTGTTGAATATGTTAGATCACCATATGCATAAGCTTTTATTTAGCTGACTGCATGTTTGAAGATTCTTGGACATATAAGATGTTAACTTTTGACTTCATGTGTGAGTTATTATAGACTGTTTCTAGAATGTTTTACTTTACCATGTAAGCATAGCTCGTTGGACAAAATTTTTAAGTCTGCTTCTGTTTGGCCCCTATTATATGTCTGATATTGATTGAGGCCGTAGGTAATCTCATGATTACTGGCCGATTATGACCTTAATCCATAGGGGCGGGTTCGGCTCATGACACAAATAGAGCAATTTTGGCCAAAATGTCAATAGCACAATTTGCCTCTTGACATACATGCAATAGTTGGATGTGCTAGTTACGGTTAAGAAGAGATTTGCAATAAGACATCTGCCATTCCTAGTCCCTTCCATCCTCACAACAAACCCCTTCACTCCTTGCCTTCCTATCACAACCCAAAATCACCTACTATATTGTTTTTTGGGTGGGTACCTACTATATTGTTATGAAACTTGTTTGGTGTAAGTGTAACTTGTGCCATGTGCACATGTAACTTGTGTAGTTCTATTGCTTGCCATTAAATATAACTTAATTTAAAAGATTCAGGGTTGATTTGGTATTTTAAAAGTATTTTTCAAGTTATTTTCACTACTTATTTTACTAGTTTAATGATTTAATGTGATATTTTTGTACCTTATGTTAACATATTGGATTATTTGACGACTTTTGGGATGATAAGGGTAAAATGATTAGATTAGGCTCATTAGGGGTAAAATATTGGGTTAAAATGAGTTAATGGTTGATTTTGAAACTCTTGATAAGCCGTGGTAGAGACTGAGGGTTGCATGGACAGTTGCAAGGGTATGTTTGGCTGCACTTGTGCTTATAGATGTTTTTGTAACTATGAGGTGGTGTTTTCTGTTAGTACCATAGGCTTGTTTACTATTTCAACTCAGTTGATTAGATTCTAGAAATTGACCATGCAGCTTTATGTGACTCGTTATGGTGTTGTTCTTAGTCCACTTCCTACAGTGCTTGAAAGTGATTGAGGGGTTCACTATGGGAAATTAAGGCTCTGTTTGGAACAATTTCCAAACGTTGATTCTACTCCCACATTTGAATATGATGTTTGGATAGGTATGTGGAACTAATTTTCCACAACTCTGCATAAAACTTTGTCTGAGGCACAATTGTCAAATTTTTTTTTTTTTTGAAATTTGGCCTAACCGCTCGTCCCATCGGACGTCCGGTCATCCGGCCAGTTGACCGGAATAGTGCATTTATTTATTTATTTTTTGCAATTGATATGTTAATTTTTATATATTCGAAAAAAATATTTTCCGAATTTTTAAAAAAAAATTATGTGCTTTAATAGAATTTTGAGTTGTATGTTTGGTTATGAGTTGTAAGTTTTTGTATCAAATATCATATGTCACATTAAAAATTCCCCACTCAATTCAAAACTCTTTTACCAAACAAAATTTCAACACTCAAATCATAATTCCAAAACTTACAAACTCAAAATACAACTCCTACTCTCAAATCATATTTACAAAACTCTACCAAACGCAACCTAAGGCTCTTGATCAGCTGTGGTAGAGACTAAGGGTTGCAAGGACATTTTTGGGGTATGGTTGACTGAGTTTGTTGCTTTTCTTGGGTTGTGTATCATTCTATCTACTGGTCATATCATGGATCTGGTACCTTCATGCGACTCTATTGGGGTTGATCTCAAGCCACTTCCAGCATAGCTGATAGTGATAGGGGAGTCACAACCATGGGGAATTGAGCTTCCGTGATTCGCTTTGATAGAGATTGGGAGACGCTTGGTCAGCTGATGTGGTTTGGTATATGGTTAACCTGTATAGCTCTTTTGGTTGCTTTGGTGGCTTTTGTTGGTTGTTTATTGTGTATAGTTTTCTATAGTTTGTCCTTTGTTAGTGTTTTTTATTCAACTGTCTTTTGTTAGTTGCTAATGTATCGCCCCTAGTTATTTTGTCTTCTTTATTGATGACAAAAGTAACTAGATGGCAGAAGTAACTAGGGCAAATAAAAAGCATTAGCAACACTTCATGTTTAGTTTTCAAGATTGTATTGGTCCTCTATTTTTAAAGGGTGGTGTGGGAAACTATTTGTAGAGAGTTGTAATCACCTCGAGTATACCTCTTATAAATTTATGTATATTATTTTATTTTATGACATACTTACCCCCCCAAAAAAAAAAAAATTGCATTATTCTTAGCTTACTAATTAATGCACTTGCATTGCAATACTTAGATATTATTATGGTGAGCTAATTTGTTGCTCACCTCCTACCTTAGAGGTGCTGAAGGGCATCCATAGACGTCAGCCTTGTGCTCACATATTTATTTATCACTTGTGCTGGCAGTAGTTCTAGACTGTAGGATAATTGGATTTAGATGCCTTTGGCATTTGTTGTACTTCATTTGAATTACATTATAGTATGTAACATTTTATGTTGAATGAATGTGATTTTATTTTATTGGAATGCGTGCAAGCTGTGAGTTTTTTTTTTCAATGTACTACATACCAATTGTTATACAAATTATTGTATCAATACATCTTATAACATTGTATTTTTAAAATTATAAACCCACTCATTATGGGAACTTCAAAGACTCAAAATTAATAAAGCTATGGCACATCAACCATTAATATACTAATCAGTACATATAATTTTACGGTTCCGCTACGTAGCTCGAAATTACCGAGCTCGAAATTGGCCCAAATCCAAAATGACATCGTTTTGGTGTTTTTTTATTTTTCATTTTTTTATTTCTTCTTCTCGATTTTTTGAAGATGAAGATGAAGATGAACAAGAAGAAGAAGAAGAAGAAGAAGAATGAGAATAAAAGAGAAGAGGGAGCAGCTGGTGAACACATTAAGATGATGAATAGATCTGATGAACACATTCATCAACACATCATCATCATCAACAAGATGATGAACAGATCTGATTTGTAATAAAAAATTTATGTTGAACAAATTTATGTTAAACAGATCTGATCTGTTTATGTGAGATGAAGTTAAAACAAAAATTATGAATTAAAATTATGAAACAGATATGATCTATTTACTCTTCATAATCAGATCTGTTTTTTTTTTTTTTTTTTTTTTTTTTTTGATTTTCAAAAAAAAATTGAAATAATAATAATCAACAACAACATCTTCATCAACAGCAACATCTTCAACACATCATCATCGGTGAACATTTTCATCGGCAAACATCTTCATCAACAGCAACATCTTCATCAACATCATCACCATCAACACATCATCATCGCCATCAACATCTTCCTCCTCCGCCATCACTGCCATCACTGTCTTCTTCTCTTACTCCTCCTATTTCTCTCTTCCTCTTTCTCTATTTCTCTCTTTCTCTCTGGGTTTGGTTCAACCTTTGAGAGAGAAACGAGAAGTGGAAGGAAAGAAGAAAAAAAAAAATCAAAATCAAAACGACGTCGTTTCCGAAAATCGAGCCATTCAGGGCAAAATATTTCGAGCTACAAAACATTTTCCATAATTTTATTTATTATTATTTATTTATTTTGACCAAAACATGTACATCTGAAGGGAGACCCACCACAAACTCATATCCAGACAATTGCTTACTAGATAGTGCAAGCTATGAGTTTGAGACAAATATATGAGTGAACTTTTTATTTCTCTTGAGAATAAAATGGTGAAATTATTCAACTAAGGTATATTTTGAAAACAAATTAAAAATAAATTATTTGTATAAACTAATCAAAATTTTCAAATTCAACAAAAGTGATAAATTTTTTCGAAACAAGTGAAAACCTGTCATGTAAGTTACATCACTCAAACAACAACTTCTGACATTTTAGGCGTATTTTGAGAAAACTGGTTAAAAACTAATTTTTTGAATTCTTTTTAAGTCACATCATGTCACTTCACAATATTTAACTCATTTTATAATTATCGATCATTTATTAATCTCCAATTTAAAAATGTGAAGAAAGAGTTAAAGAAAATTAATTAAAGTACAACAATTTTACAAGTTCAATATTTATCTCTTCTCATTAGATTTCTCATAAAAGTTATATTTCACTTTACAACCTTAGTGTTCAAAACAATAATACATTATAGTTCAAGAAATACAACAAAATGTCCAAGAGGGCTTACATCTTTCAAAGCTAAGGCCTTGATTACACAAATAAGTAGAATTCTATCCCAAATACATAAGCCTGGTGGCTATAATCACATAAAACATCTAAAGTGAGCTTATGTGCTCCGTCAGGATGTCCACCAATTCCTAACTAATTGGGGGCACATCATCACAACATGAAATGTTTGTTATGATAGGAATGAGTTAATACCCAGTAGGAATAGTATTAACAGAGTATGTAAATGATTAAAATGCATATGATCATGCTATACACATGTTAAGATAAAATCTATATTTTCACTTTTAGAAACAAAAAATGTTCAATGCATGATTTTCATTTAAAGTCTCATCTACAAACATGGGATGATAAATACACTATGACATCCTAAGCAAGAGCCGCAAAACCATATATACATACATGGATTTATATACAAAAAAATATTTCCACATTTGTCGACTCTAAAAATGGCGGGGTGATAGACACCCAAAACCTTTCCCTTCTACATTTACCGACTCCTGAAATGGCAGGCTTGTGGATACCCAAAAGCAAGTTTTTCCACATTTGACGGCTCTAAAAATGGTGGGCTCGTGGACACCCAAAAATCTTTTCCTACATTTGTCCGGCAATAAGCTCAAGGCAAAGCAATTAGGCACCTTGACTCCCCTGCGCGAGTACCAAATACAACACACAACTCGTTTCCCAAAACCTGACTCAACTACCCAGACTCATACGCTATTTACCCCCTTTTGACATTTTTCAAATATCCACAAGATTGTAAAATCACATGAGAAAATTATAATGCACATGATGCGTGAGTTTTCAAATTCAATTTACTTAAGGTTTATTCAATTCATAAATAAGATTTAACAACACCAATAACAAGAGATTACTCTAACTTCTCAATTCCACAATTCCCACATTCATCTATTTCAATACATGTATCGAGAAGGTTCACAAAACATCATGTCTAACACATTCATCTTATACATGAGCATAACTAAAAAATTATCACATATACACCTCAAATCATAGATATACTAAGTTAAAAGTACCCCTACGTCGAATATGGAGACAAGAAGATGAAAACCCATGGAGAACTTCGAAGATAATTCTATTCAATCGGTAAGAACGTTGATCTTTACTTCATTTTCGTTTTTAGGACAAGATCTTGAATAATCTCTTGAAGCAAATGGGTAAAATCAAGGGTTAGGGTTAGGGTTAGGGTTTTTCAGAGAAGAAGAGAGAGAGAGAGAGAGAGAGAGAGAGAGAGAGAGAGAGAGAGAGAGAGAGAGAGAGAGAGAGAAAGTGAGAAAAAATGAAGCAAAAGATCAAATTTAAGTGGTTGATTCCGAACAGACCGTTCGAGCGCTCACTCTTGTGCTTGAGCGAAGAATGAAAGCTTCCAGAATTTCAAGCGTGACGAGCAGACCGCTCAAGCACTCACTCTTGCACTCGAGTGAACTGAGATTTGTTGAACAAACACAACCTCATAGACTCAGTTTCTAAGGCACTCCCTGCACACCAACCTTATTTCCATTTGTAACCATTTTAGTAAATATTTTCATTTAGCCTCTTACATTCAAAGAAAAATACCAAAAAAAAAAACAAAAATCTAATTAAATCAGAAAATGGTTCCCCCAATTTTAGTACAAAAATAATTTTTTGACTGAAATTTCTAAGTTTGACATTGAAGTAAAGTGATTCATACATTGTAGAAAAATCCCATAAAATCAAATTAGACTATTTAATATATAAGGAACAATTACCGCCAAAAATTATTTTCAAAATCGTAAATTTTGAAAGATCCAACTTAGAAAATTTTCAAGTTAAGTCCAATTTTCAATAGAAAACTTTTTTAATACAACCATCTTTATATGAAAAGGAATAAGGGGTCGGGTCTCAACTTGAGTCGTTATACATCACCTCTCTATTTTTTTTGCACCTTTTTTTTTTTTAAAAAAGGTCAAAATATCAACTTTTAACCTACTTCCCAACTCGTGAACGTAGAAGTAAAAGATATGGTAGGGTACATAATGGCCTTTAAGGCCATGTAAGTTACAGATGTGGCAGATGAACGATTATCTAGAAGATTTAAATTCAAATAAATGGGGGAAGTTAAGTAGTAAGTTCAGTTGGAAAGTAGAGATCGTAGGAAGCACTTTGACGTTACCATGCACACCAAGAAGACTATAATAACAGAACATTGAAGAGAAAGGTCCCTCCGACAAATTCACAAATTCTAGTACTTTATTTTCTATTTCGAAGTAGCAAGGCAATATGTTGTTCTCTTGTAATTGTATTATTTAGTTAATCAATTAAGACTTGGCTTCTCTCTAGTCCATTTAGAAGGTACTGTTCGAGTGGGACCCACCACGAGTCTATTTTGATAATCTGAACCGTTCATTTTGTTAGATCCTTTGTGTATATGATGTACAAAAAAATTAGGTCAATTCGATAATTATAACTTATTCAATTTATTGCATTTGTCTAAAAAAATAGACGACAAGTGTGTTTTTAAAAATAGACTATCAAATTTATTTTTTTTAATTATTATTATTATTTTTTGTAACAAACGTGATAAAAATAGAATAGGGTACATATATCATATCGACCTAAATTTGTTTGTGTGGATGATACACATGAAAGGCTCGATAAAATAAACGATTTAGATTTTCAAAAAGGGACTTCTTGTGAGTTTTAAGAGCCTAAATAGCGCCCTCTAATCTAAATCAAGAATGGGAGGGGATCCCCGTCCAATCAATTATACTCTCTCTCTCTCTCTCTCTCTCTCTCTCTCTCTCTCTCTCTCTCTCTCTCCATTTATTTTCGTTTATTATCATTCTAGAAACTTGGTTATAAAAGTAATACTCACAATAAAATTATCTTCATTGAAGCAAAAAGAGTTCATTTATTTTCATTAATTATCATTCTTGGAAACTTGGTTATAAACGTAACCCTCACAATAAAATTATCTTCATTGAAGGAAAAAGAGTCTTTATATAGGCCCTATTTCAAAATTGATTATTGCAATTGATTTTTTGAATTTTTACAAAAATATATGCAAAAAAGTAGAGAGAGTGATGTGACAATTTATAGTGACTTTTATTTATTTATTTTATCTTTTGGCTAAAAATCAAAATCCCCAAACGGGGCCAAAATTGTTAGACAAATGTTTCGCTTATATTAAATTTGTAAGAATTTTGTAATCCTTACTCAAACGCTCGCAGTTACTACTTTGAACGCTCAAAATTACTACTTTGACCTTCGAAAGAAAAAAGAAAAAAAGAAAAGAAAAAAATTCTAACAATTTCATCATATTAACTTTTAGATATTCAAGGTGTGATAAGTGTCGTGGGGAGGTTTGGTACTAGAGTCGTGGCAAGTAGGTAAGGGATGGTGGAAGAGCAAGGGAAAGAAAAATGAGGGAGGAGATAGAAACAAAGAGGGATATTTGCGTAATTGCAACTATCAATTGCGTCTTTTTGTAATTTTATCACATTGTTTTGTTATCTCTATTTTATTGAAAATTGAATTTTTTATTTTATATTTTTTTTTTGTAGTGAATTTTTAAAAATATTTTATGCATATTTTTATTTTTTAGACATACCTAATCAAGATACATTTAAAAAATATAATATTTATGAAGTTTTTTTTTTTATAAAAAAAATCACCTACTACAAAAAAAAAAATATATATAAAAATTCAGTACATTTTCATATTTTGTTATATTCAATGAATTTTTTTAAATTTTATGTATAAATTTAATACTTTTTAAATATATCAAGATCAAGTAGGCACCAGAGAGAGAGAGAGAGAGAGTAACGAGAACTTCTCTCTCTAAGTAATTTTTGGCGGTGCTTCGGTGATGCTCGAGCAACTTTCTTTATAGTTCTATAGTTCTAGAGTATAGATCTAGTTTTTTTTTTTAATAGAGGTTTTGAGTGTTTTTCCCTTGATTTCGGTATAGATTTTTAGATTTTCAACACCCACAATGGTTTTTTGGCAATCTTCTTTCTTTTTTTTTTCTTTTTTTTTTTCTTTTTTTTTTTTCATTTTGTTGTATGGTTGTGGCCCTTCAGGGTCTTGGTGTTTTTCTTTTATTGATTTGTACGTTGTTGTTTTTATTTCAATATAACTACTTTTTATATTCTAAAAAACAAATAAAAATAAAGATTAAGTGGATCTAAAAAAAAATTGATTAAAATATTTTTAAAAATATTAGAAATGCAAAAATATAAATTAAAAACTTAAAAAATTATTTTTAAAAACTTCAATTTTTTGTTCTATTACTTTTTCGTAATTAATAGCTGAAAGTCTATTTTATAAGTAATTTTCTCATTTATGTGTTTTTTCTTCGGAAAATTTTACACACGATTAATCCTCTCATCACGCATCATTCATACTTCACACCACACACAATTTAATTTAATTTTTTTTGTAATTTTCTCAATTCACACCGCAAATTTCCTAAAAAAACATCATCTTCAACATTTCTTTTTTTGCCCTAACTCTAACCCTCAATAACCACCCATTACCACCACCTCCGCCACCGCTCTTTACCGACACTACCTCACCGGCCCCATCGCCTAATTGCCGCCTTTTCCACTACTCTCCTCTCTTCCCCATTACCCCCTCTCTAAACCTTAACGCCACAAACCCGCGATCACCACCATCGTAGCTCCCTACGACGACCTCCATATTTGCGACCCACGATCCGTATTCTTTTTCTTCCTTTTGAACCCTAGATGTAGGGTTTGCGGTGGAGCAACAATGGTGAAGAAGGGGGTTTGCGAAAAAAGGCTAGAAGGGAGTTCGCAATGAGAGGGGGGTTTACAACGGGAAGGGAAGTCGCGGCAATGGTGGGGGTTGGGTTAGGGTTCACAGTGGTAGAAAATAAGTAGAAAATGAAGGAGAAGAAGGTAGATGGTGATAGCAGTAGAAGGGGTAGGTTAGGCATTTGTGGCAGCGGAAGGCTATGGGATCTGCAGCTGGTTGTGGCTAGAGTTAGGGTCGAACAAGAAGGAAAAACGAAAAAGGCTTGTAGCAGTGTGCTGGTGGCAAGGTTTGCAGTGGCTACCGGTGAAAACGGGAAAGGTTTGTAGCGGCTGTCGGCAATAAAGAGGTTTGGATTGGTGTGTCCTTAAAGGTAATTTCAATAAGGAACAAGATCGTAATTAAAAAATTTTAAAATTGGTGTGTATTGAGCAAATTAATGGTGTGTAAATAGAATTTTTCTTTTTCTTTTGGGAAATTCTATTTACATATTTCCCCTAATGCTCTTAGTGCACACCATCAATAGATTAAATTTATATTACAATAATATCCTCAAATAAAAAGACTATTAAGGACAACATCGGTATGTATTCTACCAATTCAAAGAATTCATATATAAAAACACAAAACACTAATTATACACCATTACCTATATACATATAAACACTGTATTTCTTTATCATCTTTTAACAGTCATCGTCTTCACCATTATAATCTAACACACTACACTCATGATATTATTCATTATTAATTAGCTCACCTCATTTTGTTCTCCATTATACTTATTTCCCAAGCTCAAAACATTATTGTCTTTGAAGATTTAGGATTTAAGAACATTAAAATCAATTGGTTTGGAATAATGTAGTAATGAAAAAGTCAGTTTACTACTTACAATGTGTAACACCCTCAAAATAATAACATTAAACCCAACAACATTGACATGCATTGATATATAAAAGATCAACGTCCTTCTATTTATCAGAGTAATTCATTACAAAAAGTATTACATGTTAACAATAAAAGCAAATGCCCTACGGGCTTACAGCTTTCCAAGTTAACACTTGGTTACAAAAAGAGAGTATTAACTCAATTACACATTAAGCCCTAGGCTTGAATCTACATGTAATACATCAAAAGAAAGTAAGACAACAAAAGTCTGTCCGCCTCTAGCCTCCCAAGCTATGTCCTTGGAGGTGGCATGCTACCTGTACCTGAAAATGATGTCCCATATAGGGTGAGCCACATCCCAGTAGAAATACACTAAATCAGCTATGAACAATGACTAAAAGATTAGCAGTTGATAGATGGTCAACACTTATATTTCGACAAATATCACATTACAGTTTCGTGACATTCAAGTCCATGAAACAATTCACCTTCCACTTCTTTTTCAACTTTGAGTTTGAAAACAAGGCTCAACACTTAGCCAAATAATTTAATGAGAATGCAACTCATCTTTAAAACACTTCCGTACTTTACCGAAGATACACATTTTGGTGCTGTATCAACATTACGTAGAAACACTTCTATATTTCACAATTGATAACGATATACATTTTAGTGCTATATCAAATCAATTTAAACACTTCCATAATCAACACTTGATACACATTGTAGTGCTGTATCAATGTCACACAAAATCCGGTGTAGAGGTCCATCCCCTATTTTCCCCTAAACCGTGGAGTACATCCCCTGTCTTCTCCCACACAACACATGTATATAAACATAGATCATATACAACCACTCAATATATAAAGTTAATGTATTATTCCAACCGTTATGTTCCATAGCATGCTTAATCGATTAGTTTTAGTTTGCCTAATCATCATGCATTGTCTACAACAATCAAGACTATCCTCCACCGATAGCCCAAAGCAGTTATTTCTAAACAGAAAATAAATGCATCAAATGGACAAAATATCGACATTTTAGTTAGGTGAGTGATGAATAATCCAACTACACCCTTTGATCCCATACACTCCCAATTCCAACATTCTCAATTTAATTTCTCATTTCTCAAATTAATTTCATAAATTAATTTATCAAAGTAATTAGGGCATTAATCCCATAAATTACACAACAACCCTAAGGTTCCATTTTTCATCCATAATCCATCATTTAACTCATTTCTTAATGCCAAACATGCATATAGGTTTATTATAAATAAAACCCCAACTTTTGTAAATTTACACAAAAGGCCCAAACTTTCTCGTAATTACACAACAACACCCAACATATCAAAATGCTAAAATTCAAAGACAAAGCTCATAAAGAGGAGTAGGATATCCTTATCTCGAAGTTTGAGCTCAAACGGAGATGAAGACCAAAATCCAACTTGCTCCAAATCTCAAGTTTTTCAGATTAAATCAAAGCCCAAGTCACCCTCTATCTTTTTAACAAAGGATCTAGGATAGATTCACACTAGAGGGAGATGAAATCCTAGAGAGAAGACAAGTCTAGAGAGAGAGGGTCTCGGATCTAGGGTTTGAAAAGGAAAAGGGGATGAAAAAGTGAAGTTAAAATCGCTGCTGTCTGCTGATATATAACAGGCTCGCTCGAGCGAAGACTTGGTCGCTCGAGCGACCAGACACAGAAAACCATCGCTCGAGCGAAGAAAGTCTCGCTCGAGCCAAAAACTCGAAGCTTCAGGTCTGCAACCCGGAAGCACGCTCGAGCGACAGAATGCTCGCTCGAGCGAAGAACTCGAAAACATACACCTCGCTCGCTCGAGCGAAGCCACTCTGGCTCGATCCACCAGACACAAAACTCAACTCTCGCTCGAGCGAAGAAACCCTGGCTCGAGCGAAGGACCAAAATTCTGGGCAGCAACCATTTGTTCCCAAACACAACCAACCCGTAACAAACCTGACCAACACATCCTATAACTCAATTACAAAGTATGAAAGGATGTAAACAAGATATAAACAACTACTAATATCCACGGACACAAGTCCGGATCACTGTACAACAAGGAGTAAAACCCGGGATCGCTATAACCTCCCCCCCTTAAAGAATTTCGTCCCCGAAATTAAGCACAAGTTTTCGAAAACCAGTTTTTCCTCAATTTTAAACAATGTTACATTTCAACATTAAACAACTTGACCCATCCGGTCATTCCATCTCTTGTCAAGAGGCATCTCACAATATGTAAAACAACATATATCTCAACTTGCATTAGTATTATGCATTTTCCTTTCCAATTCCAACCATTTCATATCATAACTAATGTTCATGATGCATTTCCATTTCTACAATACATTCAACATATACAATGTTACATTAACTTCCATTTTGAGGCAAGTTTTAAAATTCTTCCATTAAACCAAAACATTTTCAATGTTTTATAACCTAAGATATATTCAATACTCTTAAGGTTCAATAATACAACAAAATATACAATACATGCTCAAACATCCACAAATAGATCCGGATATTTCTCTCGGACCTCTAACTCACATTCCCAAGTGGCTTCCTCCACTCCGTGATGTTTCCACAAGACTTTTACCAAAGGGATAGTCTTGCCCCGCAAGACTTGATCCCGCCTATCCAAGACTCGAACCAGTCTCTCCTCATACGAGGCATCCTCGTCAATCTCTAAGTCGATCCAATCCAATACATGCGATGGATCTGGCTCATACTTCCGAAGCATACTCACATGAAACACGTCATGAACTCCGGACAACTGCGGCAGTAAAGCCAAATGATAGGCAACCTCGCCAATCCTCTCGAGGATCTCAAAAGGCCCAATAAACTGAGGGGACAACTTCCCACTCTTCCCAAACCTCATCAATCACCGCCTAGGTGATATCTTCAGAAAGACATGATCACCCACCTCGAATACCAAAGGTCTCCTCCTACGGTCGGCATAAGATTTCTGACGACTCTGGGCTGTAACAAGCCTCCTACGGATAAGCTCAACCTTCTCCGTCGTTTCCCTTACCAACTCTGGACCCAACAAAGGTGCATCACCCACCTCGGCCCAACAAACTGGAGACCTACACGGTCGGCCATACAAGGCCTCAAACGGTGCCATACCGATACTAGACTGGAAACTGTTGTTGTAGGCAAACTCCACCAAGGGTAAATGCCTCTCCCACGTCCCACTAAAGTCAAGGACACAACCCTGAAGCATATCCTCGAGGATCTGAATAGTATGCTCGGACTGCCCGTCAGTCTGAGGATAATAAGCCGTACTAAAGGTCAACTTAGTACCCAAGGCACTCTGCAAACTCTGCCACAACCTGGCAGTAAAACGAGGATCTCTATCTGAGACGATCGTCACTGGGACCCCGTGCAACCGCACTATGTCCCGAATATACAAGTCGGCCAGATGATCTACCGAATCTCTCACGCGCATGGGAATGAAGTGCGCTGACTTAGTCAACCGGTCTACAACCACCCAAATAGCATCACTACCCCGTTGAGTCCTCGGAAGACCTACAACGAAGTCCATGGTGACATGCTCCCACTTCCACTACGCAATAGGCAAGGGTTGTAACAAACCCGCTGGCCTCTGATGTTTGGCCTTCACTTGCTGACAAGTAAGGCACTTAGACACGAAAACTGCCACATCTCTCTTCATACCCCTCCACCAAAACTGACGCCCCAAATCACGATACATCTTAGTGCCTCCCGGATGCACCGCAAGGCGTGAATGGTAAAACTCTCGGAGTACCTCCTCTCGGCAAGACTCCGGCACAAACAAACGGTCTCGGTATCTCACACTTAGGTCAGGATACACCGTCAAACCCTTCTCAACCTTCCCACTGGAGATCTTCTCTCGGAGGGATTCTACCTCAAGGTCACCTCTCTGTGCCTCTAACACTCGGGTCACAAGTATAGGCTGCGCAACAACAGAAATAAGGCCGCAGCCTCAACGGATTCACTCAGAAGCAAATCAAACTCGCCAAGTGCCCCCAATATCACCCACTCCCGGATGGCTATACAAGCTACATCACCTAAGGATTTCCTGCTAAGGGCATCGGCCACAACATTGGCCTTCTCCGGATGATAATGCAACTCGAAGTCGTAATCCTCAATAAACTCCATCCACCTCCTCTACCTCAAGTTCAAGTCTTTCTGTGTAAATAGATATTTCAGACTCTTATGATCCGAGAACACCTCGAATCTCTCACCATAAAGGTAGTGCCTCCAGATTTTTAAGGCAAAGATCACTGCTGCTAGCTCTAGGTCATGCGTAGGGTAGTTTTTCTCATGTATTTTCAACTGACGTGAGCCATAGGCAACCACTTTCCCCTCTTGCATCAACACACAACCCAAACCCTCTCGTGAGGCATCACAATAGACTGCATAACCCAACCCTCTCTCCGGAATAATCAAGACCGGAGCGGTGGTCAATCTAATTTTCAACTCTTGGAATGACTTTTCGCAAGTGTCACTCCATACAAATTTGACTCCCTTCCGAGTCAGTCTAGTCAACGGCGAAGCTAACCTGGAGAAATCCTTCACAAACCGTTGGTAGTACCCAGCTAATCCCAGAAAACTGCGGATCTCAAACACAATCTTAGGCTGTGCCTAATCTTGCACTGCCTCAATCTTGGATGTATCAACAGACACCCCTTCTCCAGAAACCACATGGCCTAAGAACTTGACTTCTCCTAGCCAGAACTCACACTTCCCATACTTGGCATACAACCTATGGGCTCTAAGCAACTCAAGCACCACTCTCAAGTGCTCCTCGTGTTCCTCCTCAGAAGGTGAATAGATAAGAATGTCGTCCATGAAAACGACCACAAAACGATCCAAGAATTCCTAGAAGATCCGGTTCATCAAGTCCATAAAGACTGCAGGTGCATTGGTGAGCCCAAATGGCATCACCAGAAACTCATAATGGCCATACCGCGTACGGAATGCCGTCTTCGGAATATCCTCCTTCCTAACCCTCAACTGGTGGTAGCCCGATCTCAAGTTTATCTTAGAGAAACAATGGGAACCCTTAAACTAGTCAAACAAATCATCTATACGGGGCATAGGGTACTTATTCTTAACCGTAGCCCGATTCAACTTCCGGTAGTCGATACAAAGTCTCAAGGCGCCATCTTTCTTTTTAGCAAAGAGGGCCGGTGCTCCCCACGGCGAAACACTTGGGCGAATAAAGCCCTTATCCAGCAACTCCTGGAGCTGAATCTTCAACTCCACTAACTCGGCGGGGGCAAAACGATAAGGTGCCATAGAAATCGGCGCCGTGCCGGGCACTAGATCAATAGAGAACTCAATCTCTCGATGAGGTGGCAAACTAACAAGATCCTCGGGAAAGATGTCCGAATACTCACAAACCACTCTCGGCAACACGGTCTGGGTCTCACCACACTCACCACTCAAAAAGCTAGCAAGTAGACCACTAAGCTCACTCTGCCCTCGCGGATCATACACCGGTGGCAACACACTACCAACCCGATCCCCCAGAAAATGGAAACAATCTCCACTCACGGTACAAACTGTGACCCTCTGGCGGTAGCAATCAATAACATCCCGGTATGACGATAGCCAGTCCATACCCAAAATGACATCAAATCCCGACATGGGCATCACTACAAAAGGAAACGGAAGCCGGCGATCGGCGACCTCTATATCACAACCCCTACAGCCTTGTTTCAAAACCAACTCACCCCCAATAGGTGACACTACACAAATTGGAGATGCTAACTGTGCCAACTCCAATCCCAAAACAGATGCAAATGCAACAGATACAAAAGAATGAGATGCACCCGTATCGATCAAAACACTAGCAACCGAGTTGTAAAACAAAAAGGTACCTCTCACAACTGATGGAGCAGGTACAAGATCCTACGCGGTAACAGCATACACGCGCCCTGTAGGCCCCTAATCTACCTGCTCACCCCTCGGAGCATACGACTGCTGTACAGACTGGGACGACGAAGCTCCTGGATTGGCCCTCGAGGCCTGCATAGACTGAGTTGGCTGAAAACTCTGCGTCTGTCTAGAACCAGACGCTCCCGAAGTGGCACTCAACTATGGGCAAAACCTCTTCAGGTGCCAAGGCTGACCACACTGATAACAAGACAAGGGCTGGCGCCTGCCCTGACTCTGGCTCTGCGGTCTAGTTGAAGATGAAGCAGCTCTCTGATCTCTTCCCCTCTGTGGGCAAACCGACGCCTTGTGGCCCAGCTGACCACACTTGTAACAGGTGAACTCTCCATAATTGCCTCTCCCCGAGCCTACACTCGGCACTGGAAAGGTCGATCTAGCAACACCACCCTGAGACTGCTGAGGGTTAGCACCCCTCTGTTTCCTGCCATCACTCTGACCATCCTGGCTCCTCTTGGAGCCTCTCTGTCCCTCCTCCTCCTGCATCATGATCTCCATATGGGCTACAGCATCAACCAAGCGCCCATAGTCTCAGATCATAGAACCTCCAACTCTCATCTTGAGGCCACGCCTCAGCCTCTTCTCAAACTCGATACAGCGGCGTTCCTCGGACGCCACAAGTTCAGGTGCGAACCTGGACAAGCTAGTAAAAGCAGCCTCATACTCGGCCACTGAAGAATTCAACTGCAAAAGTTGTCAGAACTGGTCTCTCAGCTTCTCCCTGATTGCTGGAGATAAGAACTTCTCCTGAAAAGCACCCACAAAAGCCTCCCAAGTACCACCAATACGACCCTTCGTGAATTTCCACCACTGACCCGCATCCCCCTTAAGCTGGAAAGATGCCAAGGTCACTTTCAATGTTCCGTGCTCGATGCCAAGCATCTCAAACGTCTTACTTATCTGCTCCAACCACTCATCAGCCTTAAGTGGCTCTTTCGGATCCCCTAAAAACTCATCCGGATTTGACCGGAAGAACTCCCTTTTCAGAAAAGAAGGCCCTGTATCAACAGTCTGGGCCTGGACTTGATTCTCAGTTCTGAGAATGTCCATGGATGCTCTCAATGCTCCTGCCATTTCGCGGGCTAAGGCGCCCATGGCCTGCTGACCTACTGGCTCGGCCTCATTGGCCTGGCCAACACCCTCCTACTGCACCGGAATGTCATCTGGTATAGGCACTTCCTGCCTCCTAGGCCTACCTCGCCTACCACCACGTCCTCGTCCTGACATCCTAATAAAGGTAACGACGAACGTTAGCACATTCATAAATGTGCCAAAATTTAAACACTCGCGTCCTAATGCATGGACAACTGTAATTCACTCCACGTAAGCACATAAACACATAAGCACTTACGAATTTCATTTCCGGATAATGATAGTCCCGAGGCGTCACTAGAGTTCCGATTAAAAACAGCATTGATCAAGTGCTTTTCCAACAAGACTCACAGAAACCCAAGGGCCCAATCAACATCCTAGAAATTAAATCCCATACCCACTTAGTCACATAAACATGTTATCAAATAAACACATAGTGTTACACATAAGTCTCTAATAAGCGAGACAAACCCATTGTGATACTAATCACTTCCCATGTACCCGAAGTATTCGAACTCGGTACACTCTAATACCAAGTTGTAACGCCCTCAAAATAATAACATTAAACCCAACAACATTGACATGCATTGATATATAAAAGATCAACATCCTTCTATTTATCAGAGTAATTCATTACAAAAAGTATTACATGTTAACAACAAAAGCAAATGCCCTACGGGCTTACAGCTTTCGAAGTTAACACTTGGTTACAAAAAGAGAGTACTAACTCTTGAATCTACATGTAATACATCAAAAGAAAGTAAGACAACAAAAGTCTGTCCGCCTCTAGCCTCCCAAGCTATGTCCTTGGAGGTGGCATGCTACCTGTACCTGGAAATGATGTCCCATATAGGATGAGCCACAGCCCAGTAGAAATACACTAAACCAGCTATGAACAATGACTAAAAGATTAGCAGTTGATAGATGGTAAACACTTATATTCCGACAAATATCACATTACAGTTTCGTGACATTCAAGTCCATGAAACAATTCACCTTCCACTTCTTTTTCAACTTTGAGTTTGAAAACAAGGCTCAACACTTAGCCAAATAATTTAATGAGAATGCAACTCATCTTTAAAACACTTCCGTACTTTACCGAAGATACACATTTTGATGCTGTATCAACATTACATAGAAACACTTCTATATTTCACAATTGATAACGATATACATTTTAGTGCTATATCAAATCAATTTAAACACTTCCATAATCAACACTTGATACACATTGTAGTGCTGTATCAATGTCACACAAAATCCGGTGTAGAGGTCCATCCCCTATCTTCCCCTAAACCGTGGAGTACATCCCCTGTCTTCTCCCACACAACACATGTATATAAACATAGATCATATACAACCACTCAATACATAAAGTTAATGTATTATTCCAACCACTATGTTCCATAGCATGCTTAATCGATTAGTTTTAGTTTGCCTAATCATCATGCATTGTCTACAACAATCAAGACTATCCTCCACCGATAGCCCAAAGCAGTTATTTCTAAACAGAAAATAAATGCATCAAATGGACAAAATATCGACATTTTAGTTAGGTGAGTGATAAATAATCCAACTACACCCTTTGATCCCATACACTCCCAATTCCAACATTCTCAATTTAATTTCTCATTTCTCAAATTAATTTATCAAAGTAATTAGGGCATTAATCCCATAAATTACACAACAACCCTAAGGTTCCATTTTTCATCCATAATCCATCATTTAACTCATTTCTTAATGCCAAACATGCATATAGGTTTATTATAAATAAAACCCCAACTTTTGTACATTTACACAAAAGGCCCAAACTTTCTCGTAATTACACAACAACACCCAACATATCAAAATGCTAAAATTCAAAGACAGCTCATAAAGAGGAGTAGGATATCCCTACCTCGAAGTTTGAGCTCAAACGGAGATGAAGACCAAAATCCAACTTGCTCCAAATCTCAAGTTTTTCAGATTAAATCAAAGCCCAAGTCACCCTCTATCTTTTTAACAAAGGATCTAGGATAGATTCACACTAGAGGGAGATGAAATCCTAGAGAGAAGACAAGTCTAGAGAGAGAGGGTCTCGGATTTAGGGTTTGAAAAGGAAAAGGGGATGAAAAAGTGAAGTTAAAATCGCTGCTGTCTGCTGATATATAACAGGTCACCCAACTATTTTGTTTAAAATTATTAAAGTTGACCAAATATTAAATATTCATACCCAAAAAAAAAAAAAAATTGAACATTTCGGATTCGTTCAGTTAAAAAAAAAATTAAACTTTTATTCTTTATTAAGACACTCTGTATTCATAAACAAGATTAAAATTATTTTTTTTTTGTTATATTTTTTGCAGAATTCTGTACCCACCTAACATTGGAACTAATTGTGTTGTTGACTACACAAGTCAATTTGTTATTAAAGAAGTACACCCATTTTTCAAGACAATATAAAATGATATATATATTTTGGTTATTTTGTTTATTTTGTTTATTTATTTATTTAAACTTTGAAAATGTACTTAAACTTGTTTTCCTATTATATATAGATTTTTGAAGTAAAGAAGCATTCAATTGGATCGAAAAGTTAGTAAGAGAAATGGTTTTTTTGTTGTGATCAAGATTTCAAACTGTATGGTAGTTGTCGTAGAAGACTAAGGATATATCTTAAATGTGTTCAATAGAATAAAAATAAATATATAAGAAATGTTCAACATAATACGTGAGAGGGTAATTCGTGTAGACAAATTGGACTGAGCTAGTAAAATTGTCTTCGGAGTCTAGGCTGCACGTTGGGCTGAGATAAGAGCTCGGATAGCTCGGTTCTAGGCCGAATGGATACTAGGCTTGGTAATGGAATTGGACCTAGCTATCTATGTACGTGCCGTAAACAGACCGAGACGGCTTTGGTGAAGAAGGCCGACAAACTTTAGCTCGGCGGGTCATCATTTGGCTGTTTGCACGGTTCGGTCAAAGGAATAGCGAAACCTGGTAGCTCGGTTAGGCATGGTTAACCGAGCACGGTGTTTGGCCATCTCACTTGGCTTGCAGTGAGAGGGGTGTCCCAGGTATAAGCATTATCCTTTGGGACTGTGATTCCTAGGAGGACTCTGCTAAGGAGAGTTAGAGTCCTACTAGGGTTTTGCCACGTGGAATCTATAAAAGCTCACGACAGAACCTATTCCCAGGTATTGCAATTCTTACTCTCGAATACATAGAGCTTTTTGTTTGTTGTCTACTTGCTGACTTAGGCATCGGAGGGGTTTCCGGCACACAGCAGCTGGCAGGTTCACATTTGTGTTTTCAGGTGATTGGACGACGATGTTTAAAGGAGTGCAAGCTTGATCAACAGGATTATACAAGAAAAATTATTTCGTGTTCGTACAATTGGCGCCGTCTATGGGAACATACAGAGAACTTACTCTTGATTAAGTTTTCCTTCAACTAGTTTCTATGGCGCACAACGAAGACTTGCCCCAGTCTGTCGTTGATGGACAGACTCCGGAAGGGAATAAGATGCGTGAGGATTTACCTTTTATTCCGCTCATGGCAGACTTAGACCCTCAGCGACGGAACCCTCATAAGGGTGCACGGGAAAAGCGAGGCTTGAGTCCTCATCGCTCTCAAAGCCCGAATGGACAAAGAAGAAGGACAGATGCCCAAGTTCTAGAGGATCGTGTGAGGGAGTAAGATGAATTAATTAAGAGAATGGTGGCTGACATGGAAACCATGAAATGCCAGGTGAAGGGCAAAGGCATGGCAGGGATGGAAATCCGTGAAGACAGAACGCGTCCTCGCCACTTAGGAGAACATGATATGTAAGCCATGCCAACACATTCTGAGAGCAAAAGCCTCTAGACAAGCGATACGCGTTCAAGGACCTCCAGGACTTATTACTTCAGGTCTGAGAGAACGAGGACTAGTCTTGGACGGAGGGAAGCAATTATCGACCCTCACATACTCACCAAACCACCTTTTAGCACATCGAGCTGCCCAGATCAGTGGATCTGCGAACCATCTAGAAGAAAGGGCACGAAGGAGAAAAGATGCCCAAGTCCATGACCTTCAAAGGATCTCAGCTCTGCAGTGGCTGGCGCTTAGGACACACAGAAGTATCAAGGTTGGAATGCCAGTACGACGCCTTGCCTATGAACTAGCCAATAAGGCATTAGCAGTTGCAGAGCTCACCATTCGTTCCGGTGATAGAGAATGCACCACTGCCCTTAGGCTTCAACCAGTCTAAGTTCACGATCTACGACGGGAAGTCAGATCCTTACATGCATTTAAGCCACTTTTGCCAAGTTATGGCCATACACCGGCGGAACGACGCTCTGATGTGCATTTTGTTCCCATCCTGCCTTGGAGATTTAGGCTTTGACTTGGTTTGAAAAGTTGCCAGAAGGCAGTATTGCTTTCTGGGCGCAACTTGCGGAGGCGTTTGTTACCAGGTTTAAGACAAACACCAAAACGCCAGTTTAGATAGATCAGTTGCTCATCATCGACATGGGCGAGAAAGAAACATTGAAGTCTTACAACAACAGACATTGGGAGACCTTTAACCAGATAGGCGATTGCCCCACCAACGTAGCTATCATGCAGTACAAGTGGGGTTTACCAGTGGGCCATAAGTTGAGAGATTCAATGATAATGGTGCCACTCCTCACTGTGGAAACCCTGATAGAGAGAGTGCACTAGCACATCAGGGTAGATGAAGATGGCGCTCGAGCCAAAGTGAAGTCCAACATAACAGTGATGTGGGACAAGAAACCTGCGAGAAAAGGGTAATATGGTCAAAAAGAAGGGCTGACCTAATAACAACAATCGCGATGCACCACCCAATGATGAAGACACCAAGACAAGGAGGTTGAGGGTCTGCACCGCCATTACGACTGTTTTCAAGAAGCCCATCTACCGAATCCTTAGTGAAATACGCAATGAACCGTTCTTTTGGCGGCCTGCCAAGTTAGGAAAAGCACAGAGGGGCTACAACGAGAGGTATAAGTGCACCTTTCATGATGAAGTAGGGCACTGAACTAAAGATTGTACGCCTCTAAGGCAACATCTGGTAGAATTGGTGGCAGGTGGCCACTTAGATCAATACATTGAAGGGGGGCTCGGCCAGCCCCTCAAGATGGAAATGCGGCAGACGGGATACCGGTAGATGGTCCGCCTTATGGCATGATCAAAGTGATTCTTGGGATCATAGAACCTGAGCAAGTTTGCGAGCTCAGAGGGATGATTAAAAAAGTGGAACACATGAGGAAAGTGCTGAGTGTTCAACCAACCATAAAGAAAGGAAAGACGGAAGCAAAGAACATAATCACTTTCTCTGACAGGGACTTAGCAAGGTTGCAGAACCCTTACAATGACGTGCTAGTTGTTAATTTGCACATCAAAAACTTTGATATCAAGCGGATCTTGATAGACCAGGGAGGCTCGTGTGAGATAATGTACTATGAGACCTTCAAGCAATTGAAATTGGAGGACAAAGACTTGGCACCAGTGACTTCACTGTTGGTCGGCTTTAATTCGATGCCAGAATGGCCGGTTGGCAAGATAATTTTTTCACGCAAAACTAGATAGATGACAAAACAAGTGGAGTTCTGGGTGTTGAAAGTTTCCTCCACTTACAACATCATTTTGGGAAGAGCAAGGTTGTACGCTATGCAAGTTGTAGCATTGAATAACCGTCAAGTGATGCGATTCCCAAACAAAGCCGGAGTAATTGAAGAGGTCCTGGGAAACCAAATCATGTTCAAGCAATGCTTCGTGACCGTGAATGGCCGCAGAGCTGCCAAAGGATTTGTGCAGATGGTAGATGAATTGGAGAGCAACGAGATGTTCGCAGACGTCGGCAAGGTAGCTGGACAGAAAGCGGTGGAATATTTGGTGGAAGTAAGAATCGAAGAGAACGACCCACACTACAACAAAAAGGGTTTTTATGACACCAAATGTACGTCGTGAAAAAGATTCTACGATGCGCAAGGTAAAGCCATGTTATGACCGGTCATGGAAAGTCATTCATTTCAACGGCATGTTGTAGTACGCCTTTAAAAACCTTTTAACTGCGGATCTTGTGTGTCGTGTTTGACTTTTCTACAACTACTTTTGCACGCCGTTAATTTAAGGGACAAATTACGACGTTCATTACTAGTCGTTGAATATTTAATACAATGACCTATTTTGCTTGCCATAGATAGCCTAAGTTTCACAACATTTTTTGCATGTCGTAGAATATGTATATTTAAAAAAAAAAAAAAACATTTAGCAAGTTTTATTTCACCTGTTCTGTATAATCTAAGAAAACACTGCAAACAAGCTTCACAAATGTATATATATATAAGCATTAATCAAACACCAAAATATTATTTTTTTGGGTGAATAAGTCATAAAAGAAAACAGGAAAATATATAAGATTCCAAGGGACATACCCCAGGCCCTACCATAGCTATACAATAAAAACAAACTAACAAAAACTACAACCAAGCTAAACAGCTAGAAGACAGAAAAAACAAAGGGGCCAAACAACCTATTCAACATCTATATCTAAAAGAAAATAGGGAGGCAGAACAAGAACAAAAGGGCCCATATCAGCAAAAAGAGAAAACCAGGAAAGCAAAACCCACTAAGTCCAAACAACTGAGCCAAGGCATTACTTCATGACAACCAATAAGCAGTGGCAACACAAAGACCTGTAGACAAACTAAAAAGCCTTCATATGTATGAGTAGTCGCGATAACTCTATACCAGGGCCTTCAAGATCATAACACATATCACTATCTAGTTATAGCAGAACAATAAGCTTCATGGGGACACCATAACCGACAACTACCCAAGGAACAGATCTCTTGCACAGCCCGCAGGAGAAGGGACAATAACACTGATACACAACTGAAATAAAAAGAAAATTTCCAAAATCACAAAGCACTGAGAGGAGGAAAGAAAATAAATAGAACAACGGATTAACCCAAGGCACAAAGAACTAGAAGTGGTGCAGAGTTGCAGCCTGGCTCCCATACAACACCATCACTCTCTGATAAAACCAAGAAGAATTTACTGAAAATTGACTGGGCTACCTAGATCATACCCAGCCAAACCATCTGCATAACCTGGAATATCTAAACACAGTAAGCAAGATGAAATGAACTAGCAGCAACCACACTTAGTATATACTTAGATCACTTGACCCACAAACTCAAACTCTCAGCAGGAAGATAAATAACAGTGAACACAAAAAACAAAAATTCATCCTCATAGACACTAGGGTCTCAAAACAAAGAATTCCCTAATAATAGCACCAGTAATGGAGAACCTGCAAAACCAACAAAGTTAGGACACAATTGATAACTTACCTTCTCTCAACCCACAACTCACAGCCAACTCCACACCCTAAGTATGTGCTCATAAAACTCAACTCTTTTGCCCTAAATGAAGGCCGGCTTTGCAACCTGCATAGCAAACAATTAGGAAAAACACAGTATATACAAAACTCATTTTGAGCTCACAGCCAGTCAACCGAAAATATGGAATCTCACAACACTCAACCCTTAAAACTCCTATCTTCCACATTTTTTAATTCAATAGCAGCCATATACCAGCACACATGGGTGGGAAAAAACAACCTGCAACAAAAAGGTTACAAAACACAACTAACTCTTAAACTCGAAGCCTCTTTAAGGATAGAGGTTGGAAGTCTCCACTTGGACAAAAACCCACTCATCCTTTGAATTTCTCTTCAAGTTTTTGAGAGATAGAACTCTAAACTTGATCATGTTAACAATATTTACAACAACAATATCTTCAGGAACTTTCTTTTTTTGTAAAAACTCTGTTATTTCTCTCAAGCCAAATACGATAAACAGAGCAAGTAAAAACTAGTCTGGATATAATGGAACCAAGGGACTTACCCCTCACATTCATGGAAATATAGGGGACCAAATCAAGCCAGTTCACATCAATTTTTTCCTTCATAGACAACGAAACACTCTCAGAGAAGGGACATTTAAAAAATAAGTGAGAGTGGTCCTCGGAATGCTGGTGGCACAATGGATAGGTAACAACATGAGAGATGCCAAATGATTTCATCCTATCCCCAATATTCAATCTATTCTGAATGGCTAACCAAGAAATAAAATTAGCCTCAGGGGTGGAGACTCGGGTCCCCTTTAGGTATACCCTCAGAATATTCTTCTGTGTGAACCTAAGGGGGACAAAAGAGAAAAGATTAATAAAAATAGTAGAGATCTAATCACTCACTGGAGTGAAAATATAAATGTTTTAAGATAATTCTTAGAAATATTAAGCACATAGAACTTCAGTGACTACCTCACAAGGTCAATTCCATAAGATTCTGCTTCCTTTTTAAGTGCTGTTTCACTCAAACTAAAACGTTTAATTTTTCCAATTCCAGCCCTCAAAGCCTCTTTCAATCCATTCTTTGGTTTCCCAGCATGAATTGCAATAAGATGCTTGTATTGACGTGCTCCTAGCTGGCATGATTTCTACTCACAGCCATCACTGCCTTCATCATCCTGATCAGTGTCGTCCTATTAACCACGACTAAATTCTAACATGTTAAAGTAATTAAGCACCTTAGATATTATAATATAATGAAGTAAATTTCATTTCTAGATTATAAGCTGATGAAATAAATTTATTTTTTAGCTCACCCTGTCATCAGCATCCAACTCAGCTGCAAGGTGTGGTGACTTCTTTCCCAATGCAGCTTCAGTAGATGAATCTTTCTCTGTTGGACCCTCAGATTCAAGATATTCTTTTGGTGGTTTGGTTGAAAGAATAATTCGATGCTTTAAGGCTTTTGGTGAAGGGAATTCTTCCAAGCACCCTAACGCAGGGTAATATAATAGTTCTCCAAACGTTTCAATGACCATCTATAGGAAGATTTAGTTTTTATTACAATAGAAACATTGAAATCAATTCATCTTTTTGTAATTTAAAATCATGAAGGTAAAAAGAAAAAAAAAGAAAGAATTAAAACTAACCTCTGCAACCTTAGCTTGAAGGTCTGCTGTAAGGTGGTTCTCCAAAGTTACTATAACAGGGTATGGAGATTTAACAAAAGCATATTCTTTAATGGACTGCAAGCATTTGATGAGTGTCACAGGAACCATTAGGGTTCTAGATTCATTCAGAAGTTGGGATTATTCCAAACATAAACATAAGTCAATAATGAACTTAAGAAACTGAATGTAATTTAAAATATTTAGTAAATTCATATTTAAGATTAAAATTTATAATCTATATTGCAAATGCAATGGGATCAGGCAATCCCTACAAAATTACTTGATATGAGTGTATAACTAACAATTATGCCAACACATATATCACTTGGATAGTGTCCTAAATTCTCCAATAATTTTGGTTTGCAATTATGATATCATTTATGATATGTTGCATAAACAATCAATATTGGTAAGTAGCTGCATAAAGAAAGACTAATAAAAATCGTAAAAACAAGAAGAAGAAGAAGAAGAAGAAGAAGAAGAAAGACTAATAAGTAATTACAAATGATAGAGTATTTCATCTTACTTAGCATATCCCCGGCCTTGAATTGCTTCCCATTTGTCTAGCCTCCAACACTAAAATCCCATCCTGAAGAATCACCTACAGTGAAAGTAGCTGAGTGAATTGTTTCCAAGTGAAGTGAGAGGGAGACAAGGAGAGCAATGGCAAGAACCACAGCTCTGCTTGCACTGCATCTTCCTTGGTGATATTTCAATGCCATGACGCAAAGGTGGAGAAGAAGCTACAAATAAATTATTGTGAGCTTCCTAGCTAAGGGTGTATTTAAGAAATGGGATTGTTGTTGCTTTTATAAAGGTGCGTGTCTTTGGGTATCAAATGAAAGGTGTTTTGGTTATCGCCTGGAAATAATTCATTAGTTTAAATTTGTTAGTGGGCAAAACAAAAATAAACAAAATAAAGTAATTTCTTCATTATCTTATTTCATGGGAATAGGAACACTAAACATTGTTGCCTTACAATGATTAGCAAGCAGCATTTGTTGACTACACAAAGTGAGTGCAAAAATAGGTACAGATAATAAATAAATTCATGCATCATTTTCAAAAAGAGAGATCATTTTGTGTTGATTAAAGTTGTAGAATCGGCCAAAGACATGAATTGGTTCCAACTTTCTCTAGTCTTTGTAGAATAGTTCATGCATTAAGAAGAGCATCATCTAATGGAAGAAAATCAAGATTTCAAGTTACATAACACACTACATCCAGAACTCTAAAACAGACACACACAACTAAACCTTTGCAGTAAATCACAGTACAATAATAATCTTCTAACAGATAAAAAAAAGGGGTACAAATTAGGCTAAAAATTGTAACATACAATCAACCAGAGCAATCAAATGAGAAAAATACTCTATTTGGTTAGTTAGAAAAGAGAATCAAAGCAAGAGGAAGCTCACCTTATTTGAGACTTTTGTCAAATACGTTGTCTTCAGCAACCAAGCAACATATATGCACATGAAATTAAACACATCAATTAGGGTTTTGGGGCAAGACCACTATCAATTCTAACCAACTTAATCAAACATATATGAGTGTGTATACATACATACATATATATATATACGTAAAATTGTCGAATGAAAAAAACATTAATCAAATCAAATAGATGAAATAGAACACTCTAGAAAATAAAACACTAAATAGATGAAATTGATAGTTTAAAGGATAAAAATGATCAACTAAACTCTAGAAAAAAACATTAATCAAATCAAATTTTGCTTCAGAAAATAAAAAATTACTTTAAAAAATGACAACAAGCAAAGTTAGAACTCACAATTTAGATAGTATTCTCCTAGTTCTGAGCAACACCATGAGCTTTATTCACCCAAAAAAAAAAAAAAAAAAACACCATGAGCTAAGAAAATCAACAAGAAGTCTCTTGGTTAGGGTTTCAGAATTCGAGTGTTTAGTAAGGAGTGGTGTCTCTTCATCCATGGCTTCTCAGAACTCTCAATTGGGTCGATTTGCCACAATAAGATATATATACCCTAGAAATTGGTGGTGTGGTGGGGCATATAAGACAGAGTATGATAGTGGGGTGAAGAGAGAGAGAGAGCACCATTTGAAACCCTTACCGTTCGAAGCCTCTCTCTTCTTTCACTCTTCTCGGTTTTCCTCCTTGAACAGTATTCTATGTTTAGCCATTAGAAGCTAATGAGTGAATGTTTTGAACAGTATTTGGTGCTCAGACCCTTCTCTTCCCCTATGATTTTGCTTCTTCGAACCTTTCTTTTCTCTTCTCTGTGCCTAACCCGTTCTCTACTTAGACCCCTCTTTTCCCTTTATTTTTTTAAATATATTTTTTTGGTGTTTTGGAGCTAGAGTTTTTCATTTTGGTGCCTACTTTTTTTTTGGTCATAACATTCATGACATGCATTGTGCGTAGTAAAAAGGTAATACTTTTAACAACAGGCATTGTGTGCGTCGTAAAAAGTGCAATACTTCTAACAACGGGCGTTGTGTGCACTGTGAAAAGTGCAATACATTTCACAGCTGGTGTATGTGTGTCGTATATAGTTGATGTATTAACGGCATGCCATATGTATGTCATAGAAAGTTTTATTATTTACGGCAAACATTGCAAGCCATAAAAAAATAATCATTACTACCATTCACGGCCTACACAATAGACATGCTGTGGTTGGAAAATTATTTATGACGTGCAAAAAAAGCAAGTCGTAAAAGTGAGAAACCACGGCTTGCATTTATTGTATGTCGTTGATATGAAGCCGTAAAAACCCAGTTTTGTTGTAGTGCCAGAGAAGTTCTTCTTGCTTGGCTCATCTTTGTCCAGCACTAAGAGAACAAAGATCATGGAATTTTTGATGTCCAATATCGAAGTGTTTGCCTAGATGCCATACGATATGCCCGACATTGACCTAAACTTCATCTGTCATCAACTTAACGACGACCCTACCGCCAGACCAATCATACAGTGAACATGCAAGTCGGCTCTACATCATGCCAAGATAATAGCTGAAAATGCGGAAAACCTGTTGGACGCGGGGGCGATCAGAGAGGCTCACTATACCAAATGGATCTCTAACACTGTGGTGGTGCCCAAAAAGAATGACAAATGGTGCGTTTGTATGGACTATAATAAGGTCAACAAAGCATGCCCAAAAGATAGTTTTCCTCTACCAAGGATAGACCAACTAGTGGACCTAACTGCAGGCCACAACCGACTTAGCTTTCTTGATACATATTGTCGATTCCATCAGATTGCTATGTATGAAATGAACCAAGAGGTCACATCCTTCACGACTCCAAGGGGGTTGTATTGCTACAAGGTCATGCCTTTTGGCCTAAAAAATGCAGGGGCAACATTTCAGCGAATGGTCACCAAAATGTTCGAACCATTGTTAGGCAGAACAATGGAGGCTTACATTGACGACATGGTGGTCAAAAGTAAGAATGAAGCAAACCATCTCAACGACCTAGCTGAGATGTTTCAAATTTTGAAGACCCACAAGTTGCGCTAAATGCTTCCAATTGTGCATTTGGCGTGGGGCCAGGCAAGTTTTTGGATTTCTAGTGACCAACAGCAGTATAGAAGCAGGTCCCTCCTAAATCAAGGTCGTTCAAGAGCTCGAAAGGCCTAACACGGTCAAGGAATTGCAACACTTGACAGGCCTGGCTACCGCACTAAATCGATTCATAAATCGGTCGTCAGACAAATGTTAACCATTCTTCCGGGCGCTTAAAGCAAAATTTGAGTGGGATAAAGAGTGTGACCGAGCTCTGGAGAGCTTGAAGGAGTACTTGACCTCTCCGCCACTATTAGCAACCCCAATGCTTGGAAAGGAACTTTACTTGTACTTGGTGGTTTCCCAACATGCAGTTAGCACAGTGTTAGTGTGTGCAGAAAGAATACAACACTTGACCATTTTTTATGTAAGCAAAACAATCCTAAGCATCGAAGCAAGGTACTTGCCATTAGAGAAGCTTGCTTTAGCTTTAATAATGGCTTCGAGAAAACTGTTGCACTACTTTCATGTGCACACTATGGTTGTATTAATGACATTCCCTCTAAAAGCCTTATTTGAGAGGGCAGACTTCTTTGGAAGAATACTGAAGTGGGCAGTAGAGTTGGGACATTTTGACATCAAAATCTAACCCAGAACGGCAATAAAGGCCCAAGCTTTGGTAGACTTTGTGGCAGAGTTTGCTCCAGGAAGTCACTCTATTTGTTCGATCAACTTGACAGAAGAAACTGGACAAGGGAGGAAGTGTTGTAGGAATAGTGCATCCCTCACAGCAAGTTGATCAATCGCGCAAAACACCATTAAGCCTAACAGTGGCTATACTGTCCACTGAGGCTAACAACATAGTATCGATGGAGGAAAGAGTAAGCCGCACAATTACAAACGCAATTTGCGAAGATATGCTTGAAAGGGAAATGGTAAGGCAATTGAGCAGAGAGGACAAAGTCCATAAGGCAGACAAAGACTTGAAAGAAATCACCGATGTCCCAGATCTTAAAGCATCTTCGGACCCATCCACATGCTGGAAGTTGTTCATAGGAGAGATGTGGAAGCTCTTTGTGGATGGCATGTCTAACAGACATGGCATTAGACTTGGGATAGTCCTCATCTCGCCAGATGGATTGACCATTGAACAAGCAATCACACTTGGATTTCCAGCATCCAATAATGAAGCGGACGAAGCACTATCAACCGATTTAAAGTTAGCCTACCGAATGAAGGCCACCGAGCTAATGGTGTACAACGACTCCTAATTGGTCGTCAACCAAATATCAGGCGACTATGAAGCAAAGGATGACAAAATGGCCAAGTATTAGGAGCTGATCAGAAACGAGATCATGAAATTCAAAGTCATGATGATAGAACAAATCGGCCGAGAGGAAAATAGCAACGCAGACTAATTGGCTAATTTTGTGTTGATGGTAGACACTTCTATCCCACATCCTTAGCTAATTGACTTCCTACCAAAACCGAGCATTGAGGAACCTGAAGTAGTCAAGGTATTATGCGCCGAGCTAGGTCCGTCCTAGATGGACCCCATCATCACCTTCTTGAAAGATAGGATTTTGCCAGAGGATAAGAAGGAGGCAAACAAGATTCGAGTGAAGTCACAACGGTTTTGGCTTTCTCTATCTCTAGTGCTACACAAAAAGTCCTCTACTGGACCATACTTGAAATGTGTCCATCCTAGAAAGGTCGAGGCCTTTCTGTTCAAAATTCACAAAGGCATTTGCAGAAGCCATCAGGGGGGAGGTCTTTGGCCTACCGAGCTATCTTGCAAGGATATTGGTGGTCGTGCATGCAAGTAGATGTGGAGAAATATTTCAGAAAATGCAAACAATGCCAGAAGTTTACACATCAAATCTATTAGCCAGCCAGAGAGCTTCTATCTTTGACCAGCCCTTGGCCCTTTGCAATGTAGGGCTTAGACATAATTGGACCACTCTCAATGATGTCGGGCAACATAAAGTTTTTCATCGCGGCAACAGACTACTTCACAAAATGAGTGGAGGCAGAAGCAGTTGCATCCATCAAAGAGAAAGACATCAAGAAATTTGTCTAGCATAACATCATAAATCGATTTGGAATTCCCAAGGCCTTGATATCAAACAACGACACTCAATTCGATAGACGACTCTTCAGAGACTTTTGTGGAGAGCACAAAATAGAATTCTACAACTCCATGTCGGCTTACCCTCAAGCCAATGGCCAGGCTGAAGCATTAAATAAGGTGATCCTGGATGGCTTGAAGAAGAGGTTGGAAAAGGTGAAAGGAAAGTGGTTTGAAGAACTACCCAATGTCTTATGGGCCTACTGGGCTACACCAACGCGGTTAACCGAAGAAACGCCCTTTGCCTTGGCTTACGACATGAAAGCAGTGATCCCTCTAGAAGTCGGCCTCCTTATCATTAGGAGCGAAAATTTTGACCCAGATTTGAATGGTGAAGCAATTACCTTGGAACTAGACCTTGTCGAAAAACGAAAAGAAAGGGCGCTAATCCACATTGCTTCATATCAACAAAAAACTGTCTCAAAAATACAACAAGGCGGTGCATCTAAGGCAATTCAAGATTGGAGATTGGGTATTGCACAAAGTAATGGGAAACACTTTGGTGCCTGGTGATGGCAAATTAGGACCGAACTGGGAGGGGCCGTATAAAGTGGTGGGATTAGCAATTAGAAGATGTTGACAACCGAGCTATCCCAAGGCCATGAAATACGACCATTCTTAAGATATTTTATTTTTAGCAACTATAATCTTCTTATCTTTTTGTGTGGTATTTAATAAAACAAGTAGACAGTTTTTTTGAAAATTTTCAATACTTGTATTTATTTCGGTCTGTGCATAAAAAAATCTTTGCACAACTGAGGGTAAAGTGGGTTGGCAGGTATAACCAACTCTTTCTTGAAATCCTTTGATCGGGATGGTTATCTTGGCCAAAGTAGGTTGGCAGGTTTGACAAACTTTTTGGAAATCTTTGATCGAGATGGTTATCTTGGCCAAAGTAGGTTGGCAGGTTTGACTAACTCTTTCTTTAAATCTTTGATCGAGATGATTATCTCGGCGAAAGTAGGTTGGTAGGTTTGACCAAATTGTTTGATTCTTTTGGCCAGGATGGTTATCTCGACCAAAATAGGTTGGCAGGTTTGACTAACTTTTTGAAAATATTTGACCGAGATGGTTATCTTGACCAAAGTAGGTTGACAGGTTTGACCAACTCTTTCTTCAAATATTTGATCGAGATGATTATATTGGCCAAAGTAGGTTGGTAGGTTTGACTAACTTTTTTGATTCCTTTGACTGAGATAGTTATCTCGACCAAAGAAGGTTGGCAGGTTTGACCAATTTTTTTGATTCCTTTGACCGGGATGGTTATCTCGGCTAAAGAAGGTTGGTAGGTTTGACCAACAAATTTTTGAAGTCTTTGGCCGGATGGTTATTTCGGCCAAAGCAGGTTGGTAGGTTTGTCCAACAAATTTTCGAAGTCTTTGGCCGGATGGTTATCTCAACCAAAGCAAGTTGGCAAGTTTGACCAACACATTTTGGAAGTCTTTGGTTGGATGGATATCTCGGCCAAAGCAGGTTGGCAGGTTTGACCAACATATTTTGGCAGTCTTTGGCTGGATGGTTTTCTCAGCCAAAGAAGGATGACATGTTTGACTAACAGGTTTTTTACACTATTTAATCGAGATGGTTATCTCGGCCAAAGAAGGTAGGCAGGATTGACAAGAACCGAGTTGGCTAACTCGACAGAGCATGCAAAGCCCAATAAAGTAAATTCAAGACACAGTTGACGAGCAAAAAAGTTGAAAGTTTCATTAATATTGAACTTGGTTACAAGAGGAGGGGCATGCAATCCAGTTACAGTGCAAGGATAAAAAGAAGACTACAAAAGCCAAAAATAAAAAATGTTAACAGGATCACAAGAAGAGACTGTCCAGCTCGGCCTTAGCATCGACACTGGTCTCGTCCTCACCTAGCACGGCACCACGTGCATCTTTAAGTGTGAGATCGGTGATGTCCTCCTCATTGGCAGTGCTCGACTAGATTTGATCAAGAACTTCTGGCTGAGTTGGCTGTATTTGCTGGCGACTGAGATCAGCCAATGGAGTATTGGTCAGGGCTGGGCTATCTTTCTCATCCACTTGCAGGAACTTTTGTTCGACAACATTAGCATACTCCGTTATGTAGCTCGGAATGAAGTGAGGAGGAGGATTCAGGAGAATTATGCGCTTGGTCGAGATGCTTTGTCACCCGCTTTCCAACCGCATTTGAAGGATATATCCTTGGCTGCTTCACATTATTGGATGTAGATTTCTTTACATTCCTTGAAACCACGACCCTCAGTAACCTCCATTTTCTTGTCCAGGGCCTTTATTGAATCATTCTTCGCTCTTTCTAGCTTGGCGAGCTCGCGCAGATAGTGGTCTTTCTTCTCCACCAAAGCCTTTTGTTTGTTCACTTCGGCTATATAGACTTGTTCGGCTAGAATTTCTTTCTCGGTATTTAGCTCGGTCAAGCTAGCTCTAAGCTCCTTCAGCTCAGCATCTTTAGCTTCATTGTCGACAATGGCAGCTCGGGCAGTTTTTTCTTAATTTGAGCACACGTTGGTGGACAGCGTGGTTCTTCTGCACAGCTTGCAATTCACATGGAAAAAAATTAACAAACCAAGCAAAAAGTTGGGAACAAAGAAAATAAAGAACGTTTACTCACGAGAATGAGAGACTTCATGGTAGACTGTATTGTCTTCAGCTTGGTCAATTGTTCATGCCTCTTCATGTCGGCTGGCAGGTAAACACTCTTGGCCAAGTTAAAGGCTATCTGGTGGTCCTTTTCGCCGTAGACTGAATCAGTGGTGGTCACAGCTCGGCCTTTATATGTTACAATCGGTGCCTACACCGGGGGAAAATGAGTAGCACGACGGCCCCCTTGAGCATGTTCAGTTATGTGCAGCCCAGTTGCTAGCTACTCGGTCTCTTCTTCATCCACTAGCCGTTGTTGTTCGGTGGATGAGGTGCGAGCCCTCTTGCTAGGCCGAGATGAGGACGCCGTTGCAGTTGGGAGGGTGACAACTGTCATGACCCGAACTCGCGCCTATAGATTAAGGTCATAACTGGCCAGTAATCATGAGATTACTTACGACCTCAGATAAGATTAAACGTATCTCAATAGTAATAAAGGGGGCCAAAACGAAAGCAGACTTAAAAATTTGTCCAATGACTTGTGCTTACATGGCATACCAAAAACATTTCTCATATACTGTTAATAACTCACATCATAAACCAAAATTAGCATCTTGTACACCTAGGATCATTCAAACATATAGTCAGCTATTCCAAAAGCTTATACACATAAATGGTCTATCATGAGCAGTGGAAGTAGCAAAAAAAAATACAAAAGATCATAAACAAGCCTTTTGCGTAAGGCACCTGGGCTGACTCCACAAAACTTGAGTTCCTTTCTCAAACTCCACTAAGACTGGGGTTGAATGTCCCTTTGCTCACCTACATACATATAAATAAGCGTGAGTGAAAGCCTAATGAATAATACCAAAGTAAAGAGGTTATATGAATGAGACTCATATTAAGTACATCGAAGGCCCATTCTTTGTTTTTTTGTTGTACATGACAAATGGCCTCGGGCCCATTTTAGATCCTTATCAAACATATCAAACGGCCTTGGGCCCATTGCATAACTTTGTCAGATTCATCAAACGGCCTCGGGCCCAATTCAAACATTTTAGACGTATCAAACAGCCTTGGGCCCTTTATTTTCCATATTCATATTTATACGCATTTCATATTCATGATCATGATCAACTTTTTATTCAAACGGCCTTTGGCCCATTATATTCATATTCAAACGGCCTTTGGCCCATCAAAATATTTAAACGCATCAAACGGCCTCAGATCCAAATCATACATATCAGAAGTATCAAACGACCTTAGGCCCAATTCATACATATCAGACGACCTTGGGCCCAAATTATGGTCTTCATCAAGCCTTATACAAAAATCAGGTATATCGAATACTCATTCATAATTCAATTCAACAAATCTATGAAGCTTATACAGAAATAGCATTTGGAAGATAACATACTTGAAAATATCTTTACTAAGATATTACTCATAGTGTTCTGTTGATGGATTTGCCCTCGCGCTTGACCCTATAGATTTCATAACACATTGGGTCACAAGCAATTCAATCTGTTCTTACTTGTTTATTTCTCTTAGGTCTCTTTCTTATTCCTTTAGTTCATTTACAATGCTCAATGCATGCCTAAGAGTGCTTAGAAATAAAAGAGAACGGAAATCGGAACATGAAACAACTTTTTCAAAATTTCTAAAACAGGGCGCTCTGTTCGAGCGCAGCTTTGGTTGCTCAAGCAGTCTGCAAAACTCTGTAAAAGTACTGGTTGCATGATTTTTACGCTTGAGCGATGAGTCTTGCAAAATAAGGTTCACTCGAGTGCAAGGTTTGTTGCTCGAGCTACCGTGCAATTCTCTGTAAAACTTCTGGCAGCTTGATTTTTACGCTTGAGCCAGACTTTCTTTGCTTGAGCGGACAGGCCGAATTTTGGAATTTCCAGCATACTTTTTGAGCTACAAAACACAATTCTACATGGTGTAACTTGCATATTATGGCCTATATGTCAACCATATAACTTCTATCATGATATAAATGTCAATTTTACAAGATTGAAGCTCAAATTCCCATAAATTCATCACATAAACTCAAATCATTTCAATTTCATTTCTATAACTTCAAAACCCATGTAAACAAATTCTATATCTCCATGGATTGTGCATGCATGTGTAATGAAGCTCCTCTTTTCATCTCGAATGGCATAATTAATGCTCAAACCCATGAGACTCAACAAAATCATGTAAAATTATGGCCAATTCATATATGCATGCACATATTAACTTCAAATTTATCATAATCAACTTAATTCTTGTTCTTGATTACCAATTCTCTTTGAATTCATGTAATTACAAACTCAAACTCAAGAATTGAGGGTTGGTTACTCATTTAAAAGCTCTAATCTTTCCAAATATGGCTAATTCTTGAGGCTAACCTTCTAAGTCTTCAAGTTTTGAGACGATTCTACAATTTTTTCTTCCTCTCTCTAGAACCGTCCCCCTCTCTCTCTCTAGAGTGTGATTTCAGCCAAATTATGAAACATAAGCTAAAAAAGAATGAGCATAAGTGCAAATAGATCCTTATATATGCTTGCCTAATCAAATTTGATTAAGGCTAATTAATTATGCTCAATTTAATCAATTTAATCTTATTATTTTGATACGAACCAATTTTTAATCAAATTTCACCATAGGCTCTAAAAATCACGCTAATCACAATGGTACTGACAATTTCAATTTCTGTCACCTCTACGGCCTTCAATTTTCAAATTATAGTAGAAATATCAAACAGATTTCTCTACGTTGAACAGATATGGGTTCAAAAGCATAATTAGTCATATAATTCGCACCCAAAATCATATTAAGCACATAATCACAATCATAATTAAGATCAATTAACATAGCATAGGACAGGGTTATCACAACAATGGCTTCACGAAGTTGCTCGGCAGGGTACTGCTCGCTTTGGGTCTCGGCAAGGCTTGCTCGGTGATCAGAGATCGGATGGCTCTCTTTTTCGTTATCTTTTGCCCCTCAGTAAAAGGAATAAGATTGATTTGGGGGAGAGTTGGGTCTGGATCGAGCGAAGACTCCAATAAAAATCTGTAACCTTGCTCTTTCGCTTATCGTTGTATCGGTAAGTCAGTTCTAAATTCAAGAGCTCGGTCCAGTCTTTATGTCGGTATCGTAGCGCGGCGCGGAGAGCATCCTGGTTGGCATAAGCATAGTTCTCTTTAAGCATGTTCAGATCTGCAAAAAAAGATTCAAGGGTTAGCACGACAGGAGATACTGACATCATAAGAGAAAGATGAATCGAGCTAGTCACACCAGTTGTGCCTTTATTCCAATTTATGTTGTAACCTGGTATCTGGGCTTCTTGGTTTTCATAATTACCCAAAACCCAGAGAAAACCATCGTTGAGCAAGTCTTTGCTTGGTGTATACTGGACGACTTTCTCTCGGCCTCTTTTGACTTTAAGGTAGTATATCCAATCGTCATCATTCTGATCGAGCAAATATTGATGGAATATCTCGGCCAGTCCAAGGTTAAGGCCGAGAAGACAGTTGAGCTCAACAATGCCGGTTATAATTCTATATGTATTGGTGGACACTTGGGTGGGGCAGAGTTTGGTCTGTTTAACGAATTCACAAATGAGGGGTTAGACTAGGAACCAGAGTCCACCCTCTACGATTGACAGTATGGTGAAGGGAAAAAAATCAGATTTGTCCCAAGGTATAGTATCTTGCTCGGCTAGGGTGAACTGCACGTCATCAGGAATGTAATCTCTCATAAATTCGGCTATGGCACTTGGAGAGCTAACCATGAAGTGGTATTTTCCCATTGGTTTTAAATTAAAGGTTATTGGGGTTTGCTCGGCTTAGATGTTTGGTTGACGTATTTGCTCGGTCGAGCAGCGCCCAAAATAGTGCAGTAAAGGTGTGCCTGGCCAACCTAGTCAAGTCTGCAAAGTGAGAAATAAAAAATGTGTTATGCCCAAGTGTTGACCGGGCTAAGGCAATAGTGTAAACTAATTGATAGTTTGCTCAATCAAAAGTGTGTATGTATGTGAGACTTAGTTGGGCACAGTTTGGCCCATTGCCAGGCAAGGTTTTAGCTCGGTTCTGGCTAAGGACAAGGTTTCAATCTGGTTTGACCAGAGGGGCAAGGTTTTAGCCCAGTTCAGGTAGTACTCCTAGTTTGGTTGGGTGTACTCATTCTTATACAAACAAGTTTTTAGCTCGGTCGTAGCATGGTTTTGACGAAGAATAAATATGACGATAGCCCATAAATAAATCAAAACCCAAACCAGTGACAAGTTACAAGTATAAATGATAAAACTAGCCATAACCAACTTCCAAAACTATATATTAAATGGAACACAAACCGCCCACCAAATAAAATAGTTTTAAATAAAACCCAACCACAATGTATGCACAAAATCCAACATAACAAGCTAAAACAAAATAAATGAATGTTCTAGAGATCCATGCAATTGAATCCCCACTATGCCATGAGTCTACTCTAAGTTCTTCTAACACCTGGAAGTGATAAACAACTAAGTTAGTTAATAGCTCAATGAGTAGCAACATGGATAGTAAATACAGTTTTGAAAACGGGGTTCAATTCCAAAATAAGATATATATCACAGAAACTAGATTGGTATATAGTTTTGATAAAGATAATCTGTTTCAAAAAGAAAGTTCCACAGGTCAACAGTTAAAATACTCATGTCTCTCAAGAACATGATAAATGACATTTTTCACTTAAAACAAATTACAACATGAACACCCATAATTTTCTGGGTACCAAGAATAACAAGTAACATGCCACAAAGTTTTCAAGGCAATAAACCCATTGGATCCAATATTGAACCAAGAGTTATCCTCGGGGTGGCAACCTGGGCCTTTTCTCTAATACGATCCGATTGAAGGTCACCTAGCCTAGCCCAGGTCTTTTCCTTACAATCGTGGAGCACTAGAGTCATCACAGCCCAACCCAGATCTGTTCCTTAGTGGCCAGAGTCACCACACACAGTGGAATAATTTTCCTAGACTAAAATATACAAATGGTTCCGATAATCAATACAATTCAGTTTTGCAAAACATGATAGTTCACCATTATAAACATGAGACCAAAACAAATAGTTTACAGTATGCCAAGTTTACACATGTTTTGGAAATAATTTAATTCTACTAATAATATAATAATTTATCAAAACAGTTTAGTCCTGAAATAACAATTTAATTTTCCAACAGTTCAGGGTAGGGAAACATTTATAAAAATATGTAGCATGCAACTACTCACTTAAAAATGGAATAATGTAATCCTCGAATAGAGTATAAAAGTCCAACTAGTGCCCTGAACCAAGTATGAAAACTACACGTCGCTACTAATTCATAAATACTAAAAAGAATAATAAACTAAGTACCCCACACTAAATCGCACTAACACAGCTCAACCCCACTCACCGTTACTCTTAAATAATACCTAAGTTCATGTTCTTCAAGGTCTAAAATTACCCAAGACATGGGTTCAGATCGAAACTTAATTAAAAGTAATTTTAATATAAAACATATTTTTAAACAAGTTTTCCCAATCTATTCGCTAACTTTGAAAATTAAAAATTCACTCCACGCTATTCAAAAAATTCCAAAACCCTTTAGATATCAACTAATATATCCTAAGTTTCAAACTCAATTGGTTTTACTTGATTTACTTATCAAAATAATTATTTACAATTAATTATGCCCAAATAGATTGTTTTCTGCAGCACTTTAAAGAAATTAATGATTCTCTTAGTATACATGAGCAATCAATGTAAGGCCAAAAATATAAGAAACTAGACTCGTAATCGGTTCTAATGACGTTGATTTGATAATTTTTGAATTTATTCCCAAAGAGAACGACACTTCCGAAGTTACCGTTTTGTACTAGTTTTCTAGACAGATTTGGACGCATTAGTTTATATGGATTTTGACCCCCAAAATTTATAAGAAAATTCTGGTATGCGATACAATATGTAATTAATCTACAGTAAAAATTTCAGTTCAAAATTTATCTGTTTGATATGATTCCTCGATTTTTAAAGTTTATGGTTCTGTACAGAATTTTTAAACTAAGAATTACACCTATTCTTTACGCAATTTATTTCCTCAGGTTTCTTAACAGTGTATATATATACAAAATACATAAACCTATAACCTCTCTATCAATGAACTAAATAATAATAAAATAAGGATAAAGAAGAAAGAAAGAAGAAAACCTAGGAGAGCTATCCTTTGATGATCACACATAGCACAACACACCCAATCCTTCCTTTGTTGCAACCCTTTTTTTTTTCTTTTCAATCTCTCTCTCCTGTGGCTGCTGCTGCTACTAGGAACACTAGAGTTGTTTTTTATATATCTAAACAAAAGGTTTTAAATTATTATCTCTTTATATTATTTTATTTTCCCTCTCCACTAATTTAAATAAAATACAACTATTACTAGATCAAAATATATTAACTAATTTGTCCCCTATTTTTTTTAAAATAATAAATCTTACCTCCAAATTAAAGACTTTCACCATAAATTTATTTTAAATTTAAAATTAATTAAAAAATTGTTTAGTAATATTTAATTTGCACCTTAAGATTTACAAGTAAAATATTTGAGGTTTGTAAAATAATTATTATTTAATTATTTATTTTATTTGTATATTTGGGTTCTCACACATTGGGAAGCAGTGGGAAAGTCCAGCCGGATGCCCGGCAGGTCGTCCGGGGAAGTGCTGTTTTAGGCCTGTGTGAGGGTTAAGAAGAAGAAAATGAAGCCAAAGCTCGAACCCAAACCATCCAAGAAGATTCTCTATTTTTCAAATTTTTGTCAAGTGTAAACTCTTGTTTCTTCTTCTTCTTGAAAAATTTTATTGTAATGTATTTTTAGTAATTTTTTGTTGTCCATTTTTAGGATCTGGAACTCAGAGATGGTGCTTGAGACCGAAGTGAAGAACGAAGCATGGGTCATATATATATATATTTATTTAATCTTAACTGACAAGAAGAGTAGTAGGCAACATAATAAATTATTTATTTATTTTATTTATTATATATATATATTCTTAGCACCCATCTTAACACATCCATTGCACTACTACTCATTCTCTAAAATTAATAAACTCTTAAGAGCATCCCCATCTCTTCCTTTATATTACCTCCTTAATCAAAATAAGGAGTTTTTCTGTCAAAACACATCCCTAGCAATTCCCCTATCCAACTCTGCAAATATAAGTATTGCTACAGTGACTTCATAGGGAGTCATTGTAGCTCCCTCATATCTGATAAATTCTTATTTTATTTCGTTGAATGCGCGAAGGATGTCCTCCTAGACGTCCCCTCGGACATCTCTTCTAATGTCCCGTGAGAGTCCTGGAGGTAAAGAAGGAAAATGTCCAAAAGTAGCTTGACTGGTCGACCGCCTGGTCGTCCGGTCGGTCAACTGCCCCTTTGCTTTCCTCTGCTACTTCTATGCTGTTGTGCTGTTGCATTTGTTTTTATTTTTTTATATTATTAAAAAAATATTTAAATTTAAAAGTAATTAAAAATATTATTTGAATAGAATAGAGAAAGAATAGGGTGTTTGTTGGGGGAAGTAGATGAAAATGTAATTCCTAAAATAGGGAATAAAATTTTTAATAATATTTTAGGATAAAATTTAGGTAGTTTGATAAATATGCTCCAACACACCTTAACACATTTTTTTTTTTTTTGATAACTCAGGTATTCCCAACCCTCCGATTTTTAGGGAAGCCAAGACTAATCCTGAGGGGTATTTAGCCGGTGGGAAGCCTTAACACACCTTAACACATTTTTAGATTCTACTTTTATTATTTTTTGTCATATAATACACTTTAATACATTTTTTTAGGTTTCACATTATCAATGCTCTAATAAGGGAATTAGGGTTGGTTTGGGATGTTCTAAAAAAGTGCACTTTTTGACTTATTGATTTATATGGGTTGGGTTTGGGTTGGGTTTGATGTGATGTGTTAGAGAGGTGATGTGATTTAAATAAGATGATGTGACTTAAATAGGATAGTGACTTTTTGACTTTTTGTATTATTTAGTAGATGCCAAACTAAACATTAGTACTAACTAACTAATTAACTAACTAATAACGCCTAAATAATTAGTGAGAGAATTAGGCCTTGTTTGAGGTATATTTAAAAAGTTAAAAAGTCACTATTCTATTTAAGTCATATTATCTTTCTATCACATCATTTTAAACTCAACCTATATTTTATAAAAAGTCAAAAAATATTCTTATTTAAATCATTCCAAATCACCTTTAGTATTGTGTAAATAAAATTTTATTTTTTTCATGGATGCCACGTCATTTTGTAAAAAAAAAAAAAGAAACGAAAAAAGTTTGTACTTTAGGACAGACAGACCTTTTTTTTTTTTTTAGATTCAAGGACAGACAGACCTTGTTGTCTCTTTTTTTGTGCTTTGTCAATTACTCCACTACTGATACTATTATATTTCTGGGATCAGCTTTTCTCTTTATTCTCTCTCATCTCTTTCTTTTTGAATTTTGAAGTTCTCTCTCTTTTTGAAGTGCTGTGAGCTTCTTGTGATGGGGTTTGCATTCTTGGGTTCGCCAGAGATCTTTAACTTGTTCTGCGT